>OX377621.1:76472848-77672848 GCA_947397865.1 Polietes domitor | reverse complement strand
AGAAATCTTTGAATTCGTCTGTAAGAAATCTACAAAATCTTCAAAAGAAATCTACGAATTCTACAACAAGAAATCTACGAAATCATCTGTAAGAAACCTTAGAAATCTTCTGTAAGAAATATACGAAATTTTCTGCTAGAAATTTGTAAAATCTATGCAATCTTCTGTAAGAAATCTTAGAAATTTTCTGTAAAAAATCTATGAAATCTGCGAAATAATCTGTAAGAAATCTATCAATCTTCTGTACGAAATATATCTCCGAGTTTCATTGGCGTAAGAAATCTATGCAATCTTCAGTAAGAAATCTGCGAAATAATCTGTAAGAAATCTATCAATCTTCTGTACGAAATATATCTCCGAGATTCATTTTCATAAGAAATCTATGCAATCTTCAGTAAGAAATCTGCGAAATATTTTGTAAGAATCCTACGAAATCATTTGTAAGAAATTCACGAATCTTCTGTAAGAAATCTACGAATCTTCTGTAAGAAATCTACGAATCTTCTGTAAGAAATCTACGAATCTTCTGTAAGAAATCTACGAATCTTCTGTAAGAAATCTACGAATCTTCTGTAAGAAATCTACGAATCTTCTGTAAGAAATCTACGAATCTTCTGTAAGAAATCTACGAATCTTCTGTAAGAATCTTCTGTAAGAAATCTACGAATCTTCTGTAAGAAATCTACGAATCTTCTGTAAGAAATCTACGAATCTTCTGTAAGAAATCTACGAATCTTCTGTAAGAAATCTACGAATCTTCTGTAAGAAATCTACGAATCTTCTGTAAGAAATCTACGAATCTTCTGTAAGAAATCTACGAATCTTCTGTAAGAAATCTACGAATCTTCTGTAAGAAATCTTCTGTAAGAAATCTACGAAATTTATCTCCGAGTTTTATTGATGTAAGAAATCTATGGAATCTTCTATAAGAAATCTTAGAAAAGTCTGTAAGAAATCTGCGAAATATTCTGTAAGAAATCTTTTGTATGAAATCTACGAAATCTTTTGTATGAAATCTACGAAATCTTTTGTATGAAATCTACGAAATCTTTTGTAAGAAATCTGCGAAATATTTTGTAAGAAATCTAAGAAATCTTTTGTAAGAAATTTACGAATCTTCGGTAAGAAATCTCTGAGTTTTATTGACGTAAGGAATCTATGGAATCTTCTGTAAGAAATCTTCAATAAGAAATCTACGAAATATTCTGTATGAAATCTTTTGTAAGAAATCTACGAAATCTTTTGTAAGAAATCTACGAAATCTTTTGTAAGAAATCTACGAAATCTTTTGTAAGAAATCTACGAAATCTTTTGAAAAAAATCAACAAATCTTCTGTAAGAAATCTACGAAATACATCTCCGAGTTTCATTGATGTAGATCTTGTTGTGTTCTAATTATAAAGTTCTAGGATTTGGGCCTAAACATGACATACACTCCTCCAAGACAATTCATTTCGTACAAGAAATCTATGAAATTCGAACACAATATATAATTTTTCTTAAGGTTGGAAATCTTAATTTGGAAACGAAATAGAATGCCGAGAAGAAAAAGCTGCTGCCCAGTTTTTTCATCAAAGATATTTGTTTTGATAACATTTGTTCTTCAGTAGTTTACTTCGATTCGGCAAAAAAATATCAGACCTAAGACCCACTATTCAACCGTTTTAAATATAGAGAAAGTAAATATAGTATTGAATTTATCTAATGTGGCAATTTAGATTTCTCTACGAAATTCATATCTTATGATTCATGTGGCACAATATGTTTTCAATAGGATTCGTAGCTTCTGTAGAGCTATACAACAGCTATCTATTTCAAATTCCATATAAACTGACATCTATATTTTCTGTTTGGACCTGGGGTTTTATAAAAAACAGTTGAAAATGTAGCCCATTTTTTTGTAAAATGTTTTCATCTACATGTGCAACGAATTGTCTAAATTGAGAGCTTGGTAAAGTGAGACATTACAAGTCCAAAGAGTTCTTTATTTTAGATATACGTTTCTTAGAGTATAAACCTAACTGTGGCATAGGAAAATTCTAAGCATTTTCAGACAAATTCCCATTTCAAAATCCTTTATGAAACCCTCTACCCTACATCATCAATCATTAGAGTGGAAACAAACATTTTTTAATAAACTAAATTTAAATGGGATTTTGTGTGATGTTTTTTGTTTTGTATCATATTATTGTATCAGTTGTAGTAAGTGGCTAAGGATGGGGGTAGCTAAATATTGAATAATAGTGGGGGGTGGGGGTCACAATTATAAATAAAGATTGTGTGGATTGTGGTATCATATCTAATTTCGTTTTTTTTCTCATTGATTTCAATTGTCGTTTTTCTTTCTTTTCTTTTTTGTAGTTATTAATTTACATAATAGTTGTTATCTCATATTATTTGTATATATATGTATATGTATGTATATATATATGTGTGGAATTACAATAATAATTAATTAATTATTTAATTAATAGTAATAATAATAATAATAATTAATATGATTATTAAATATATATGTAACCGCTGAAGTAGGACGTAAAAACAACGCGCCTACATTCATAGAATGGGAGTGGTTGGGTTGGGGTGGGGTGGGGAGATTGAGGTTAGGTTCTAAGAATAAAGTTGTTTTAGAATTGAAACGTAAAGATAAAGAAATTTCATTGAAATTATATTGAAAAGAAAAGAAATAAGTAGAAATCGCAACAAACAAAATGGTGGTGGTCGGTTAGGTCAGGTCACATAAACAACCCAATAGTAAAACGAAGTTCAAGTTGTAGGCGTGTCTCAGTTGTCAACTTGCTAATTAAGAGCCCGGTTAAGTTCGATAGAGCTTGAGAGCATGAATGAATTTTACAACATTTTCAGAAGTTATTAGTTTAGAAAGTCTTAAATTTTGACATATTGTACGAGTTCATTAAATTTTATTTTTTTTTATAGAGGCCTAAAAATGTTGCAAAAGTGCTGTAGAAAACCAAGAAAATCCAATCTGTTGAATTTCGCAGAATTTACAGCATTTTTGCACTTTGTCTAATTGCTTTTAGTTCGACATATCATTTTATATTTCAAAGAAAAATATACTTTAGTTTAATTGTAATAATGCCAAAATTCCATTCCGATTCAAACACAGTTTTTTTACTTATACAAAAGTGTTGTAAGAAACCCAGAAAATGCTGTAATTCCAGAGCAATGGACTAGAATGTCAAGAATCTGTTCGGTATCGCTGAATTTTTAGCTATTTTTGTCTTATAAAGAGTCCATGAGTTTACAGATCTGGTTTGTGTTACAACAGACACAAAAAACAATATTTTATGGATCAATGAAAGTATATATAGTAACACCGGGTCTTCTTGCACATTTAATGAAACGTTGCTTTGTTTTATGAATATTCCCAAAATATGTCTGTTATATCTTTCAGCAACACGAAGCTGGATCAATTTTACATAACCTTTAAAAAATCAAGTTTTTCTTAAAAATTACGACTATCAGGCATGTTACAGAAATTGTACAAAAACGATTTAATTCAAGTTCTCAAAATCTTAACGTAAACCCAGAAGTTTTCATTTATAAAACGAAAAAATTTACGATTTTCGATTTGTAGAGAAGCTACGATAAGATTTGAATTTCTGTGACATGCTTGTATGTCTCACTTTTTGACCAAGTGAAAAGTATGGTGCAACAATATCAAAATGTCAATTTATGTCTGATATAAACACTTTTAGAAGACATTTGAATAAAATTTTATTGAATTTCCACATTGTCCAGATTTTAAATTTTACCGATAATTAGGAAGCAAGTGATTGCTTATACGTTATTACCCTATTTTTAATTTGCTCAAAAACTGAAACATATTTGAAAAACATGCTTTTTAGAAGTTGGTAAAAGCCATATCCCAACTATTTTGGGGGTGTTTCAAACTATTTTGGTGGCATTTCTTTTTAGATGCGGACAATCGCAAAATTTTTTTTCCTTGCACACCGACCCGGTGGTCTCAAAGTAATGTTTCCGTGGATTCATGTTTTTAAATATTGACTAAGGCTTCGAAACGATTGTTCTTCACTTTAATTTTTCTTAGATCTTTTAAATGAAGAGATTAGTAGAAAAATTCAGACTTTTTAAGTGAAAATCTCAAATTCAAAAACATGAAACTACAAAAAACAGATTAAAAATTCAGACTTTTTAAGTCAAATCTCAAATTCAAAAACATGAAACTACAAAAAAAACACGGTTATCACTCCACAGGCGCGAAACTATGAAACTAGGCCTATTTAGAATATTTCATCCTCCGAATAACTTGAGGATGTCTCCTTCGAAAATATTTATATTGAGTATCCACCGAAAGCATATATTATGAACAATATAACAGTAGTTTTGGGATTAAAGGCTCAACAAGTTAACAAAGCGAAAACAACGTAAATTCTAAACAATTTTCTATTTTTTAGAAAACTTTCAAATGTACGTATTTTATATAGAGAGATCTTTTCAAACCTTATAGGGGCACATTTTTCTTAAAATAAAACGTCCAGTTGGAATATGCGTGCAATGCCACTTTTAGTTGGATACCCATATTACAATAATAAAAAGTCTTGCAACAATTTTTTAAACGCAAACGATGTTTGAAAATATATTAAATGCAAAGAAAATGCAGAATTGTGAAAGCTTAAATTTGCTTTTTTTTACATTAACAGAGTTGAAACAATAAAGAAATCGTAACATTTTTTCCATTTTTCAGTAGCATTTTAGTATCACTATGAAACTGACAAAAATCATAGGATCCCGAACGCGACAAATGGAAAGGATATATGTGCATTTCCTTTCCATTTGTCGAATGGAAAGGAAATCAGCACAAAATGCTGATTGCAAAGACGGAGAGAACAGAAACTACACTTCACAAAAAAATGTGCACTGTGTCATTCCTTAACCCTAACACTGACCCTATTTACATATGTAAATATTTCATTTTTTAAATGGCTATAAATTTGATGTTTTTGGCACGATTTAAATATAATTTACACTCAGTGGCTAATTTCGTATGCTCTTTCTTTCCACATTTCCATGCAAAATGTATTAAAATAAATATATTTACAAATGTAAATAGGGTCAGTATTCGAAGAATAAAATTGGTGTCAGTGCTAGGGTTAATCTTTTTGCATTTAAAATAATATCAAATATTCTAAGTTCACTAACGGCGTCATGAAACAAATTGTTTGATTGAATGTTTTTATCCATAAACGACTTTAAAACAAGTTGAGCTTGTGATTTTTACTAAAAGTTACAAATAAGTTAACACAGAGCGTCATTAACTTAAATGCTAAACAAAGTTTCTAAATTTTTAAGAAATTTAAATTGTCTTTAATTTTATTGACCTTTTTTATAAAAAAAAAATCTAACGCAATGAATGTCCCTTTACTTTGAATGTCCATTTTTGACGCGTACAAGTCCAACGGATTCGAAATCACTTCATACGATCGAATGTATTTTTCTTCATTGTGGAAATTTGCGTCATTAACTTAAATGCTAAACAAATTTTCTAAATTTTTAAGAAATTTAAATCGTCTTTAATTTTATTGAGCTTTTTTATAAAAAAAAAATCGAACACAATGAATGTCCATTTACTTTGAATGCCCATTTTTTTAAGTAATTTTTGACGCGTACAAGTCCAACGGATTCGAAATCACTTGATACGATCGAATGTATGTTTCTTCATTGTGGAAATGTGTGTTAACATAACAGATATTGGAACTAATCTCATTAGTTTTTGAATAATTTCAACAGAAATTCATACTTCGTTCACAATAAATTTCAACATTTCAATTGTAATTTGAATGATTTTTAATGTGTACCATAATTAGCCCTAGATATTGAAAAACTGAGTACCTAAGCATGGCTTTGTCACAACTGAGATATAATTTGACTTCAAACTAAAACGGATCAGGTTTTGCCTTTTGGGGAATATAATTGTGTCACAGCAAAAACGGATTAGATAACCAATGGGAGCAAAAATGAAACAGAAGTTTATTAAAATATAATTTATGTATAATTATACCAACGAGATCTAGACAAATTATAGGGTGTGACATGACAATTGCATTGCTCTGCGAGAGTCTTTATGTGTCGCTCATTCGTGCACGAATTACACATCTTATATTTGCTATCTTTTTAGGAGAGCAATTTGAAGATTATAAATTATACGAAAATTATAACATGATCGCTACTCTAAATATAAGATAATGTATACACTTTATAATTAGAGTAAGAATCATGTTAGATATTAGGGTTTATAATCGTTAAATCGCTCTCCTGAAAAGATGCCAAATAAATTAGTGAATTTATTATATGAAATTGGCAATGTACTTTCTGTTTCGAATATTAATTTGCGGAATGAATCAAAACCAGTCATTCATCATAGTAAACATTCTGCCATATTCATAAAATTTTAGGGGAGGTTTAAAGTATACTTTTACTTCGAAAATGTGTCTTATAAACATGTGATAAATGATAATGAATATGACAGTAAGTCTTTGACTACGATTAAAAATGGTTTAGAGTTTATTTCGTTTATTTATTTCATTTTTGCCCGTAATATAATTTCAATTCGTGATTAGTGCCTAAAAATCATTTTGTATCCCGTTTTTGCTCGAAGCCAAATTATGTCCCATTTTTGCTATAAGCAAACTGTGTATTACAAGTCAAATTCAAAAGAAGTTTTACGTGTGTTCTTGTGAAAAAGAGTGAGAAAATATGCAATTTCTCCCACCTTCTTAAGAAATAATCTTTGGCCAATATTTTGCGCCAAGATTTCTGTGTTTAATGTGTAAACATTCATGGAAGTTCACCTCACAGTTGGATTTATGGACTGTATCTAATTTCAAAACAAATATATTATCAAATATATATTAATATTGTGTGGTCTTCCTCTTATAGTTGAAAATTAAACGAAATAATGGATTTTCTCTACATATTTCTGGAATATTCCACAACGATACCGATAAGCTATATCGAAAGGATAACTAAGCCTACGTTGACAAACAAAACACACCTGTGTTGCTTATGTCTGTGTATGTGAGTGTGAAGGGGGGAAGAAATTCCAAGTTTTTCATTTTGAGTTATCTTTAAATTTTCTCTTGTTTTTGCTTTAAAAATTACTTAATGGAAAAAGCTTTTCTTGTTGTTGTTGATGTCGTTATATTTCGTTAATGTTTTTATTTTCTGTTTTACGTTTTCGGTAATTTTATATATCTGTTGTTTGAATATTTAAAAGCAAATCGGTTTGATTTGTTAATTAATCAATAATAAAGTTTGTTTGTTTTCCTTTCATTAGTTATTGTTTGTTGTTGTTCTCTAGACTTTTGTAAAAAGAAGTATGATGTATATGTATATACTGTGTTGTTGTTGTGACTCTGTTTCTGATCTTTTCATATTTCAATTCTATATAATTTAGTTATATGTATATAATATATATGTATATTGTTGTTGTTGTATTGTATGCGTTTGTTTTTCTTGTTTTCATGTTATTTTCGAAATTTTTCCAAAAAGAAAAAAAATATTTTATTTTTGGTTTTATTTAATAGAGAGTTGTTAGACATAAACTTTGATTCTCTATATACGATATACATACAGAGATATCTCTGTATATGTGTATATGCATATATTGGCGTTTTGGTTTTTTGGACAACAAAAAACACGTACGAACGTAAGGAAGGATGGGTTGTTGGTGAAGAACACAGGAAAACACAACATTAAAAATTAAAAGAAAATTAGTTTTTCTTATTTCAGTACAAGTTAAATCGGAAGAAGAAGCATAATAAAGTAGTTAGTGATACGAAGAAGAAAAAATTATAACTAATCAATGTTGTTGTTGTTCTTGTTGTTGTTAAGGAAAGAATGTGTTTCTTAAAAAAGGGGGAAATTTGAGGAAATTTGTTGTTTTTTTTTTGTTTTTGTGTTTTTTCTTTTCTTCTTTGTTATTCTTATAAACTTATAGTAATATACCTAAATATTGTATATTTATGAACTTAACCTAATCTTGCACCTCTCTGTAGGGCACCTCAGACGTCACCGAATACGATTCAAAGTAATGATTTAAAAACTCAAATGTTGGCCTCTTCTCCGGCACCGCATCCCAACATTGCAGCAGCAAACAGTAAATGTTATCGGGGAAATAATGATTGGTTGGCTTGGGCATGCGGAAGCCGCGCTCAATGTTCTCAATCACTTCGCGACTATGCATGCCGGGATATGGCACTTGTCCGTATGTAAACAATTCCATTAGTAGTATACCATATGACCAGACATCCGACTTTATTGAGAATTTGCCATAGATGATGGCCTCGGGTGCCGTCCATTTGACGGGGAAACGTGACCCCTGTTTCGGGCAGTACTCGTCGTCGGCTATGACGCGCGCCAAGCCGAAATCACATATTTTCGCCACATTGTTCTCGCCGATGAGAACGTTGCGCGCGGCCAAATCACGATGTATCAATAGCTTGGACTCGAGATATTCCATTCCTGAGGCAACTTGAGTTGCAATATAAATGAGATCTTCAAAGTGTAGATAGCGACCATCACCTTCGCGTAGATAATCTAATAGACTGCCTTTGGACATATATTCTTGTACAATGTAGATCGGTTCCTCCTGTAAAAAAGGAAAAACAATAGAATAAAATAATAGTCGGAGTTGAAGTATTATGGAAGGGTAAAAAAGTAGAAGAATTCATTGAGCTTTAAATATAAATAGTAAATTCTTCTTTAAATAACTAATACTTATATAAAAGAGTAACATAATTTGATACAAAAAAGTAGGTATGAAGGCTAAAAATGTTTCACATAAAAACAGTGGTTTAGCTACAGCTTCCAAAAAATTAAGAAAGATTTGCTTTAGAATTTTTTTTGGCACCCATAAAAATTTGTTGTTAGAAAACCTAGAATATTAAAAAGAAAAAATGCCTATTTGAAATCTATCTATAGATAAATATAAAATCTACGGCATTTTTTGTAATTGTAAAGGAATTAAAAAAAATATTATATTATTATTAAAAATTATTCACTTCGATTCTTGCCTTAGAGTAACTTATTAGTCCAATTATTCACAGCAATCTAGTGGTACTTCTGGTGGATTGACCATGGCCCCGGAGATGAAAATGGTCTTCGTCTCTAGGTTCGCCCCAGATACCACAGTTGATGACTTGAATGGCTTTATTAGATCCAAAATTGAGGGTAATTTTTACCTTAAGTCTTTTAAATTGAAGTCGTCCTTTTCTCAAAGTCGAGCTTCTTTTAAAATTATTACGACGAGGGAAATCTTTGAGAGATTGATGATCCCTGACTTCTGGCCACCTAGGGCATTTGTTAAGGAATTTGTGGATAGGGTGGACAATTTGGCTCGTCTGCCTTTGAAGTCAGCTACTGTCCCAAAAAACTAATTGATTCTTTTTATATCGGGTCAGAGTCAGTTTTAGATTCTGAGATTTTTTGTAGTAGATATATTATCTTTAGAAATGATTGTTTAGGAAGGATTGGTGGCGGTGTACTTATTGCTGTTACTAATTCTTTCCCATCGGAACGTATTATCCTCCATGGGCTTGATGACATTGAATTTATTGCAGTTCTTATTAATTTAGGTAGCAATAAATTGTTCATTACTTGCTCTTATATTCCTCCATCATCTGAATTATGTGTCTACGAAAGTCACTTGGCCGCGATTGGTAGGATTGTTTCAATGTCAGGTGACTTAGACCGTACATTAATCTTAGGGGATTTTAATTTACCTTCCGTATCTTGGCTTGCCTTGCCGGACACGGAGGTTTTAACCGCACTGCCATCATCGTTTGATACGGATGATTCTGCCTCGAATATAGTCAGGCTTTTTGCTGACCTTAATTTATTCCAGATTAATTACGTAAAGAATATAAGTGAAAGACAACTTGACCTAGTATTTGTTAATGATCCTCATTACTTTGAGATTAATAGGGTTCTCCCCATATCTCTCCCAGAGGACAATTACCATCCTACCTTAGGTTTATCGATGTTGTACTCCAATGAATCTCATTCTTCTACCTCTCAGGATGATCTCACCGTTTACTGTTACAGAAAGACAAATTTTATACTGCTTAACTCTGTTCTCCGTGACGTTGATTGGAATTCCGTCTGTAGTTGTAGCCACTATGCAGATGTTGTGGATAAATTTTATCAAATTCTTAGGGACTTCCTGTCACAATCTGTACCGAAAATTCGAGTTGGGCAATCTGAAAGACTACCTTGGTCTTCTCATAAATTGTCCAGAATGAAAAATTCGAGAAGTAGGCTTTTTAAGAAGTTTAAGAAATCTGGATTGAATTCCGATTATGTAAGATACTCTATTGCTAGGTCGAGATATAACGTTGAATCTCAGAGATGTTATAGACTATATTTGGAAAAGGTGAAGAATGATTTTCGAAAGAACCCTAGAGCTTTTTACGATTTTGTTAATTTGAAACGTAAATCCACATCTAAACCAACTAGGATTAGAATGGATGGCTTGGAATATTGTGAGGACCAGGATATTGCTGATTGTTTTGCGAATTTTTTTGCGACCACATATTCAAATAGATCTTATCGATCCGACAGCACTTACCCCTATGATATTCCTGCTTTGAATCAATTAGAAATACCAAATATTGATTTGCCCTTGGTCTTGTCAGGTTTGAATGATCTAGAATCAAAAAATAGTGGCGGCCCCGATGGGGTGCCAAGTATAATTTTAAAATTCTGTGCTAGTGGTTTGGCTATTCCTCTGACGTTATTGTTTAATACTTCGTTGAGATTTGGATATTTCCCTTCGGCTTGGAGGCAGTCGTTCATTGATCCCCTACATAAATCTGGCAGTCTAATTGACGTTTCGAATTATAGAGGGATAGCTAAATTAAGTGCTATCCCTAAGCTTTTTGAGAAACTGGTGACTAATGTTGTTTCTCACAGCGTTTCTTCTATTTTGAGTCCCAGCCAACATGGGTTTCGTAAAGGCTTATCGACCACGACGAATTTGACTCAGTTTACCTCACACGTTATTGATGGGTTTGTTCTGGGTAATCAAACTGACGTCATTTACACGGATTTTAGCAAGGCGTTTGATAAAGTCAATCACGAGCTTTTGTTATATAAATTAGATAGAATTGGTTTTAGCTGTAATTTTTTGAAATGGATATCTTCTTATCTGAATAATCGTTCGCAGATTGTCAAATTCGGAAATTCTTGTTCTAGGCCAATTCTGGTTTCATCGGGAGTTCCCCAAGGTAGTCATCTTGGGCCTATACTATTTTTATTATTCATAAATGATCTCCCGGAGTCTATTATAAACTCTAGGATTTTGATGTATGCGGATGATGTGAAAATATTTTTGTCTTATAAACAGCTAGAATATTCTCATTATTTGCAGGACGACTTGGATAATTTTGGATGTTGGTGTGACATAAACTGCATGGAACTTAATTTACGGAAATGCAAGCATATGCGTTTCTTTAGATCGAATCCGAAATTTGTCAGATATGATCTTATTGGAGCAGAGTTAGAGACAGTTGATTCTTTTGTAGATCTTGGTATTCTGATGGATTCGAAACTTGATTTCAACAATCATATTATGGCCATGGTTAACACGGCGTATGGTGTTCTTGGCTTTATTAAGCGTTGGGCTAAAGAATTCTCTGATCCCAATGTGACGAAACAGTTATTTACTTCGCTCGTTAGGCCTATTTTGGAATATGGTTCTGTAGTGTGGGACCCTCAGTATGGCGTCTATATTGACAGAATTGAGTCAGTTCAGAAGCAATTTTTATTGTTTTCATTGAGACACTTACATTGGAATAGTGATTTTGTTCTTCCCCCCTATTCTAGTAGATTGAAGTTGATTGACTTGTCCTCCTTAAAAAGTAGACGAATTATGCTGAACACCGTGATGGTATTTAAGGTTATAAATGGTGATGTCTCATCTGAATATCTTATTTCTAGGATTAAGTTAAACGTGCCATTTAGACCAACTAGATACTATCAGTTTCTTCATATTGATATTCAGCGTACGAATTATGCTTCTGCGCAGCCCATTCGTAGAATGTGTATTGATTTTAATTCATTGTACCACATCATAGATTTTGGTGTCGGAATCGATACAATAAAGTCAAGGATTCTCTCGTACTTGAATGTTTAGTATTCTGTTTTAGTATTATTAAATGTAATGTATTGCTTCTATGTCAAATGTTAGCATTAACCTTTAGTGTAGTTTGTCTTTGTTTTGTTTTTGCCGGCTGAAGATATTTAATCTGTAGCCGGTATTCCACCCTCTACTGCTTGTCCACCACAGTTCGGACTGTGGTGTGTACGTTGTCCCTACGTTATGGGGACGAGGCCCTCTCGGTCGGAAGGGACGGGAGTGAGAGGCGTTGGGACCGTTCGAAAAAAAAAAAAAAAAATTGGACGTTTATAGTGGACGTGGATTTTCACAGTGACAACTGAAAACTTTTTTGTATTTGGTCAATACCTTTCAAATGATGAATAAATGATGAACATCGGAAAGAAATTGAACATTTTTGAACATTTTGGCTCTGAAAACCATCGTCTGCATTATATAATTTCTCAAAAATGGAGTCAATGACCTCATTTTTCGTCCTATTTTCATCATTTAGGCATTATTCGAAAGGTATTGATAGCTTCTATTTATTTTTCATACCTGGAAATCCCACAAAAAAATCAATATAAACGTCCAATAATTCTACCAATTACACAGTACAACACGAAAAAAAAATTACGGTGTTCTGACAATGGATTCTGAAAGAGGAGACCAAAAAAATATACGTGTGTCGGCGTTTTTTTAGGATCACATCGTTTCATTTTATAGACGATTAAAGTTTCCCAACTCTGGCCTCTTCTTGCAGCATATCGGTGTATAAAACTATGTTTACTTTACATCTGAGACAAAAATGTTGGCCATAAAATTTTACTATATATGTCAGAACCAGGCCCGTGCGCAGGATTTTCCCCTGGGGGGGGGGGTTTTCATCTACACTCATAAAAAAGTTAACCCTATAATGAGTTAAAATTAACTAAAATTTAGGAAACCAAGTACATTTTTACTAGTAGAATTTACTAGTAGAATTTTTTCTGAAATTTTCCTAAATCTAAGTAAATTTTTCCTAAAGCCTAGTAATTTTTTTACTAAATTTAAGCAAAATTTTCCTAAAACTAAGTAAATTTTTACTAAATCTTAGTAAAATTTTGCTGAAAATTTCCTAAAACTAAGTAAATCTTTAATCAAATCAAGTAAATATTTACTCAAACTGAGGACAATTTTGCTGATTTTTTTTCCTCAAAACGAGTAAATTTTTACTTAAACTGAGGAAAATTTTATTTTATACGAGGAAATAAGGTGCAATTAAAATAAGTTCAATTTAACTAAAAAAATCAAACAAATAGTTTTGCATCAGTGTATGCAAAACTGATACAAAAAATTACAACATGAAATATTTCTCAAACGTTTCATGACACCTCTGCCATAAGGAGTTGAGCTATTACTCCATGATTGTTGCGAAGGCAAGATAGGCGCCTTCACAGTTGTTGTTTAGAATAACTCAGTTGACTAAAGTATTTAAGAAATAAGCCTCTGCAAACAAACGATAATTGCTTCTTTGATTAATATTCACTATTTTTTTAAACAAATGTTTTTTATAAGTTCATTGATACTTAAATGTATGAAGAACTCGGCATAAATTTCAGTAAACATTTTAACTTCATTTTAGAAAAAAAACTTATTTTTAAGTTAAAATTTCCTAAATGGAATTTTTTTCATACAAAAAATTTCAGATTTTTTATCACTTAAAACATAAGTTTGAATTTACTCAATTTTAAGAATTTTTTTATCAGATGCAAAGAAATGTTTTTAAGTAAATCTAATACCCCTTTTCTAGTAAATTAACTATTTACTATGGCTTTGAAAGAAGGAAACTTTACACATACTTAGTTAATTTTCCAACTTTTTAGGAAATTTCTACTGGAGCGTTTGGAAACCACTCATATTTTATTGCCAGGATCTTCGAAAAATATTTTGAGACATTCGTCTGACAAACATTGTCAGCAAAATTGCATTTCAGTAATCCATCTATCAGTACACTCAAAAGAAATATGTCAGTAAAAGAAAGCAGAAAGTCTACTGAAAGAGCAGATTTTCTGCTGTTAAAAAAGAGTCAGCAGAATTGTATCTGCTGAAATGGTAAACAGATGTTTGCTTTTTTTAGCAATGTATGTGATATGCATATTGTGCCAAGCTAATATAAAAGAAAATTCGAGATAAACTCGCTTATGAACGATTATCTATTTTTATATTTTAATTAACAACAGCCAATTTTAGCAGACTGCAAACTCTTTGGAGAAAACTGCTGTTATGTCAAAAAACAGCTGTAATAGCAGAAAAGTGTCTGCTGATAGGCAGCAGACAATCGCTTTTATTAACAGACTTGTTCTCTAAGTGTAGAACTTTTTTTAAATAGTTGCTTGAAATTACATACATATCGAGGGCTTATATTCATAAGTGGCTATGAAAAAAACATAACTTTTCAGGAGAGCGAAAAAACTGATTTTCTCCTTAATTTGAAGAGAAATTATTAATCGTTCTTCCACAGTTTAATCTAAAAAGGATTACTAATTGCTACGATTAAAAAGTTTTCGAAATTTCCTATTATTCGCGGTTTCATGGTTCATAGCCACTTTTGTATGTTTAGAATTGAGCACTATGAATGTTGAAATAAGAATAAGATTTATTGTAAACTCCATAACTTTTTTCATGAAATCTTCTCAATGTTGTATAGAAAACGCATTCGTCTGTGATGTACACAGCGAATTTAAAGATTCCAGCTTCATCCGTCAGATTGGTCGCTTGTAACATATATGTAGCCAGTCGCGAAAATCGCTGCAATTGATGAAAAATCCAAAATTCGTTTTTGACAAAGTATGGGTCTAAATAGGATGTCTAAAGAGTTTTGGGTTTTTTAATTTATATAGGACATGAGTAACAGGATGTTTACTCTAAATCTTTATACGCATATTCCGATTAAATAAAAAATATTTGGAAATGTTTCTTCATTTTTATAATCTTAAATATGTATAAATTCGAATAACAAATACAGTTTTATTGTATTCGATGAAATGCAAGAAGAAACAACTTTTAATTCCCAGAAACCAAATAATTGGTATTTTAGAGTTTCGTTTTCCTACGTAGATCCAAGTTAAAGAATTTGTTGTTTATCTTTTGAATAATACTTGCTACATATGTACAAAAACTACTTACTTTGAAAAATATTTGACATAAGTGACAAATAGAACAAAAAGATTAGTAAGTTAAAACTCATTTCTTATTGTTTCGCAACTTTAAAGTAGATTTTAAAATATAGATCTACACGCGGAGAAAAAATGCATTTCGTAGCAACGAAATTTTAGACACGTGAACATCGTTTTTGTTTGGGAAAAATTAGTTTGTTTGCGGTAAACATGTCATCAGTTGTTGTAAATGAACAAAGAAAAATAAGTTTATGTATATCAAATAGTTTTCTTCGTTTGTCGAAATGGATTTGTATTATAATTGCAAACTCCCAAAACATTGGAAGTAACAGAAACCGTTGTTGTTGCGTAAGTGTTGAAAATAGTACACATCGGTTCAGATTTAGATACAGCTCCATAAAAATGTCCAATCGCAAATGTTACATCTTAGCGCTCTACAAGCATCAAGGAAATTATTTGCTTTTATTAAGAATATTTTAGATTTCATTATGATAGTCATTCTTATCTACACTTTTTTAAAATTACTAAACGATTTTGTTATTAACTTTCCAAACATTTATTTTAGTACACAATTAAAAGTTCATAAGATATAGCTCTAGTCGAATATCAAGAAGTGGTATCGGTTAATAAAAATTAAAATTTTCCGAAGAATTTGGTGTCCATCAGCGAAATTAGCACTACACAATCTTGAAATTGGCACAATTCGTTTAGTTTGTTTGTATTTTTCATAGCCTTTGTCCGAAGTTCAAGAAAGTGTCCAAGATTTTTTATGTAATTTTCATGTTTTCATGATTTTACTGCAAAATTACTATTTCAGACGAGTTATTTTAAAAATACCTTAAAAATTCTATATTTTATTGCTTCAGAAAGTCTAGAAGGTATTAAAAAGTATATGTTCGAAACCTCTCTGGGGCGGGTTTGAACCCCCAAAACCCCCCCCCCCCCCCTGCGCACGGCCCTGGTCAGAACACCAAAACCCAAAACCTAACCCAAACGTCAAAAATCAATCAAATTCAAGATTGTCCATTAAGGGTTAATTTAGTTATTGTTCAGTAGGGGTGGAATAGTGCACGACTTTTGGATTTTGATATCCTAGAACACACTATTTTCGGAAATAAAATTCATAAACCAAAATATGGGGGTGGTGTGGTGAGTGTAAGTGGGCGCTCATCGGGGTCAAAGGTAAGTGGTAATACAGGAAAAGTCCCACTGTCTACGAGTCGCCTCCAGAGGGGTTAAATGTAATACCGACCCCATTAATGTTCCAATGTGTTCATAATGTTCGAACACACATACCCTCCATCCCCACTCGTTAAGGGGACTCCCATAAAAAAATATTTTTTGTTATAAAATTTGTCCCCACCGCTTCACAAAACAATCCAAACTTCATTTCTGGGGGGTGACCGCAGCAATTTATTTTCGTGACTCATCCTAATGTATATAGATAGACATGGCTCTTTCTAGCATTACAATTTCACTTATATTTTAAAAACCTAAAGGGGGTTCCCATACAGCCCCCTTTAGGAGTATAAATAGGGAGTAGATATGACGACTCCGGTCTATACCTCATAAAATAATTATGAAATTAAAAAATGGGCCACATAACCGTTTGAAGATAGAGGATAGCTATGTATGTTCTGAGAAAATGTTGGGACTGAAAAAATATTGGAGGTTGGTTATACATTGGTCTCCTTGGGACAGTTAGAGCGATGGGAGCAAATTTTATAAAAATTAGTTTTTGTATGGGGGTTAAGGAGTGGTGATAGTGAGTATGTGTGTTCGGAAAAATTGTTCAGGAGGGAACATTAATGGAGGTGGGTCTTACATTTAACGCATCTAGGGCCGACACCGGGGTAGTTTTGAGTTTTTCTGCCATAAAAGAATTATAAAAAATAAAAAATTTGTATGGGAACCACCTTAAGTGTTGAAGATAGTGGTCAGGTATGTTCTGAGTAAATGTTGGGACTAAAGAAATATTGGGCGTTGGTCACACATTTGACTCCCCTATTTGCCTCCTTGGAACAGTTGCGTGGAAGCAAAATTTTTATAAAAATTTAGTTTTTGTATGAGAGCCTCCTTAAGGAGTGGGGATAGGAGGTAGGTGTGTTCGGAAGAAATGTTGGAAAGGAAAAATTAATGTGGGTCTATCTCACATTTAACACCTCTGGGGGCGACTCCGAGGTAATTTTGGAACTTTTTGTGCATTTTTACCCCACCTCTGAACCCGATGAGGCACCCCAAGACGTGATGATAGGAATCCATCCATTTTGCTATCGAACTTGTGTAATGCCATGCCATCTTTTTCCGGCTATGACGTTTCCAAATACCAAAAAATAATTAGTTTTCACTCCGCCTTAGTACATAGGATATCATGGTTGACCCAGTCTGTTCTTAATCTTTCCTTAGTCGTTCCCTTTTAAAATTCCCAACTTCCTACAACTATTTCAAAAATTGTTTTTAAAACCCAACAAAATTATTGAACACCAACTGCAAAGAAATAAAAAAAAATCCTTCGTAAAATTCGACAACGCATTTGAGACAAATGTGTCGATTTTATTGAAATCTGTTCATAATTTTGTTCCTACGCATTCAATGAATTTTAAAAAAGGAATATTAAATGATGTAATTTTAATATTCATAATTAATTTATTCCAAATGTTTGACAAAACAATCTCGTGACAAAAATATGAATGTCTTGAGAGTGCACTTTTCTTTGTTACTTCCTGTCGTAATAGTTGATTCATGTTAACATTTTGCCTAACTCTACTCATACGAGGGAAGTTCAATAAGCAGCCAATCACCAAGAGATGGCCAGAACTCCATTTAAAATTCCCAACTACCTAATAGTACTTAAAAAGATTATTGAACACCAGCTGCAAAGAAAATAAAAAATATCCTTCGCACATTTAATGAATCTTAAAAAAGAATATTTAATGATGTCATATTTAATTTATTTCAAATGTTTGACAGAAAATATAGAAATTATGAATGTTTTAAGAGTGCACTTTCTTACTTGCTGTGGTAAAAGTTTCCTGAATACAATTTTTCCTAACTCTACTCATACGAGGGAAGTTTAATAAGTAGCCAATCACCAAGAGATGGCTAGAACTCCTTTTATAATTCCCAACTTCCTAAAATTACTTAAAATAAAAGTACTTAAAAAGATTTTTAAACATCAAGCAAAATTATTGAACACTAATTGTGAAATACAATGATTTGGATATTCTAATTAAACTAATTGTGAAATACAAGGATTTGAATATTCTCTTGTCAGCAGGATTTTTGTGGAAATTACAATGCCTATAACTCTGTAAATAAAATGTTAAGATTTGTTTTCCCTTGACACGTGTAAAGTATTGTTTAAGAAGAATATCTGAAGAGATTTTCACGTATAAATTTTCCTTTCCTTTGGCATGGAATGACAGAGAATATAGGCTCGTAGCTATCAAACAACCATCGTATCTGCGTGTGCCTTGACCCACTATGCGCCGGATCATATACTTCTGCTCCTGTGCTGCTCGGTGCTTAATTAAAAACCATAACATTAAAAGCCGCATAAATTTCTACGTTGCCCGTGGCGCCAGTTTGAAACTGACGCAAGCTTGCCAAGCTCTATAATTCCACTTGTAAAGCCCCCACCCACTTAAATAGCTACCTAACATAGACACACACGAACACTATAGTTTTACATGAAATTGCAAAAAAAAATTTCGAAAAGTTAATGAAAACTTTCACAAAAGTGTGTTGAACAAACTTAACATGGTTTCCCCAACACTAGAACAAGAACAGCACACACACACACGCCGGAAAACTTAACCAAAGAATTGTTGAAGAAGAGAGAGGTAAAACTAAACAAAATTATGGAAATTTCACGCAATTACAAACCTGTGAACAAACCGCATAAAGTGCCACCAAACGATTATGGCGGAACTTTTTCATAATAGCTGCCTCCTGCAGGAAAGCCTGTGTCGACATGGTACCCTCGCGCAGTGTCTTGACCGCGACATCGATACTGTTGCGCCATTTGCCATAGAAGACTTCGCCAAAGTTGCCGCGGCCCAACTTGCGTATCAATTGCAGCTCGGAACGGGGTATTTCGTATTTGTCACGCAACTCCGGACCCAAATCCCACATTTGAGGCTGGGGTTTGGCACAGGGTCGCGATAATATATGGCAGAGACCCAAAGCGTTTTCTGGTAAAATAAAAGAAACATTAGTAAGAGATGTTAAAGGGAGGAGGTAATAAAAACTAAACACATTTTTAGACAAGCATTTAGATTTATTTATATAAAAGTATATTTGCAATAAGAAATCTCCTTCAAGATTATATACTCCACAAGGAAACATGGTCAGGAAGTAGAACAAATAATGGAAATGTAAAGAAAGGCAAGAAACACAAGAACTTTTGGAATTGAAGTACCATTGTTATTATTTTGAAAAGACAAACATTTAAAAAATGGAACAGTTTTCAAATGTTATAAACATCAAAAGTAAATTGTAAATAGCACTGTGCTACAAAAACTAATTAAGTGGAAAACTCTGGGAGGTGATATTATTTGGCTGGTAGGTATTGTTGAGTAAAACAAGAATCTGTATTTGTAATTTGCAAGACAACCCAAAAATCTTGCGTTTTTCGTATCTTTGCATCCTTATAAGCCTGTAACATAGTTAGTTAACAACCGATTTTCACTTTCTCATCGGAATTAAATAGAAGAAGCCTGGTGCTATCCATAGATAAATATCTTATTTAAGAAAACTCAAGAAATATGTTTGCTTTTGTCCAGCAAACATATTTTCTAAAACAATTTTTAAGCATTTTTCAACTTTGGCAATATTTTTCCACATTATTTTGTTGTAAATTTATTTAAATAACATATTTTGTAAGGAGTAAAACGCCGCTTTGTTTTTAAAAATCTGTTAGTAATTGATTGAGTTATTAATGATTTTATTAATACTAAATTTTTGCAAAAATACAAGTTTTAGTCATTCCAGTTCAAATCTTTCATAATTTTGCGAATTGAGGTACAATAAAAATTCTTAAAATTCGTCAAAATGATAAAAACGATGAACAATTCACTAGATTTCCTTTAAAAAAAGCGACTTCCCAAAGTGGGGGAAAATGTGTTCCAAAATTGGGGATTTTTTTAATTAAAAGGATCACCAACTTTTTACCATATTTATCTGTTTCGAATGAATTTTTAGTATTTTTATAGGACCTCAATTCGAAAAATAATGAGTAGACAGCGGATTTTTATGCAAATTCCATTTTTAATACTCAAGTATATAAAATATAAATATTGCTATGCAAGATATACTGACATAAAATTGTTTATATCGGTTTATTAAAATGTTTTGTAAGTAAAATCATTTGTGTGAAGACGGCATTCAATTATAACCATCCGTTCAAGATACGATTTTGCATAAAAATCCGCTGTCTAATAATGAGAGATGTGAACTCGAATAACCAAAACTCGAATTTTTGCAAAAAAAAAAATAGTATTAATAAAAACTTCAATAGCTCAGTCAATTCTTAATGGATTTTTAAAAACAAAGCAGAGTTTTTATCCTAACTAAATGTGTTAATCAAATAAATTTACAAGTGGTACGGTTACCAAACAAAGTGATGTGGAAAAACATTGCCAAAGTTTAACCAGTAAGTAAGCTTCAGTAAGCCTCACTCTCAGGGAACATATATACGGAAGTTATATGGAATTAAATTTAACGTAGGTCAGGATAATTTGTGTGGAAGGTACTAGGAGGTTCGTATCACACGAATCCAGTTTTCACATTTATAAAATAATTGTAAACACATGATCAAGTCAATCAAGTTATAGTGGATTCCATGCACCAGTATAGAAGTTATAAAGGAGGTACAAGAAGGGACGTGGCTAAAGTGTAAATATTTTGTAGGTTTAAAGTGATTATAAAAACATTTTTAAATATCAAATTGCAAATGATTTTGACTACCCGTATGTATGGATGTTATGTTGGTCTTATTGAAACCAAACTTTATGCCACTTTGTGTGGGAGGTTTTGTATATATACGTAGAGTTTATTAAATTATTCTTTATTGACAGTAATTATACATTTTTGCGGTTTTGACTATTTAACGCTTATTTAAATAATTTACATAAACATTCGGTATAAGAATAAAATGATGAAAATAACTATAGAAGTGATTGTTCAAAATTCTCGTAAGAAATTTGAACTATAAAACAGAAAACAAATCAAAATTTAACAAAATTCGAAGAAAAACAATTGTAAAAAACGAAACTTACACACACACACTACATATTATTACAAGACGGACTTGTAGAACTCTTTACAATTGCTTCTGTTCAATGTTCAATGTTAAATTATGATTTTTTTTTTGAAGTAGTTTAAGTTTTTAAGAAGTATTGATCTTTTTTGTGGCATCGCGCGATTATGAATACAAATGAAATCTGCAAAAAGCCAATACACAGAATTTTGCAAGTAGACAAGTAAGTATGTAGACAACAATTACTAAAATTAAATAAACAAACAATTAACTTTAAAAAAGTTAGTGGTCGAAAAAATACTTTGAAATAGTGACAAAAAAACAAGAAATCTGTAGAAATTTTCTCTCGACGAGGGCGAAATCAACGATGACGATCTTAAGGAATGTCGTTGGAAAACTCTTACTTTTCAACAAAAAACAGAGGCGAGACATCCTGATGTGGTCACCACCAGAATTAAACAAACACACATTTCAACCATTTACCTGTTATTATTATTATTATTTAAGGAAATGTATGTCCCATGAATATGGTGACAAAAATAAGAAATTTAAATTTAATCATCATCATCTGCAATTCGATGATATATATATCTATGATCGTCATTGTGTTCTTTTGTTGTTGTTTGTTTAGTGGATGATTCTGTATGATTTGTTTAAAGGGGGAGGGAGAGGGCGTTGAGAAAACAAGCGTGAATTGTGGAAGTAAAACTAGAAGTATAGAAAAAGAAAACAAACACGAAATTGCAGGTTGTACGTTGTTGGAGAGACGACTACTGTGAATTTTAAAATGAAAATCACATGATGATGTTAAACGATATTTGTAATCTGGAGTTACTTTGAGGAGAACAACGCTGCACTATATATCCTGCAATGTTTATCATGGAACTTAGTTGGCAGTTACTCGACTGTTGACATAGAATTGTTGCGCCGAAAACAGTAGAGTCAAGACATAAATACAGGCTGCAATCCAACAGTTGTAGGCATTCTGATTGTAAGCATTATTGGCAGCACTATAGAATTCTTCCATGGTCTCATACTCCTCTAGCAGGGGCAAATCTTCAATAAAGGCCACACTGTGTACATAGAAGAACAATCCCATCAAAACCAATTGAATAATGCCCCAAACTGAGATAATCAAACCGCAGAGGGATAGTTTAGGTCCACAAATTTTCATTTTTCCTGTTATTGGTTTATAGAAGATGGTACAACAATATATCGCTTTGAATTTCTCGGATTTTCCTAAAGGGAAAATTGGATAGTTTCCTTAAAATTGTAGTAGTCGACTCTGAAGGTACCAGAAGGGGTGTGGCAACTTCGCCCATATTCCATGCTAAAGTAATCACTAAAAAAGCTTTGCTCAATATCAAATTTCACAGTATTCCTAGGATATAGACAATTGTGTGGAAAGTACAAGAAGGGGGGTGGCTAAACCGTAAATACTTTCTTGGTTGAAAGTGATTATAAAAACATTTTCAAATATCAAATTTCAAATGATTCTGACTACCGGTATGGAAGTTATATCGGTTTTAACTTAACCAAGGCTTATGCCACATTGTGTGGGAGGTACCAGAAGGAATGTGTCAATATCGCCCATATTCCATATGAATGCAACATATATAAAAGCATTGCCAAATATCCTTATAGAGATACTGGAAGGGGCGTGGCAAAGCCCGTCATATTTAGTTCACTTAAAGTGATTATAAAAACATTATCAAATACCAAAATATAGCTGATTCCCATTATCCGTGTGGAAGTTATATAGGTTTTAATTGAACATTGGTATATGTGTAATATGTGTGGGAGGTACCAGAAGGGGAGTGGCAATTTCATCCATCTTCGAAATTAAACTAAGTTTGGGAAAAATATTACGATGTGCAAAGTTTGAATCGATTCCTTAACTCCTTTTGAGAGTTATCGTGTACACCAGTCAGCCAGACGGACGGACGGGCATGACTCAAACACCTTAAAAAGTCGTGAAACGGATTTGGTATGTTTGTATGTTAGGGTCTTAAGTCACTCCTTCAATGTGTTACACTTTTTTTCTGTCCCAACTGATATATACCCTCCTGCTCTGTAGATTGAGGGTATACAAATAATATCACTTTCTAGAGTTTCTGGACTGTCGCTGGACAGTGTTATCTTTGTAGTTGTTATGCTTATAGAAGACAAATTTGGTTTAAAAGCTAAACAATAACGGCCATATTCATAATCATTTATCACAGGTTTATAAGACGAAATTTCAAAGCAAAAGTATGCTTGAAGCCTTTGATAATTTTTTTATGAATATGGCAGTAGTCTATAAGCGAACTACTCTACTTCATGGCCCCCCCCCCTCTGTGTTTCCAACTTTCCATCAAATGGACATTTTTAAATTACTAAACCCAGTCTAAAAATCACAAAGTTATTTTGGGAACACCAGCCACAGCCAGAAAACTTTCCGCTTGTCTAACAACGTGTGTAAAGTGTGTGTGTGTGTTTTGAAATACTTACTGCTATAGGCCATAACTAGAGCTTGTAGGGAGGGGAAAGTCTGATTGGTGGCTATGTAATAGCCACCGTTGTCTAAGGGCTTTATACGATAATGTTTAACATGATAGCCTCGACCATCTTCCCAGTCTTTTACGGATAATGAAAAACCATTTGGATTGTGTTCTGAGGGTCGCACCAAAAATGTGCCGCGTGGATTCTCCTCCGCCAGCAGCAGTTTGTCAGCTTCCTTGCGTAGAACATTTTCGAAGAACCAACTGCAGGGAAGAGAAAGAGTAAGAGTAAATACATATATTTGTTTATGTCACCACCAACACCACTTACTCTTCACTGTTTACACTGCGCTCCTCGGCCACGAAATTCAGCGGTATCAAGCCCTCTTGCCGTGTACTCAAGTTCACTACGCGCCACCAGTCGGATTCTGTGTCGTCGATGACTTCCATGCGGTCTCCCTTCATGAAACTCAAATCAGACTCATCACGTGATTTGTAATCATATAAAGCCACAACGACGCGACGTTTAGGAACGCCACCAGCCACCACCGCTCCTGGAACACCGGCTGCAAAGGAAATTTAACACAAAATTAAAAGGAAATTAGTTTAGGAACACCATCATAGTAGTATAAACTTCGCAGTCTCAAACATTCGGTGCTGTCAAATTGAGCAGCGGAACCTTTTTCGATTCAATGGGGGGAGGGCAGTCAGTCAGGTAGATAGATGTCTGTCATGTGCGGTCTTGGGGAGTGGGAGTAGGAGGAGATTATTTTTAGGTAGACGAAATGATGTGAAGAATTGTTAAATAGATTTAAATTAAGAAAGTTTGTGCCGGAGAGGTTGTATTAATAGCAAAATGTGCTGGTGTGGTATGTGGATGAAAGTGAGTTAAATAATAAATTACAAACTAAAATCAATTTGATGTGAAATTGGTAAGGATAGAATGATGTTGAGGTGTCAAAATTAAAATAAACTTTGTCAGAAGTGTCGGAAATGAAATTGAAAATTCGGAGAAAGAATATGTAAAAGATTCAATATTAGGTTTGTTTTTGGACACAGAATCCTAAAATTAAATACATATTTCACTAATATTTACACGCCATCATTTCGTGAAAGACATCACATCTTTTATGGTATGGTATCTCGTCAGAATTATAAAGCATCATATCTAACACGATCCCTGATCTAATTAGAAAATAAATATATTATCTCTTATTTAGAGTAGCGCTCATGTTAGATACGATGGCTTTTAATCTTTACCACTCTCCTAAAAAGGTACCATATAAAAGATGAGACGTTCTTATACAAAATGTGTGATATGTATGTAGATAACAATAATATTTTATGACCAACTGTGTGTTTTTTTGGTGACAGTTTAATTACTTTCATCGAGTGTCGGTTTAGGAACTACTGATCAAAATACAAACAAGGAAAAAAATATTTGGAATATAAATATTTGGAATACAAATATAAGGAATGCAATATCCGTTAGAATGAATTGTTCGGTCTAAATTGCAATCGTGAGTTTTGATTTAATTAGGATATCTCTATATTTTATAGAATGCAAATTTAGTTTTTTTTTCTGCCTTCGAATTTATTACCTTATTCTGTTCGAAATTGACCTAAATATAAATTAAAATGGAAAAAAATGGAAATTGGTCTTGGATGTCCAGCTTTTCTTGTTAATCCTCGGTTCTTGGGAGAAATTGGTGTAATTTCGGAACCACCACAAAAGTGAACAGCATTTGTTCATGTATAGCCTAAATATCGAATTGATATACAAAACCAGTTTTGAATTTCGAATGATAAACAACTGTTGTTTTGATTTTGCATTTAACTTCCTTATTCCGCATTATTTCATTATTTTTTATTTCTGTCATGAAACATTCCAAATTTCATATAACGAAACTTCGTATCCCTACAAACATTTGGATGATATATCACCAAAAAGATATTGCGGCAATATCTTCCATTTATCATTTTGATGAAATTCATCAAAATAATTTTTTTCTTATCACCATTTTATCATTTTGAAGAAATATTGGCGATATTGATTTTGTTGACATTTTTCGTATGAATGTTTCGGAAAAAATATATGTTTCATTAGAAATCCATGTTTCTTTTCATATTTTGCAAGAGAATAAGTAAAAGAGAAGTTACAAGTTGAAATTCTAAATGAAACCAAGTAATGAAAAGCCAACTGGTAAGTTGATTATTGATGCGGATCTTTTGGGTACACAATTTTATGAGACCGTAAGATTTTTTTGCATTTCACAGAGGCATGCAGTTTTGATAAGACACGCTCTCAAAAAGCTTTTAACTGATCGCTTGGTCAACAAATATACTTGGATGGAAAGCAAGGAGAAGCCGTCGACTCGAAATTATAAAATTTCTGCATTTAAAGGTATTTAAGCGGAATTTTGAATAATATAGCTTGTATTATATGCATTTTATTTGTTTTCTTTTCAGGCAAATGCTATCATGCATACAAATCATTTTAGTCATACCTCCCCGTGAAAATGAAAATTTTGCGCAAAAAAAAAGAAATATCCAATTCCTATTTTTTATTCACCGTCGAAAAAGTGGTCGAATTGACTCATATGGAGAGAAGCTACAGGGTTAAGATCTTCCACAAAAAATGATCCACATAAAATTCCAGACATTAACTTACAACATTTTTGCTCCCTTCGACAACAAAATTAACTTTGACCCACTGTAAAAAGAAACTTAGGCCAGCTGGACTTTTATACTGTTGGACAGTGTAATTATTCTTAAAACTAAAGAAACAACTATTGTGTTTTTTTCATTGCGACTTTTGAATATAAACCCTCGAAATGTTTTTATTTTTTGCCATATTTTCAGTCGTAATAAATTTGTCAGAATCAAAAATAGTCACAAGTTTTTATACCCTACATATAAGTCAGTTTCACGTCAAATGTTTGTAACATCAAGAAATAATCGAGCGAGACCCACCTTTAATTATACCGATTGACGTAGTATCACCAGCTGAATCGATTTAACGATGTCTGTCTTAAATTAAAGATGGCAATGTTATTCGATTGCCATGAAGATTGACAAAAAAAAATTTGTTGTTTTCGCTACTGAATTTCGAAGAAATGGGTTGAGATTTATACATAGCCTCTATACAAATATATCTCTCCAATTTACCCTATTACTGCTCTAGTGTATATATTTTACATTGGATCTTGATAACATTTTTAGGATCATGTTGAACAAATTTCCCACATCATGTTATAAAATTTTGCAAATCATGTTATATTTCAACTAAGAATAATTACTGTGGAAATGATCTACATTGGTAAACTTTTCGGAGTAGGGGCCCCTCTCCTTACAAATGGTCCACCAATCGCTCACATTTTACATCAGAAGTTGAACAAATTAATAATAAAATGCCCTTAAACATAAGTCGAACAAAAATATTTCATGTATATACACAACTTTTTTGACTTTTTTGATTTACTTTTACAAAGTAAATTATTTTAATTATATAAAATAAATATTTTTAATTTCAACTGAAATTGTTTAAAATTGTGTAGAGTAAGTATCGGGAACTCCATCATGAAACTTATGGGGCGTATTACTGTTATCAGTGAATAAGAATTATTTTAAAAAATCGAAAAGGTTATTTTTAGATTATTAAAAAGTACAAGGTGCGGGCATGTTTGAAGAATTGATGAATCTAGGTTGACAAATCTAATATTCCAAACTAAATCAACTGTATCATGTCAAAGAGGTCGTAGGAGATTAACTACTGCAGCCCAGGACCAATGATATCGGAGAATATATATATATATATACATATGTATATATATATATTATTGATCTGCTAATAGAAAACTTTTAAATTACCTTTACCTCTACAAATTCATATTTTTATACACTCCACGAGAGTATTATGTCTTTGTGCATTTGTTTGTAACACCCAAACGGAGGGGAGATAGACCCATTGTTAATTATACCGATCGATTAGAATCACTTTCTGAGTCGATTTAGCAATGTCCGTCTATCCATCTATTGTTGTAATACAGGTCGCAATTGTAGCCAGAACCAAACGAAACTTTGCACAACGAAGTTTTTCGGGACAAGGATACGAATTCACTCCTGATTTGACCCTTTTCACTCTAGATACCACATATTTCAACAGATTTCCTTCAAAATTGGCAAAACATATTATAGTTCCACAAGAAACATCTGTGGTAAAAATGTGTAAGATCAGTTCAGATTTATATATAGCTCACATACAAATTTCGTTCCCAATTTGAATTTTTACGCTCTAGAATCCACATATTTTAACAGATTTTCTTCTAAATTCGCAAAACACCTTATATTTCAACTGGAAACACCAGTGGTAAAAATGTGTTAGATCGGTTCAGATTTATATATAGCTCCCATACAAATTTCGTTCCCAATTTGAATATTTTGCGCTCCAGAATCCACATATTTTAACAGATTTTCATCAAAATTGGCAAAACATTATATATTTAAACTAGGAACACCTATGGTGAAAATGGGTCACATCGGTTCAGATTTACATATAGCTCTCATACAAATTTCGTTCCCCCAGAAACCGCGTATTTTCAGAGAATTTCTTAAAATTGAGCATAACACGTTATACGTCAACTAGAAGAACTTATTGTGAAAGTTAGTCACTTCATTCCATGTTTGGATATAGCCCCGATAAAAATATTATTATCGATTTGACAAATTGGACCAGGTCATATTAGCCTGTGATTAGGAAACATACACAAATTTTTCCCGTTTTCACTTTTATATTGAATTGAATTGAATTGTATTCCGATAGAAAGTGGAGTGTATCATATAGTCGGCCCCGCCCGACTTTAGCCTTTCCTTACTTGTTTAAAAATAGGGAAATGCAGTTCTTTTTTCCTTATTCAGAAGTACAAATTTGCAAGCGTAAAATCGACTCCAAAATATCGATTTTTTATCCCCAAAATTGATTTACGAGCAAAATCGAGATCGATTTACCAGTCCCTAATATCCATAGGTCTTTGTTTTTGATGTAAACCCCACTCAATTGGGCCTCCGATATGATTTTTGACGTATTCTCCACATCTTATTATATCAGATAGGAAATAAATTTTGTTTTGTATGGGCTCCATCACTTATGAGTATAATAATGCAAACGATTTGCATTCGTTTAATTTTACTAAATATTTAAAAGTACGAATTTCGAAAAATTCCTTCAATTTGCGTAAGCATTTTCAAGGATGTACACGCCGAATTTCATTAATCCAGCTCCATCTGTTTGATTGGTACCATTTTGTATCCCTTTCTGCCCAATTTCACTCATAAAAAGTACGAATTTTGAAAAATATTTTCTTAGTCGCATTCGTGCTGTAAAAGAAATGCCCGTTCCGAATTTCATGATTCTAGGCCCAGTTGTTTGGTCTGGGCTGTGGTAAAATTTGTGTCCCATTTGATCCCTTAAAATTACAAATTTCGAAAAATGTCTTCTTATCAGTGATTTGGGCTGTAAAACGAATATACATGTCGAATTTCATTATTGTAGCGTCATCCGTGTTGTTGGTACCTTTTTTATCCCCTTTAATGCAAACGATTTGCATTCGTTTAATTGTACTAAATATGCATTTGCAGTAGGGTATAATTTATATGAAGTACATAAAATCGCCCCATCGATACTAAAACATCTGGAATAAGTAATCGAAAGAGGTGTGGACTCAGGGAGTAGGGTATCATATATTCGGCCCCGTCCGACTTACACTTTCTGTACGAATTCTTAGCAAACACCCTTTTCAGATATCGATAAGATGTTTGACCAATATCGACAGTTTTTTTTTTTTGCTTATTATTGAGCATTTTCTTCTATTTTTTTTTTCAAAGTTTGGAAAATATATCAGAACTAGCTGCCCGCTTCGCCAGGCAAAAAATGGTAAAATTAAAATCAGGTTTCTTATTGATTTTAGCCGTGAGTAATAATTCAATTTTCAGCCTTCTAGCTCAAAAAACACGTTTGCCACGCCCCCACCGCCCACAAAACGAAAACTCAAAATCCGGCATCATATCTCATGATCAGTAATATATATGCTCCAATTTTCAGCCTTTTAGCTCAAAAAACACTTTTGCCACGCCCACTTCACCCACAAAACGAAAATCCAAATTTCGGCATCAAATTGAACTATATCGTGGTCAGTAATATATACGTTCCAATTTTTACCCTTATAGCTAAAAAAACACTTTTGCCACGCCCACTCCGCCCACAGATCAAATTTTTAAAAATGCTGCATATATCTGTACTGAAAATTTCAACAACATCGGTTCAGCCGTGTTTACACGTGATTGCGGAACAAACAAACAAACAGACAGACAGACTTACACTAAGGTTTTAAAATATTAATAGTGATAGGGATTTCCCAACAAATACTGGCAGAAATCTTTCAGAATCGTCAAATTTGTTGGTCTGTCCGTAAACAGTTCTTCATTGGAACATTATACTATCGACAATGTCCGACTTTAACATTTCCATACTTAGTCAAGCTGAATGCCAGTTCTTTCATAACCCAATTAATGACATATCGAATGAGGGTGTATGTGTGTCATAGCAAAGAGCATTAATTTTATAGAAAAAGGTATCTCACCTTGGTCTATTCTATATATGCTGTCAAAGCATAAACATACACATGTCATCGTTGCATGTATGTTTATAGTCTTGGTGGTTTACAACACAATTCAATGTCCCCGTTCTAAATGTTCAGTTTTTCTTTTACTTTTCCATTTCTATTTCTAAATCAAAGTCAATAGCAGTAGCAACCACCCTCGACAAAAGAACGAACATGAATGTAGACAGACAGAGAGACTGACAGACAGACAGCAGAACCTTGCATAAATAAAGATTTATGGGAAAGCATTCACATTCTGGTGCCAATATTTGCCCATCGTCTTTTCGTCTCTGCAACTCCTCTCATAACACAGTTGCCCGGAGCAAGTCATCCGTAAAATCAGTTGCACAGACACAGACGAAACAGAAATAATTAAAATTACTGCAGTGATGCAGTGATATCTGCTCTAAAACCAAGTTTTTAATCATAAATGCAGCCCACACAACACAAAGCCACCCGAAAATTATACGTCAGCGATACGAACACGAGAGTACTACTTGTGTGTTTTATGGTTTCAATTTCTGTTCCTAGGATTACCAACCACCCACCCAGACGACCGACCAACCGACCAACCGATTGAATAGCCAATAGCTACTCGTAGTTGTTCATTTGCATAACACAGGTCACAGTGGGTGGACAAATACATGTGGAAACAATTAAGTTACCGTCCAAAATTCTTAACAGATTTTAGTTGGTTTTTCCTTTTTGTTGTTGGTAATGAAAGTTAATTAAATTTGGCCATTTACATGTTATCCACTCAATTAATCTATAACACGCTAATGGCGTTTTTATTTCTGAAAATAAAAAAGAAATGAATAAAAAGGTATCCCTTCTCTTTCCCCATAAAAATATTGAGTTTGAGCTTTTCTTCGAATTTTCCCAAAAATCCCCCCCCAATCCGCCACTGTGCGCAAGCGAAAATCTGACATTGCACACGTTAGCCCGATTATGGTTTCTCTTTCATGCTCACACTTTTGTTCTGTTCTGGGTTCTATGCATTTTTGGGCTGACTGGCTGACAATGTCATCCGTCGTCCTCCATAACAATGGAAATGAACTTGCAAATGAAATGGTGGGTGATGGTTGGGGGTGGTGATTAGTTTGTGGAAACGTGATATTTGGTCTTGAACAATTAAAAGGAAATTAAAACACAAAAGACAGCAGGTGGTGCATGACGTCAAAGTGGTAGTGTTAGGTGGTGGATGGGTGGTGACTGCACTAGGGGAAGTAGTTTCTGTCTGGACTACGAGATGGGGTTGCTTGCTGATCCCATAACTCTAAAAAGGTCATTATGAGGGAGGACATCGTAAATAATACTGCGTTATGTTGCACCATTTTTCTGTTTCACATTTTGTTGATGTTGCCAAAAATGCAAATTGTGGCGGGACTCCAAATTCAATTTTAATAATTTTCAATTTGATGTCTTTTTGAGTCGCTGATGTTAAACGTGAAATAAAGATTTCTTGAAAGAAATAAAACACCTTCGTTTTCACAAATAGACAGTTTGGTATTTAAAAGGACGATGAATTTGACAGACGACGCTGAGACGACATGGCCAGACGCTATGGTATGGTTCTCTCAAGATGTTTAGCTTTTATCATCATCAAAATCTAGCCGAGCCGTATCAAACCTCTAGAGGTTTTTCTTCAATGCTATTCTCACCATGAATTCTTTTCAAAAAAAAAACAGATTTTTAGAGTTTTTTTTTTTGAAAGTGGCGAAATATTTTGGGAGAACAATCCACAATCCACCAACGCATTAGATCGAAGCGTATGGAAATATATTCTAGGTAAAGTCTGTGACCGAAATGAATGTAAAGAGTGATTTTTTTGAGGTTAGGATTTTCATGCATTAGTATTTGACAGATCACGTGGGATTTCAGACATGGTGTCAAAGAGAAAGATGCTCAGTATGCTTTGACATTTCATCATGAATAGACTTACTAACGAGCAACGCTTGCAAATCATTGAATTTTATTACCAAAATCAGTGTTCGGTTCGAAATTTTTTATCGACAAATTTTGTTCAGCGATGAGGCTCATTTCTGGTTGAATGGCTACGTAAATAAACAAAATTGCCGCATTTGGAGTGAAGAGCAACCAGAAGCCGTTCAAGAACTGCCCATGCATCCCGAAAAATGCACTGTTTGGTGTGGTTTGTACGCTGGTGGAATCATTGGACCGTATTTTTTCAAAGATGCTGTTGGACGCAACGTTACGGTGAATGGCGATCGCTATCGTTCGATGCTAACAAACTTTTTGTTGCCAAAAATGGAAGAACTGAACTTGGTTGACATGTGGTTTCAACAAGATGGCGCTACTTGCCACACAGCTCGCGATTCTATGGCCATTTTGAGGGAAAACTTCGGAGAACAATTCATCTCAAGAAATGGACCGGTAAGTTGGCCACCAAGATCATGCGATTTGACGCCTTTAGACTATTTTTTGTGGGGCTACGTCAAGTCTAAAGTCTACAGAAATAAGCCAGCAACTATTCCAGCTTTGGAAGACAACATTTCCGAAGAAATTCGGGCTATTCCGGCCGAAATGCTCGAAAAAGTTGCCCAAAATTGGACTTTCCGAATGGACCACCTAAGACGCAGCCGCGGTCAACATTTAAATGAAATTATCTTCAAAAAGTAAATGTCATGGACCAATCTAACGTTTCAAATAAAGAACCGATGAGATTTTGCAAATTTTATGCGTTTTTTTTTTTAAAAAAAGTTATCAAGCTCTTAAAAAATCACCCTTTATATATATATTTGGCTGGGTCGCAGTTTCCAGTCACCATACAAAAATAAAGTATTGATTGTTTAATGATGATTTGCAAAATATTTCTTTTCTAGATCAAGCCGCTCCTAAAAAATAATGTTTTTCCGTGTAATTTTTTTGTGTTGCATTTTTGTCAATTTTTTTCTGAAATAATAGAAAACACTTTAAATATAAATTTTGAAAAACCATATAAAAATCAAACTAAACGTCCAATAATACGACAAATGAGTTATTCTAAGATAAGAATAAATATTTATATTTAAAGTGTTTCCAAGAAATATGAGCATTTATCTGTCGCCTTGAAAACCACAAAAAAAAATCAAACTAAACGTCCAATAATACGGCCAATGAGTTATGCTAAGACAAGAATACAAATTTGTAGTTAAAGTGCTACTAATAATTCAGAAAAAAAGTCACACAGAAAAAAGTCTAGGTCTTGGTCCATCAAATGGGTACCCCAAAGTACAATTCTTCTAATGACCATTCAGAATTTTTTTCCACTGAACTCAGGGGATACCCCCTATAAATGCAGTGCATTGCGTTGTTTAAAGGAAGATACTGTATCGATTTTGCTCAAAAAATCATCTTTTCCGACGAAGCACATTTTCATCTCGGTGGCTATGTTAACAATCTAAACTGCCGCATCTGGTTATCTGGGCAAAAACCGACACGTCATCTTCGAAAAGCCAGAGAGCGGATGTGGGAGCTATTGCATAATTGATCCTGGAAACGCATTTTCGATTAACGGTGAGCGCTACAGAGGCATGATAATCAATTTCATTGGCCGGAGATTGGAGACATTAACTTGAACGATCATTGGTAAGATCACAATCGATCTTTAGCGCGTCAAGTTGGATAATCTTGTTATCAATCGTCGGCGATGCCGATTAGATTATTAGCTGTTTGACGCCGCACAGTGGTTCAGAATAAAAATCCACTGGCAAAAATTTTGTTCTACACCATTTTCAATTGTTATTTATAAGATGACACTTGAAATTCAAAAAATATCAATTGAAATTCAAAAGACGTCACTTGAAACAAAAAAGACCAATTGATATTTAAAAAATATCAATTGAAATTCAAAAATATCTATTGAAATTTAAAAATTCCATTTAAAATTAAAAAAAATGTCAATTGAAACTCAAAAAATATCAATTGAAATTCAAAAAGTATCAATTGAAATTCAAAAAATATCAATTGAGATTCAAAAAATCTGAATTGAAATTCAAAAAATAGCATTTAAAATTCAAAAAATATCAATTGAAATGTAAAAATTCCATTTAAAATTAAAAAAAAAATGTCAATTGAAATTCAAAACTCATCATTTGTAATTCAAAAAAACTTCACTTGAAATTCAAAACTCGTCAATTGAACTTCAAAAATTATTCCACTTGAAATTGAAGAATTATTCCGTTTGAAATGACGAGTTTTGAATTTCAATTGACGAGTTTTGAATTTCAAATGACGTGTTTTGAATTTCAAATAATGTCTTTTGAATTTCAAATGATGTCTTTTGAATTTCAAATGGTGTCTTTTGAATTAAAAATTATGAGTTTTGAATTTCAATTGATATTTTTTAAATTTCATATGGAATTTTTGTATTTCAAATTGTGTCTTTTGTCTTTTTGAATTACAATAGAAAATTGTGTAGCCAACTGATTTTCCAAATAACCAATTGACAAATCGAATTAATTAGTACAGCAACTCATACAGGAGTATACAGTGACGTTATTTTAATTTTCGTATACATGAATATAACAAAAAATAAAAAAACTTTTCTTTAAAATCGAAAATTAGTCAACTTTGGGCTAATTTCTTAACTTAATATCCGATTGCGCGAAAATATTTCAATTTCAAATTAGACTTGCAATCTAAATCCATTTAGATTGCAAATCCACGTTGTCAGATGAATTTACACACCAAATTTGACGACTACAGATGCAATATTTTAGTTGGTACTATTTTTATACCGATCTCCCTTTATAAGTACAAATTTCGACAAATTGATTTAGATTTGCGCTTCTACGTTGTCGGGGAAATTTACAGATCAAATCTTACGACTATAGCTGCAATACTTAAGTTGGAACTATTTTAATCCCTTGTAGTCCACTATAAGTACAAATTTCGAAAAAAATTCATTCAGATTGCGCTTCTACGTTGCCAGAGGAATTTACACTCCAAATTGCACGGCTATAGCTGCAATACTTTAGTTGGTACCATTTTTATTCCTTTTTGTCCCGCTCACCCCTTGTAAGTACAAATTTTGAAAAATCAATTTAAATTTGCGCTTTTACGTTGTCAGAGGAATTTACACACCAAATTTCGCGAGTATAGCTGCAATACTTAAATTAGTACCATTTTAGTCCCTTTTTGTCCCTCGCAACCCTTAAAAGTACAAATTTAAAAAAATCCAATTTTAATGCGATTATATAGGGTCCGCCAAATAACTTTTTTTTGAAAATGCTATAAAAAACTACTGAATATTTTCTCAAATTTCTTCTTTTATTCGAAAGTACAATCCTTCCGGTTAATAATGGAAAATAATTTCATTCAAATGGCTGCTGAGGGCACCCCACAAATAATAGTCCAACGGTTGAATAGTTGAAAAAAAAAACGTTAGATGGCGGACCCTAAACATGGTCAGAGGAATTTACATACCAAATTTCACTATTCTAGCTGTAATACTTTAGTTGGTACCATTTGTATCCCTTTTTGTCCCGCTCACCCCTTATAAGTACTAATTTCGAAAAATCCATTTATATTGCAAGTCTACGTTGTCAGAGTTATGTAGATACCGATTTTCACGATTCTAGCTGCATTTTTTAAATTGGTACCATTTTTATGCCTTTTTTGTCTCTTTCCTCCCTTAAAAGTACAAATTTCGAAAAAAAAAATCCTATTTGTAGCTCGTCTGCATGGTCGTTGCAAGGAACATACCGAATTTCATGTTTCTAGCTACTGCCGTTTAGTCAGGAAGAAGGTACGATGTTTATCCCTCATTAAACATTTGTCCCCCTAAAAGTACGAATTTCGTAAAACTTTCTTATTCGACGTCTACGTCATATTTGGGAACTACCCTGAAAATTGCATGACTCTGGCTTCAGCTGTTTGGTCTGGAGGCTGGTCAGTGATAAGTCAGCCAGCAACGCAACTCTTTTATATATAGATTTAGTCAGCAATCATACGCTAAAAAAAAATTTGGTATTCTCTATATGATAGAAAGATACGCGGGTTTTTCTAGAGGCTCTTTTCACAATTTTTGACTTTACAGCCAACATTTATCCTATTTCTCTCTTATTTTAGCCGTGTTTAAAAAATGTTCTAGAATTATTGAGTTCAATTTCTGTCATGGTTGGAAACAATTTGTATCCCTCGGGATCAAATTCGCACTTTTGCCGGTCCCGAAAAATGTGCTTCAAAACTATAAATAATTGGGGTTATTTTTCCGGCCTTGCTAGGCACATTTTTTATCCCTCTTGACCACAACTATTAGATGCATTCTTGATGGCGATCAAAAAAAAAACAAATATATTTTTTATAGGGTCTCAGTTTGATATTTCAAAGTGATAGAAACGAAATCATAAAATTGATATACTCACTTGGTGTTGTTCGCGGTCTGATTATGTCCACACCACCTTTAGCACCGATTTTCAATGGACCACGATTTGGATCGGGGGTATAGCGTGAATCCAGCGAGCCCCCATTATTGTGTTTTTGGCCACTGTTATTTATGTGGGTCTGACCGAAGGTATAGTCGGACTTTTTGTAGCCCGTTGGATAGGCGAGAGCAAGTTCCTGATCCTGGCGTTTGCTACAGCATTTGTTCCCCATTGTTGTTGTTGTTGTTCTTTTGGTTGATGCTGATGCTGTCGGCTACTGTTTTTGTGACAGTTTGTTTCGTTTGTTTTTATTTATTTTTTTTTTAATAAAAAAGTTGTTGTTTTTGTGTATAAATATCTTCTTCGTCGTCGTCGTCGCCGTCGATTATAAATGCTGTTGATTTTCCTTAGCTATGATTAAGAAGCACAGAAGGACAGAAGTACAAGTTGGAGTTGCAGTTGCAGTTGGAGGACACAAAGAGTAGGAGCAGAAGAACGAAATTTCGATTTAAGCTATTCAAAAAACAAAGGCTTTATTGTTGTTGTTGTAGTAGTTGTAATAGTAGTAGTAGTTGTGGTTGTTGGTTATATTTGAAGCATTGTTGTTGTTTCTTTTTGGTTTCTTTGGGAGGCAGGGATAGGAGCAGAGCAGAGCAGAGGTTGGGGCAGGGGCTGGGTGATTGCGTGTTGCTTGCTTTTTTCTTTCGGGGTAGAGATCACTGGTTTCAAAAGGCGTTTCTAGTTTCTAGCGGGCTTCCACGGTTCCTGGACCAGGGAGGAGTGTTCGGCTGGTTCTTCTTCTAAATTTCCCTTCTCAGGCGCATTGTAAAAAAGGTTAAAATTTAATTTAATATAAACTATCAGTCAAGTTTTGGTTTTTGTTGCTGTTGCTGTTCTTTTTTTGTTTTTGTATTTGTAAGAAAAACTTTTGTTGTTGTTTTTGTATAATTTTGGGTTTTTCTTTCTTTTGTTTTGTTTTGAATTTGCTTTCGTAGAAAAAAGATGCGTTTTTGTGGAGGGAGTTGCTCTTTTTGTTTGGATTGGAAATTCGATTAACGATTCGAATTTTCGGAAAAGCGTTTTTAGTTGCGATTTGATCTTGAGTGTTTTTTGTATTTTTTCAAAATTTATTTGGTTTCAATTGCACAGTTCGAGGGGGTGGAGGGGGGTAGAAAATGCCAACTATCATTTCTTGCACTCTCTCTGGCGAAGGATGGTCAATGATGATGGTGATGTTGGTAGTGATGCTGATGGAGAGACAGAAAGTGATGCTAAATCGTAGTTAATTCCTTTTTAGGTTTGTGACGACGTATTTGTTTGTTGTGGCGCTGACACACACACACACACGTGATTATTATCTTTGGACTTTTGGAGAAGAGGTTTGTTGGGGTGGCGTTGCTTTTCTTTTAATTTTGCTTTACTTTTCCTTCCGTTTATCGCTATTTGTTGTCGCAGTACACTGATTCATTCATCCGTTCCGTCGTTCGGTCCTCGGTCGTTCGTTCAACATAACCTCAATTTCAATTGAATTAAGGTTATGTTGGCGCGCGCGTTATTTGTTCGAATGATTTCGAATGATGTTGATGGGGTACCCCTAGTCTTCGTCGTCCTCTTCTTCTTCTTCTTCTATCAGCTATCACTCTCTCTCTCCGAGGCGGACGAGCCAGCTGTGTACAGCAACCCACAACGTGCCAACAAAGCGGAAAACTGCAACGTTTGAAAATGCCAAAAGGACAAAATTATGTGGTGATTTTGGCCGTTTTGTTATTGCCGAATATTGCCGTGTGCTTTGATGGCCGGGATGATGGTGATGTCATTGCTAAAATATTCCTTTGGCAAGTGTCCATATACAATGGCAATGTACAGCAGCAACAATAATAACGATGATGATAATAGTTCCACAACCAACACCTCTCAGCAAGGTGTGATGACATGAATCTGCAAAGGAGGCAAAAAAGAGAAGAAGAGGTTAATGGGGTGGAATATACAAACAAGGGAGGAGAGGAGGGAAATAAGTCTATAAAATGTCGATAAACTTCAAGGGCAAAAAGTCAGCAATGCTGGCCAAAAACTTAAAAAGATAAATTTTAAATTAAATTTTGTTAATCGAAACATATAAAAATATCTCCAACATCAATAGAGCTTAGCAATCCGCTCGATACCTTCTTATAATTAAACAAGTAAAAGCAGAGGTAAGTTCGTCCGGGCCGAATTTTATATACCCTCCACCATGGATTGCATTCCACAGAGGCTGTCGATTTTCGTAGAAGTGCAGTAATATTACAGGAAAATATAATATAAATAAACCAAAACAAATGGAAATATTGAAAAAATAATTTTATAAATAAAAATAATAGTTTTATTATGTCAAACCACTACGTTTACATAACGAAATAACACTTCGAGTCAATTAAAAAATAAATATTCTTATATTTATATTTTCATAAATATTGGTAGATAGTTGGTTGTATTTCTATTCTATTTTAATTCCAAAAGTACAAATTTTGCAAATCCATTATCTCACGTACACAATGCAAAATAGCCTCACTTCATGATTTTACGAATTTGAAAAAATCTTTTAATTTTGTGTGTCTATGCAGTCAGTCTTATACACCGAATTCCATGATTCTAGCTGCGGCCATTTGCTTGGTACGATTTGTATCCCCTTAAGAGTACGATTTTCTAAAATCTCCACGTGTTTACGCAATTAGTTTAGTTTAGTTTAATTTAGTTGGTACTTTTTTTTATCCCTCTGTACCCATTGTATCGCTCCAAATTTCATGTGGTCATTTAGTTGGTACTATTTTTATCCCCTTTTTTCCATTTTAACCCCAAAAGTACGAATTTTGAAAAATCACTTTTATTTCACGTGTCTACGCAATCAGAGGAATGTATACCACGAATTTCATTTTTCTAGATGTAGCTGTTTTTTGGTACCATTTTTATCCCTCTATTTCAATTTTACCCCTTAAAAGTACGAATTTGAAAAAAATACTTTTATATTATGTATCTACTCAATTAGAGGAATGTACACATCGAATTTCCCCCCATTTCATCCCCTGCGAATAAAAATCACTTTATGTGCACGTTTTCGTTATATGGGAAATGCGCATACCCAATATCAAGTAAGTACAAGCAGACATATTGAAAATATGTTTAAATACTCTAAAATATTAGGGGTAATTATGGGTATTTTTAGTCTTTGTGAGGGAAAAAATTTCCTTTTGGACCGATTTCGGCCATTTATGGAAAATTGGGACATCCTAGCTCCTTTTGTTTAGATGCTAGCGTGCTTTCGACAGACGGACGGACATGGCTAGATCGTCTTAGAATTTTATGACGATCAAGAATATATATATATTAGAGTGGCTTCACAATAAAAGTAGTGGATGTTCCCGACTAAAAAAGCTAATTTTTGAAAATTAACATCTGAATTTTTGGTCTTTCAATGCATAAATTGGGAGGAAAACTTCACATAAGATGTTACAATAAAACCGTGCCACATGATTTCCCTCCCAAGAACGAGATTATATAGAAGTGAAACTGTAGGTCACTAATAGGAAAACTCATACTCAGTTTTTTATTTCGTGGTCGTTTGTCTTTTTTACAGGACTTTTAATTTCCAAAGGATGTAAATGTTTCAATAATTTAGTTTCGCACTTTTGCGTATCATAAAATGGCGATATGGGTATCAAATGAAAGAGAAGAAAATTTGCTAAATATACTTTTAATTTCATGCGTCTATCTATGTTAATTTAGCATTAACAAGCATTTCAATTTTTCCCCTTTATAAAGTTTATGTAGATTATTCATGTTTTATTTTTTAAGGGAGAAAATTTGAAATGGTTTAATTAATAAGACTAGAATATGTTTACGATGCAAACAAATAACCCAATATTTCAGTTTTTACTTCACATTTAACCCACTGAGTATTAACAGTATGAAAAAAATTGCGGCCCTTAATGGGTTAGAAAATTCTAAAAATTGCAATTGGTTATCAAGACCTCTCCAGCGAGGCCCTAAAAAAATAAATCGAACTAAAAATGTGGAAATTATTGCGGTTTTTATAAAAAATGCATCAAAATTGCACTAAAATAGTATAAATCTGTCCTTTATATTGGGTCATATTGCAAGTTTTTAATATAGTTTTATAAGGCTCGGGTCGGATTTTAATTTCTAGCGGTTTTTTTCTCAATACTATTCTCGTGGTGAATTTTATTCAAGAAAAACCTGATTTATTGAGGTTATTTTGAACGCGTCCAGCTCACGAATGGACAATGATAAAAACGAAATATTTTGGGAGAACACATAAAACAAATCAATCTTTCATTTTAGTCGAGAACATCAAGAACATTTTTTCCTTCCTCACAAAAGAAGCCACTCTAATATATATATATATATACTTTATAGGGTCTCAAGTCGATATTTCAAGGTGTTACAAACGGAATGACAAAGTTAGTATACCCCCATCCTGGAGGTGGAGGGTATAAAAAGATTCGGAAAATCTTGTAAAAGCAACTAATTTTCTTATGCTAAACTGAATATTCTTTATTATTATTATTGACCAAAGTTTAGAGAGGAATAAGAGTTTTCTACTTCATTCTTTCATTTTTGTAGCACCGTGTAATCTAAAAAAAGAATTAACCCACTTCCAAATGTCATATTCTAAATGCATATCAATTTGTCACGACCAACCAAGTCTCGCAACGTTCTCCTCTCAATCTATTAGTTAAAAGTGAACACCCACATTTGCTGCCACTTTCACTTTTAGGATTACCCTGCACCCTGCCTTTTTTTGATTTATGAACTACGTCACGTTGTCGGAGGTCCTTTTACTACTCGCATTGCAATCCGCCAACCGCACATAAACAAACTCAACAGCGCTGACGTTATGATGTCGGATTGTCAAAATGTCCAATTGGCGCGCCATGGCTGCTCTTCATTGGCATTTTGGACATTCTTAGCTTTAGGTTTAGCGATGGAGAAGTAGCACAACAACATTGTAGGGATACGTGAGTGTATACCGTGACTACACAGGAAAAAACAAAAGCTAGATCGATAACTTGATAACTAAATCAGTAAATAAGTATATAAAACCATAAATACATCGCAAATTTATATAATGTAATTATATTTATCCATAAATAAAAATATCGTTAAATAAATGAATCCATAAACAAATTGATAAAAAAATCGATAAATAGATTATTAAATGAATCTATAAATAAATAAGTAAATGAAATGTATACATTAATAACAGTGGATAAAATAAATAAATCGATAAAAACTAAATAAATAAATGAAAAATAAATTGATGAATAAAAATAAATAAAAAATAAATTTAATAAATCAAATAAATCAATAATAAATAAAAATTATAAAATATAAAAATTATAAAAATAAATAAATATATAAACTAAAGAGTGATTTTTTTGAGGTTAGGATTTTCATGCATTAGTATTTGACAGATCACGTGGGATTTCAGACATGGTGTCAAAGAGAAAGATGCTCAGTATGCTTTGACATTTCATCATGAATCGTCTTACAAACGAACAACGCTTGCAAATTATTGAATTTTATTATCAAAATGCGTGCTCTGTTAAGAAAGTTCATCGCGCGCTTCCATTTTATGGTCAGTTTAATCGACCCACTGAAGCGGCTATTCGGGCTATTGTGACTAAATTTCGCACCAAATTTACATTGTTGGACATTAAACCACCAACACGCTTACGTAGAGTGCGAACTGAAGAAAATATCGCAGCTGTATCGGCCAGTGTTAATGATGACCACCAATTTTCGATTCGTCGCCGTTCGCACCAATTGGGTCTCTGTTACTCAAAAACGTGGAAATGCCAAAATTGGACTAAGCGGATGGACCACCTAAGACGCAGCCGCGGTCAACATTTAAATGAAATTATCTTCAAAAAGTAAATGTCATGGACCAATCTAACGTTTCAAATAAAGAACCGATGAGATTTTGCAAATTTTATGCGTTTTTTTTTAAAAAAAAAGTTATCAAGCTCTTAAAAAATCACCCTTTATGTGTAAAATAAAACGATAAAAATTAAATAAATAAAATAAATAAAATAAATAAAATAAATAAAATAAATAAAATAAATAAAATAAATTAAATAAATAAAATAAATAAAATAAATAAAATAAATAAAATAAATAAAATAAATAAAATAAATAAAATAAATAAAATAAATAAAATAAATAAAATAAATAAAATAAATAAAATAAATAAAATAAATAAAATAAATAAAATAAATAAAATAAATAAAATAAATAAAATAAATAAAATAAATAAAATAAATAAAATAAATAAAATAAATAAAATAAATAAAATAAATAAAATAAATAAAATAAATAAAATAAATAAAATAAATAAAATAAATAAAATAAATAAAATAAATAAAATAAATAAAATAAATAAAATAAATAAAATAAATAAAATAAATAAAATAAATAAAATAAATAAAATAAATAAAATAAATAAAATAAATAAAATAAATAAAATAAATAAAATAAATAAAATAAATAAAATAAATAAAATAAATAAAATAAATAAAATAAATAATATAAATAAAATAAATAAAATAAATAAAATAAATAAAATAAATAAAATAAATAAAATAAATAAAATAAATAAAATAAATAAAATAAATAAAATAAATAAAATAAATAAAATAAATAAAATAAATAAAATAAATAAAATAAATAAAATAAATAAAATAAATAAAATAAATAAAATAAATAAAATAAATAAAATAAATAAAATAAATAAAATAAATAAAATAAATAAAATAAATAAAATAAATAAAATAAATAAAATAAATAAAATAAATAAAATAAATAAAATAAATAAAATAAATAAAATAAATAAAATAAATAAAATAAATAAAATAAATAAAATAAATAAAATAAATAAAATAAATAAAATAAATAAAATAAATAAAATAAATAAAATAAATAAAATAAATAAAATAAATAAAATAAATAAAATAAATAAAATAAATAAAATAAATAAAATAAATAAAATAAATAAAATAAATAAAATAAATAAAATAAATAAAATAAATAAAATAAATAAAATAAATAAAATAAATAAAATAAATAAAATAAATAAAATAAATAAAATAAATAAAATAAATAAAATAAATAAAATAAAATAAATAAAATAAATAAAATAAATAAAAAAATAAATAAAATAAATAAAATAAATAAAATAAATAAAATAAATAAAATAAATAAAATAAATAAAATAAATAAAATAAATAAAATAAATAAAATAAATAAAATAAATAAAATAAATAAAATAAATAAAATAAATAAAATAAATAAAATAAATAAAATAAATAAAATAAATAAAATAAATAAAATAAATAAAATAAATAAAATAAATAAAATAAATAAAATAAATAAAATAAATAAAATAAATAAAATAAATAAAATAAATAAAATAAATAAAATAAATAAAATAAATAAAATAAATAAAATAAATAAAATAAATAAAATAAATAAAATAAATAAAATAAATAAAATAAATAAAATAAATAAAATAAATAAAATAAATAAAATAAATAAAATAAATAAAATAAATAAAATAAATAAAATAAATAAAATAAATAAAATAAATAAAATAAATAAAATAAATAAAATAAATAAAATAAATAAAATAAATAAAATAAATAAAATAAATAAAATAAATAAAATAAGTAAAATAAATAAAACAAATAAATTAAATAAAATAAATAAATTAAATAAAATAAATAAAATAGATAAAATAAATAAAATAAATAAAATAAATAAAATAAATAAAATAAATAAAATAAATAAAATAAATAAAATAAATAAAATAAATAAAATAAATAAAATAAATAAAATAAATAAAATAAATAAAATAAATAAAATAAATAAAATAAATAAAATAAATAAAATAAATAAAATAAATAAAATAAATAAAATAAATAAAATAAATAAAATAAATAAAATAAATAAAATAAATAAAATAAATAAAATAAATAAAATAAATAAAATAAATAAAATAAATAAAATAAATAAAATAAATAAAATAAATAAAATAAATAAAATAAATAAAATAAATAAAATAAATAAAATAAATAAAATAAATAAAATAAATAAAATAAATAAAATAAATAAAATAAATAAAATAAATAAAATAAATAAAATAAATAAAATAAATAAAATAAATAAAATAAATAAAATAAATAAAATAAATAAAATAAATAAAATAAATAAAATAAATAAAATAAATAAAATAAATAAAATAAATAAAATAAATAAAATAAATAAAATAAATAAAATAAATAAAATAAATAAAATAAATAAAATAAATAAAATAAATAAAATAAATAAAATAAATAAAATAAATAAAATAAATAAAAAATGAAATCGCATTTTGTCGATTTCGAGTTTCTAAATTTCGTATTTCTCTTTAAAAAACTTTTTCAGTTGCTATTCTTTTCTGACGACCAAAAGAAGAGAATGTTCTGTTTTTAAAAATAAATAGAAAATTTAGAAACTCGATATCGCCAAAAACAAAAAACATGGACGATAGTAAATGAATAAAATAAATAAATCAATTTATAAATAGAAAAAATAATAAAACAAAAAAATGAAATAAACAAAATAATATGAAATAAATAAAGTAATTAAATTAAAAAGAATAAATAAAATAAATTAAGTTAATATAACAAATAAAACAAATGGATCGATTAAAAGATAAATAATAGATCGATGAATACAAAAGTCGATAAATGAATATATAAATCCATAAAGAAATGAATGAATCATAAATAAATAAAAACGTCAATAAGTAATCTATAAATAAATAAAATACATATATAAATACAATAATAAAAAATACATAAAAAAATCTAAAATAAGAAAAATACGTAAAAAATCAATAAATAGATCAAGTATAAATAAATATAAATTAATAAATAAATTTTTTATCGATTAATAATTGATTAATAAATAGATATATCAATAAATATATAAAATCGATATATCAAGAAATAAATTTATAAATCCATGCATAAAATAATTAATCGATAAATAAATGAATTAATAAATAAAATGAATAATACATACATGAGTAAAAGAAAGTGCATACAATAAATAGAAATAATCGATCTATAAAAAATAAATAAATCGATAAATAAATAAAACATAGATATATAAAATATAAAAAAATATTGGAAAAATGATCAAATAAATATATTCGAAAAGCATAAAATCTGAAAATCGAATCGAAAATTGTCGATTTTTGAATAGCTTGTTCCACAAATCTAAACTAGAAATATTTCCCAATTTTATCAGGACCAATTGTTACAGAATTATTTAAAAATTGTGGCAAACAAATATTTTTTTCAGCCAAAAATTTAATGAATGTGAAAAAATTGAAAACAAACAGTGCTCGGTTTGGAACTACTGTAGGCTGTGAATTTAATGAAACATTTTCGAAGAACATCCATGAACTTTTATTTTTTTTTATCTTTGTTGGGGCTAAACAGCAATTATCTGTTTGTATGGGGTTTAAATAATACTGTTCATTATATCTAATCGGAGTTGGTTAATAAATGACTTTTATAAAGTTTTCGTCTATGATATGAACAATGTTTCAAATTGAAAGTGTATTGAATAATATATTTCGAAATTTGGCAAAACCTCAAATCGGAAAAGGATTTCAAATTCCTTATCATTTTGTTTGGCTTTACGATATTATTTTGTAAATACCCAAAGCAATATTTTTTCGGTGTAGTCTTCCTCTCCTTCTGCCACAGCCTGCCTTCAGCCTTCATTCCAATTCATTCAATTTGCCATAAAATACACAAACTAACGTTGTTAAGAAATGTTAACTCATTCTTTTTAACTGGCAAAATGGCGCCAGTGGTGCCGACATAAAAAACAAGGTTCCACCACGGCCAAAACATATTTCGTGGTATGACATACTGTAGTCGACGTCGTCGCCACCCCGTCGTAGCGCCACACCAGACCACACTACAACACACCACAATGGAATGACATTAAAGGGAAGTAGAACCAGAACGAGAATAACAGCAACAACAGTTGGGTCATTTAACTAAAACAACAGAAAAATACCAGTAACAAGTCCGCGGGGATAAGGTTTGACCTTTATATGGAATCACACTCATACACACACACACACGAGTACTTCCATGCAAACAGTGAAGGACGAAATTGTGGAATTAGTAAAAAAGTACATTATTTTCAAAGATATTGCATTAAATGAAATTAAAAAAAAGTTTTGAGATGAGCAAGTATGTAAATATATATGCGACTGATAACACCATGGTTACACAAGCACTCTATACAGGAGCGCCATTAATGGGTTATCCCCATAAAGGATGTATTATTAAATTCAATACATTTCCCCCAAAATACTCTAAAATCATTCTTGAAATTTATTATATTTTCTCTGAAAATTTTATAATGAAAATTCAACGGATTATATTAAACAAATCAATGTAACCATATAAAAAATATATAATAGAAATAATGTACAGAACGTACATTTAAATTGTACTTTAAATTGGCTTCTGTCCGACTAAAAATAATATTTGTTTTGTTTTATAAATATTTCGGTTTTATCCCTGGCCATTCGTGACCTACACAAATTGTTTTTTACGAATTGAATGTTATCAATCAACTTATACAATATTAGGCGACCTCGACCATATTCTATTTTTATTTTGTCCCTCACTGTGCTATATCCTCCTCCAACTCCTCCTGTGTTAGAATGGAAATTACTTAACCAACAACAATGCATTATTGTATTTAGCAACAAAAAAGAAGAAGAAGAAAACAAACAAACCAACAAAACTACAAGAAAAAAGGGTTGGAATTTTTCGACGGAAATCTCAAAGACTCGCCTCTACTCTTAACATTAATTATGAATAAATGTTTAATGACAAAAGGACACACTCGCCAGGGTTCCGGTTCTTTTTGTTATTGTTGTTGCTGTCGCAACAAAAAAAGGGGGAAAACTTAAACGAACATTAAACTTGTGGAAGGTTTGCTGTGGAAGGACTACCACATATTTAGTATGTAAATGCGGATGTTATTGCTGCCGGAAGTGTTATGCGGCCTGGAGGGGGATCTCATTAAAATAATGATCATCACCAAAGTACGAAAGAACTCTTTTTTTCGCTGGAATGGGAACATTTAAGTGTGAGAACAGTTTGATGAGTCAATGATGTTTGAATAAAAATACACTGACCATGGAAAACCATTTGGGAAATTTGTATAGAAGGATTCACTTTCACGATTGAAATCGCTAAAAAAGTCAGTGATTTATACTTTTGCATAACCGCGCAGAAAGAAATAATAAGCCACTAAACCGCCACTTTAACCGTTTGACGACCAGAGGCAACTATATATACTTGTCCAAGGAAAAAAATTAAATAGAAAACTAAGGGAAGAGATATAGTTTTTCTTGTATGAATTGTCGAGCTCAACAAGAAGCTGTATTTGAAATTTCCCAGAACCCCCAAAAACTTGAGTTACGGGTAAAAAAAGTTTTCATTTAAGCTTTAAGTCTGTAACATGTTTCAATTTTACCTAAAATTCATCAAAACAGATAAAAATGGTAAAAAAAACGAATGACGACCATTTTAATAAAATTCTCCCATTTGGGAACAAATTTTCGCCCAATTCGGGTATTTTTTGGGGAAACATGGAAAATCTAATAATTTTGTCATCAAAACAGATAAAATGGTAAAAAAAAACGCAAGACGACCATTTTAATTAAAGTCCCCAATTTTGGAACACATTTCCCCACTATGAGAATTTGTATATTGTGGAATTTTATGAGGATAATATTTATGGGAAATCTAAACCCTCTTTATGACCCCTTTTTGAGAAAGAAAGTCCTTTCAAAAAGGACATTTAAGGATTAAAATGTTCTACGAAAAAAAATTGCTGGATAATATCTTATCATTTTCCCCACTTTGGGAATACGGGTATTTTTGGAAAGCATGGAAAATCTAGAAAATTTGTTAGCAAAACAGATAAAATGGTAAAAAAAACGCATGGCGACCATTTTAATGAAAATCCCCAATTTTGGAACACATTTTCCCCACTTTGGGAATTTGGGTATTTTTTGGAAAACATGGAAAATCTAGTAATTTTGTCACCGTTTTTATCTTTTTAATGAATTTTAGGTATTTTTATTGGACTTCAATTCGTAAAATAATGAAAGAAGTGAAATGGAAATTTAGTATTAATAAGAACTTGAAGAACTCAGTCAATTACTAACATAGCAGCGTTTTACTCCTTAAAAAATGTGTTACTTAAATAAATGTACAAGTGGTACGGTTACCAAACAAAATGATGTGCAAACCATTGCCAAAGTTGAAATTGGCTAAAACTTATTTAAAAAATTGTGTTTGTTGGACAAATGCACACAGATTACTTAAGTTTTCTCAGACAATCTAGATATCGATCGAAAGCTCCTTGTTTATTCTCTTCAAATCCGATGAAATGTAAAAAAACAACTATGTTACAGGCTTATAAGTGTGCAACTCAAGATTTTGGAGGTGTTTGGCAAATTTCAAATACAGATTCTTGTTCTACTCGACAGTACCTACCAGAAAAATAATGTCACTAGATAATAATGCCTAGAGTTTTTGGACCGGCGCACAGTGTTATGTGCCAGAGGCGCAAGAATATCTACATCTATGATATCCTTCTTTGGTCCAACAGGATTATTCTTCACATATTCAGTTTAGCATTAGAAAATTAGTTGTTTTTACAATATTTTCCAAATCTTTTGGCAAATTGGGCAAAATCAGTGCAATAGGAAAATTTGTTCAGTCATAAGGACTGAAAATAGCCCTAATACTTAGAGTTTATTTTATATTTTATTTATATTTTGTTTATATTTACTTGATATTTGGAATGCGCATTCTGCTTAAAACATTAACGGGCACCATAAAGCGTTTCTTATTTGTAGGGGGTGAAATGGGGCAAAAAGGGATAAAAATGGTACTTATCATACGACAACAAATAGAAACACGAAATTCCTCTAATTGAGGATTATGTATCTATATATGATAATTTATGTATGTATCTATAATATAAAAGCATTTTTTCCAAGTCATGAAATTCAGATTATAAATTCCTGACAGCGTAGACGCGAAAAATAAAAAGGTTTTTCCAAATTCGTACTTTTTTAGAGATACAATGGGAACAGAAAGATGAAAATGGTACCAACTAAACGGCTACAGCTAGAATGATGAAATTTTGAAAATTTGGTGTGTAAATCCCTCTAATTGTAAAGTAAAGACATTTTCGAGAATCACAATTTTAAAAGGCACAGTAATAAAAGGAGGATAAAAAAATGGTACCAACTAAACAGCTGCAGCTAGAATCTTAAAATTCGTTGTATACATTCTTCCGATTGAGTACATAAGCGAAAATAGAAAACATCTCTCTATATTCATACTTGTTTAGGGGTGAAAATGGGGAAATAGGGATAAAATTAGTACCGATCAAATGGCTACAGCTTCAATATTCAGTATTCAAAAAATTCAGTGTGTACATCCTCTGACTATTATTGCCTTAATATGTTCAATATTATTATTTGTTTCAATTAAAATTTTTAATTTAATTAACTAATTATTTTAATTGAAATTTAAAATTTGTAAAGTTTAATTTAAACAATTGATTCAATTAAATTATTTAGTTTATTTTTCAATATTTTTTTTTAATTTATCGAATTAAAAAATTATTCAACATTTTATCGACTAAATTTTTAATTGATTTACAGTTGCGGTCAAAATAATAGCAGCGTACCACAGCTTAGCATACATTTTCATATAAAGGGTGATTTTTTAAGAGCTTGATAACTTTTTTTTTTAAAAAAACGCATAAAATTTGCAAAATCTCATCGGTTCTTTATTTGAAACGTTAGATTGGTCCATGACATTTACTTTTTGAAGATAATTTCATTTAAATGTTGACCGCGGCTGCGTCTTAGGTGGTCCATCCGCTTAGTCCAATTTTGGCATTTCCACGTTTTTGAGTAACAGAGACCCAATTGGTGCGAACGGCGACGAATCGAAAATTGGTGGTCATCATTAACACTGGCCGATACAGCTGCGATATTTTCTTCAGTTCGCACTCTACGTAAGCGTGTTGGTGGTTTAATGTCCAACAATGTAAATTTGGTGCGAAATTTAGTCACAATAGCCCGAATAGCCGCTTCAGTGGGTCGATTAAACTGACCATAAAATGGAAGCGCGCAATGAACTTTCTTAACAGAGCACGCATTTTGATAATAAAATTCAATAATTTGCAAGCGTTGTTCGTTTGTAAGACGATTCATGATGAAATGTCAAAGCATACTGAGCATCTTTCTCTTTGACACCATGTCTGAAATCCCACGTGATCTGTCAAATACTAATGCATGAAAATCCTAACCTCAAAAAAATCACTCTTTATTTATTTGTGTGATAATTTTTTTATTGCTACTACTGCATTAAATGCTGTGTAATGAGGTTACAAACACAGAATAATCGTACATTCGGTGATATGATTTTAATTGCTTTAGAAATTTAAAATTTTTTGGACTATTCGACATTTTGGACCTGTCAAAATAATAGCAGCATTCGAAAAATCTCAAGAAAAAGGAATTTTATCTAATTTTTTCAATTCGATTTGATGTTATAAATCAGATATTATGAAATGTACACTATTTCTGAAAAGTTATTGTTTTATTTTTCTTCATAAGTAGGGCGAGGAGAGCATTGAGGAGAACAAAATCGAGTTCATATAAAAAGTTTGAAATCTGAGGGTAAATCATATAGTGAAATTCGATTTTTTTCCACTGTTCCATTAAAATGATCAGAAATTCGATATTATAAGAAGAAAAAACAAAAACACGTAAAAAAATCAGTTTATATCACCTGCAACCATTCGCCGAATAGTAACGTCTAGTACAAAAAAACCCACTTACGCCCGCCACTGAAATAAAAAAAACAATGTCTGTCCATCTTTGAGAGTTTAAAATGTTCGTAGAATAATAAGAAAACATTATCTGTAAGCCAGAATTCCGAGAAACGTCCAACTTGAAAATAAAAGACATGTCACAAAAAAAATGCAATTCGCAAAAACACGCCTGCAGTAGCCAACCAAAAAGTGGGTGCACGTTTTATGGTCGATTGAATCAAAATTTGTTTTATATGGTGGGACATCCCCTCGACAGTTTGTAAGATGTCCATAGAACATGGAATACATGGACCAGGTATATACCAAAACTGTCAAGCATAATGGTTTGGGCTTGTTTTTCATATTATGGAGGTCAATACTTTGGCCCAGAACTACTATGGACTCTGTCCAGTACATCAAAATACTGCATAATATTATGCTTACGTATGCAGAATATGGAATGCCACTTAAATGAGTCTTCTATCAGGTCAATTAACCCGAAACACCAGCCGACTTGCAAAAAGGTGGTTTGAAGTCAATAATATCGATGGAATGGTTCGGGCAGACACCACATCTCAATATAATGAAAAAAATTATGTGTGAAGACTAAAATGAGATCTCACTAGCTAGCAATACTGAAAGACAATAACGATATTTGGCACGAAATTATAGAGGCATGGTCAGAAATACCGCATGAAAGGTGCAAAATACTAGTTGACTCCAAGAAACGACGTTATGTAGCAATATTAAGCAATAAAGTCAATGCAACTAAGTGTTAAATTGAAGAAAATATCGTTATTTAAGTAATTATTCAAAAAAGTTTTCAATTAAAGTGAATTGAAACAAAATATTTTTAGTTTTTATTAGCGCTGCTATTTTTTTTTCCTTTTTTGACTGGTCTCATTTTTGACATAAATGGTTCTAAAGGCTTAATTTCAAAATTACAAAAACTTAATTTTTTATTTAAAGCCATATTAAGAATGTCACAAAACCACCTTTCAATCGCCGTAAAAACTTTTAGGATTTTCGAAATAAAACTGATATTTTTCTTTGTCGACATTTTTTTATATCGTCGCTGCTATTTTTTGACCGCAGCTGTAAATATATATTCAAATAGAAGTATTAATTGAATCAGTTAAGCCATTTTTTTTAATTGATTTTAATTGAAATTACGTATTTCCTTTATTAATTGAGCCTGCGCTTTTTTATTTGATATTTAATTTAATTTTTTGTTTGTATACACTCAACTTGAAGGGATTTTCGAAATTCGCCATTTCAGAGGGCAAAATGTGAAAAGAGCGATTAATCCCTCCTGAAGTTGAAATCATGAAATTCAGTGTATATATTCCCCCGTTTGTGTGTAGACTCGCGCATCATAAAGGAATTGTTAGGAACTTATACTTTCAGAGGGAAATGAGGCTAAACACTGTGCCAAAGAAAAGGCTGAATTTGAAATCATCATTTCGGTGTAAACATTCCTCAGATTGTGTGGACACGTAAAATAAAGAGGTTTTTCCAAGTTCGCAATTTTTAGGTATAAATGGAAAAACTGTTAAAAAAATGGTAACAACCAAACGGCTGTAGCTGGAATCATGAAACTCAATGCCTAGGCTCCTCTGACAGTATGGCTGCAGACTACCACGATCATGATTTCGACCATGTCAAAAGCCTTTTCAAATGGCTTCGCAGCGACTTTTCAACACCAAACCCGGCCTATATAAGGAGATGATTCTCACAAACGAACGAGAAGCACAACTCATTTGAATTTTAAAACATGAAAATAGATACTTCCTGTTCCAAAAAAAAAAAACATTATTTTTCATGAATATCAAACAAATAAGACCTAACTCGTATACATAATGTAGAAAGGGTAAAAAATATTATTTCCACTTTTATCAGGTCACACATTCCATTCAGGAATTTAATCGTTTTTATTTAAGGTAAGTGAGAATCTTTTAGACATATTTGCAGATTTTAACCCAGCACAATTTCCAAAAAAAAACAAGTAAGGAAAAGCTAAAGACGGGCGAGGTCGACTATATGATACACTCCTCTTTCTATCCGAATACAATTCAATTCGGTAAAAAGTGAAAACGGCAAGGATTTTTGTATGTTTACTAATCATAGGCTGACATGACCTGACCCAATTTGTCAAATCGAGAAGATTATTTGTAGATTCGGAGCTATATCCAAGCATGGAGTAAAGTGACCCACTTGCACAATAGGTTCTTCCAGTTCAAGTATAACGTATTATGCTCAATTTGAAGAAATTCTGTGAAAATAAGTGGTTTCTGGAGCGGAAATAGTCAAGTCGGGAGCGAAATTTTGTGGAAGCTATATATAAATCTGAACCGATTTGACCTCTTTTTACCACAGGTCTTCCTAGCTGAAATATAAGATGTTTTGCAAAATTTGAAGACAATCTGATCAAATATGTGGTTTCTAGAGCGGAAAAATTCAAATAGGGAACGAAATTTATATGGGAGCTATATATAAATCTGAACCGATCAAACACATTTTTACCACAGGTGTTTCTAGTTGAAATATAAGATGTTTTGGCAACTTTGAAGAAAATATATTAAAATATGTGGTATCTAGAGTGAAAAGAGTTAAATCGGGAGTGAAATTCGTATGGGGGCTATATCTAAATCTGAACCGATTTTCTTCAAATTAAATAGCGTTCGTCCTTATCCCGAAAAACTTCGTTGTGGAAAGTTTCATTTGCTTCTGGCTACAATTACGACCTGTATCGTGATTACAAGAATAGATGGACAGATAGACAGACGGGCAGGCAGACAGACAGACGGACATTGCTAAATCGATTCAAAAAGTGATTCTAAGTCGATCGGTATAATTAACAATGGGTCTGTCCCGCTTCCTTTTGGATGTTACAAACAAATGCACAAAGACTCTCGTGGAGTGTATAAACAGTCGCCAATAATAAAATTGTTCTTAAATTACAATGAATTCCCATCGTTTATACCTCAAACGCAGACCATAATAAATGCTTCACATCTGAATATTTTTTGAAAATTTTAATTTTAATTTGTCATTTATCATTCAGCACAGAAAAAAATCATACCTCAGAATAACTCTTTTCTTGGACACTACATACCATTCCATATTTGAGGCAAATAAAACACAATTTTCGGTCTGAGGATTTCGAAATTTATTCGAAATTTAAACAAAATTTAAAGCATTCAATTCAAAAAGAAGAACATTGGAAAAAATCCGATTTGATTACTCAAACATCTGGATGTCCCAAAATAAAGCATAATCACGCCTGTAACATATCCATCCGTCCATCCATCCATCCGTCCACCCACATTGTGTCGTTTGGATGATGATGATGATACTCAAAAGCAAAGCATGTGTAGCTCAGCTCTCCAAATAATTGGAATTTTAAAATTTAATAAGAAATGCAGGTCACACTGTCATCAAACATGCACACCTAACAACACACATGACAAATCTACGGGCGGCCAAAAGGTATACGTCGTTGTTGTTATAGCTGTAGTTGGTGTTGTTGTTGTGCCTGATGTTCAACATCAAAAAGGACACAATGACTATGCCGGGTATACATACTACTACTGGTGGCACATTCTCGATGTGTTGATATGTCTCCAAGCGTACCATGGCGGCGGATGAGCAGATTGAGAGAGAGAGAGGAAGAGGACGAGAGGAGGACATGTGGCAATTTAGTTTGCTTTGCCAATTTAACTTTAACTTCTCCCGAGGAATGTTTACATGACTTTATTTCGTATGCATCGTATGTCGATATGGTATGACGATATCACACAGTGGTGGCGAATGAATAGAATGAGGAGGTAATATATTTTTATGGACAGCAGTCCAAATCATTGAGTGATTGGTGATGGAACATGAACACAGAGAAAAATTGAATTTGGTAATCATTTTATAAAATTGGTAAATCCGAAGAAAATAAAAGATAAAGAAATTCAGGTGAATGCAATATTTGTAGGTCGCTATTGAAACTAATTTAATTTTTCACTTGATTTCACATAACATCAAATTATTTTACTTTTGTAAAAGTATTCATTTCAAGCTAAAAAATATTCACCACTAATTACCCCAAGAATTATAAAAATAATTTCCACGCTTACGAATTAATTGATATTAAATACGAATAATAAATTGGTAAATTTATTAAGTCATTATTTTTAAATTACAAATAATCGTGTTGGTAATGATTTGTTATTACCTAGTAATGCAGATTGTAATGAGTTGTTCTAAAACATTTTTTAATAAAATACATATACTCCTTTTAAAGCGTGAAAGCGAACCCAAAATTTATCTTTTCAAAATCTATTCTTTTGGGGGATAAAAAATCGAAAGGGGATAAAAATGGTGTAGCCAGAATGAAAATTAAATGAAATTCGGTGTATACATTCCTCGAACTATTTAGAATCCCAATATAGGGAAAAACGGGAGAAAGGGATAAAAATGGTACCAACCAAATGGATGCAGTAGAATAAAAAATTCGATGTATATGTTGTAGACGCGAAAAAAAAGAAACCTTTTGATATTCGTACTTTTAAAGGGGCAAAATGGGAAAAGGGGATAAAAATGGTACCAACAAAATGGCTGATGTTGAAATTATGCATACATTCCTCTAACTATGTAGAGTCCGAATATGAAGAAAAATTTCGAAATTTATACTTGTAGGGAAAACTGGACGAAAGGGATAAAAATGGTACCAAACCAAATGGATGGCAGCTAGAATAATGAAATTCGGTGCATACGTCGCTCTGACTGAGTAGACGCGAAAAATAAGAGAACTTTCGATATATGTACACTTAGGGATAAAAATAGTACCAACCAAATGGCTGAAGTTGCAATCATAAAATTTGGTGTATACATTCCTCTAACTGTGAAGAATCTCAGCATAAAGAAAAATTTCGAAATTTTTGCTTGTATGGAAAACTGGGCGAAATTTGTCATCAAAAATGAAGAGAAAGTCCAAATGCGTATGTGATCGCTTTACCTGTAATTACTCATAACAAAAATCGAAAATCTAATTTTTTATAAAAAAAAAATAGAAAAATTAAAAAAAAAATATTAATAAAATAAAAAAAAAATAAAATACAAAAAAGATGTTTTTTTTGTTAAAAAAAAAATAAAAAATTAAAAAAAAATAAAAAAATTAAAAAAAAAATTAAAAAAATAAAAATAAAAAAAATTAAAAATTTAAAAATAATAAAAAAAATAGTGTCTACAATTTCCTAATTTTTGAAAATCGTACTGCACTGCACTTCTTTGTAAAGTCGATCGTGGAATGGACTCTATGCTGGAAAAGATTCGGTCCGGCCTAACTTAACGTCCTTTTTCTTGTTTTTCCTTCAATTTTTATGAAACGAAGCACTGTGCGCAACCGGCGCCTGACAGACCTCACATATTTTCACAATCTCTCTCGCACTCGGAGTCAAACTTCATTGTTTACTTTTACGCACAGTGCGAGTGAGTTTATGTATTTGAAAAATTTTATTGACTTTTCCTCCCTTCCCCACACACCACATATATCTTCCTCATCGCCTGCCTGGCTCTTCCACATTGTGTCTCCTTTGTTTGCAGTTTTACAAAGAAAAGAAAAACCTTGTGAATCAAACAACAATAAGAGCAAAAACAACATAACGTTCTAGTTGTATATGGACGCTTAAATCTTGAAAAAAAAAACCTTATTGAGCATTATCATATTAAGGATTAACCCCTCCCTCCCCATTCACCATATTCCCATTGCGTTAGGTGGAAACCCCCCTCCCCCAAATCAAGAGACAATGTAATTCCTTCTGAGGCGTAAATCATTGTGAAGTAGTTTTTGTTAAAAAACGGAAACTGTGATAAATCTTTTAGATGGAATAACTTTAGGATTATTGTCTGAAGAGGAAAACTGACAATGATCCATCCATACCACAAACCCCAGTAGTCTGAGAAAAGAAACTGTTAGTTAAGTTTCAACTCTGAAAATTGAGAATAAAATTTGCGTGAAACAAATTATTATCCAGAGAATTTTCTTTATCAGTTTGGAAAGAAGATATAATACTATCTCTGCTCCTCCTGCCATAGTCTTCACAATTTGATCAATTGTCCCCGAGTAGTTTAATTTTGCTTTCGTTTCAGGAAATCCTATTACCACGCACACACAGCCAGCCTATTATGAGGTTAAGAGCATTACCATATGCAAATAAGATATAATAAATATGTCCTGCTCCTCATCCTCGTGTCTTAGTAAAAATGTGAATTGCGTAAACACGCAACACAGCACAACTTATTTGTTTTGTTCTCCGATATCTTTTCAAAGAAATTGGAGCGAACGACGATGCCATGGATGAGATTTTTTCAACAAAGACAACAACAACAACATTTAGGTGCCGGGTAGGATAGGCACAGTCAGTGCTATAAGACCTTCCGGGTAGGGCTGAGAGTGTGTCTTTCAAAAGAAAGTCATGCGAAAGTTTTGCATTTCCTAATTAAAACTATTTCCAGTATGAATGTATTCCTTTTTGCCTCCCCTCCCTTCTCCTCCCTTCCCACTTAGCCATAGCTTGTGAAACAAAAGAGATACTTTTTTGTTGCCGAGTTAAATGTTAATGGAAAGCGAGCAAAAATAATAACAAGCAAATGCAGAAACTTTCGAGTGTCGAGTGCCGTGTAAAGTTTTAGTAAACGTTTTGTTCTACAAAAAAAATAATATTATTTTAGTTTGGATAGACATGCATGCGTCTATAACATATGTCTGTTTTTCTATCTTCCATCCAGAAACCAGTGTGTGTATTCAGTTTGTCATGAAGTTTGGAACATACATTCAATTTGTATAAGTATATATAGTGTCGACAAATGGCGATAGGAAACGGGTGAAATAAATCCAGAGATAAAATTAGTGGAAATGTAATGGTCCAATAAAAATACTTAAGATTTGCCAAAATGATAAAAAAGATGAAAAAATTACTAGATTTTCCTTTTTTAAAAAAATATCCGAATTCCCAAAGTGGGGAAAATGTGTTCCAAAATTAGGGACTTTTTATTAAAGTGGCCGACATGATTTTAACCATTTTTATATGTTTTGATGAATTTCACTCATATTTATTGGAAATATGAAAGATGTGAAGTGGAATAACCAAAATTTATATTTAAAAAAAAAATTTGTATTAATAAAATCAACAATAACTCAGTCAATTACTAAGTGATTTTTAAAATCAAAGCGGCGTTGTACTCCTTACTAAATGTGTTTTATTAAATAAATTACCCAAGAAAATAAAGTGCAAAAAACTTAGCCAAGTTGAGAAATGACTAAAAATTGTTTCAAAAATTGTGTTTGTTGGACAAGAGCACACGGATTTCTTAAGTTTTCTTACATAAACTATGTGTCGACTGACTTTCTTCTTTGAAATCAGATGAGAGAGTGAAAATCGTACAACAACTAAGTTGCATACGAAGTGTGCAAATATACGAAAAAGTTGTTCACCCATAATTCAAGGTTTTGTGGGTGTCTGGGAAATTTCAAACACAGTACACAACACACTACTCGACAATACCTATCTGAAAAATGATATCACCTTCCTGAATTTAAAAATAAAATTTTCAAAATTAAACAATGAAAAAAATATTTATTTCTTATGACTTAGTCCAACTATTTGGACTAACGAGGTTTTACTGTAACCTGAAGAAATAAAAAATGAAATAAATTGATAAAAAAAAGATAGTAAAAAAATATATAAACAAATATATAATATTTATAAGAAATTATATAATATATAATATAAGAAATTAAAAATTAATATTATTATGATATTATTTTCTTAAAATAATAACACAATAAACTAATTTGAAATATTTTAAAACTGCAAAAAATACGAAAAATAGAAACAGTAGACAAAAGTATACATATACTAATATATAAAAATAACAAATTTTAAATGTAATAAAAATATTTAAAGAAAAAAATAAATATTAATTATATTGAAATAACAAAAAATTACAAATATTAAAAATTACAAATAATTAAAAATTGCAAATAATAAAAAATTAAAAATATTAAAAAACAAGTAAGGAAAGGCTAAAGTAGGGCGGGCCGACTATATGATACCCTACACCACTCCCTGCGTATATGCCTCGTTTTAATTACTAAACCCAGGTTATTTAAGGGGCGATTTTACACAAACAAAATCGCTGTGATCCAGACTCATTGTAGCTGCACCTAGTGAAATATATTAAATTATTTTCATCAAGATTGGCTGTAATCCAGAGTGTTACCAACAAATCGGAAATTGCATATGAGCGGTGATTATATATTTGCGTAACGGTCCACTAATATGGTCCATGGTAATGTAAAGTTTTTAATAAAAATTGGTGGGACAGTTGAATTTGAAAACATAGACAGGCAGGCATTCTGAAAATAAATATAACATGATCTGGAAAAATTAATCAAGATAACTCGGACGGACATTTGTAGTGGGCCTATTACAAAACTTGGGGCCAGTGCCAAAAACATAGACCTATATAGTTGTTATTCACGGCAGGTATTCCTAGTAGAAATATATAATGATTAGCTGTAATAGAGCAATATGGGGGGAAATTTGCATTGAGTTTATACCAAAATATGGACATATATATATTTAACTTTCATTGTAGCTGTTTCTAGTTAAAATATAATAAAATCTGCAAAATTTAGGAAACAGTCCATGTAAAATGTGGGTTATAGAGAGGTAATAATAAAAATGGGGCCCATTTGTAAGGGCGCTAAAATAAAAAGTGCTCCAATATAGATCCCTTTCAAAGTAGGTATTCTTTATTGAAATATAACATGATCCGCAAAATTTTATCAAGATATTATGTAAGATGTGAGTTCTAGAGCGATAATAGAGTAGAATGGAGGACCAATTTGTATGGGGGTTATACCAAAATATGAACCCATATATTTGACTTTCATAATATGACTTCTTAGATGAAATATAATACAATCTGCAAAATTTGATAAACTTACGATGTAAAATGTGGGTCCCAGAGGGGTAATAATAAAAAAGGGGCCCATTTGTAAGGGCGCTACATTAAAAAGTGGGCTCTTACAGATCACTTTCAAAGTAGGTATTCTTTATTGAAATATAACATGATCTGCAAAATTTTATAAAGATCCAATGTAAGATGTGGGTTTTAGAGCGATAATAGTGTAAACTGGGGGCCCATTTGTATGGGGGCTCTATACCAAAACATTGACCTATATCACTGGCTTTCAAAATAGGTGTTTCTAGTCCAAACGTAACATTGTGTGAGAAATTTGATCAAGATCCGATGTAAAATGTGCATTTTAGAGCAGAAATTTTGTAAATCGGAGGTACATTTGTATGGAGGCTATATCAAAACAAAGACCCATGTGGTCCACTTTCCCGTTAGCTGTTTCTAGTTCAAATATAACAAGATCCGGAAAAGTTTGTCATGATCCCATGTAAAATGTGTATTTTAGAGCAGTAATAGTGTAAATTATAGGGATATTTTTATGGAGGCTACATCTAAATCTGAACCGATTTCCTCCAAATTCAATACCAATCGTCATTGGCCACAAAAAGTAACTTCTGGCAAATTTCATGACTATCGCACACCAATTGCGACCTGTAGAGTGCGAACAAGCTTAGATGGACAGCAGACGGACGGACAGACAGACATCGTTAAAAATATTGAAATAATAAAACTAAAAATATTAAAAAAAAATATTAAAAAAAAATAAAATTATTAAAATAAATAAAATTTGATTTGAACTGGGATATTGTCCTGGCTCAATACCATTTTGCATCTATATTTAATAGAATGCAAATTTATTTACAAATGGCATGGTGACATTTATTACTTGGCTGCAGACTACCACTATCATGATTTCCACCCTGTCTAAAGGTTTCATTCAGGTGGCTTCGCAGCGACTTTTCAACATCAAACCCGGCCTCTATAAGGAGATGATTTTCACAAACGAACGAGAATCACAACTCACTTGCCGAATTTGCGTTTAAAAAATCGCACCAAGTAATAAAGTACACATGCCATCTTACAAGCATCTCATTGAGTTGCATATGTAAGTATGTGTATATGCAGGTATAGTTACCCAGCAATACTTCTGCCGTGCCAACGCTCATTTGTTTTAGTTTTTTTCGTTTGTATTTTTTTGGTCTGTAATCAATATTTGATTTGAACTGGGATATTGTCCTGGCTCAAGACCATTTTGCATCTATATTTAATAGAATGCAAATTTATTTACAAATGGCATGGTGACATTTATTACTTGGCTGCAGACTACCACTATCATGATTTCCACCCTGTCTAAAGGTTTCATTCAGGTGGCTTCGCAGCGACTTTTCAACATCAAACCCGGCCTCTATAAGGAGGCCAAATGAGCGTTGGCACGGCAGAAGTATTGCTGGGTAACTATACCTGCATATACACATACTTACATATGCAACTCAATGAGATGCTTGTAAGATGGCATGTGTACTTTATTACTTGGTGCGATTTTTTAAACGCAAATTCGGCAAGTGAGTTGTGATTCTCGTTCGTTTGTGAAAATCATCTCCTTATAGAGGCCGGGTTTGATGTTGAAAAGTCGCTGCGAAGCCACCTGAATGAAACCTTTAGACAGGGTGGAAATCATGATAGTGGTAGTCTGCAGCCAAGTAATAAATGTCACCATGCCATTTGTAAATAAATTTGCATTCTATTAAATATAGATGCAAAATGGTCTTGAGCCAGGACAATATCCCAGTTCAAATCAAATATTGATTACAGACCAAAAAAATACAAACGAAAAAAACTAAAATAAATAAAATTATTAAAAAAAATTTATATATAGGGTGATTTTTTAAGACTTGATAACTTTTTTTTAAAAAAAACGCATAAAATTTGCAAAATCTCATCGGTTCTTTATTTGAAACGTTAGATTGGTCCATGACATTTACTTTTTGAAGATAATTTCATTTAAATGTTGACCGCGGCTGCGCCTCAAGTGGTCCATCCGCTTAGTCCAATTTTGGCATTTCTACGTTTTTGAGTAACAGAGGCCCAATTGCTGCGAACGGCGACGAATCGATAATTGATGGTCATCATTAACATTGGCCGATACAGCTGCGATATTTTCTTCAGTTCGTACTCTACGTAAGCGCCTTGGTGGTTTAATGTCCAACAATGTAAATTTGGTGCGAAATTTAGTCACAATAGCCCGAATAGCCGCTTCAGTGGGTCGATTAAACTGACCATAAAATGGAAGCGTGCGATGAACTTTCTTAACAGAGCACGCATTTTGATAATAAAATTCAATGATTTGCAAGCGTTGCTCGTTAGTAAGTCTATTCATGATGAAATGTCAAAGCATACTGAGCATCTTTCTCTTTGACACCATGTCTGAAATCCCACGTGATCTGTCAAATACTAATGCATGAAAATCCTAACCTCAAAAAAATCACTCTTTATATTAAATAAATAAATTCAAATAAATACAGCCTATATATACTATGTATATCAAAATAATACCTCAAGTCAATTCAAAAAGTAAATATAAGACAGAAATCTTCAAAAGCTTAAATACCATAAATATTGGAGGATAGTGGGTGATACAGTTGGTTGTATTTCCATCAGTTTTAATTAAAAATTACAAATCCCTCACGTACACAGTGCAACACAAACTAGTCATTTGCTCGCTAGCATTATTATCACTTTTCCCATTTTCCCGTAAAAGTAGAAAATAAATGCAGAAATGTATACACGATTTCCATGATTCTAGCTGCTGCAATTAGGTTGGTACCATTATTATTACTTTCGAAATTTTCTTTATTTTAAGTGTGAACGTACACACCGAATTTCATGTTTCCAGCTGTTGGCGTTTGATAGGTACCACTTTTATCCCTTTTTGCCCCATATTACCCCATACGAAGAAGCTACAAGGGTAATGCGCATACCATATATCATGCAAATTTAAGCAGACATTTTCAAACAAACTCAAGATACTCCAGATATTTGTGCTTATTAGGAGTATTTTCAGTCCTTATGAGGGAAAAATGTTCCCCTTTGGATCGATTTCGCCCATTTGCAATCCCAACTGATATACAACTATAAAACGTATTCACAATTTTGATGCAAGCGTAATTTCAACAGACGGAAAACGTAATAAAACGGATTTGGTTCAAACATACTTAGGGCGTTAAGTCACTCTTTCAATGCGTTACATTTTTTGTCACAAATGATATATATATACCCTCCTACACTGTAGAGTGTAAGTTAAAATAACTCTTACGTTGTTCTAATCTTTTCACTTCGACTATATCTTGAGACATAAATAATAATAATAAATTTTTATCCAGTTTGCCCTAAGGGCAAATATTTATGATGAATCGGCGACATTGGAAACCTTGTGATCCTTACATCCTAAGTATAGGATGTGTTCGGCAATATTACTTAAAACACTACGAGGAACATTTTTGTGGAACATCTTAACCCTCTAGCTCCTCAATGTAGGGTCATTTTGGTTCTCCTCTTTTGAAAAAGGTTAAAAACGACCCTAAAACAGGGGTTGTTCTACACAAATATTTGCCATAAAATTCTGTGAATACACCAAAACTCAAATTAAATGCTAGTAATAAGACAAAACTTAAATGAGGGTTAAATTCGTACTTTTCCGAATTGATGCTAAACTGAATTTTAAATTTAGATTTAGCGTAATGTAAATGGAAAAGTATTCTACGTTTAATTTCACTGTAGAGACTACAACAAAAAAATTTAAGAAACAGTGAGTAATTTATTTAATAAGTTCAAGTAGCATTTAATATCATTCCCCCTTTTATCTGATGAAGACTGCCTAAGACGTCTAGATTTTATTTTATCATTTGTCGGTATAAGCTCAGGAGATATAATGCCAAGTGACAATGTGGACATATTTTGAACATGCAACAAATACATAAAATAGCAATAATTCAACATCAAGACTAGACTTTTTGGACATGAGCGTAGCCAAATTTTAACACTCACTAAAGTTAAACATTATAAAAAATATATATTCTATTTAAAATTGAATTTAAGTGTCATAGATTCAACTATTTTCTAGACACCACATGGGTGGCGTATAAGTAATACATATTAAGAATAACATTCATGATTCACTCTGCCATGAAAATGAAACCCGTAGTGTATATACGATTCGTTACGTCCGCATTAAAATTGTCCTGTCATTCAGTCGTCTTTTTTATTTTTGGCGTCACAAGAGAAAGTGGAACGTGTTGGTGCAGTCTAAACATACACACACACACACAAACCTTCACACGTTCTTCAACTCATAGACGTTGCCGTGTTGTAAGTGGTTGCTTATTGCGCCATTCATCCATCCATCTATCCATTCAGCCAAAGACAATTTTTACTTGCGACAAGTGCTTGGAGGAATAACGAACCCACTTTAAACACCTTCTTCCACGCTCTCCCACCTACTACTCCGGCAGTCGTCAAGCAAGCAAGCAAGCAAAAGCAGTCGTTCACCTTTTTCGACTGCGTCTCACTCACGTGCTATCGATTAGCACTGTTCCCATGCACCAACCAACCAACCAACCACACCAAGCAATATTACAAAGGCTTCCCGATACAAAACACACACTCTTACGCTTACTATGTACCCATAGTGTAGATAATAAATATTTAAATCAAGTCCGGAAGTCTATAAGACCAAAGTATATTAGTGGTGCAGAATTATGACAGCTAGCAGAGGCGTTGAAAGGTGTTGCTGAAATTTCATTTCATTTTGAATTGTAACAGAGACTTGTCAAGGAAAGTACCATCCAAACAGGAGAAACTTTGTATATTTGCCACTCGAGGTTTGTATTCGAAAATGTTTTATAATTTAAAATAATATTAGTGTTTGTGAGATTTCATTAATAATCGATTTGATTGATTTTTAGATCTTTTTCAATATAAACCAATCGAATTCCTGCTCTTTCGATGAAGTTTTTTTCTTGTTTGGTAATGGAACGGAGAAGAACCCACACTCAACTCAACAACACAATTTGGCCATACACGTACTTCATAGTTTGTGTGGGGATAAATCATCAGTGGCGCTACGAGAAATTTTCGAAGGCCTTCAGACGAGATATTATCTTAGACGTTTTTTTTTTGAAAAAAATTGAAGTTTTGTATATTTTCCAAAACGGGTTTTACTCATGCAGTCATAACTTTTGTTCTGTAAAGAAAGAGATATTGAGAAATTTTTTTGCTGCAGAATTGTTTGTTTTTAGCGCAAAAAATGGGAATTTAAAGAAAAATATTTTTATAATTAAAAGCATTGAAATGTATTTTTTGAAAAAAAAAAAAATCTCAATGAATGACTACACTTGTTTTCTAACTACTCAGTTATTTTCAGAATGGGCTTTTCAGTAGTTTCTGAAATAGTTTTTTGTGTGATTTTAGTTTTGTTATTATTTTCTTTACAAGCCGTAACACAAATTAAAAAAATAAGAAAAAAATTGAAGAAGCTACAAGGCTGCTTTGTTGTTCAAAGTATGTTACAGTGAAACCTCTCAACAGCGGACAGTCACGATCACCCAAAATCAGTCCGCATAAGGCAGGTGTCCACTTATGGAAGGTAAATAAAAATATATATTTTATGTGGACACGGAGTCCACAAAAGAAAGTGTCCGCCTAATGGAGGTTCGTTATAATGAAAATTTTAAATTTTGATTGATTTTTAAAAAAGTGTCCACTTAAGAGAGGTGTCCGTTTGAGGGAGTGTCCGCCCGTGAGAGATTTGTTTTTCGGTACACTATTGTTATACAACAATATTCGAAACTCACTATATATTCGAAACTCATTTTGAAAACTTCATTGTCAAAATGCTGTAAAAAATCATACAAAACTTATAAAAAGAAAATTGTACAAAAATTTAAAAAAAATTGTATATGTATTTATTTGAATAAATAAATTTCCTATCATATTTAGTTATTTATTATGAGACCTGAAATAAGTTATTCAATTTTTTCTTGTACACACTCTGTAAATTTCAGACTGAGATCGCAAGTAGTTTCTGAGATATCGGCACAAATGAGAAATTTCATATTAAATAAAACATACATTTTTGAAGGTCTTCCGATTTTGGTATTGTTGTAGTGCAAAATATTAAGTTTGACAAAAATTATTGTAAAAATCTTGAAAACTATGGAAAACCTACCACTTTGCGATAATACATATATTGAGAACTAGTCATATCTTTTGTTTATATGATAGACATTGAGACAATTTTTCAGAATAAATAAAAAATAAACAAGTAAAAACGGCGTTAAGTTCGGCCGGGCCGTACTTTATATACCCTCCACCATGGATTGCATTCCACAGAGGTTGTCGATTTTCGTAGAAGTGCAGTAATATTACAGGAAAATATATTTTTTTTAATATAGGCAAACCAAAACAAATAGAAATATTGAAAAAGTAATTTTATAAATAAATATAATATTTTATTTATTTCAAACCATTATTTATTTCAAATCAAAAAATAAATATTCTTATATTTATATTTTCAAAAAGCTTAAATGCCATAAATATTGGTAGATAGTGGGAGCTACAGTTGGTTGTATTTTCATTCTATTTTAATTCCAAAAGTACAAAAAAATCCATTATCAGACGTACATAGTGCAAAATAAACTAACTTCATGATTCAACCCATTTTTGACATAATAGAAAAGGTACAAATTTGGAAAAAAAACTTTTTATTTTGCGTGTCTATGCAGGCAGAGGAATGTATACACCGAATTCCATAATTCCAGCTGCGACCATGTGGTTGGTACCATTTTTACCCCCTTGACGTTTCTACGCAATTAGAATTTCATCATTCTAGCTGTAGTCATTTAGTTGGTACTATTTTTATCCCTCTGTACCATTGTATCCCTTGAAAGTACGAATTTCGAAAAATTCGTTTATTTTCCGATTCCTACGCAATCAGAGGAATGTATACTCCGAATTGCATGACTCTAGCTGCGGTCATTTGGTTGGTACTATTTGTATCCTCTTTTTCAATTTTAACCCCAAATTGTACGAATTTCGAAAAATTAGTCTATTTTCCGTGTCTACGCAGTCAGAGGAATGATACTCAGAATTTCATGACTCTAGTTGCGGTCATTTAATTGGCACTATTTTTATCGCCATTTTCATTTTAACCCCAAAAAGTACGAATTTCGAAAAACCTGTTTATTTTAAGTGTCTACGCAATCAGAGGAATGCATACACCGAATTTCATTATTCCAGGTGTAGCCGTTTGGTTGGTACCATTTTTATCCCTCCGTACCCATTGTATCCCTTGAAAGTACGAATTTGGAAAAAACCTTTTTAATTTTCATGTCTACGTAGTCAAAGGAATGTATACTTCGAATTTCATGACTCTAGCTGCGGTCATTTGGTTGGTACTATTTTTATCCCCTTTTTCTATTTTGTCCCCAAAAAGTACAAATTTCGAAAAATCCGTTTATTTTCCGTGTATACACAGTCATGTCTACGTAGACAAAGGAATGTATACTTCGAATTTCATGACTCTAGCTGCGGTCATTTGGTTGGTACCATTTTTATCCCCTTTTTCTATTTTGTCCCCAAAAAGCACGAATTTCGAAAAATCAGTTTATTTTCCGTGTGTACACAGTCAGAGGAATGTATACTCCGAATTTTATGACTCTAGCTGCGGTCATTTGATTGGTACTATTTTTATCCCCTTTTTTCATATTAACCCCAAAAAGGACAAATTTTTAAAAATCCGTGTATTTTACTTGTCTATGCAATCAGAGGAATGTATACACCGAATTTCATTATTCTAGGTACAGCCGTTAGGTTGGTACCATTTTTATCCCTCTTTTCCCATTTTACCCCTTAAAAGTACGAATTTGAAAAAAATACTTATATATCATGTATCTACTCAATTAGGGGAATGTACACACCGAATTTCGTGTTTCTAGCTGTTGTCGTTCAATGTGTACCATTTTTATCCCTTTTTTGCCCCATTTCACCCCCTACAAATAAGAATCACTTTATGGTGCAGTTTTTTGCTATAAGGGTAATACGCATACCAAATATCAAGCAAATATAAACAGACATATTCAAAAAACATGCTTAAATACGCTAAAATAGTAGGGATTTTTATGGGTATTTTTAGTCCTTGTGAGGGAAAAATTTTTCCCTTTGGGCCGATTTTGCCCCATTTCAATCCCAACCGATCTACGACTATAAGACACATTTATGGAAAATTTGGACGTCCTTGCTCCTTTCGTTTAGATGCTAGCGTGCTTTCAACAGACGGACAGACGGACGGACGGACGGACGGACGGACGGACGGACGGACATGGCTAGATCGTCTTAGAATTTTATGACGATCAAGAATATATATACTTTATAGGGTCTCAGGTCAATATTTCAAGGTGTTACAAACGGAATGACAAAGTTAGTATACCCCCATCCTGGAGGTGGAGGGTATAAAAAAATTTTTGAAATAATTTTTTAAAAAGAAAATTCCTTTTACATATTTTTAATTTTTTTTCAGCAAGTAGTAGCTACACATTTGTGTAAACACTCTGTAAATTTCGCAGTGGGCTTTTCAACACAAAGAACTATAAACATCGATATGTAAAGTAAAGACCAAAGATGCAACCGTTCCATAAGTAACAGTAAATATCAAGTTTTTGTAGAAGTAACGATGCCTCGAGAATCTCTTGTGGATTTTGTCCTCACCAAATGCGGTAATTTTGTTTATTGACACACCCCATTAAGCCATAAATGAGACTCATGACTGATCAAAATATTGCGATTGAAATCCAGTTGATTTTGTGGCCATTGACTGACCACCACGCTAACGAAGCACAGTGGTTCCAAATCGACTTTTTTAATTAATTCTGTAACTTTTGACCGGAAAGTGCAATCTTGAAGTAATTTCACACATTTAGTGCAGATGTGTTTTTTAAATGATTTGCAGCATTAGGGAGGCGGCCACTGGATGACCCTCTAATGTTGGTTGGAATGGTGAAATGGGTATCAAATGAATGAGAAAAATATCTGCATGAAATTTGAACTATTTTTAATAGATAGTCTTCTATTTCATTTGATACTTATGTCGTCATTCAATGACTCGCGAAAGTACGAAAACAATTTATCAAAATTTAATAAATAATTTCTTGTTTAAATACCCAAATTAGCACAGATATTTTAATTATAATTATTATATCTACAGATTTCTTTTGTTCGGTGAATATGTTTTCCATTCACACCACCCCCTAATATGCAGTTTTGTGGTATAGTTTGTCACCAATTCGGAATAAGTACGAAATTACGGCTACACTTAAATTTAATTTTTGAATTTTGAGTTGTTGTGTATCCAGAGAATTGAGAGGGTAGAATTTTATAGCAAATATTGTTGTAGAACATTTTGACGCGCTAAACCCCTGTTTTAGGGTTGTTGGTTAACATTTCACACAAAAAGACCTCTATGTTGAGGAGCTAAAGGCTAAGATGTTCAATAGAAATGTTCGCTCGCTGTGTTTTAAGTAATATTGTTGAACATATCCTATACTAAAAATGTAAGGATCACAAAGTTTCCTATGCCTCCGATTCACCATAAGAATATGCAAAATGGTAAATATTTACACAAAATAGATCGAAAAGACCCCTATATTGAGGAGCTAGAGGATTAAAATGTTCCATAAAAAATGTTTCTTGTAGTGTTTTAAGTAATATTGTTGATGTAAAATGTAAGGATCACAAAGTTTCCTCTGCCGCCGATTCATCATAAGAATATGCAAAAGGGGCGGAAATATTGAACCTACCTCAAAAATGTCCACCATACATATATTATTTTTCTACCACCTCTATCAGAATCTCTCGTTAGAACCTTGTTATTTTCGAAAAAAAACTTCAATCAGAAGTTATAAAATTCTAAAAACAAGACTTCAAAAATATGTCGCATTTTTATCTTCTTTTTCTCAAAAAGGCGACAATATTGCATCGCTTTTAAATTTGTTTTTTCCATCCTGTATGTGGAAAATTCTGAAAAGATATAATTCAGATTCGTTTAGTGCCACTTTTTGAATCATTCGGGCCAAAGGACATACGCGATTGGTCTTCCCCAAAATTGCAAATTTTTCGATACAAAAACATTTTTATTTTCAAAAATTCTCAAATCGCATAACAGCGATTACAAAATGTTTAATGAGTTTTTAGCCTCATATTTTGACTTCCTACACAGAAGCATTAGCACAACACTTCTGTAAATAAAGAAATGACGACCGTTCTAGTAAAAATCCCAAATTTTTGGAACATATTTTCCCCACTTAGGGAATTTGGGTATTTTGTTGGACAAAATTGCAAAACTTGTGAGCAGTTATATTCGGAGACAATTTTTCTATATATTCCAAATTGCACTTTCAAATAAAAAAAGAAATTTGAGAAAATATTCAGTAGTTTTTTTATAGCATTTCAAAAAAAGTTATTTGTTGAAATATGTGGTTTCTAGAGCGGAAAAAGTAAATCATAGGAGACATTGGTATGGGGTCCGCCATCTACCGTTTTTTTTTTTCAACTATTCAACCGTTGGGCTATTATTTGTGGGGTGCCCGAGGCAGCCATTTGAATGAAATTATTTTCCATTATTAACCGGAAGTATTGTACTTTCAAATAAAAAAAAGAAATTTGAGAAAATATCCAGTAGTTTTTTTATAGCATTTTCAAAAAAAAAATGTATTTGGCGGTCCCTATATTTGTAAAATGTCTACTATATTCTTTAACTTCATATTTAGACTTTTTACTCAAAAAGTATTACCACATATCTGCAGTAAATAAAGAAATGTCGACAATTCTAGTAAAAATCCCACAATTTGGAACATATTTTCCCTACTTTGGGAATTTAAGTATTTTGTTGTTACATTTACATTTCTTTTATTTTTTATATTTGCATATGATTGAACTACATAATCTCTGAAAAACTTAGGCATCTACGTTGAAAAATATAGAATTTATTAATTAAATACGAACTTAAAATTATTAAAATAATTAAACTTTTTTTATTCCAGCTGAAAACTTATGAAAATGTGGCTTTCATTATTTTGAATATATCCTTTGGTGGAGGGTATAAACACAATAAACTTTTTTGCGGTACATCCTAATACACACACACTTACTCATAAATTACACGTGCAAACAATCAAGTTCACACACACGCACACACGTTCACACAACGCCTACAACGGCACAAACGTACAATTATGTGATGACTCCAGACGGCCGTTCTGGAGGAGGGTGGTCATGGTAGTGACGATGACATTGTTTTTTGGGGCCACCGGGGTGGGGTAGTGTTGATGTTATTACTGTGGTATTTGTGGCCACCTTGGAGTGGTGGGTGGGGTGGTACTTCCTCATCGTCCTCCTGGTTGTCGTCATCACTGTGTGTGTGAGTGTGTTAACATGGCCATATCATTTCAACCGCACACTATGGTTTTCATAACCATACTACCGCCGTCGCCGCCATATGTTTGGCTTAGAAATAGTCATTCCCCTCCTTTTGAATATAAACAAATTATTGGCAAATGTCGGGGAGGCATTCGAGTATGAAAGAGAGTGCGGGTGTGTATGTGCGTCCGCCTCCCCAAATGATCATAAAGTTGCGGAAAACAACGAAACTGGGGCCCAATAACTCTGAATTCCCCCTGAGTGTCAGGGGGAACGGGGCGAAGGTGGGTGACACACAAGAAATAACAAAATTCCCCAAAAACACTCACACACACACACACACACCACACATGAATGACAGTTAATGGAATGGGAGGAGTGAAAATATACGAGAATCCTCCCTCCAAATGTGTGAAACGTGATTTATGAAAATTTTTGAGTAACTTTTCTTTTTAGTTTTCTTATTTTTTTCCGCACTTGAAGGACAAGACAAATATAGATAGAGAGAGAGAGGGAGGAACAGAAACGTGTGTGTGTGGGAGAATGTCCAGCGAAAAAGAAAATTTTGAAATATTGTTATTAGAATTTATTGATGATTGTTATTGATGGAATCAACATAAATAAATATTTGGCATATATAATCGAATTTGACATATGTTAACTCATGTATAAACGGCATATTAACACAGGCACAGTGGTTTGAAACCAACAAAAATACACTACAAAATAATACCCAATAAAATAAGCCCAAAAACTGGGGGGAAATTGTGATAATTTAATTTTGAGGAGTTTTTTTATTAATAATCTACGAATAAAATAGGTCTCGAGGAAACATGTTTTTGAGAAGTTTAATTATTTTTAAAGATTTTCTAAACAGGGGAATATCCTATATCTGCTACGCAGAGCCAAGGATTAATACGCTGCCGGCCTTCAGTAAGAATTAATCAATTTCCCAGCAAAACAAAAATGGAAGTACTTCCGTAGCAAGCACATTTTAATCGCATCTCAAAATCCAAATGTGCATTTCTCTTTTAAACAACTTCCAAATAAGTCGGTAATATGTTAATACCCCGTTTTAGGAATAACAATTTCACAAGTGAATGGGAACGAAATTTTTGGTATGTGGTCACAGAGGTAAGGTGTCCGCTTTGCACCCAGAAGGTCTCGGGTTCGAATCGTGGTTCGGGAAAATCTTGTTTACTTTTTTTATTTCTTTTATAAATAAACAATGTTTAATTTTGTATAATTTTAACAATTTAAACATTTTTGCTTACCAAATACTAATTTATTGTTTTACTAATGTACTTCAAATATTTTATTTTTATATTAATTATAATATCAGTAAAATTATGTAGTGTTAATTTATTTGATGCTAATTTAATTTAATATTAATTTGCGTCCAAAACTGTGAATTTTGATTTTTGCAGCAATTGCCCTGATTTTCGCGAATGACAACATACATGTTACAAGCAACAATGATTCTTAATACACATTCAAAAAATCAGCCCGATCCGTTTGATAGATCGCGAGAAAATTACAAAATGAAAATTCTGCAAAATTATACAATTTATATTTTTTGTTTACCGCGCTCTACTGAAATATCCACTATTAAAAACACATGGACAAGTTTCACTAATTTTTACCCTTCTCATCTTTTAATTTGGTATTTTTGTGGTAGGGAGATGTGTACTATTTGATTTGTAACTCAGAAAGTTGATTTGTGGTCATCCTGAAACGTTTAGTGTATATAGAGAACAAAATAACCAATCATAAAAAAAATATTTAAAAAAAATACGGAGATATATTTTTCTTAAAAATTAAAAAAATATTTTTTGTTTTTAAATTAAAAAAAAATAAAAAAAATAGGAAGCCTTTTCAGTTTTGAATACTATGACAAAGGAAATTTCCGATTATCTTAACTACAACCCAAGATATGAGATCTTTAAAAAAATGCATTGACATTTTTAAAAATTCACGATTTGAATTTAAAACAAATAACAAATAAAACAGTCATACAGTTGTTCAGAATCATAATCCATCGGCCATTCAATAAAAAATTCTGTAAAAATTAAAATTAGACAAGGACGCAAGGATTATTTTGAGATATTACCACTAGAAATCGGGCAATCAGATATATTTTAGAAATCGGCCCAAAGTTGACTACTTTTCGTATTTTTCAATTTTAAAGAAAATTAAAATTTTTCTTTTTTTCTTTTTATGAACATATTTTTACGTATTTGTTCATAATGCGAAGAAAAAAATTTATTTTTTTGTTTTCAGATTTTGAAATTTGAAAAACGTAATTTCTTTTTTTGACTTTGTTGAACTTTTCGACGCCAAAACTCAAAAATGTCTACTAAAACAAAAGTTATTGAATTTTGGTCGATGGTTTTTGATTCTGAACCACTGTGAGTCGTTGATTTTTCTGAAAATGTTTAATGAATTGTATTCGTCGGCATGGTTAAAACAATGATTTAATCCCGGAGAAATAAACAAAACAAATTTAAGGATAAAATTAATTTGACAAATTTATTTTATTTTATGAAAATTCAATAATTAAATGTTTACCACTCAGGGAAATGGTAAAATAAAGAAAAACACAGGAAAAATATTTTGAAATGCCGTGGTTCTACATCCTTGCACCTAATTCTTGTTTTAGGTTTTTTTTGGTTCTTCATCTTTTTTAGAACTGTCGCCACTATTACTGCGGCAGCACGCGCTGAAAAAATGGTTTTGTACAAATCAATGATGTGTGTGGTGAATATTCGGTTTTGTGAAAACATACGTTTGTACAAATATTTGGTACGTCTAAACCCCCTATAACTCTAATTCAGTTGCACTTTTGAAATGTCCATCATTGATAAATTTTTTTAATCTGAATACAACAATTAGGGGGGTAATCGCGTCTTCCTAAATAAATATACATTTCAAAAAGAATTTGAGAAACATTCATCTTTGTCGTTTTTCTCGAAACCAACTTTTTGTGGTATGCGATGAGTTGTATGAATGAGTTCTTTGTAATGTAATTCAAAATGTGTTTTAGGCTAGGCGTCTTCGATTTGGGTTGTTGACAACACGCGTTAACCACGACTTCTTTCTAAGAAACGACAAAGATGAAACGAAAACAAAAACAATAATCATTTTCATTGCTCCGATCACTGATTTAATAATTTTTTTATTATCTAAGATCATGTGATTTGACTTCATTCTTTGGGGTTATTTGAAATAAAATAACGGCGGCTATTTGGCCGGTATTTTGTTCCATACATAATTGAACCATACCAATATTATCACAATAAACAGAAATGACAATAATTTCCTAAATAATTTGTGTTTTATTCAAAATAACTTACAAAGTGGCGAGTCTTTAACGTCAACTGTAAGAAATTTACGTGGAAATTTTTCGAGAAGAGATCGGCCTTCAGTTCAGCCTTCATGAAGCTCATTTTCATGTCGGTGGCTCTGTCAATAGGCAAAATAGCCGCATATGGGGTTCAGAGATCCAACACGTGACTATTGAGAAGCCAATGCATCCACAACGAGTCACTGTTTGGTGTGGATTTTGGGCTGTACTGAAAGATTGGGTTGATCGGATGAGGCTGTGGTAGCCATATGAATGACATTGTGTTCCATTATTAAATAACAAAGTTCAAAATTTTTCAATAAAAAAATAAAAAATAATCTGTACTTTTTTTAGCCCATTCTAATATAAAGTTTTACATGGCCTATATATTTGATAAGTAGTAGGGGAACGATGTTTGCCTAGATAGTTGTAAATAATTTCTTAATGACGATATGATTGACATAATTTTGAACTAAATACTTTAATCTACAATAAAGGTTTTCGTCGTGACTAGACTGCGGATTTTTATGCAAAATAAGATTTTCAACGGATAATTGAATGTCGACTACGCACAAATGATTTTCATGATACAACTATTTAAATAATCGATATAATCAATTTTACGTTAGCATATTTTGAATAGCGACATCCATATTTTATGCAAATGTGGATTAAAAATGGAATTTGCATAAAAATCCGCTGTCTAGTCATGACACACAGTTTTTATTCAATTTGAAATTCCAGGCATCTCCAATAAGAAAAACTTGATTACTCTGAAGAACATTGTATTTCAATAGACCCTACGAGCGACAATTCATGGACTATTTAATATTTTAGTGATTTTATTTTCAAAAATTGACAATTTCAAACTTCATTATAAAGTCTATCATAAATGTTTACACCTCTATTTTCTTAAGGTGTTTGCTTTCCATTACTTCTGTTAGTTGTCATGTTTATTTTTTTATTGAATGTCAACAACAAAATTTTATTAGATTTTTTTTAGTTAATTTACATATTAATGATTGTATTTCAAAATATCAAAAAAAAACTACACTTTATAGCACTGCTCGGGCCGCAGAGTACGTGACACCTTAGTTGTGGCCCTCCTCCCAAACTTTCCACATAATGTTGACTTCCCTCCTGCCACAACCCCCCGCCCGGCCTCAACAGAGTCGACTGCATATCCGTTTTCGGTGGTTTCCCAAAAAAAAAAAACGAAAATGAAAAACTTCAACAACACTGGGGCATTGTTCTTTTGTGTTGTAGCTGGCGGTCAGTTTCAAAAACTTCCGAGTGGTGGGGTGGAGGGAGGGGAAGAATGTTGTTGTTGTGTTGCATAGCTACACGGGCTGGCTGATTGATTTCAATCATTCAACGGCAGCAGCAGCAGGTTCTTCTCTATAGAAATTCCTCTGGCCGGTGGCCACCGGTCACGACGAACATGACGACGCTGATGATGATGACGTTCATTGTCGATCGAGCCAGCTGATGTTGATGATAATGATGACAATAAAATTATGGAGCTGACTGTTGGACAAATGTCACTGCTGCACATAACAAAAGATGACTTTGAAAGTGTGGTGGTGGGTAGTGGGGTTGGGTGCATGGATGGGCGGTGGTGCAATGACCGACAATTGTTCCGTTGCTCGGACGTGGACAATTTTTTATTGAGTTCGTGTCGTTGTCGCTGCTTTTTTGGTTGTCATTTTATTTAATATTTATATTTTATTATTGTTATTGTTATGTATGTATGTACATATAATGTTTATGTCATAAATTACACGCAACGAACACTGAATAGAGAGATAGAGAGGGAGAGAAACAAACAGAGAGAGATGAAGAGAGTGAATTTTATAAATCACCCACTATTGTTTTCAATTTGTCGTCAGTGGTATGGAAATCGTGCAGTTTCCGTTCGATTCGAATATAAATTAATTTCAGTGATTAGTTTTTTTCTATATAATTGACATTTTTAATGGAAATTTTTTCTACATGGAACAAGCAAATACATCAAACGAATCGATAGAAATTACCGATGAGATTTTCGTTATTTTCTTGAGTGTATTTCGGCCAGCTAAGCACGAAAATGACATTAGATTTTTTGTATGAAAACATTTTTTTCTTTGAATTTTCTAAAACTAAAAGAACATTATGAATAATTCTAAAATTATATATATAATAATTTTAATACCTAAAATTGTATTTTTTGCGCATTGAGGCATACTATTCTACAATATCTAAATCATCTAAGTGAAAAAAGTGAATTGGACTAAAACTCATACTTTTTTTTTTAAAGACTAATTCCATTTGAAACGGTCCCAAATTTGTACTTCTGAATAAAGGAAATGGAACTGCTTTCCTGATAGCAGATGGAGGGTAGGTATGTTCGGAGAAAATATTGGGGATCTGTCATAAATTTGACTCCACTAAGGGCCTCCTTGGAGTGGAGATAGGGGACAGGTATATTTGGGGAAAATGGGTGACTAGTGGGTAGTTTTGAGCGTTTCCTTCATTAAAAAAATTATAAGAAATGAAAAAAAATGTGTGGGGACCACCTTAAGGGTTGAAGATAGAGGGTAGGTATGTTCTGAGAAAATATTGGGGCTGAGAAAATATTGGGACTGAGAAAATATCGTGGCTGAGAAACTATTGGGGGTTGGCCATACATTTGACTCCACTAGGGTCCTCCTTGGAGCAGTTAGAGTGGTGGGAGCAAATTTGATAAAAAATAGTTTTTGTATGGGAGCCCCATTAAGGAGTGGGGATAGGGGGTAAGTTTGTTCGGAAAAAAATGTTGGGGAGTATAAATTAGCGTAGACCCAGCTAGGGGCGACTCCAGGGCAGTTTTGAGTCCTCCCCAACCCCCTAAACAATGGTGATAGGGGGTATGTGTATTCGGTGAGTTCACAAGGACCAAAAATACCCATAACAATCCCTAATATTTTAGCATATTTAAGCATGTTTTTTGGATATGTCTGTTTATATTTGCTTGATATTTGGTACGCGCATTCCCTTATAGCAAAAAAGGGTACCATAAAGTGATTCTTATTTGTAGGGGGTGAAATGGGGCAAAAAAAGGGATACAAATGGTACATATTAAACGACAACAGCTAGAAACACGAAATTCGGTGTGTACATACCTCTAATTGAGTAGATACATAATATAAAAGTATTTTTTCCAAATTCGTACTTTTAAGGGGTAAAATGGGTACGGAGGGATAAAAATGGTACCATAGTATACATTCCTCTGATTGCGTAGACACTTAAAATAAACAGATTTTACAAAATTCGTACTTTTTGGGGTTAAAATTAAAAAAGGGATAAAAATAGTACCAATAATATGACCGCAGCTAGAGTCATGCATTTCGGAGTATACATTCCTCTGACTGTGTAGACACGGAAATTAAACTGATTTTTCGAAATTCGTACTTTTTGGGACCAAAATAGAAAAAGGGGATAAAAATAGTACCAACCAAATGACCGCAGCTAGAGTCATGAAATTCGGAGTATACATTCCTTTGACTACGAAGACATGAGAAATAAAAGGTTTTTTCCAAATTCGTACTTTCAAGGGATACAATGGGTACGGAGGGATAAAAATGGTACCGACAAAACGGCTGTACCTATAATAATGAAATTCGGTGTATATATTCCTCTGCTTGCCTAGATACTTAAAATAAGCAGATTTTTCGAAATTAGTATTTTTGGGGTTAAAATAAAAAAAGGGATAAAAATAGTACCAATAAAATGACCGCAGCTAGAGTCATGCAATGCGGAGTATACATTCCCCTGACTGCGTAGACACGAAAATAAACGGATTTTTGGAAACTTTTACTTTCAAGGGATACAATGGTGCAGAGGGATACAAATAGTACCAACTAAACGACTACAGCTAGAATGATGAAATTCTAATTGCGTAGAAACGTCAAGAGGGTAATACTTTTGGAATTAAAATATAATGGAAATACAACAAACTGTAGCAACCACTATCTACCAATATTTATGGTATTTAAACCTTTTTGAAAATATAAATATAAGAATACTTTTTTTTTGATTTGAAATAAATAATGGTATGAAATAATAAAAATATTATATTTATTTATAAAATTATTTTTTCAATATTTGTATTTGTTTTGGTTTGGCTATATTAAAAAATTTATATTTTCCTGTTATATTACTGCACTTCTACGAAAACCGACAACCTCTGTGGAAAGCAATCCATGGTGGAGGGTATATAAAGTTCGACCCTGTCGAACTTATCTCCGTTTTTACTTGTTGAATTTCAAATGGAATCTTTGAATTCCAAATGACGAGTTTTGGGGTGACTTTGTCCCGTGTAATAAAAGGACGAAAAAAGTAACCCTACGTTTTTTAACTAAAATTGCATGTCTGGTTAAAAAGAGCGTAATAAAAACTTTGCTGTATCTCGGACTATAACTAGATACATAATTTGTAAATATATTGGTGATATTCTTCACACAAAAATATGTTAAAACTTTTCGATTGTGCAGATTTTTCAGAGGGCTATGTGACAAATGATTCTAATTTTCCTGAAGTTGTGATTTTGACGTATCAACTCTATAGAATAATGTGTGACATTGTGAACACCCTCATTGTATTGGCGATGTATGTGAAAAAATAATAGAATCGATATAGAAAATAAATACAAATATACAAATAACGGCAGCAAAACAATGGTTTTGTACATTCACCTGATTGTGATGAAATTTGACATATATTTTTCTTATATTACTTGTTGGTGTTGTACTGGGTTCTAGTTTCTGAAGAGATAGCTTCGTTAATGGGAAAATTATATGTAGGTAGAAAAGTAGTGATGGGGTTTTATAGCACTTTGGAAGTAATCAAACTCTAAAATTTATGTTTTTGGAGTCGAATTGTATGCCATTTTTTCGATTTTGACCCTAAAAGTACGAGTAGCAAAATATCTCTTAATTTTCCCATCAACGCAATCGGTTCGAAGTAAATATTGGTTTTCATTATTTTATCTGTTGCGTTTGATAGATAACATTTGTATCCCCAATCTCCCCGCTTTCTCTCTAAAATTAGAAATTTGGAAAAACATAGAACATAGTCTTTTTTGGTACCATTTTTGTCCCTCGATCTCTTTATGTATCGAATCTAAATAGTTGAAGGAATACATACTCGCCGTATTTTAGGATATCAACTTCAGCCGTTTTGTTGGTACCATCATTTTGATCTAAATTTGAATTTGTTCGAAATTCAGCTTTGGTGAACTTTTATCTGTTGCTCATCGCAACATGTAGTAAGTATTAAGGGCAACATATTTTGAACATCCTTTTAGATGATGATGATGATGACACAAGATGTCCTTGGCACAACACCACACACTTCACGTGCTGCCAACGGCGTAACGTAATTCTTTTTTAACCCCAATCATAACAATTGCTGAAGTACATTTCATTTGAAATTTTTTGAGACCCCCAGCAGGAAAAAAAACAAGAAAAAACAACAACAAAGCTGAACAAACGCCGGCATAGGCCCATGTTTTCACTCCCTTTTTAGTTGGGCATAAGTCGTAAAGACAAACCGAGACACACACACCCATACACGAACAAGTACAGAAATATTTTAAATCTGGGACATGACACGACATAGAAATAAGTGCACATATGTATTATATGTACATTTGTGTGTCCATTACGAGGGTTGTATGGTAATTGGAGTAGAAAAAATCAAATCTGATTTGAAAGTGGAGAAAGAAATTTTGAAAATACCCACAGAAAAGACTTATTTTTCACTCACAAGCATTTACGTGGTCCGAGGAATGTTCGCATCTAATTTCACACAATTTAATATCATATTTAGCCCGTTTTTGTCCCGCTTCCCCTTTAAAAGTAGAAATTAAAAAATCATTTGCGTTGTTCCATCCAAATAGTACACTCAGAACTATTCACGATCCCAGCTGAAACATTTTGGTCGTTACTATTTTTATCCCTTTTTGTCCCATTTTCGTCTTAAAATTACAAATTTCGTAAAGTTTCTTTAATTTCTGGTCTACACAGTCAAAGGAATACACACACAGAAATTCACTATTTAGTTGGTACCATTTTTATCCCTCTTTCCCGCTTCCCCATTAAAAGTGCAGATTAAGAAAATCCATTTTTGGAGGCAGAGGAATACGCACACCAAATTTCACAAGATTTGGTTGGTACAATTTGTATCCCTTTTTGTCCTGCTTCCCCTTAAAAGTACAAACTTCGAAAAATCCATTTCAGTTGTTCCGCCTCAGTAGTTAGTACACACAGAAAGATTAACGATTCCCACTACAACACTTTTGTTGGTACAATTTTTATCCCTATTTTGTCCTGTTTCCTCCTTTAAAGAACAAATTTCGAAAAATTACTTTATGTTTCGGGTCTACACTGTCCAAGGGATATATGCATCGAATTTCACGATTCCAATTTCAGTCATTTTGTTGGTGCCATTTTTATCCCTTTTTTGTCTCACTTCCTCTTAAAAGTACAAATTTCGAAAAATTAATAATTTTGGAAATCTACGTAGGCATAGGAATACACACAAAATTTCATGACTGTTGAAGTTGTTTCGGTTTGTAAAATTGTTATGCCTTTTTGTCCCCATTCATTCTTAAAAGTGCAAATTTCGAAAAATCCCTTTCATTTTTCGGGTCTAAACAGTATACACCGTATTTCAGGATTCCAGCATCAGTCGTGTTATAGGTACCATTTGTATCGCTTTTTTCTCATTTCACTTTTTAAAATACGAAATTCGAAAAATACCTTTAAAAAGCTATAACCCTTGGATTAGTACCATGGCAAATATGTCGCATTTCAGCTGTTTTTTGTACCATTTGTATCCCTATTTGTCTCAATTCCCCCAAATTTCGAAAAATCCTTTTATTTTCTTTCATTCGAGGAAAACACACACGCCGAATGTCATGCTCCTAATTTCAGCCAATTTCATCTCTTTTTGTCCCTGCCCCCTTAAAAGTACAAATTTCGAAAAAAAAATATTTTTATTTTAGCGTCTGCGAAAGCAGAGGAACCTACACACAAAAATTCATGATTATTGATTGAGTTGGTACTATTTTTATCCCCCTTTTCCTCCCTAAATGTACAAATTTCGAAAAAACCTTTTATTTTTTGGATCTGAACAGTTGGAGAAATATATACACCGTATTTTAGAATTCCAACTTCATCCGTTTTATCGGTACTATTTTTATCCCTTTACAAATTAAAAGTACCTATTTAAAAACTTTATCTTGTGCGTCTACGCAATTTTGAGGATGTCCACACCAAATTTAATGATTCTAGCTTCACGCTGTAGACATTCGATTGGCACCATTTTTATCCCTTTTTCTCATTTACCCTTTAAAAATACGAATTTCGAAAAATACATTTAATCAACTAAAATCATTGGACTAATACCATTTTTATCACATTTCTTCAGCCGTTTTGTTGGTACCACTTTTATCCCGTTTTTACCCGTTTTTCCCTTGAAAGTACTACTTTCAAAAAAAAAAATATTTTTCGTGTCTACACAGGCAGAGGAATATATTCACCGTACTTAATGATTCCAACACTTTGGTTGGTACCATTTTTATCCCCTTTTTCTCATTTAATCCAAATTCGAATTTCGTAAAAACTCTTAATTTTTCAGCTCTACATAGGCAGCTAAATATACACACACTGGGTTTCATGATTCCAGCTTCAAGCTGTAGAGTTCGAACGGTACCATTTTTATCCCTTTTTCTCATTTACCATTTAAAAATACGAATATCAAAAAATCTTTATGTTTCGGGTCTACACTATCGAACTGAATATCAAGATTCCAGCTTCAACTTTGGTTGGTACCATTTTAATCCCCTTTTCCCCGTTTAGCTTTTAAAATTGCGGATTTTGAAAAATCTCTTCATCTGTCACCTTCACATAGGCAGATGAATATAGACACTAAATTCCATAATTCCAGCTGCAGCCGTTTTATGGGTACCATTTTTAACCCCTTTTTCTAATTTACCCTTTAAAAGTACAAATTTCGAAATAAAAAAATATGTTTCGGGTATACACAGTTAATTTTACCCGAATTTTATAATTCCAGCTTCAGCAGTTTGGTCGCTACCATTTTTATCCCCTTTCAAACTTCGTAACAACCTTTTCAGTTTGTGCGACTACGCAATTTAGGGAATGTACACGCAGAATTTCATGATTCCAAATTTCAGCTTTACTTGTTCGATTGGTACCAATTTTATCCCTATTTTCTCGTTTCTCCCTTAAAAGTACGAAATTCGAAAAAAAATCCTTCAGTTTGTGCTACTACGCAATTTGGAGGATGTACACATTGAAGTTCATGATTTCAGCTTCATCTTTAGCTGTTCGATAGGTACCATTTCTATCCCTTTTGCCAATTAAAAGTACGAACTTCGAAAAAATCCATTTTGTTTGCGCGACTTCGCAATTTGAAGAGTGTACATACCGAATTTCATGATTCCAGCTTCCATCTTTGGCTGTTCGATTGGTACCATTTTTATACCGTTTTTCACATTTCATCCCAAAAGGTACTAATTTTTCAAAAAAAAGCTATAGATGAACATTAAAAAAAGATCAAGATTCTGTCAGTATCCGTTGGGTCAGGGCCATGGTACCATTTTTATCCCTATTTTCTTAAAAGTACGAAATTCGAAATCTTTAGCTGTTCGATAGGTACAATTTTTATCCCTTTTGTCCCTGAAAAGTACGAACTTCGAAAAAAATCCATTTAATTTTCTCGACTTTGGAATTTGAAGAGTGCATATACAGAATTTCATGATTCCAGCTTCCATCTTTAGCTGTTCGATTGGTACCATTTTTATCCCGTTTTTGACATTTCATCCCAAAAGGTACTAATTTTTCAAAAAAAAAAAAAAATGCTATAGATGTAATGTACAAAATTCAAGATTCTATCAGTATCCGTTGGATCAGGGCCATGGTACCATTTTCATCCCATAAAGGACGAATTATGAAAAATTTATGAATCTAGCCCCATCCATCACTCGGTCAGTGGCACAGGCACCCAGCAAATTTATATATAGGAAATTTGTTACTTTATTTAATTATTATTTTTTTGTGAAAACCACAACCTGACTTATCATATGACCCTCAAACATAGTACAAATATGCTCGCACATATGTACATATATGTACACGTGTGATGGCAGTATTATGTGTATCATCAAACCCCCTTCCCAAATAAAAGTGGCATGGCATTACTGCCACAAACAAATGCAACTAAAATCCAACAAAATGCAATACTACAGAGCGACAAGTTTGTCATGTTGCAAAGCAAGACCCAGAAAAATGTGCAACACACATACACACGCCCATATATGAGTGCATATGTATGTATGTCTGCAGTTATATTCTTTACAAATCGACCACATGCAGCAGCAGCTCTAAAAAAAATGCCTGCAACGAGAGGTGGTTTTTGGCTATGGTGGCGGTGGTGGTGGCCGGACGAACATTTTTGTTCCTCTTGTTTAGTGCGACTTTTTGGTACAATTTGTGCTTCTCTGCGTTTTTATAGGGGAGTGCGCCGCCAAGCGTGTTATTTTTAGTTGGTACTCGACCAACAACAACAACAAATACTCGCACTCGAAAACTAAATTTACGTCGACCTAGCCTGTGACTGCACCGAATGTGACATACTTAGTTCGTACAGCGTGTAACGTCATCATATTCAGCTCCCCTCCCCAACCCTTTTTCGAATGTACATGTGTGTGTAAGCAACCACCCCTCCAGCAGGACAGAGTTAAAAAGGATACCTACCATCCGTAACCATATCCAATGTTGTCCGGCTCTGTTGTAATGAATTAGTTTTGTGAAATGTGATATGAATGAATGGGTTGGTTGGTGGCGCGCTTCCCTTTTCCGAGGGAGTTTTAGTCGATCTAATGAGGTGTGGATGGATGTGTTTGTTGTCGGAAGGCTTAAACCGATTAACATGCCTTCACTTTTGTTCTGTCTTTTTTTTGTTGTTGTGTCCGCAACAAATAAATAAATAATCCCTTAAAAACTGTAAAGGTGGTAAATCCTGTGGTGATAGCACAACGCGCTCACAGTGAACAATATTTTGAGTTGAATATCGATAACTGGAGACTTTGTTTGGAGTGTGGTTTATGTTTTTGTTTGTTGCTTGAATAACTCAAAATTAAGGTGCGAATCAGAAAACTGCAATTGCAGATATTATTACACGGAGAAAATAAATGTTTTATTTATATACATATATTTGGTACAACAGTTTTGGTTTTGACATTTTTAGTTCCCTTCTAAAAGTTAAAATTTTGAAGAAAAATATCATTTGTATTGTGAGTCAACAATTCTAGCTAAAACAATTGGTACCACGTTTATCCCTTTTTTTTTCGTTTACACCCTTAAAAATTAAAAAAAAATTTGCACATTGATTGGTACCATTTTAATCCCTTTTGGCCCCACTTCCGCCCAAAAAGTTAAAAATTGGAAAATTCGTTTTCTTGCTCGTCTGTGTATTCAGGGGGTTGTAAACGATTCTAGCTGCAATTGTAAGTTATACCAAATTTATCCCTTTTTTCCTCGCTTCCCTTAAAAGTGCAAATTTCGACAAATCCATTTTTTGATGCGCTTCTGAGTTCGAATAGAATCACTATTACATCTGCAGCCATTTGGTTGGTACTATTGTTATCACTTTTTCTCCCTTTCGCCCTTAAATTTACAGATTTCGAAAATATTATTTTGGTTGCTGTTTGTACCATTTTAATCCCTTTTGGTTTCACTTTCGCCCAAAAAGTTAAAATCTCGAAAATTCACTTATTTTGCTCGTCTGTGTAGTCAGGGGTTTCTGCACGATTCTAGCTGCAATTTTTAATTTGGTACTATTTTTATCCCCTTTTTCCAGAATAATACTAAAAAGTACAAATTTCTAAAAATCCACTTTTTGATGCGCTTCTACATATTCAAGAATTTGAATAGATTCACTATTACATCTGCAGCCTATTGGTGGGTACTATTTTTATCCATTTTTTCGCTACCACCCTTAAAATTACAGATTTCGAAAAAAAAAATATTTTTGTTGCGCTTTTACGTAGACCGAAAAATTCACCCAAAAAGTTAAAATTTCGCAAAATCCACTTATTTTGTTTGTTTGTGTAGTCATCAGGGCGTTCTACTCGATTCTAGCTGCAATTTTGAAGTTGTACCATTTTTATCCCTTTTTTCCTCGTTTCGCCTTTAAAAGTAGACATTTCGAAAAAATCATTTTTTGATACGCTTCTACATATTCAATAGATTCACGATTACATCTGCAGCCATTTGGTTGGTACTATTTGTATCCCTTTTTTCGCTCGCTTCCACCCTTAAAATTACAGATTTCGAAAAATTTATTTTTGTTGTGTTTCTATGTAGTCAGAGAATTTCACCGGATTTCACAGAATTTCACTATTAGAGCTGCAGCACTTTGGTTGGTACCATTTTAATCCCTTTTGGTCCTACTTCCGCTCAAAAAGTTAAAATTTCGAAAACTCACTTATTTTGCTCGTCTGTGTAGTCAGGGAGTTGTGCACGATTCTCGCTGCAATTTTTAATTTTGTACTATTTTTATCCCCTTTTGTCCAACTTGCTTCTAAAAAGTACAAATTTCGAAAAATCCATTTTTGATGCGTAGTCAAAGAATTTCAATAGATTCACTATTACATCTGCAGCCATTTCGTTGGTACTATTTCAGCCCTTTTTCTCGCTTCCATCGTTAAAATTACAGATTTCGAAAAATGTATTTTTGTTGCACTTCTATGTAGACACCACACTTCACAGAAATTAAATATTACAACTGCAGCTCTTTGGTTGGTACCATTTTAATCCCTTTTGGTTCCACTTCCGCCCAAAAAGTTAAAATTTTGAAAAATTAACTTATTTTGCTCGTCCGTGTAGTCAGGGGGTTGTACATAATTCTAGCTGAAATTTTTAATTTGGTACTATTTTTATCCCCTTTGTCCAACTTGCTTCTAAAAAGTACAAATTTCGAGAAAAAAAAGCATTTTTGATGCGCTTCTACATGGTCAAAGAATATCAATAGATTCTCTATTACATCTGCAGCCATTTAGTTGGTACTATTTTTACACTTTTTTCTCGCTTCCAGCTTTAAAATTAAAAATTACGAAATTGTGCTTCTACGTAGACATAGAATTTCACCCGATTTCACTATTACAACTGCAGCGCTATGGGTGGTACCATTTTAATCTCTTTTCGGTCCCACTTCCGCCCATAAAGTTTAAATTTCGAAAAATCCATTTATTTTTCTCGTGCGAATCTAGATGCAATTTAAAATTTGGGACCATTTTTATCCCCCTTTTGTCAAATTTTCCTCTAAAAAGTACAAATTTCAAAAATCACTCTATGTCGCTTGATTTGCAAGATAAGGGCAGGCCACATGCCTAATTTAATATTTAAAAGTACTCTCGTTTAGTCAGTCAAAGGTTCCATGTTGCTTCCAGTTGGACCATTTTACCCCCCAAAAGTACGAATTTCATAAAATCTTTTCTTAGTATGCGTCATACGTCTAATATTGTAGGCGAGGCAGATCGGTTTGGATTGCAAATGGACGAAATCGTTCAATCCTTTATAGCGTGAACGCTCACCAAAAAGTAATCCAATCTCATTAAGGGATCAAATGGGGACAAATAGGGTACCAGTGGCGCTTCACTGGTACCAAAAACGGTACAAGTGAAGCGACAATAGCAAGTAAAGTGGTATTGAGTGTGTACATCCCGTAAATACACTTAAAATAAATGGATTTTTCGAAATTCGTACATTTATGGGGGATGTAGAAAAAGGGATAAAATTGGTACCGCCCAAATGGCTACAGCTAGAATAATAAAATTCCTCCCACTGTATGGAAGTGCAAAATAAAGGAAATTTAAACTTTTAGAAAGAAAACGGAAAGAAAGGCGATCAAAATGGTACCAATCAAACCGTTGCAGCTAGAATCGATGAAAATCGGTGCATACTTCGCTATGGCTGCGAAGACTCGAAAAATAAAGCGATCTTTCGATATTCGTACTTTTAGGGTCAAAATGGGCAAACATGGATAAAAATGGCACCGACCAACTGGCTGCAGTTGGCATCATAAAAAAGCAACATAACGATTTTTTCTAATTTTCTAATTCTAAGGGCAAAGGGAGAAAGGGGATAAAAATGGTACCAATTAAACGGCTGCAGCTTGAATCATGAAATTTCATTTACTTATTTATCTTAATTCGTAGGGGCGGAAAATAAAAAGCTCTCTGTAAATTCGCACTTTTTAGGGGGTAATGGAATAAAAGGGATAAAATTGGTACCAATCAAATGGCTGTTGCTAATATCGTAAAATTAGTTGTGTTCTGTTCACAGTGAACGAGTTCATGATGAAAATGGATCGTTATTGAACAAACAACCCGTGTACGTTCTCGTCCAGTGCGTTCAATCGGAAACATTGCTGCTGTGGCTGAGAATGTCAAGAACATCCATCAACATCAACTCGTCATTGTTCTCAGAAATTGAACATTTCTCGCATTTCTTTGAAAAAAATGAAAAAATTTAAAAGATTGAAAAATTGAAAAAATTTGAAAAAATTTGAAAAAATTGAAAAAAAAATGAAAAAATTTAAAAAAATGAAAAAAAGAAAAAAAATTAAAAAAAAAAATAAAAAAATTAAAAAAAAAAATAAAAAAAAATAAAAAAATATTGAAAAGTTGAAGAAAAAATTGAAAAAGTTGAAGCAAAAATTGAAAAAGTTGAAGAAAAAATTGAAAAAGTTGAAGAAAAAAAATGAAAAAAAGGGTTTCCCCTTAACTATTAAAAAAAGGACTAAATATTTGAAATATGTAACTATTAAAAAATCAAAACAGTCCTTAAGTTTGATATTTTTTGAAATATTATAAAATACAACAATGAAAATACTCGCATAAATAATAAATTTTATTTAAAGATCCATGGCTTTACCGCAATTCTAAATAAAAAATAGTAATTTTCCCACACATTTATATAGCTTTCGCGGTGTAATGAAAATTTTGATATTTTGTATCTCGAAGACTATGACGTTTGGCTACAAACACAATTTAATTTTACCACAACCAAACACGGGCTGATCAACAAATAATTTTAAATGTAAATATTTGAATTTTTCACATATATTTTCCAATTTTCTGAAAGCAACCGAAAACCGTTGTAATGCGTTGCAAAAGTATGCAACAATACGCCAACTAAGAGAACAGATGCAATAAATTTCCACCCACACGCGAACACCCACACACATATTCGCACACAGAGATTCACAGATTTGTTAAATTTGCATAAGAAAAAGGTGTTGGTTGGTTGGTAGCAGAAAAAGCAAAGCAACACAACCATGCTTTGGCGCCTTAAAGTATGCAACAACATTTGCCATAAATATGTACTCCGTGTAGTCGTGTCGTGCCGTGCCATGGAATACAAAACATTTTAAATTTGCAATTTTTTGGTGGCTTGTTTCGTTCTCGTTCTCTGTTATGCGCACCATTTTCTTAATGCTATCCACCCCCACCCCCCTCCATAGTTAGATAGATAACACTGTGCTACAAAAAATAATGAAGTAGAAAACTCTGGGACGTGATATTATTATACCCTCCACCTCGAGGATGGGGGTATACTAACTTTGTCATTCCGTTTGTAACACCTTGAAATATCGACCTGAGACCCTATATACATTATATATTCTTGATCGTCCGTCTGTTGAAATCACACTAGCATTTAAACGAATGGAGCTAGGAGGTCCAAACTTTCATAAATGCGCCTCATAGTCGTAGGTCGGTTGGGATTGCAACTGTGCGAAATCGGCCCAAAAGAGAATTTTTTTCCCTTTGGGCCCAAGGACTGAAAATATCCCTAATATTTAGAGTATTTCGGCATGTTTTTTTAATATGTCTGCTTATATTTTTTGATATTGGGTATGCGCATTCCTCTATAGCAGAAACGTGCACCATAAAGTGATTTTTATTCGAAGGGGGTGAAATAGGGCAAAAAGGGATAAAAATGGTACCTTTCAAATGGCAACAGCTAGAAACGAAATTTGGTGTGTACATACCTCAAATTGAGCAGATACATAATATAAAAGTATTTTTTCCAAATTCGTACGTTTAAGGTGTTAAATGGGAATAGAGGGATAAAAATGGTACCAACCAAACGGCTGCACCTAGAATAATGAAATTCGGTTTATACATTTATCTGATTGCGTAGACAAGTAAAATAAAGGGATTTTTTGAAATTTGTACTTTTTGGGGTAAAAATTGGAAAAAAATAGTACCAAACAAATGACCGCAGCTAGAGTCATGAAATTTGGAATATATATTACTGTGACTGCATAGACACGAAAAAAAAATATTTTTCCAAATTCGTACTTTCAAGGGATACAATGGGCACAGAGGGATAAAAATAGTACCAACTAAACGGCTACAACTAGAATGTTGAAATTCGGTGTGTACATCCCTCTAATTGCGTAGACACGTAAAGTAAAGAGATTTTATAAAGTCGTACTTTTAAGGGGGTAAAATAGGAAAAGGGGATAAAAATGGTACCAACCAAACGGCTGTACCTAGAATAATGAAATTCGGTGTATACATTCCTCTGATTGCATAGACAAGTAAAATACACGGATTTTTTAAAATTCGTACTTTTTGGGGTTAAACTGAAAAAGGGGATAAAATAGTACCAAACAAATGACCGCAGCTAGAGTCATGAAATTTGGAGTATACATTACTCTGACTGCATAGACACGAAAAATAAAAGGTTTTTCCAAATTCGTACTTTCACGGGATAAATGGGCACAGAGGGATAAAAATAGTACCAACTAAACGAATACCGCTATAATGATGAAATTCGGTGTGTACATCCCTCTAATTGCGTAGACACGTAAAGTAAAGAGATTTTATAAAGTCGTACTTTTAAGGGGGTATAATAGGAAAAAGGGGATAAAAATGGTACCAACTAAATGGTCGCAGCTAGAATCATGGAATTTGGTGTATACATTCCTCTGACTGCATAGACACGCAAAATAAAAAGAATTTGTCCAATTCGTACTTGTTACTTTCACGGTAAATCTTCGTTGAATCATGAAATTAGGTTATTTTGCACTATGTACGTGAGCTAATGGATTTTCAAAATTTTTAGATTTGTAATTAAAATAGAATGGAAGTACAACCAACTGTAGTACCCACTATCTATCAAGATTTATTTTATTTAAGCTTTTTTGAAATTATAAATATAAGAATATTTATTTTTTGAATTGACTTGAAGTATTATTTCGACATATATAGTGTAATCGTAGTGGTAATCTTTCCTTATAATCGTGTTTTGAAATAATTACAATTTTATATTTATTTATAAAATTATTTTTACAATATTTTTATTTGTTTTGGTTGGGCTATATTAAAACAATTTCACATGTTCCTTTTATTTTTTCTGCATTTGTACGAAAATCGACTGGCTCTGTGGATTGCAATCCATGGTGGAGGGTATATAAAGTTCAGCCCGGCCGAACTTAATGCCGTTCTTACTTGTTTTTCTTGTGGGTATTGTCGAGTAGAACAACAATCTATATTTGAAAATTTTCAGACACCCCCCAAAATCTTGAGTTACGGGTAAAAACTCGGGTTTCCGTACATTTGTACACTTATAAACCCCCAACATTGTTGGTTATCAAGGGATTTCCACTTTCATATCGAATTTGAAAAGAAGAAACCTGGAGCTTTCGATCGATATAAAGCTTTTTTAAGAAAACTTAAGAAATATGTGTGCTTTTGTCCAGCAAACACACATTTTTAAAACAATTTTTAGACATTTGTCAACTTTGGCAAAGTTTTTGCATATTATTTTGTTTTGTAGCCGTATAACTTGTAAATTTATTTAAATAACACATTTAGTAAGGAGTGAAATGACGGTTTGTTTTTAAAAATCCGTTATTAACTGACGGAGTTATTAAAGTTTTTATTAATACGAAATGTTTGTAAAATTACAAGTTTTGGTCGTTCCAATTCACATCTCTCATTATTTTACGACTTAAAATCCAATGAAAATACTTAAAATTCGTCAAAACGATGAAAATAATTACTATATTTGTATTTTTTTTTAATTTCCGAATTCCCAAAGTGGGGAAAATGTGTTCCAAAATTGGGGATTTTTTAAATGTAATTGTTTACACCGTGTTTATCATTTTGGTGAATTTCAAGTATTTTTCATTGGACTCCAATTCGTAAAATACTGAAAGATGTGAACCAAAGTGGGGAAATTGTGTTCCAAAATTGGGGATTTTTTTGTATTAAAATACCATTTTTTACCATTTTTATTTGTATTGATTCTACAAAATTGTACCTACCCTACCCGAATATAGCGCAGTTTTTTTAACACATTCAATTTATCTTCTTCTGCTCGTTCTTCTATTTCTTTTTTCAAGCTGCATATGAGTCGATGGTGTGTCGAAAGAATAAAAAACATCGCTGGTGAAAACGTTTTCAATACGCTCTACCACCACCAGCCAGCAGGTGTGCAGCATTAGAATTTATGTAATTCGATAAAGTGGAAAATAACGATGGTAGTAGGTAGTGGCGCTGTGCTGCGCTGAAAATGAAATGGTCTGAATGGCAAAATGGCAACAAGAAATGAACCGGAGAAAGAAAGATAGACGCTTTTAAGTTCAACATCTTTGTTGAAGTTTTGTTGAAAAAGACTCACGCACACACACACACACACGAGAATAGATTGTTACTGAAGTACTTGGTTCGTTCGCGTTCCCGTCTCGTTCTGGGGAAAAACCTTAACTTTGATCTGCACAACAAGGCAGCCCCCTCTGAGGGTGAGGAGAGAGAAGGAGGGCGTTTGTTCAGCAAATAAGATTAAGTTTTAAATGCAAAAAAACGAAGCGTTTTAACTGTAAGAAAGAGTAACAGCAAATAGCAGGCATTAAGGGAAACCTATATAGCCTATAACGGGTAGTGATTATCTACCATCCAGCACACAGGGGGTTCCCTACATCATTCTAGAACTTCGAAGCTACTTAAGCCGTTGCAGACGCAAAAAGAATTTAAAAAAATATGATTTTTTAATTTATGTTTAAGTAGCGGAAAACCCTTATTGTAAATTGGTTAACAAAATATTTTAATATTTTCTTATATTTACTTTTTAATAGCTGACATCCAAACGAAAAAAAAATCTATGGATAAATGTAGAAGTTATGGTTCTTTCTTGTAGGTTTGAATTTTCCGCCTTGTATTTACTTGATATTTGGTACCTACACATTCCTCCTGTAGCGTGAACACTGAAAATGTCAAAATAGCAAAAAGTTCACGCACTAACAGCAATGAAGTTTGAATGAGATGACATTGGAATTTATTTAAATGAAACGGTAAATAATATCAAAAATGTTATCAATGCCTCGAATGATTTCAAATATAGAGACTCAATAAGACCATTTCAACAAAAGATAATAACTGGAAGATTTAATGCTTTAGCAAAATTAACCAAAAAAAGATATGTTAAAATATCTGTTGAATTACACAAATTTTGAGACAAGATGAGTTTACCAAAACTTAAAAAAGTTTCAGTGAAAAGAAAAATGGAAAACTTAATTCAACCTTATCGAAAGAAAAATCACGAAAGCAAAAAATTGATGTTAATTTTAATGGCGTTTTTAATACATCTACCCAGGAAAATATTTTGAAACCTTTTCCAAACATTCTGTGTTCTAGAACAGGTTCCACGATAACAACTACCCGTTCTACTAATGGTTCCAAAGAACCGATAAAGTGAAACCTGTTATAGAACTTGTTCTTCAGAATACCTTACTGTTTACATATTGATTCCGTGGCATACAAACATATCATTAAATGTGTATATACAGAAAATTAGCAAAAATCTTCGTGAAAAATTTAAGAGGACCGGTTTGAATTCAGATTATGTCAAATATTCCGTTGCTAGGTCGAAATATAGCATTGAGTCTCAGAGATGTTATAGGATCTACTTGGAAAAACTAAGGAATGATTTTAGGAAGAACCCTAGATCTTTTTATGACTTTGTGAATTTGAAACGTAGATCCTCAACTAAACCGACAAAGATTAGAATGGATGGCTTAGAGTTTGGTGATGATCAGGCGATTGCTGATTGTTTTGCAAAATTTTTTGCGACGACATACTCAGAGCGATCTTATGGGTCGAGTGACGCCTATCCTTATAATATTTCTGCGATATTGAGTCAATTAGAAATCCCTGTTATTGATTTACCCTTAGTTTTGTCGAGTTTGAATAATCTCAAATCCACAAAGAGTGTTGGCCCTGATGGAGTGCCAAGTATAATTTTTAAATTCTGTGCTAGTGGTTTGGCTATTCCGCTAACATTATTATTTAATACTTCATTGAGTTTTGGATATTTCCATTTGGCTTGCAGGAGTTCATTTATTGATCCCCTCCATAAGTCTGGCAGTCTAATTGATGTTTCAAACTATAGAGGGATAGCTAAGTTGAGTGCTATTCCGAAGCTATTTGAGAAATTGGTTACTGAGGTTGTATCTCATAGAGTTTCTTCTATATTGAGTCCATATCAACATGGATTTCGTAAGGGATTTTCTACTCTGACATATTTGATTCAGTTTACTTCTCACCTTATTGATGAATTTGTTCAGGCTAATCAGACTTATGTCATCTTTACAGATTTTAGTAAGGCATTTGATAAAGTGAACCACGAACTTTTGTTATATAAATTAGATCGTATAGGTTTTAGCTCTAACTTCTTGAAGTGGATATCTTCGTATCTTTCAAATCGCTCTCAGATTGTCAAATTTGGTAATTCTTATTCTAGACCAATTCTGATTCCATCAGGTGTTCCTCAGGGTAGTCATATAGGGCCGGTTCTTTTCTTATTATTCATAAATGACCTTCCGGGGTCTATCATTAATTCCCGATTTCTAATGTATGCAGATGATGTAAAAATATTTTTTTCTTATAATTAGCCAGAATTTTCGAATCCATTGCAGGTTGACTTAGATAGTTTTGGACGCTGGTGTGACATGAATTGTATGGAACTCAACCTAAGGAAATGCAGACACATGCGTTTCTTTAGATCGAATCCAAGATTTGTCAGATATAATATTAGAGGAACTGAGTTAGAGTTAGTTGATTCTTTTGTAAACCTTGGTATTCTAATGGATCCCAAACTGAACAATCATATTATTACTATGGTTAACAAAGCATATGGTGTTCTTGGCTTCATTAAGCGATGGGCTAAGGAGTTCTCCGATCTTAAATCTATATTGACAGAATTGAGTCAGTTCAGAAACAATTTTTAATATTTTCATTAAGACACTTGCATTGGAATAGTGATTTTATTCTTCCCCCTTATACTAGTAGATTGAAGTTGATGGACTTGCCTTCCTTGAAAAGCAGACGTGGTTTATAAGGTTATAAATGGTGATTTCTCTTCTGACTATATTATTTCTAGGATTAAGTTTAACGTGCCATTTAGACCTTCTATGTACTATCAATTCATCCATATTGGACTATGGTGTGTACGCTGTAACTACGTTATGGGGACGTGGCCCTCTCGGTCGGAAGGGGCGGGTGTGAGAGGTGTTGGGACCGTTCGTAAAAATCGATGTGTGCCCATTTGACCTTTTTAATTCATCTACAGAAAACCACAATATTCCCAAAAATCTCATCTATCCGCACCTAAAACGAAAGTTGGGATTGTTTTATGACTATCCACAAAATATTTCGGTTGTAACTCTTACCTTCGCGTAGAGAAATCGATTTTACATAACCTCTGAAAATCATGTTTTCGTCAGAAACCCTTTTACAAAAACGGGGTATTTCCACGTTAACCGCTTCTTTTCACTCCTTATTTCGTCCGACTTGGATTCTCCGTGCCTGCAATTGACTAGAACCCAAACTCTTGTTTCAGGTAACATATGTATAATAATATCGACTTTACGCGTATTTTTCATATCAGTCGAATCCAATCTGAATCGTTTTAAAGAATCCCATATAAATTTCACCCAGATTCCACAACTGGTTCCAAAGAACATGTATCTGTTCTAGTTTTGCGTAAAAGAACCGGTTGGTTTTGGGACAAACTTGAACAAAAATAATCAATGCTAGAACTAGAAGTAGAACAAGTTCTGTGCCAGTACAAGTTCAATAGGTTCTTTGCAATCGAAAATTTTGCTGGGTAACGACGAAGTAGTAAATTTCAAGTCTGAATATTTAGATTTCCAATTAAAGGAAATAGATTTTCACTTGTTATCGAATTATGAATTTGAAGACAACTATTCCTCATCAGAATTAGATAATTATAAGCCTAATACGGAATTCACAATCTACAATTCCAGCTGTGGGTTTTATAAACTAAGTTTATACAAGTACATGAAAGGCAGCAAACATTTGGCTCAATCTAGAGTTAAAATTTCCACACCTTCACAACCAGCCGTATATAATAACGCGGTTATATGAAATCAGCCCAACAAAATAAAGAATTAATAAAAAAGCAGTCAAAAGAAGAAAATCAGCGTCTTCACTTTGATAACAAAAAAAAAATATAATATATAGTGGAATAGAAGTCCAGGTGCTACTTTTTCGGCTGATTTGCCGGCTCGTTCTTTCATGCGATTACGAAATATATTTGATAATTTTGTGAAAAGGGAAGGAACAATTTGTATTGGTTTTTAATACTTTTTTTTTTTATTGTCCGGTAATAATAGCCAATATTAGCCAATCTTCCCATAATTTCATATTATTATACCATACAATTATTTTTTGGGAGTGGGAATCCATTCCCAAAATTTGTGTAATATAGATGAATTTTATAAATCTATAGTTTTTTTTTTCAACTATTCAACCGTTGGACTATTATTTGTGGGGTGCCCTCAGCAGCCATTTGAATGAAATTATTTTCCATTATTAACCGGAAGGATTGCACTTTCAAATAAAAAAGAAATTTGAGAAAATATTCAGTAGTTTTTTTATAGCATTTTCAAAAAAAAAAGTTATTTTGCGGACCCTATTGTTTGCAATTACACCTTTTCATGAGAGGCATATTTGAGCAGACAAAAAAGACCTGAGTCTCAGAGATATGGGGCCTCGGTGTCATTTTTGCAAGAAAAAAGTGATAATTTTCTCAGGCTCATATCTTGCAAACCGTTTGGAATTTTGATTTACTCTTTGAGGCAAAGTTGTACACTCAGAAAAAGTGAACCCTGTAATGAGTTAAAATGAACTAAAATTTAGGAAAATTGAACTTCGTATAGAGCTAAAGAAAAATTTCCTCATATCAAGTTCAAACTTTTCCTTGAAAGTAGTACATGCTTTGAACTTCATTCTAGTTCAATTTTCCTCAAACCAAATAAATATTTACTCAAACTGAGGAAAAATCCAGTACGTTTTTACTCAAACCAAGTACATTTTTACTAACTTTAATTAACATTCTTCTGAAAATTTACTAAATCTAAGAAAGTTTTTACTAAATTTAAGTAAGTTCTTACTAGATTTAAGTAAAATTTTGCCGAAATTTTTTAGAACTAAGTTAATTTTTACTCAAATCAAGTAAATATTTACTTGAACTGAGGACAATTTTGCTAATTTTTTCCTCAAAACAAGTAAATTTTTACTTAAACTGAGGAAAATTTTACTTGATACAAGGAAAAAAGTGAACTTAAAATAAGTTCAATTTAACTATAAATAATTCAAACAAATGATTTTGCTTCAGAGTATGCAAAACTAGGACAAAAATGGCAACATGAAATATTTCTCAAAAGTTTCATGATATCTTTGCCATAAAGAATAGAGTTGAGCTATCACTCCATGAATGCTGCGAAGGCAAGATAGGCCCCTTCGCAGTGGTTGTTTAGAATATTACTTGAAGTATTTAAGAAATAAGTCTCTGGAAACGAATGAGGTTTGCTTATTATATTGATATTCAAGAATTTTCTAAACAATTTCAAGTTTTTTTTTATAAGAAAAGAACCCAAGGGTTACTTTGAGATATTCGGGCAGACGAGTGTATTTTAGAAAATAGCTCAAAGTTTATTACTTTTCTCATTTATTAATACTTAAATGTATGAAGAACTCGGCATAAATTTTAGTAAACACATTAACTTTAAGATAATTACCTCAATAATAAAGGGTCCGCCATCTAACGTTTTTTTTTCAACTATTCAACCGTTGGACTATTATTTGTGGGGTGTCCGAGGCAGCCATTTGAATGAAATTATTTTCCATTATTAACCGGAAGGATTGTACTTTCAAATAAAAAAGAAATTTGAGAAAATATTCAGTAGTTTTTTTATAGCATTTTCAAAAGTTATTTGGCTGACCCTTTATTTAGGGTACTTAAGCAACTTTTTTAAAGATGGCTGTCTTCAATTCACTTTTTGAATACAGTATCCTACCAGTTTGGTGGACCTGATCTTCTCTACTGATTTCGCAACCATAAATGACACCATACCACCAACTATGTGTGGATGATACAGCGTTGCCATAACCGCATCATCAGAGAGTCGATCTTCAACAACACTTGAAGTATTCTTTTATATGCAACCTTGTGTGATCTTGGAAATAATTATTTAATTTTCCTGTATTATAATGATGAAGAATCACAAATTATATATATAAAATAGTAGGTATAAGAGGGCATCTTATTTTGTAATAGTCCACGAAAATATTAGTCCACATAGAAAATATCATAACATCTTACTTTTTTCAGCTAGTATGTCTGCAATACTGATGAATCGACTCCATGGTGAAGGGGATATAAAATTAGGCCCAGCCAACCTTCTTTCTTGTTTTGATTTCACAATTTGGTAAATATGTTAAAAGGTGTTTGTTATATTCATATAGTTTGTCAGAATTAATAAATCACAAAAATTTTTCACGAGTAAATTCCACTTTTTTTGCTGACACACAACATTCAAGTAAAACACAATGCGCGCTCAAATGTCAAAACATTTTAAATAAAATTATGGTATATTTTTTGAAACTTTCCTAGGCTTACTGTATAAATAAAGACCCTCGCACAGTGGTCCAAAATCGATTTTCATAGGTCAAAATTCAATAGCTTTTGATTTAGTAAACATTTTTGAGTTTTGAAAAACATAATTTAATTAGAAAATAACCAAAAGGTTACTTTGAGATATTCGGGCAGACGGGTATATTTTAGAAAATAGCTCAAAGTTTATTACTTTTCTCATTTATCAATTTAAAATAATGGCAAAATATTATTTTTTTTTTCTTTTTATGTTTTTATTTTCAGATTTTTAAAATTGAAAAAGCGAACTGTTGCTCATACATGTCAATAGTTGGAATTTTGTGTCACGGTTTTAAACTTTATTTATAAAATGTTGATGGGAAAATGCACAATTTGTGAAAAAAAAAACAAACATTTTGTTTTCGAGACTTGAAAATGTTTTGTGCGTATTGAGGCACAAAAAATAGTAATAAAATTCCAATTTTTGTTCGCAGGTACCTTTAATATTTGTACTATCATTTTGGGAGTTGAAATCCGAACACGACCTGCTGTACGTTAAATTGAAGGGAATTGTAATGACTGCAATTGGACGAACAATTGAATTTTAACATTTTTAAAACATATTCATTGTATATATCGTTTTAGAGTTTATAACGTCGAATAATTAAAACACAGCCCTTCGAGAAAATGTTTGTAAACTAGTGTTGTTTGCAAAACGTCCAGAGAGTGGTCTTTAATCGCCCAAACAAAGGTCATTCATGCTCGATGGGGCGTAAACACTCTCGACAAATGTATAACTATGTTTTTGCGCTTGAAACTCAGGATGATGAATTTGAATGGAATTTTAAATGGCGATTGGCTTATCGTGTGGTCATTATCAAAATTATAATATGTTCTAAATTAAAAACAGAAACCTTTTAAACTCCATTTCTAACCAAATTTAACTTTATTTCGTAGTTAAAAATTGGAGCATCGGATCTTCATAGTGAATTGAGGGTGGGCTTTCATCAGTTCAGTCAAGAACACAGTCGAGATGTCACTGAAATCTTTAATATTTTTAATAATTTCCATTGCGGTTTATCATCAAACTTGTGTGAGTAGTTTTTCGTTTTTTGAAATGTTTCTCACACAAAGAACTATATTTATAGGGTGTTCGCATAAAATTTAATAACTTGAAATGTAATGCCACTGATCCAACATTTGTCCATGTGGACTGGTGCATACTGAAGCCAGTATCGAGGAATGTTCAATATATTAAATTACGCCTGGGACTACTGCAGCGTCCTGTGACAAATTTAGCGGTGAGTAGAGCCAGAGGGAATAGTTAGGAAATGAAATTAAATTGGAGAATGGAAGACTTTACAAATTAGTTTTTTTTTTCAATTTGTTTGATTTGATCCCCCCTACAGGTACGTGTTCAGATCATGAAGCGTCTGAGTGGTTGGAAGCCCTGGCTTTATGATATTACACTGCGTTGCAATTTTACGCGTCACCTCAATAAGCTGACAAATTTTGTTTGGGTCCATGTGAAAAATATGAGCAACATTCGTCATGACTGTCCCTATAATGTAAGTACACAAATGTAGCATTGCACAGTGGGGGGGGGGTGCTTATGAAAAACAAGGGGTTATGAAAATAGCTATGTCACTAACAAAAATGGCTTATTCGATACTGATGACATTTCACACAGACATACAGTTAATTGAAGTGTTGATGAAGAGCTCATGAAATTATTTAACGTTTTTAAATAAACTTTCACTGATCAGCAAACCAAAATTAAAAATTATTATTTATGAAAAGCACAAATATATTTTAGTAAAAAGAATAAAAAAAAACAAGTAAAATAATAAAAAATATATTTAAGAAAATTAGTAAAAAATATCCATAAAAATATTAAAAAAAAATAAAAAAAATCGTGAAGTATATTTATGAAAAGGAATGATAGCACAAATATACTAGGAACCTTAGGAGAAAATTTAAATATTAGCAGAAAAAAAATAAAATAAAATAAAATAAAGCAAAAACGAAAAAACCATAAAAAAATAAAAAACAAAAAAAATAATAAAAAAATAAAAAAAAATAAAAAAATATATAAAAAAGTAAAAATAAAAAATGCAAAAAATATATATAAAATATATATAAAATATATATAAAATATATATAAAAAGATATATAAAATATGTATAAAATATAAATAAAAAAATAATTAAAAAAAATAACAATAAAACAAACTATAAAATAATAATAAAAAATAATAATAAAAAATAATAATAAAAAATAATAACAATAAAACAATCTAAAATAATAATAATAAAAAAAAAAACAAAAAAAGAAAAATAAATAAAAATAAAATTTATTTAATTTAGTAAAAAATAAAAATAATAAAATTTATTTAGTTTAGTAAAAAATAAAAATAATAAAATTTATTTAACTTAATAAAAAATAAAAATATTTTTTTTTAATTTAGTAAAAAATAAAAAAAAATAAAATTTCTTAAATTTAGTAAAAATAATAAAATTTATTTAATTTAGTAAAAAATAAAAATAATAAAATTTATTTAACTTAGTAAAAAAATAATAAAATTCATTTAATTTAGAAAAAAGCAAGATTTATTTAACTTAAATATAATAAATAAATATCCATTAAAAATTTGGAAACAATCTAAAAAATAATAAAAAACTAAAAAACAAAAATATATAATATATAAATAAAATGTATTTAATTTAGTAAAAAATAAGAATAATAAAATTAATTTAACTTAGTAAAATATAAAAATAATAAAATTAATTTAATTATTAAAACTGAAAAAAAATAAATAAAAATAAAATTTATTTAAATTAGTAAAAAATAAAAATAATAAAATTTATTTAATTTAGTAAAAAATAAAAATAATAAAATTCATTTAATTAAGCAAAAAATAACAAGATTTATTTAATTTAAATATAATAAATAAATATCCATAAAAAGTTAGTAAACAATAAAAAAGATATCCATAATTTAAAAAAATCCGTTTTATAAATCAGAATGCCTCTATACACACAAAAAAATATTAAGGTCTCGGATACAGTTTTTATTTTTTTATGTAGCCCTTTTGAATCCGTTGATCCATTGCAATTTTGGCAAAGCCGTTCATTTTTTCCGAGGCACCCCACTTTACTTGTTACTTATATACCTTGAGGATCCTATCACAAAAGGTAACCTTACGTGTCAACAAGTCAACTTTGTCTGTATAGTGAATTTTATCAAAGCTGTTGTTAAGCTGCTAAGGAGTAGTGGAACAATTATTTCCCCTTTTATCCCTCACTTTTTCCTAATCTTCCTCTACTCATAGCAAAGCACAATCGAGGTGTTGGAATTGACGAATACTTATGTCGAAAATGTCCTGTCGGTCCTGCCGATTCCGCCCGGTTATTATGGAGTATTCTTGACAATAATCAGCAAAAACAAGACCAGAGGCTATGGACACTTGCATGGAACCTTTTCTTAATAAGTTAACAAATTTATTTTCATCGAAAAGATGTGAAATTAAGTTTGTAAATAAATATAAAAAATATATTATAAATATAATTATATTAATGTATGTAAATAAAATTATTTTATATGTAGCACAAACGTCTAGATTTTTAATACACTCCCCCCAACACATCCAAATATAGGTTAGTGAGTGGAAAAATAATGCCACAATTTTGACGTCTAACGAAGCTATTGTGCTGAAAATGATCATCAGCGCTGAAGATCAAAAAATCTCTACTGTTTAATTTTCCCAAAAAAAAAAACAAAATAAATATTTTTTTCTTCTACTTTTAAATAAAGGGAAGCATGGCAAATAGGAAAGGTACCAAACAGAATATTTTGCCATTATAATTGTGGTATTCTGAAATAATTATAATTTAAAAAAAAAATATTTTCTTGTGTTACCATGTAGTCATTTTGTGATCTACTGTGATCTACTTGAAACCTTTCGCATTACCATTGGCTGCAGGCTTATGTTCTAGTGTTTTAATGAAAATAATTTCGAATTGTTTTTTTAATTTTTGCATTACCATTCGAAAAAAAAAATCGAGATACCGTTTTTTATATTAATCCATCGAAATGAAATAAATACAAATACAGAATTTGGTTTTAAATCATCATAAACCAATGATACAAGTATAAATAGTAATAATATTTTTACCGTTACCGCTTCCATCCCATATAAATAGTTCTTAATCCTAGGATGCTGGCCAAAAACTTACCTGAAACGAGAAAAGAAGAAAACGAAATATAAGATTCGAAAACTAAGAAAATGTCAATAAAGGCAGTAAGTAGGAGGCGATTATAACTGAATTATATTTTCAATATTCAAATTGAATATTAATTGAATAATCAGTCAAAGCAATATGGTGGGCTAGCGTGACCATATGGTCACACACAAAAGACGTTCACCAAAGCTTCTGGTGTGGACCACTGATAACATGAAAGTTTTATCTCAAAATTCGAAAAAAAATAATTACAGCACAGTTCAGGTTAAGCTAGAATAATGAAATTTGCAGTATACATTAGAGCGTACCAGGTTACAAGTAAAAACAAAAAAGTTCGCCGTACACCTTCGAATATGAAGTATTATTGAAAGGTAGTTTCAAAAAAAATTTTTTATTTTTTTATGCCGAACGTAGGGGTCGCGCTTTTACATTTTTCTATATAACTCTGCATTTATAAACGGATTTTAAAGTGTGATACATCGATGTTTTTGTCTCGACGAGGCCGATTTTGTCATTGAGCTCAAGCATGATTCATGATTTTATGCGAGCTTTAATTTTCTGATATTAGAGTGGTACATTAGGGTAGTAGCAACTGAGATATGATGGGTAAGTACCAGAAGGGGGTCCTTGAGCTCAATGACTTCAAAGACAAAAAATCGGCCTCGTCGAGACAAAAACATCGATGTATCACACTTTAAAATCCGTTTATAAATGCAGAAGTTATATAGAAAAATGTAAAAGCGCGACCCCTACGTTCGGCATAAAAAATAAAAAAAAAAATTTTTGAAACTACCTTTCAATAATACTTCATATTCGAAGGTGTACGGCGAACTTTTTTTGTTGAGGTACGCCCTAGTATACATTCCCGTTCATGCAAAATAAAAAGTTTTTTTCCAAATTCGTTCTTTAAAGAGTTAAAATGGGAACTGAGGGATAAAAATGGTACCAACCAAACGGCATCAGCTAGAATAAGTTTAATTATTTTATTGTGTGAACACGCATCATAAAGTGATTCATGGGTGAAATGGGACCAAAAAGGATAATAACATATCGATAGTAAACATAATCCATAGGCCAAAATTCAATAACTTTTGTTCTACTAGACATTTTTGAGTTCTATAAAAAACCAAAATTAGACAAGGACCCAAGAATTATTTTGAGATATTAATATTAAAAATAGGGTAATCGGATATTTTACGGAAATAGGCCCAAAGTTGAATACTTTTCGATTTTAAAGAAAATTAACATTTAATTTTTATGTTTTTTAACATATTTTTACGTATTTGTTCATAATGCGAAGAACAAATTTTATTTATTTTTGTATTACAGATTTTCACGTTTTGAAAATTGAAAAATCGTACATTGTCGAACTGTTTCTCACACATTTTAAGAGATTTTGCATTCAATTTTTTTTATTAGAAATTGGTGTTTATTAGCTTTATTATGACGCCAAAACTATGTTTGTCCCAAATATAGTTTGGTTATAATGAATATTGTAACAAAATATCCTTTTTGATCAAATGTCTGACTTTGGACCAACACAACTCTTTTCCTTCAAAAGCCTTTAACGACATATTTGGAAAGGTTGAAGTGTTCCCCGTTTTTTTTTTCAGGGTAACTTTTGCCTGCACCAAATTGCACCCTTGCACTCAGAAAAATAGCATTCTTAAATCTGAGTAAAATCCATATTGCAATTTAGTTTAACAATTTTACTCCATGTTAGTAAAAATTTCTTTGCGAGAAGGAAAATTTAGTAGATATGATTACAGTTTCCTTATTTCAAATCCAGTATAAATATTACAAATACTCAAAATAGGGTAGTAAATTTACTTAAACACATTTTTTTTTGATCTAGTAAAAATATCTTAGAACTAAGTATATTCATACTTGTGCGGAAGAAAATTTACTATCTTTTAGGAAAGAAAATAGTGAAGAATTTTTTGTATGGAAAAATTCCATTTAGGAAGTTTTTAATTAAAAATGTGATTATTCCTTGAAATAAAGTTAATGTGTGTACTTAAATGTATGCCAAGTTCTTCATACATTCAAGTATTAATGAACTTTTAAAAAGCTTCAGTTTGTTTAGAAAATTACATGAATAATAGTCTAAAAAGCAATTCTCGTTCGTTTGCCAAGACTTTCTTCTTAAGTACTTCAAATATTATTCTAAACAATCACTGCGAAGGCGCCTACCTAGCCTTCGCAGCAGCATGGTGAAATAGCTCAACTCTTTATGGTAGAAGTAACTTGAAACGTTTGAGAACTATTCCATGTTGTCATTTTTGATATGAGTGTTGCATACTGCGAAGCAAATAATTTATTTGAATTACCAAGTAAAATTTTAGTCAGACTGAGTACAAATTTACTTGGTTTAAAGAAAGTTTTCCGAAGATTTTCCTCAGATTGAGTATAAATTTGCTTGATTTGAGTAATTTTTTTTTTTAATTTTTCGTCGAAATTAGTAAACTTTTACTTGGGTTGAAGAAAAAATGTCCTCAGTTTGTGTAAATGTTACTTGCTTTGAGGAAAAGTTGAACTGGAATCAAGTTCAAAGCGTGTCCTATTTTCAAGGAAATGTTTGTACTTGATATGAGAAATTATTTCCTTAGCGCTATACGAAGTTCAATTTTCCTCAGTTTTAGTACATAATTACTTAAACCGTGGTATATTTTTTTCTGAGTGTGGAAGAGAGGATACATTTAGTGCATAAAGTCAGATTTTTTAGTTCTCCCATTAACTTCTGTAAAGTAGGAACGCAGATAAAAAGATGAGTAAATTTCCTTAATAGCATGCTAAATTTTATAGCAATCGGAGTTCATTTGCCGACACTATGCCCAAAAATCCCTAATAACACTTGATTTTGCATTATTAATTTTTTGGTATATTTCCAGCAAATGAACTCCGATTGTTATAAAATTTCGTATGAGGATAAAGGATATTTACTCATCAATAATGGGTCCTTGTCTAATTTTTGTTTTTTTTTTACAGCACTCAGAAATGTCTACGAGAATAAAAGTTATTGAATTTTGGCCCATGGATTTTGATTCTGAACCACTGTGAGTCGTACGCTTCAAAGGGATGAAAAACATGGGGAAACTTAAAATTATTTTTACTTCTGTATATATTTGTGTACAGCGTAAGAAGATCTATAATTACCAAAAAAATAAAATGATTAAACGGAATCGTGTTAAAATATTGGCTACTACCCAGCAAAAACTCTCATTACCAAGTAATGTGGGGAATATGGCAAAACCAAAAACCTTCACTACTTATTTTTCGGATCCGTTTCTAATTATTTTTATATAGGGATTGTAAAAAATAAGTATAGGGTGTTTTTTATTGAGGTATAGAACTTCGAATTGATATAAAACACAAGAAAATCGTTTTAATGTCCATCAATTTGGCTTTATTGGAAGGATAATTTTATGCCATTAATGTTTAAATATGATTTCGGGCATGTGGCCGCCGCGGCTGGCTCGAATATAGCCAATTCTACAGGTCCAATTTTCAACCACTTTCTCCAATTGCTGTGCAGCTCCAATTGCTGTGCACGGTGGCGAATCGATTCATTCGGGTCCTCTTCAACACTTTGCTCTACAGCGGCAATTGTTTCTTCGGTGCGCACTGTTCGACGTCTCTGCGGATGCGTATAATCACATAGAGTAAACGTAGTGCGAAAACGATCCATGGTTAACCGAATTAATTGCTCTGATGGACGATTATGTCGACCATAAAATGGACGGAGCTTGCGATGAACTTCGCGAACTGAACCATTATTTTCGAAATAAATTTGCACGATTTGCAAGCGTTGTTCTTCTGTCAACCTGTTCATGATGAAATGGCAAACCAAACTAAATATTAATCACTTGACAGCTGACAAAATGGCCGCCAGTTAAAAAAGTGATGCCAACTTAAAGTTCTATACCCCAATAAAAAACACCCTTTACTTCCACGCACACTTACAAAAAGTTGAAATATAAGTACTTCCACGCACGCTTACGAAAAGTTAATAAATAAGCACTTCTAAACGAGTTGTAAAACAAGTGGACTCCAGGAAGATACAAAATAAGTCATTATTGATAACTAGTCAAATAATGTATTATTGATAATGGGCTTAATAAGTGATGAAAACAACATTTTTATTAAATTATATATTTGTATCGACTTGTTAACAATCTGAATACAGAATTTAGGGCTGTTTTCTTTAATCCTTAATAACTAATCAGCGATAACAAGAGCACTACTATTCTCTGACTCACCACAAAAATGTAGAAAATTAATTCTTAAAATCTGAAGTTCTATGAAATTTAACTTACCAATAACTACTTATTTAAACCATTATAAGGTAGTAATTATTTCGTAATTCAAAATAATGCAGGGCGTAACGAGCTGTCATTACTAGGTAATGCTAAAAATAATGAGTTGTTATTACCAAATTATTGCTGTGTAAAGACGGTGACGTGACAAAACTAGATGTCAGTTTTTTTTTCATTCTTTACAAAAACGCACAGCAGTGCAAATTGCGTCGGACTTTTTTGATAAAACTTTTTTAATGATTTGATACATATTTAGTTTGTTTTAAATTTCGCGAGATAATAAAACTTTTTTTTATGTTTTTACCATCTATAATGACGTGATGTGCCATAAATTACAGGACATAAATCACTAGAACGTTCAATGAAAGCAAATCAAAATTTTGCACTAAAATGATCTTTAATATCTATTCATTCATATTATTTGCGTTGGTTCGTTCGTTCTGAAAGTGGTCTTTAATCGTCCAAACAAAGGTCACAAGGGTCATTCATGCTTGATGGGGCGTAAACACGCCAGACAAATGTATAACCCAAGCATAACCAGACTTTTGTTTGTGTTCAAAAATGCCCTGTGGCTTCGAAATAATTCGCATAGCTTCGATTGGTTTATCGTGTGGTCATTATCAAAATTGAAATATGTTCTACGCCGCAATGTAACTTCTAAATTAATAACGATTCCATTTAAATTAAGGCTTCCAGCCAAAATTCAATTTATTTCGTTGTCAAACTCCAAGGAATTGAGAGAGCGTCACGTTCACGTCAGAACAAAGTCGAGATGTCTTTGAAATCTCTAATATTTTTAATAATTTCCATTGCGGTTTGTCATCTAGCTTGTGTGAGTAGTTTTTCGATTTTTGAAATGTTTCTCAGGCAAAAAAAAAACTAAACGAAAATATTTACAGGGTGTTCGCATAAAATTTAATAACTTGAAATGTAATTCCACGGATCCAGCTTTTGCTCGTATCGACTGGTGCATACTGAAGCCAGTTTCGAGATATGTTCAATATATTAAATTACGCGTGGGACTACTGCAGCGTCCGGTGTCTAATTTAACGGTGAGTAGAAATGGAGGGAATAGTTAGGAAATTATATTAAATTGGGAAGGACTCTTTGCTTGATACCTTCCCCCACAGGTCCGTGTTCAGATCATGAAGCGTCTGAGTGGTTGGAAGCCCTTTCTTTACGATGTTACACTGCGTTGCAATTTTACGCGTCACCTCAATAAGCTGACAAATTTTGTTTGGGTCCATGTGAAAAATATGAGCAACATTCGTCACGACTGTCCCTATAATGTAAGTACACAAATGAAGCATGGTACAGTGGGGTGGGGTGAAAAAACAACAAGAAATAGTTATGTCACACTTATTCGATTCTGATGAAATTTCACACAGACATATAAAGGGTGATTTTTTAAAAGCTATAGGAAAGTTTTTCAAAAAAAAACACATCAAATTCAGAAAAATTCATGAAATCTTTATTTGAATCGACAGTACGGTCCATTAAATTTAATGTTTGAAGATTATTTCATGCAAATGTTGACCTTGACTGCGCCTCAAATGGTCCATCCGCTTAGTATAATTTTGGCATTTCCACGTTTTTGAGTAACAGAGGCCCAATTGCTGCGAACGGGGACGAATCGATAATTGATGGTCATCATTAACACTGGCCGATACAGCTGCGATATTTTCTTCAGTTCGCACTCTACGTAAGCGTGTTGGTGGTTTAATGTCCAACAATGTAAATTTGGTGCGAAATTTAGTCACAATAGCCCGAATAGCCGCTTCAGTGGTTCGATTAAACTGACCATAAAATGAAAGCGCGCGATGAACTTTCTTAACAGAGCACGTATTTATAAATAAATAAATAAAATTCAATAATTTGCAAGCGTTGTTCGTTTGTAAGACGATTCATGGTTAAATTATAGACCAAACTGAAGATGTTTGACAGTGAAACAAAACACGAAACGTGCGTCAGCTGTTTAAACCAGTGTTGCCAAAAAGATTTAAGTCTTGACGCGGAGCTCATGAAATTTATAAGTATTTTTTTTTTCAAATTTCATTGATCAACATTAGAAATTATAAAAATAAAAAGTAAATTGGAATTTTAGGAAAAATAAAACAATATCCATAAAAAATTAATAAAATATAAAAAAGTAAAAAAAATATAATATAAAAATAATAAATAAATAAAATAATATAAAAAAGAATTTAAAATATAAAAGTATTTAAAGTGTAAAAGAATTAAAAAATTTGAAAAATAAAAAATATTAAAAAAATAAAAAAAATATATATTAAAAAAAATAAAAAAAATTAAAAAAAAAATAAAAAATATTTAAAAATTGAAAATAATTGAAAATAATTGTTATATAAAACTAAATAAATTATAATATAAAAAATAAACAAAAAATAGTAAAAAAATATCCATAAAAATGAAGCATTGCATTGGAAGTAGTTATGTCACTCCCACACGGCTTATTCGATTCTGATGAAATTTCACACAGATGGAATTTCACACATTATTGAAGTGTTGAGGGGGAGGGAGCTCATAAAATTATTAGATAAAAAATAAAAAAAATACCATCGATGAAAATTGGAATTTTAGAAGAAAAAAATAAAAAACAAAAACAAAATTAACAAAAAAATAAAAAACAAAATTAACAAAAAAAAATTAGTAAAATATTTAAAAAAAAATAGCCGTATTTTGTGTTGTTCTTGCGAAACAGTATGCGTAAATACACAAAAAAAACATTGAAGAAAAAAATAAACAAATCCATAAGTGTTATTAAAAAAATTAAAAATCCATAAATTTATTTTTTTTAGTAAAATATTAACAAAAATTCCTAAATCCATAAATTTAATTTTTTTAGCAAAAAAAAATAAAAATCTATACAATAAATTTTTTAGTAAAATATTTTTAAATTTATCTGTGTTGTTTTTGTGACTCAGTATGCCCCAATACATATAAAAATATTTATTGAAGTGTTAATGAGGAGCTGATAAACGTAATCAACATTAAAAAATAAGAATAAAAGGTATCATCGACGCAAATTGGAATTTTGGTAAAAATAAAATAAAACAATATCCAAAATTAGAAAAAATAAAAAAAAATAAAAAAATAAAAAATAAAACAAAAAATAGTAAAAAATAAAAAATATCCATAAAATATTAGTAAAAATAAAATAAATTAGTAAATATTTTAAATTTATCCGTATTTTTTGAGTTTTGTTTGTAAATCAATATGTCTCAATACACACAAAAAATACATTTTTAGGCCTGGGACACAAAGTTTCGTTACATATGGTTTTGTAGCCCTTTCAAACCCGTTGATATACTTTTGGAAGCCAATATACAAATTCATTTCGGTTTTGGCAACACCGTAAATTTCTTTTTACTATTATCCATCTACTCACAGCAAAGCACAATCGAGGTGTTGGAATTGACGAATACTTATGTCGAAAATGTACTGTCGGTCCTTCCGATCCCGAACGGTTATTATGGAGTATTCATAACAATAAAGAGCAACAACAAGACCAGAGGCTATGGACACTTGCATGGAACCTTTTATTAAAGAATGAACTATTAAATCGTTATCAGTATATTATATAGTCCACATATACAATCTCTCTCTCTGTTATTTGATATAATGATGGTAATTTTTAAAGCGATTTTTTCTGAATATAAATATGTAGATATATATGTGAATTTTGTCTATAAAAGCAAATAAAATAATCACTAAAGCACAAACCTATGAAATATTAAGAATTGGTAGCGACATAAATACAGTATCTCCACACACATTTTATGATATTAAATTGAAAATAACCGAGATGAAAACTAGGATGACTGAATACGATATTCTTCGAAAAATATTAATTTTAAAATCATTTCTTCTCCCCATTATTCTCTATTAATATTATAAAATTAAAATATTATAATATTATATTATTATGAAATTTAAATATTATAATATATACTCTTGAGGCACGCGAAGGAACTTAGGGCTTAGTATTAAACAAATTTGGGGCGTAGGGGGCGTGGCAAGTGTTTTAGAAGGCTGAATAAATAAATTCTTCTTCAGTGAGCTTGATAATGGTCTAGATTAAAATGAGATATGCCGTAAACTTTTTATTCAAGTTTTTGTACGTAAAAATATGAATTATTTTATAAAGGGTGTTTTTTATTGGGGTATAGAACTTTAAGTTGGCATCACTTTTTTAACTGGCGGCCATTTTGTCAGCTGTCAAGTGATTAATATTTAGTTTGGTTTGCCATTTCATCATGAACAGGTTGACAAAAGAACAACGCTTGCAAATCGTGCAAATTTATTTCGAAAATAATGGTTCAGTTCGCGAAGTTCACCGCAAGCTCCGTCCATTTTATGGTCGACATAATCGTCCATCAGAGCAATTAATTCGGTTAACCATGGATCGTTTTCGCACTACGTTTACTCTATGTGATTATACGCATCCGCAGAGACGTCGAACAGTGCGCACCGAAGAAACAATTGCCGCTGTAGAGCAAAGTGTTGAAGAGGACCCGAATGAATCGATTCGCCACCGTGCACAGCAATTGGAGTGGTTGAAAATTGGACCTGTAGAATTGGCTATATTCGAGACAGCCGCGGCGGCCACATGCCCGAAATCATATTTAAGCATTAATGGCATAAAATTATCCTTCCAATAAAGCCAAATTGATGGACATTAAAACGATTTTCTTGTGTTTTATTTCAATTCGAAGTTCTATACCTCAATAAAAAACACCCTATAGAATTGACTTTATTTTAAAACAAGTAAAAAGACGTTAAATTCGGCCGGGCCGACTCTTATATACCCTCCACCATGGAGTGCATTCCACAGTATTACCGGCAGTTTAGAGGCAATCGATTTAAAGAAAATTGTGATATTTTTAATGCACACTCAATATTTGTTCAGTATTATTATATTATTATTAGTTCAAGAGTAATCAAAAAGTGAACATGAGGCAGCAATCTTCAAAAGTACGCCCTAATTATCAGGTGCTTTCAGTCGTTATTAGGTAGAAATAATTTCCCTCTGGGTCGACTTTCCAATTTGCAATTTCTTGATTCCAGCTACAGCACAAACGTCCGTACCATTTTGATAGAAAAAGTAATAATATTGAAGATCCAATATGTAGAATGTACACGATTTTAAAAAAGTACGGATTTGGAAAATGTCATTCTACTTTCCGTGTCTGCGCAGTCGGACGAATTTTATGATTCTAGCAATAGCCGCTTGATTGGTGGCAAATTTAACGCCCCATTTTACGCCTAAAATTACAAGTTTCAAAAATTCCTTTATGTTTCGCGTTTATACAGTCAGATGAATGTATATATCGAATTTCACGATTTCAACTTCAGCGGTTTGGTTGGTACAATTTGTATCCCTCTTTTTCAATTGTATCCCTTAAAAGTATGTATTTCGAACAATCCTTCTACTTAACGTGGATTCGCAATTCAAGGGATTCTAGCTGTTGTCGTGTCATTGGTACCATTTTTATCCCTTTTCGTCCAAAAGTACTCATTTCAAAAATTTCTCTATTTTACGTATCTACACAATTAGAGGGAAGTACATTCCAAATTTTATGTTTCTAGCTGTTGTCGTATCATTGGTGCCATTTTATCCCTTTTTTCGTCCACTAAAACTTTTATTTACTTTTTGGTGCTTTTTGACTACAAGAGGAATGTATGCAACAAATTTCAAGTGCATATAAAGAAAAATTAAAAAATGTTTCAATAGACTAAATATTAGGTGGCATTTTCAGTCCTTGTTAGGGAAAATTTTTTCCCTCTTGGCCGATTTCGCCCACTTTTTATCCCAGCCGATCTGCAACCATAAGACACATTTAGAATTTTACCATGACCCAGAATATATACTTTACGGAGTCTACGATGAATATTTCAAGGTGTTACAAACGGAATGACAAAGTGAATATACATACATAACCCCATCCTTAGGTGGAGGGTATAATGATCTCAAACAAAAAAATGTTACTGAAGTTCCTTATTTAATGTACCTTTACTAAAACTGAACTGTATTTACTTTCGTAATAAAAAAATAATTTAAGCAGAACCTTACGAGATAAATCAAAAAAATCGACATCAACGATTTTGGATTTTTGTACAGTATAAAACTGTATATTCTTATTAATTTATTTTAAAAATAAAAACAAAATTATGTTCTATTCTTCTATTCTAGCCCGATTACTCTTCGTTTTACGCTGTTATTGCGTTTTGGAAAAATTTTTTAAATTGAAGGTAAAAAAGTCTCCTTAAGCAAGTAAGTTTCAATCGGTTAAACCTAATTATGTATAACCTCACTCTCAGAATCAAAATTGGGAGCATTTGTTTAAAATTTTTAACAAGTCTTTTAGTGCCGAACTATTTGCGCCATAGGTGTATTTCAAATACCGGTATAGAAGTTGCACAGAAAAAAAAAATAAAATCAGATTTCAATTAAATAATTCGCAGATTCAATTAAAAAGTTTATTGATTTCGGTCCTATAAACAAAATTCGCAAATTCAATATTTAATTGAAATATTTCCAGAAATTTAATTAAATAATTTAATTGCATTTATTATTAGTTTGTTTATTTTTTTTTTAATTTTCAATTAAATATTTTAATTGGAACAATTAAAATTTTAATCAAAATAATTAAATCGCCGGCGATATTTGTTTCTACCATAATATAAAACTCAATTGATATTATTAAAAAATTGTTTAAAATAAATTCAATTAAAAAGTTAATTGATTCAATTAAGACCATTTATTGAAAACCAAATTTGACTTCAATAAAATGTTTGCTTGAATATGTTGGCCCAATAATTTTTTCTGTCTTTATAAGATTTAATTTTTCATGGAACTGGGACAATTCTGTCGGAGGTATACGGTGGGCCATGTAACATTTTAAATTTGAACTACCGATTACTTTGACTTTGAAAGGTAGAATAACATTAATTTTTATTTCAGGTTAATGTTTTAAATTTGCAAAATGGGAAATATTAAAAATTTACTTCCAAGTAGTGAGTCTTTAACGCAAACTGTAAGAAATTTACTTGGAACATTTTCGAAGAGAGGTCGGCGTTCAGTTCAGCCTTCTTGAAGCTCATTTTCATCTCGGTGGCTATGTCAATAAACAAAATTGCCGAATATGAGATTCAGAGAACCCACATGAGCCTATTGAGAAGCCGATGCATCCACAACGAGTCTTTGGTGTGGATTTTGGGGCACGTACTGGAAAATGGGTTGAGGTACTGCCGACTTATATTGTATTCCATTATTAAATGACAAAGTTCGAACTTTCCAATAAAACCAAAAATTTGAAAACATACTTAGTACTTTTTTATGCCGATTCTAATTTAAAATTTTACACTTCATCAATTTTCGATTTCTGTTTTCGGCTTTAAGAGCATGACTCTGGTTTTAAATAAGAAAACAGAACAAGATGTTAATGAGATTTTCACAATTTGAAGTGGACTTATACTGGCTGAAATATTATAAAAAAATTGCGCGATAAAGACTGAATAATTCAATAAGTTAATGTGTGTATTAGGCTGGGTTGCGGTGAAAGCAAATAAAAAAATTGGATTGTTTAATAATAATTTGCAAAATATATATGTACCTAGGTCAAGCCGTCTGAGAGCTAATGCTCCTGAAAACATCCCTGAAAATCCTCTTTTCCCACTGTAATTTTTTTACGAGCCTTACATGTCTCCCCTTTGGAGTGACTCGGGGGCCTTTCCCTCAGAAAAAAATTAAAAATAAAGAAATGTATGGGAACCACGTTAAAGGTTGTAGATAAAGGGTATGTATGTTCTGAGAAAATATTGGGGCCAACAAAATATTGATATTTGACTCGGGACCTCTTTGAGGCAGTTAGAGCGGCGAGAGCAAATTTAATTTTATAAGAATTATTTTTTGTATGGGTGCCCCATTAAGGAGTGGCGATAAAGGGTAAGTATGTTCGGAAAAAAGGTTGGGGAGGGAAAATTAATGGAAGCCTGTCTTACATTTAGCCCAGCTAGGGGCGACTCCGGACAGTTTTAGGCCTTATTATTATCATTACAAAAATTATAAAAAAATAACACATTCGTATAGGGATCATCTTAAGTGTCGAAGATAGTAAAGAGTGATTTTTTTGAGGTTAGGATTTTCATGCATTAGTATTTGACAGATCACGTGGGATTTCAGACATGGTGTCAAAGAGAAAGATGCTCAGTATGCTTTGACATTTCATCATGAATCGTCTTACAAACGAACAACGCTTGCAAATTATTGAATTTTATTATCAAAATGCGTGCTCTGTTAAGAAAGTTCATTGCGCGCTTCCATTTTATGGTCAGTTTAATCGACCCACTGAAGCGGCTATTCGGGCTATTGTGACTAAATTTCGCACCAAATTTACATTGTTGGACATTAAACCACCAACACGCTTACGTAGAGTGCGAACTGAAGAAAATATCGCAGCTGTATCGGCCAGTGTTAATGATGACCACCAATTTTCGATTCGTCGCCGTTCGCACCAATTGGGTCTCTGTTACTCAAAAACGTGGAAATGCCAAAATTGGACTAAGCGGATGGACCACCTAAGACGCAGCCGCGGTCAACATTTAAATGAAATTATCTTCAAAAAGTAAATGTCATGGACCAATCTAACGTTTCAAATAAAGAACCGATGAGATTTTGCAAATTTTATGCGTTTTTTTTAAAAAAAAAGTTATCAAGCTCTTAAAAAATCACCCTTTACGTAATTATGCTCAGAGAAAATGTGGGGGTTGAAAAAATATTGGGTGTCGGTCATACATTTGACTCCACTAGCGGCCCCCTTGGGCCAGTAAGAGCGGTGGAAATAAATTTTATAAAAAAAATTTTATGGGAGCCCCTTTAAGGAATTGATATAGAGGACGAGTGTGTTTGAAAAAATGTTGGCGAAGGAAAATTAATGGGGTTCGGTCATATATGTAACCACTCTGGGGGCGAGTGGCAGTTTTATGACTTTTTGTGCATTTTTGCCCCTTTTCCCTCACCTTTGACACCCATGAGCGCCCACTTACACTCACCCCACCACCCCCATTTTTTGGCTAATGCATTTTTCCGAGCCTCTCAAAATTAGGGGTTCTAGCATATCGAAAAGTCGTGCACTATTCCACCCCTAATGTCCACCTTAAATTTTTTTCCAATTTTCCACAAATTCATTTTTTGCCCCAGAGCATTGTCCGATGGCAACATATTTTTCGAGGCAAAAAAAAGCCAAACCAAACACTATTAGTGGTTATTTATATCAAATTTCTAAATACAGATTAAAAATTTGTCGGAGTTAATGACTGCCGAGCATTTATCCCTGGCTTATCATCAATCATCAGCAACCGGAGGTGTTGTGTTGGCCGGACGCCTTGTTGTACGAAACTAATGCAATTTACCTTAAATGGCAATTTAACATACATTTTGTATTTACACTATATGGGCTAAGTTTGTGTCATTTGCCGGTGGGGAGATATATAGAGAGAGATACACTTTGTTGTTCTTTCCTCCTACGCTCGACACATCCTGCACACACACAACACTACACTTGGTCTCCCCATCTGTTGGTTTACTTTACAACAGTTTCATAATATTTTCTACTTTTTTTGCTTAATGCATGAAAAATGAATGTAATGTAGGTTCATAATCCGGCATGTAGTAAGTACACATCCACGTAAATGGCCACCACCACCACCACAACCACTTGCCAGCATTGTGGCATCCTAATCATACATCCAACCATCCATCCCTATATATTCTGCTCTATTACAGCTACCGTACGGGCGGCCTTAAGCATAAGTGTCCTTAATTTCACATTTTGTGTTGCTTTTTTCCTTCTCTCTCTCTCTCTCTCTCTCCATATTTCGTATATACTAAAAACTAATTTGCATGAAATCTTGAATGGTTCTAGAGCTGTAAATAACACCTTAACCAGCAGAAAAAAATATTGTAAGGTAGCGAAGTAAAAAAAAATATCCGGAAAAAGTTAAACGCTGCTGTATTACACGGAGAAAAATCTGAAGATTTTAATGAAAACGGTTGTCAAGACTAGCAAATATAGAAATATATTTTTTTTATTTATTTATTATGAATTACAATACAATAAAAATTTAAATTCCAATTTTGGGTCCAGGAATTGAGCCGGGTTGACTAAGACCATTGTAGCTAGTAATTACAGCGACAGACCAGAGCCTCTGGTGGGAATCGAATCCACAAACCCCACGCTGATAGCCGAGCACGTTACTGACTACCTTGGGCGCTCTAAATATAGAAATATATTTACTATAGAAATATATTTTCTTCATAAATATATGTGGGGTAAGGGTATGGATAAATTTTATAATTCATATTTTGGTCGAAGGCACTCTTAATAGTTGTACCAACATTTGGGAGTAAGATTTTATTATTTTTTAATTTTTTAATTCTTTCATTTTTTATTATTTTTTTTTAATTTATTTATTTATTTTTTTTAATTGTTTACTTTTTTAATTTTTTAATTTCTTAATTTTTTCATTTTTGCGTTTTTTAAACTTTTAATTTTTTAATTTTTTATTTTTTATGTTCTTATTTATTTTTGATTTTTTTTAATTTTTTACTTTTTTAACTCTATTTTTTTAATTTTTTATTTTCTTATTTTCCCATTTTCCTATTTTCTTATATTCTTATATTCTTATATTCTTATATTCTTATATTCTTATATTCTTATATTCTTATATTCTTATATTCTTATATTCTTATATTCTTATATTCTTATATTCTTATATTCTTATATTCTTATATTCTTATATTCTTATATTCTTATATTCTTATATTCTTATATTCTTATATTCTTATATTCTTATATTCTTATATTCTTATATTCTTATATTCTTATATTCTTATATTCTTATATTCTTATATTCTTATATTCTTATATTCTTATATTCTTATATTCTTATATTCTTATATTCTAATATTCTTATATTCTTATATTCTTATATTCTTATATTCTTATATTCTAATATTCTTATATTCTTATATTCTTATATTCTTATATTCTTATATTCTTATTTTCTTATATTCTTATATTCTTATATTCTTATATTCTTATATTCTTATATTCTTATATTCTTATATTCTTATATTCTTATATTCTTATATTCTTATATTCTTATATTCTTATATTCTTATATTCTTATATTCTTATATTCTTATATTCTTATATTCTTATATTCTTATATTCTTATATTCTTATATTCTTATATTCTTATATTCTTATATTCTTATATTCTTATATTCTTATATTCTTATATTCTTATATTCTTATATTCTTATATTCTTATATTCTTATATTCTTATATTCTTATATTCTTATATTCTTATATTCTTATATTCTTATATTCTTATATTCTTATATTCTTATATTCTTATATTCTTATATTCTTATATTCTTATATTCTTATATTCTTATATTCTAATATTCTTTTATTCTTATATTCTTATATTCTTATATTCTTATATTCTAATATTCTTATATTCTTATATTCTTATATTCTTATATTCTTATATTCTTATATTCTTATATTCTTATATTCTTATATTCTTATATTCTTATATTCTTATATTCTTATATTCTTATATTCTTATATTCTTATATTCTTATATTCTAATATTCTTATATTCTTATATTCTTATATTCTTATATTCTTATATTCTTATATTCTTATATTCTTATATTCTTATATTCTTATATTCTTATATTCTTATATTCTTATATTCTTATATTCTTATATTCTTATATTCTTATATTCTTATATTTTTATATTCTTATTTTCTTAGTTTCACATTTTCTATTTCCTTAATTTTTATTTTCTTTTTTCATTTTTTCTTAGTTCCATATTTTCTATTTTCTTATTTTCCTATTTTCTTAGTTTCATATTTTCTATTTTCTTATTTTCCCATTTTCTTATAATTTTCATATTTTCTTATTCTCTTATTTTCTTATTTATTATTTATTATCTATTATTTATTATTTATTATCAGCGACAGACCAGAGCATCTGGTGGGAATCCAATCCACAACCTCTACGCTGATAGCCGAGCACGTTACTCGACTACCTGGGCGCTCTAATTATAGAAATATATTTACTATAGAAATATATTTCTTCGTAAATATATGTGGGGTAAGGGTATGGATAAATTTTATAATTCATATGTTGGTCGAAGGCACTCTTAATAGTTTTATCAACATTTGGGAGTCAGATTTTATTATTTTTAAATTCATTAATTTTTTATTTTTTAATTTTTTAATTTTTTAATTTTTTTATTATTTTTATTTTATTTTTTAGTTTTTTAATTTTTAAATTTTTTTTATTTTTTTATTAATTTTATAATTTTTTATTTATTTTTAAAATTTTTTTAATTTTTTACTTTTTTAACTCTTTATTTTTTTTTTTAATTTTTAAATTTTTATTTTTCTATTTTCTTATTTTCCTATTTTCCCATTCTAATATTTTCTTATTGTCTTATTTTCATATTTTCTTATTTTTTTTATTATTTTATTTTCTTGTTTTTTCTTTTCATATTTTCTTATTTTCTAAGTTTCATATTTTCTTTTTTTCTTATTATTTTATTTTCTTATGTTTTTATTTTCTTATGTTTTTCTTTTCTTATTTTCCTGATTTCTTATTTTCTTATCTTCTTATTTATTATTATTTATTTAATTTTGGGTTTTCTATAACTCATTTATTTCCGATATTTTTGATTTCGATAATTCCAACTGAGTTTTAATTGATTTTTAACTCTTTTGAAATCAGCTACAAACATGAAAAATAAATTAAAAAATCGATTTTTTAATTTACATTTTCAATAGCTAAGATAGTTATCGATAAATATTATTTTATTTTTTCAGTTTTTCCCATTTTGTCCACATTTTATATCTAAGGGAGTTATGGATAACATGAAAACCATTTTTTTCTTATTTTGAGGCCCTCTTTCTCTAAAAATATATTCAGGTCGTGGGGCCTCGGATATCATACTCTTGCCTACATTAATTCGGATGGGAACCACTGTATGCTGGCAAGTGTTCTCTACAACGAGGTCAATGTGTGTGGCCATTACGACGCCAAGTGTCGTGGTTAGACCTACATACTCCCCCTTCATCACCCAGACCACAGTTGAGTGATTTCCGCCCTAAATCTCGCAAACGAAATTCCCAGGAATTCATAGCAAAATTCCCCAGGATCTTAGAAAATTGTTCATACTTTAAGCAAGGGATGTTCTCAATCCAAAACGCACATTCATAACTTATGAAATTGCTCAGGATCTGAGCCAACTGGTCTTCACTCAAAGAGGCTCAGAAGTTTACACAGAGACTAGGTCTTCTGCGCTACACCAACCTACTCTAAGAAACAAGTTAAAGAACATCCTTGCAAGGACACTCCAATAGTGACTGAAGAACTGAAGAGCTTGTTTTGTGTGATTTGTGACTCAAACGTCAAACGGAATATAGGTGACACTTTTCGTCTTTATCTTTCCACAGCTAATTATACTCATTTGATAGTGTATAATGATGTATGTCTATTGTGTGTGTGTAGTTGTGTATCCTTTTGGCTTTTTCCTTTTTCGTTTCTAGCTCAAAGTTGCAGCAACTTGTTTAATGACAGATAATTCAAAGTTTATTATTGTTCTCCTCCTCAGCGCACACCACTCATTTTTCAAAGATTAGAAGCAGCCAACGAGACGAGTCATGGACTGGATGGAATACAACAGCAGCACTCGGCGCGAAAAGCTAAAGCCTTGGCCGCACAAGAGTTCCTTTACTTGGCCACAGAGTAAAAGAGAAACAGCAACAGCATCATCAACAACAACACCACAAACAAAAGGCTGCGGCAAAGTAGGAATGGTGTCGTAACTACTCCGCGTATTTGTATGTTTACTAGAGTGGGTATATAGAAAATAAATTATTGTGATTACCCCAGGAAATTGGAGAGTGCGGGGTGGTCTATGGTGAAGCCCGAGCAAAAGGCATCCTTTATGAGTAGTTTGGAGTGTATAATAATAATATTCCGTTGCCAAGCCTTCTAAAACATATTTTCCCTATGGTTTGCGACCCACTTTATTGTACATACAACGCCTTAGATACACCAGATTATAACTACTGCCACTTTGGCTTAATAAGCACCCTAAAGCCAGAAACTGGAACAAGTTTAGTGCACCTCCTTCCACTTGCTCCCAATGGATATACATGAGTAGAGTGTGTTTATATGTCAGAGGACTGTGTAGTTTCAAAATATAATAATATTACACATGTACCTAAGTATGTATGTACACATATATATAGTTACAATGGATTTGTGTTATACTATTTCCAGAATGATAAGATTCCTTTGAATCATAGTCATCCATACGCGTCACGCCACAGATTTTAGATGTTTGGAGGTGGGTGGCGGTTGCAACAAAATACAGGGTTATCCAAACCACGTTGCGAATTTCTAGTTTGATGCCACTACAAAAACTGTTGCGGAGCAGTTTGATGATACAATTGTCCTTTCTTTGATGGTCGAAATGTACTTTCCAGAAAAGTTTGGTGATCGAACTGTTTCCACAACAGTTTGAAGATCGAACTGCTCATTCCCGAACAGTTTGAAGGTCGAACTGTTCCTTCCAGAACAGTTTGATGGTCGAACTGTTCTTTCCAGAACAGTTTGATGGTCGAACTGTTCTTTCCAGAACAGTTTGATGGTCGAACTGTTCTTTCCAGAACAGTTTGATGGTCGAACTGTTCGTTCCAGAACAGTTTGATGGTCGAACTGTTCGTTCCAGAACAGTTTGATGGTCGAACTGTTCGTTCCAGAACAGTTTGATGGTCGAACTGTTCGTTCCAGAACAGTTTGATGGTCGAACTGTTCGTTCCAGAACAGTTTGATGGTCGAACTGTTCGTTCCAAAACAGTTTGATGGTCGAACTGTTCGTTCCAGAACAGTTTGATGGTCGAACTGTTCGTTCCAGAACAGTTTGAAGGTCGAACTGTTCGTTCCAGAACAGTTTGAAGGTCGAACTGTTCGTTCCAGAACAGTTTGAAGGTCGAGCTGTTCGTTCCAGAACAGTTTGAAGGTCGAACTGTTCGTTCCAGAACAGTTTGAAGGTCGAACTGTTCGTTCCAAAACAGTTTGAAGGTCGAACTGTAGAGCTCTAATCGTAGATAGAGCTAATCGTAGATAGAGCTAATCGTAGCTAGAGCTAATCGTAGTTAGTCCTAATCGTAGATAGAGCTAATTGTAGATACAGCTAATCGTAGCTAGAGCTAATTGTAGCTAGAGCTAATCGTAGATAGAGCTAATTGTAGATAGAGCTAATCGTAGCTAGAGCTAATGGTAGCTAGAGCTAATCGTAGATAGAGCTAATTGTAGATAGAGCTAATCGTAGCTAGAGCTAATCGTAGCTAGAGCTAATCGTAGCTAGAGCTAATCGTAGCTAGAGCTAATCGTAGCTAGAGCTAATTGTAGATAGAGCTAATTGTAGATAGAGCTAATCGTAGCTAGAGCTAATCGTAGCTAGAGCTAATCGTAGCTAGAGCTAATTGTAGATAGAGCTAATTGTAGCTAGAGCTAATTGTAGATAGAGCTAATCGTAGCTAGAGTTAATTGTAGATAGAGCTAATCATAGCTAGAGCTAATTGTAGATAGAGCTAATTGTAGATAGAGCTAATTGTAGCTAGAGCTAATTGTAGATAGAGCTAATTGTAGATAGAGCTAATTGTAGATAGAGCTAATTGTAGCTAGAGCTAATTGTAGATAGAGCTAATCGTAGCTAGAGCTAATTGTAGATAGAGCTAATCGTAGCTAGAGCTAATGAAGATGGATGAATATAGCAGACTTACTCTCAGATATTCCAAAAGACATTCCTCTCCAAAACCTATCGGTAGCGGGGAGACAAAATGAGACGTATTTTATTGGATTTTTGTTGCAAGAATTCTACCACTCAAGAAAATATTCGTTGCTAGTTTTTAGTCGCAGTTTTCTTAAATTTTTGGTCAGACTTACGCAGTAAAATTGTGCACAAATTGTACCCTCCACTTATGGAAGGAGGGCAAAAGAAATCACTAAGTCGTGCCAGCAGTGGGCTGATCCTTTGAATTTATCTCACAACTTTTGAAATTCATTCATGTAATAAATTGCTACCAGCACCAGCAAATAATTATGTTGGTTGGTTTTTTATTTTTTTGAAACTCTTTTTTGCTGTTGCTGTTATTGTTGGGTTGTTTTGTGCCACGAATACTAAAAAGTAAACCTTTGACATGATTTCATACAAAAAAATATATACTTTTTTTGGTTATAAATTGAGATTGTTTTCGTGAGGCAAGCCAGCACTACTGCAGATGCTGCCGCTGCCTTTGCCTCTGCTCACTTTGTGGGGCTAAGTATATTAGGGGCACAGTTGTTATTAACTTACCATTTGGTTGTTGCTGGGGTGCTTGCTGCCGCTGGTGCTGTAGTCGGTCGTTTGAAATGGAAGAATCGTCCACGTGTTATTTGGTTATATCCTTGAATACTGCCAACGACGAGAAATGAAACGAAAAGAAGCAAAAAAAAAACATAATAATAAGAAAAAATTTAATATCATTAAACCACGTCAGAATATTAATAAAAAAGGCGGTCAAGGATGGCTACGCGTGCTGTGTGTTATGCCGTACGCCCGGCCGAGTGTGAGCAGCTCTGCTCGGAATGGGGTCGTTTTCTTGGAGAGGAGGCAGGGGGGACTTGGATGTTTCAATATTGCTGAATTTTTGTTGTTTAGGAAATCACCTCTAAAATGGCCTCAAAGAACAATAAAGGAATACTAAGGCAGTGTGTGGTGGTACATTGGCTCTTATTTGATGTAGGGTCATTAAATCGGTGTACGTGTTAATGTTGGGAGAACGTTTGAAGAAGAACTTTAAAATATACGAGGTATGTTAAAGGTCAATCAAGGGTGGTGGAAGTCAGCAGAAGCTGGCTTTGAATGTGTGTGTGTGTGGTCCAGTTTCGTCCTTGTTGGCAATTCAAACATAATTACCACAAATTGAGGAGCAAAAGAAGATCCCAGAGAATGCTAGCGATATCTAGATTTTTTTTGTTTTGTCTCGTAGAATGCGCTAATCATAGAGCCAATCGTAAATAGAGCTAATCGTAGTTAGAGCTAATCGTAAACAGAGGAAATCGTAAATAGAGGAAATCGTAAATAGAGTCAATCGTAGATAGAATTAGCTAATTGTAGATAGAGCTAATCATAAGAAGAGCTAATCGTAGATAGAGTTAGCTAATTGTAGATAGAGCTAATCATAAAAAGAGCTTATCGTAAATAGAGTTAGCTAATTGTAGATAGAGCTAATCATAAAAAGAGCTAATCGTAGATAGAGTTAGCTAATTGTAGATGGAGCTTATCATAAAAAGAGCTCATCGTATATAGAGTTAGCTAATTGTAGATAGAGCTAATCATTAAAAGAGCTAATCATAAATAGAGTTAGCTAATTGTAGATAGAGCTAATCATAAAAAGAGCTAATCATAAAAAGAGCTAATCGTAGATAGAGTTAGCTAATTGTAGATAGAGCTAATCATTAAAAGAGCTAATCATAAATAGAGTTAGCTAATTGTAGATAGAGCTAATCATAAAAAGAGCTAATCGTAAATAGAGTTAGCTAATTGTAGATAGAGCTAATCATAAAAAGAGCTAATCGTAAATAGAGTTAGCTAATTGTAGATAGAGCTAATCATAAAAAGAGCTAATCGAATATAGAGTTAGCTAATTGTAGATAGAGTTAGCTAATTGTAGCTAGAGTTAGCTAATTGTAGATTGCAGATAGCTAATCGTGGATAGAGCTAATCATAAATAGAGTTAGCTAATTGTAGATAGTGCTAATCGTGGATAGAGCTAATCATAAATAAACTTAGCTAATTGTAGATAGCGCTAATCGTGGATAGAGCTAATCATAAATAGAGTTAGCTAATTTTATATAGAGCTAATCGTAGATGAAGCTAATCATAAATAGAATTAGCTAATTGTAGATAGCGCTTATCGTGGATAGAGCATAAATAAAGCTAATCGTAGATAGAGTTAGCTAACTGTAGGTAGAGCTAATCATAGTCTTAGCTAATCGTTGTTAGAGCCAATCATAAATAGAGCTAATTGTAGATTGAGCTAATCGTAGATGGAGCTAATCATTAATAGAGCTAATCGTAGAGTTAGCTAATTGTAGATAGCGCTAATCGTGGATAGAGCTAATCATAAATAGAGCTAATCGTACATAGAGATAGCTAATTGTAAATAGAGCTAATCGTATATAATTAGCTAATTAGTTAACTAAATTTAGGTAGTCATCTAAGCATAGATAGAGCTAATTGTAGTTAGAGATAATCGGGCAAAAGTGATATTTATGGGGCGTGGCTACAAAAAATTGCCACAACCCATGAACAGCAAATCCACAAAAATGAAATCGAAATTTGGGACTCGACCCCATGAGACCTTAAGAAATGGGCCCGGCCCGCAAGTGTGGCTACTCAAATGATAGATAAATGTCCTGCATATGTGTAAAAAATATACATTAATGGAGCAAGTAGGCCCGCACAGACCCGGAAATGGGGATCTGAACAAAAATTTAAGTGTGGCTACTCAATTTAAATGAAAATTTCTGTAGACATATGTGAAAAAAATAGTATATGGGGACCCGATGGAAATGTCCTTATATTTGAGTATTTGGATGTAATGGGCGAGTCCATTTTTCGGTTCCCTGGGATCGAGCCACAAATTTCGACTTTATTTTCGTGGTTGTTTGCCCAATCTTGACTTTATTTTTTTTGTAGCCACTTCAAACATGGATGTATGGATTAGCTGTGGATGGATTTTTGGTGGATTAATGGATTATTATTGGGTGGATTAATCTAGCCATAAGTGGATTCAAGTCTTTAATAGATTATTCTAGCCTTAGATGGATTACTCTATTCTTAGATTCTATTCTTAGATGTAGGTAGTAGTGGTTTTATAAGGTTACAATTTTCGATCTATATATATATCTATTTTATTAATGTGTCAGATAATTAGTCATAGAATATATTTTTTGGAAATAGTTTTATTTGGCTAGAAATTGTCGTCGAAATTATTAATCCATCCAGAGAATATGATGATTGAAATCACACTAATTATAAACCTTCTTCGCCATAGAAACAACCATCCTCCATCAACTATTGCATTATTTTATTTACGACCATGACCGACCGACCAACCGTACCGACCGAATTATACCCGATTGACGACATTTCTTCTGTTTTGTCTGCGGTCTGCAAAAATGATAAATAAATATTTATACAATACTCGCGCACCGCAAATTACTAAACCGGGTGATGTTTACTCGGTACCATCCATTCTGTGGTAAATCAGAGAGAGTGCCAACCTTCCATCCAATACAGCAGGCAAGCAGGCAGAGGAAATAAAATAAATATTAATTAAATTATCATCTGCCACTGCTGTTGGGACGGCGACCAACAGCAACCCACTTACGACTCTATATGTCCACATGATTGTGGTAAACTCCACCCGACCAAACCACTTCATGGCTATTGCAGCACAGTAGAATTGCATGCTTTCGAAGTGGTTGACTAAAGGGACACAAAAAAATAATGGCTTAAACATGTTCGCATTAAATGGGACCAATTTTCAATTAGAATTTATAATTGATACAAAAATAATTTGCAATAAAAAACATTATCCACACCAATTTCAATATCCCTACATTCCGATCTGTGAATATATACGACTATCAATCTATTGGGAACTTCCTTAGCCTTAGGTGACATTTCCAAAAGACGAATACGTCTGACTCTACAAATTAACTTTGGAAAATGCGAATGTATCAAAGTGAATGAAATCCCGAGACTTCTAAAGAATAAGTTTTCAGATATCTTTCTTCTTTTGGAAAACGGCTCTTAGATAATTCAATTCCTTGCGAAATTTATCTAATGGTACTAGTCTTAAACTATTACAGTCATAGATGTTTGTAAACCTTAGACTGGTTGTGCGATATGCTGTACCCTCATATATATATATATTTTAATAAAAGGGAAGTTTCCTATAAATGCATTGCATGAGTAGGCAGAATGCAAATAAGTACTTGAAAATAGTGAAGAGGGAGTAGTGTTTATTTGTCAGAAGATTAGTAGATCATAATTGGCGGGAAAATTATCTGTTGGAAATCAATACCAAATACGGATTGTTAGGTTGAAAAAACGAATTCATACGATAATCTATAGTATGGCCGGCTGCCGGCCAGTATCTCTGCGTAATATTTTCATGTTCGGGATAAGACTACAAATATTGGAAGTAAAAAACATCATGAAAGTGTCGATAGATCAGCAACACTCATGCCACATTACCGCAAGAAAGACAATGGAATTAAACTCTCAACCATCACCCATCGCTCTCCTTTGAACACGCTCAATTAGCTCCATAAAGGATCTTTCATCACCTCCCCATATATGGGAGTTGTATTCTATATATGACCTGATGTATGTATATAATCAAGATTTAATCTGAGGTTGATGGATATACTCTAAGATGGCGTTAGGTGGATGGATCCAATCTTAACTGGGACTAGATTGATCAACTCTTAGATGGATCTAACCCAGTCTTAGGTGGGCGGAAGTAATCTTTTATGGATTTAGTCTTAGATGGATATAGTCTTGGATAAATAACTTGTAGAAAATGACTAATTCAAACTCGAGGTCTTTGTAAAAGTTTTTCTTTTATTTGTTTTCTTGGATGAATCTAATTTTAGATGGATAAATCTAATCTTAAGTGGATGGACCTAGTCATCGATGGATGGATCTAATTTTAGATGTTTATAGTCTTGGATGAATCTAATCTTCGATAGATGAATCTATTTTAGTCGTGAATTGATCTAGCCTAATACTGGGTGATTGATCTAATCGTCTGTCTGCTCTTAGCCGGATTGATCTAATTTTAGGTGAATGTAGTTTTAGGTGGATATAGACTTGGATGAATCTAGTGGTGGCTAGGTTTAGACATAGGTAGATGGATCTAGCCTTAGATGAATAAATATAATATTAGGTGAATGTCTTCGTAGGCGGATCAAATTTTAGTTGGCTGAATCTAGTCTTTTGTGCATCTTGTCTTTCAGGAATGTAGTCTTTGATGGATGGATCTAATTTTACTTTGGATGGATATATTCTACTCGTGCAAGTATCTGGATGAATCTACTCTTAGTTGGATATCTAATAAGTAAGTGTATGGATATTATCGTAAGCAGATGGATCTAGTATGCTCTTAGCCGGATTGAACTAATCTTAGATGAATGTAGTTTTAAGCGGCTATAGTCTTGGATGAATCTAGTCATATCTGGGTTTAGACATTGGTAGTCTAATATGGATGATTAAATTGTGAGGTGGATCTATTCGTAGGTGGATCAAATTTAAAGTGGATGAATATAGTCTAGTGCGGATCTAGACACTGATGAATCTTGTCCTTACTTAGACTGTGATGGATGTAATATTAGGTAGATTTCACAGTGCGACAGTCCAAAAACTATACATAAAATTCATGAAAACAGATACAAATTTTAAAGGAAAGCATATGGTAGACAAAAAATCCCCAATTTTGGAACACATTTTCCCAATTTGGGAATTCGGGTATATTTTTTTTTATTGGAAATCATTTCATCGTTTTTATCATTTTGACGAATTTTGAGTATTTTTATTGGACCTCAATTAGTAAAATAATGAAAGATGTGAACTGGAATGACAAAAACATGTATTTTTGCAAAAATTTTGTATTAATAAAAACTTCAATACCTCAGTCAATTACAAACGGATTTAAAAAAATGGCGTTTTACTCCTTACTAAATGTGTTATTTAAGTAAATGTAAAAGTGTAGGTGTTACCAAACAAAATAATGTACTAAAACATTGCCAATGTTGAAAAATGTCTAAAAATTGTGTCTGCTTAAATAAGTATTATATAGGGTCCGCCATCTAACGTTTTTGCCCTCAGCAGCCATTTGAATGAAATTATTTTCCATTTTTAACCGGAAGGATTGTACTTTCAAATAAAAAAAGAATTTTGAGAAAATATTCAGTAGTTTTTTTATATATCGATTGTTTCTTCTTTTTCAAATCCGATGAGAAAGTGAAAATCAGTTGACAACCAACTACGTCACAGGCTTATAAATTTGCAAAGGTACGAAGGAACCGGGTTTTTACCCGAAACTCAAGATTTTGAGGATGTCTGGGAAATTTGATATCCAGATTCTTGTTCTACTCGACAATATCCACAAGAGAAATAATATCACTTCCCAGAGATTTCTACTTCATTCTTTTGTAGCACCGTGTTATCTGGATAACGTCTTTGTTGGAATTGTCCTATTTGGTAACAAGTGAATTTGCTGCCCTTAGAAATTAATTGAGTGACAGATCGTTGACCCCACATTGCTATTTCACTAAAAAGTTAATATTATTATGTGCTTGAAACATTATCCGCTATTAGCAAATGCAAATCCCATTATAAAATTTAAGTCTGACATTAGCGAATGTTAATTTTATTATTACAGACACTCTCCACTATTATACACATCATAAAATAATAGCAACGTTATGTTGAAACTAATGTTCCTCCCTTCCTCACATCAAAACAACAACATTTACATGCTAATTACACCCATACTCCATCCATATACACAAAATAAAGTGAACTTTTGGTCGACCCTTCGAACCATAAACATGTGTAATAGAGTGGGTCGCACAAAAAAATGATGTGTAAAAAAAAATTTCTTCTTTCGATTTTTTTTGGCGGCAAACAATCCACAGTGTCTGAAGAGAAAAAAAATCACTCATAGCAAAAATTTATTAAATTTTTTAAGCCAGTAATACAGTAAAATAGCCAAGGAAGTGGAATGCACCTCTTTTGCTGAATTTAATTAATTTATTTAGCTTTCTCCCAGTAATCTGGAATTATCATCCAATTTAGACAGAAAGAAATTGATTATGTTGCATCATTGTGTGAAAGATATTGAAATTTTTTTAAAAGAATTGCTTTGTTTTACCGAATAAAGTTTAAATACATAAATACAGCAGACTAAAATATACATATTTTTTAAAATAGTAAAAATTAGTTCTTTGAGGAAATATGTCAGGATTTTTTAATTTTCGGTAGAAATATCTACATTTGTAGCTGTACACTGAGCTAAGGTGGCGCAAAAGTAATCCTCCTATCAGATGCTATAATGAATAAATGCTATAAATTTAAATTTTATAAATTTAAAAATGACAATCAACTGTGGCGGCGGCCATTTACATGACATATATTCTCGACTTGATGTAAAAAAATTAAAAGACCAAATAAAAATAATCCACAAGAAGAATCAAAGTTTTTCATTTTTTTTAAATTACAGCCAAAAAACATCGGAAGGTTATTTTAGCGCCACCATAAGCAAAAATTTAGAAATACTTATTTATATTTACTTTTCAATATTTTTACATTAGAGTACTTTTAAATTTGTGCTGATATCTCTGAAACTACTGGCATTCTCACTCTGATATTTTCACATTCTGTACAGCACAAATGTAGATCCAAAAACTAAAAAGAAATAATTTAATAAATAAATATTTTCTGCAAAAGAAAAATGTCAACATACTATATTAGAATACCAAAAAATAAAAGCGAACAAAAAATATTTTTTTTATATTTTTATACAAAAAATATTTTTTTTATATTTTTATACAAAAAATATTTTTTTATATTTTTATACAAAAAATTATTTTTTATATTTTTATACAAAAAATATTTTTTTATAAAAAAAATATTTTCTATATTTTTATTAAAAAAAATAATTTGTTTAAAAAAAATTTAAAAACAATATTTTTTAAATTTTTATTTAATTTCTTCGGTATACTAACTATTTTCAGCAAAAGAATAATCTCAATTTTCATCGAAATCGTAAGAACTTCGCAAATTGCTTGTTGGAATTCCCCTCCTAGAAATTTAATTTACCGACTGTCTGAGAAAAATTAAAATTATTTTGTTTCTAAATTTCTCCAAAAGGATTGTGCTCCCCCCTTTCTAATACACATGCGTGTATGTACGCGTTCATATTACTCGTTCGAACGTTGTTTATTTCTATGGCTCTATTAGCATATAAAATCCTATTAAAAATGGGGTTTTAATGCAAATAAAATGACATTAGTACCAGAAGGCAAACACAAACAAAAATAAATTTCTTCTGATCCAAAATGATATAAACATGTATTGATTTGGTTTTGTTGTTGTTGTACACATTACAACATTGCACAGATAAAGCAGAAAATGTACATTCAAATGGTAGGGAATACAGAGAAGAAAGGAAATGAAAAAATAATAAATAAATACTGAATAAAATATAAAAAAACACACACACACAGGCATAGGAGGGTGGTTGGGAAAGTTTTCAGTAGCATCAAACAGCGAGAGGTGAAAATTAACACATGCAATGTTATATTTATACACCGACGGGATTATTATTATTGTTTTTAATATTAAAACTCAATTAAAAAATAATTAATTTTGAGCCTTTAAGAATTCGTATTTAATATTAATATAAATACATTAATTAATTCAATTGATATATGCAATAATTTAATAATTCAGTTCATATTTCAATTATTTTTATTGAATTAATAAAATTCGCTGTATGTTTAAATAATATAATAATAAATAATCAAATCGTTTTGTCATTTCGTCACTAAAAATAAATTGAATTTTTTGTTAGTCGAAACGGAATCTTTAAATAATAATCATTATTCTTCTTCTTAGAATTAATGCAAGAAATATCACGTCTTGCAGTTTAAGGCTCTGTAAAGTAGTTGTAATTCTGTCAAGAAGAAAACTAAATAAATATATAAAAAAAAACTTCTCCAGCCGACCCACGTGACACACATTGCGTGAGCTGCAAATGGCCACATTTCCATCTACTACGCAATTTGATTATTGTTCCTTATCTCGGAAATACAAAACTCTACGCCGCACAGTGGTTTAGCCAATCAGAAAAGGAACACCGAAATTAAAAAAGAGGAAAACATAATTTTCGTATGACTGCAAGATGGTTTAATCAAAAGAAAAACATGAACAAAATTAAAAGAGCGCACATCTCTAACAAAAAAAATAGGTGTATCAGTAATAAAGACAGAATAATATACTGAACAGATCGCTGTGTACATTGAGTCTGAGGTATAAGAATTTTGTTTATTTTTTAATTTTTTGTTAAAATTCATATATTTGGATAATTCATATATATTGGATAAATTAAGAATCACAAAGAATAATCAGATTTACGGCATCCCAATAACTGTAAACGTTATGGACAAAACAGCGATCGGGGAAACTGGCGATTATAAAAATGTTTGAAAAAATTTTTCTGCACAACCTTTGCTCTTAAACCAAAATAAATGACAACACATACAACATAACAGACCAACAATACATACAAACAACAACAATACACATGAGGTACAGTGAAGACGGGACATACCGTACAACAACAACCTTTGTATTGTTGCGAGCGATGCGAGCACATGCATAACATTGAATTGGCAAAGTGAGATTTTTAGTGTGTCGACTTAGTTCGGTGGAATATTTTGTTTATCAGCGCTTCTCATTTGTCATATGTGACCGCTGGTACTAATATGAACCCTGATTTAAGTCACAGACATACATTCGTTGCGAAAGTTCTGACGAGATGGGGTAGCGCCCATCGAAACTGCGCAGTCAACTTTTAGCTGCAACAATAAAGGTCTCACTTTGCCTTTTTGCTAATTTTGGGTTCTGCTGAAGACTTCAGCACAACCTTTGGCCTTAAACCAAAATAAATGACAACACAATTTTTGAAATATGCAAAAACAATACATAAGTAGGCAAAAATCAGCAGTTGTATTTATTAAAACAAGTTTGGCCGGACCGACTCTTATATACCCTCCACCACGGAGTGCATTCTTCAGGAAAATTATTATACTTGTATGCACATCGCGATATTTGTTCGCTATTTCTATAAGGAATAATTATTCGAAGTCCTCTGCTGTATAAATATAAAAGAGTAATCAAAAAGTGAACAGGAGGAAGCAATCTTCTAAAATATGCCCTAAATATCAGGTGCATTGTCAGTCGTTATTAGGTAGAAACAATTTCTCTCGGGGCCGATTTTTCCCATTTTTAATTTCATGATTCCAGGTACAGCCCAAATGACCTTACCATTTTGAAAGGTCCCAAAATGTTTTGTAGAACGTTTTTAGTTATATCAGTTTGCTTGATACCAGTTTTATTTTATTTTTTTACTAGCAGTACACGTTGCTTCGCACGCGAAAAAGACAGTTATTTGTTATTAGATAATAAATAACTTGATACAGATAAATCTAAAATGGTAATTTGGAAACCTTATATTAGATAGCACTCATACACAGTCAAACGAATGTGCTCGTCGAATTGCACTATTTTAGCTGAAGTCCCTTCGTATGTATAATTTTCATAATTTTCCACCCAGTTTAGAACAAAAAAATTACGCAACTCTTTTATATATATAGATTTTGAAGGGTGTGAAGATAAATTCGTAAGTTAAATACGTCCCACAGCCAAGACACAAACCAATTTAGCTTGAGGAACGTATTTAAAAATATTTTTTTTTATAAAAACACTAAAAATAATAAAAAATAAAATGAATTATATAATTATTGTTTAAGAATATTTTCCGTTCCAATTATTTGAATGCATTGGGTCAGTCAAAAGTCCAAAAACTATACAAAATAGGCCATTTTAGCCCATGCATTGTTGTGACATTGAAGAGCCGATATCTCGAAAATACATGAATCGGGAATTCCAAAGGCAATTTTTTAGCCCTTGGTAAGTAGAATATTTTCCAAAAAAGATTTGGTCCAAATTCCGTTTGAGATCGGAGATATATAGGTTATCTGATATCTGAAAATATCTAGATGCTTGCGTGCTTTCAACAGACGGACGGACGGACTAGATCGTCTTAGAATTTTATGGCGATCAAGAATATATATACTTTATAGGGTCTCAGGTCGATATTTCAAGGTATTACAGAATGACAAAGTTAGTATACCCCCATCCTGGAGGTGGAGGGTATAAAAATATATATAGGAAGCAGGAAAACGCAAAAAACATAAATCTATAAGAAGGTCCGTCCGACTCTTTGATTTCTTCCAGTTACGTGCGATTAAAGTGTAAATGCAATCGACAAGAGCGTCCGACTCTTTGATTTCTTTAGTTACGTGTGATGAAAAGTAAATGCAAGAGCGACACTCTTTTTCCCACTCTTAGGTGAAGAATGGGTGTTTCAAAATGAAAATTTTTCCTGATTTTTGTTTAATTGTGAATGAACTAAAGAAAACAGCACAAAGCAACAACAAACAACATTAAAATACTAAGAAACTGTGTCGTATTTTACTCGAATTTTGTGAAAATTTTACTTATTTTATTTTATTTAACTAGTTGCAAAATATTTTATTGAAAAATAAGACAAAAATTATCCTATTCTTCTTTGTTCCCGGCATTCTTAATTTTGAAATTTTCATGTTATTATGAATGATTTCTGTTAAAACCGACGACAGCACTCCCTTAAATTTTATTTTCCACATTTTGATCTAACGTAACTTGCTCAATTTTTGAAATGAGACGGACGGACCTTCTTATAGATTTATGTTTTTTGGTAAAACGGCACTGTCTTTATTTATTTTAATTAAAATTAAATTGTATCTTTTTTTTGAAAATTGAAAATCTTCGAATGCGAATGATTTTGAGTGAGTTTTTAATATGTTTTGGTGAATTTTAAGTACTTTTATTGGACCGTAATTCCTGGAATTGTACAAAATTTTCTATTCTCTTATGAAGTTTTAATGAAGTATTTGTATCTAAATTATCTATCGATTTATATAAATCATAACAAACTTTTTGCTGAATTTCGAACAAAACTATTTGATAGGTTTATATTAAAAATTTTGTCTCGTCTAAAGGATATTTTGAAACCTGAACAATTTTGACGTCACTTTCCTCCGAGTATTCCACTGTGAGCTTCGTGCTTCGTATTTATATCTCTTTGCCCTCGTTCTTCCCTCATACATATTTGCTGACTGTGTAGCTGTTTTATGCCTGACACACAAAACAATTGTGTTATATATGAGTACATACAACTATAAATCGCAGGAATAGATCTAGGAAAGGGAAAAAACCTAAAAACATTTATTAAAGAAAACGAGAGAACAGAAAAACTTAAAGTCAAATAAACAATAAAACCAGCAAATGTTGCTAAATTTATGTATCCGACAGCAGCAGAAGAATGAGGGAATACTTGGGATGGACATGAATTGGCGCAGATATGGGGTACTAACTCCAACTCCAACGCCATCGCCAAACACTCAATACACGTGACATGTTTACAAATGAGCGTGACAAGAGTGTAGCATAAGCGTAAGTGAGATAAAACCGCCACAACGAGGATAAACAGACACACAGACCGACAACAGATAGACCATCGTCATCTTTCTTTCTTTGTTGTCGTCGTCCTCGAGGTTTTCTGTTCTCTAAACATCATTTGAAAGTTTTGAATAATTTTATAGATTCTGGAATAAAGGATGAACATTAGGATGTATCGTAAAAATGTAGTCGTTTTGAAGCAATTTCATGGAACTGTAAATAAATTTGAATTCTATAAAATATAGATGCCAAAAAAAGGCCAGGGCAATATAACAGTTCAAATCAAAGATATGGTTTTAAAAATATTGGGATATGACATCTGGTATGGATTTCATTGAGCCATACCTCACCGTTTAGACATAGTGCCACAACTTGTAATGAATTCCATTTTTAGAGTTGTAAAAATACTATCCTTTAATAAAATTGCCACAACTTCTCTCAATGTACATAGACTATGATGACTTTTCTATTCAATTTCTAGATTTGAATAATTTTTCTACATCTGATCTGTCAGAAAACAATATTCTGATATTTAAATTCGGGATATACCTTCAGGCTCATCATATTCATTATTCTGGTCATTCTATCTTCCAGCCTTCTTTTTTTTCGACAACAATGGAAAAATCCATTTTTTCGATACAGCCTAGTGCACATACTTTATGCACGTATTTGTGTGCTTATGTACAACAACAATGGCTGCGTGTAATCACTTTGTGATGATAGTTGACATACGTATATATTAATGCTGGCCTGTGGTAGTGTGCTGGGGAAAACTGATAGGAATAGTGAGGGAGGGACTCACCAACACCACCTCATTTGAAAGAGTGCCAACAAACACCACAATCACTTTCAGTTTCCACCCATTATAAATTGTGACAGATAATATGTGGAATGGGATCGATTTCAAGAGGTGATATGCATATTAATAAGTTCTCTTCTTTCCTTCCCTTTTTAATCCAAATATATTCGTGCTAAAAAATATGTTTAGTAGAATATGCATTTTAGGGCAACATACGAGGCGTTCGAAAGCGAAAGTTATTAAAATATTAAAATATTAAAATATTAAAATATTAAAATATTAAAATATTAAAATATTAAAATATTAAAATATTAAAATATTAAAATATTAAAATATTAAAATATTAAAATATTAAAATATTAAAATATTAAAATATTAAAATATTAAAATATTAAAATATTAAAATATTAAAATATTAAAATATTAAAATATTAAAATATTAAAATATTAAAATATTAAAATATTAAAATATTAAAATATTAAAATATTAAAATATTAAAATATTAAAATATTAAAATATTAAAATATTAAAATATTAAAATATTAAAATATTAAAATATTAAAATATTAAAATATTAAAATATTAAAATATTAAAATATTAAAATATTAAAATATTAAATATTAAAATATTAAAATATTAAAATATTAAAATATTAAAATATTAAAATATTAAAATATTAAAATATTAAAATATTAAAATATTAAAATATTAAAATATTAAAATATTAAAATATTAAAATATTAAAATATTAAAATATTAAAATATTAAAATATTAAAATATTAAAATATTAAAATATTAAAATATTAAAATATTAAAATATTAAAATATTAAAATATTAAAATATTAAAATATTAAAATATTAAAATATTAAAATATTAAAATATTAAAATATTAAAATATTAAAATATTAAAATATTAAAATATTAAAATATTAAAATATTAAAATATTAAAATATTAAAATATTAAAATATTAAAATATTAAAATATTAAAATATTAAAATATTAAAATATTAAAATATTAAAATATTAAAATATTAAAATATTAAAATATTAAAATATTAAAATATTAAAATATTAAAATATTAAAATATTAAAATATTAAAATATTAAAATATTAAAATATTAAAATATTAAAATATTAAAATATTAAAATATTAAAATATTAAAATATTAAAATATTAAAATATTAAAATATTACAATATTACAATATTAAAATATTAAAATATTAAAATATTAAAATATTAAAATATTAAAATATTAAAATATTAAAATATTAAAATATTAAAATATTAAAATATTAAAATATTAAAATATTAAAATATTAAAATATTAAAATATTAAAATATTAAAATATTAAAATATTAAAATATTAAAATATTAAAATATTAAAATATTAAAATATTAAAATATTAAAATATTAAAATATTAAAATATTAAAATATTAAAATATTAAAATATTAATATATTAATATATTAAAATATTAAAATATTAAAATATTAAAATATTAAAAAATTAAAATATTAAAGTATTAAAATATTAAAATATTAAAATATTAAAATATTAAAATATTAAAATATTAAAATATTAATATATTAAAATATTAAAATATTAAAATATTAAAATATTAATATATTAAAATATTAAAATATTAAAATATTAAAATATTAAAATATTAAAATATTAAAATATTAAAATATTAAAATATTAAAATATTAAAATATTAAAATATTAAAATATTAAAATATTAAAATATTAAAATATTAAAATATTAAAATATTAAAATATTAAAATATTAAAATATTAAAATATTAAAATATTAAAATATTAAAATATTAAAATATTAAAATATTAAAATATTAAAATATTAAAATATTAAAATATTAAAATATTAAAATATTAAAATATTAAAATATTAAAATATTAAAATATTAAAATATTAAAATATTAAAATATTAAAATATTAAAATATTAAAATATTAAAATATTAAAATATTAAAATATTAAAATATTAAAATATTAAAATATTAAAATATTAAAATATTAAAATATTAAAATATTAAAATATTAAAATATTAAAATATTAAAATATTAAAATATTAAAATATTAAAATATTAAAATATTAAAATATTAAAATATTAAAATATTAAAATATTAAAATATTAAAATATTAAAATATTAAAATATTAAAATATTAAAATATTAAAATATTAAAATATTAAAATATTAAAATATTAAAATATTAAAATATTAAAATATTAAAATATTAAAATATTAAAATATTAAAATATTAAAATATTAAAATATTAAAATATTAAAATATTAAAATATTAAAATATTAAAATATTAAAATATTAAAATATTAAAATATTAAAATATTAAAATATTAAAATATTAAAATATTAAAATATTAAAATATTAAAATATTAAAATATTAAAATATTAAAATATTAAAATATTAAAATATTAAAATATTAAAATATTAAAATATTAAAATATTAAAATATTAAAATATTAAAATATTAAAATATTAAAATATTAAAATATTAAAATATTAAAATATTAAAATATTAAAATATTAAAATATTAAAATATTAAAATATTAAAATATTAAAATATTAAAATATTAAAATATTAAAATATTAAAATATTAAAATATTAAAATATTAAAATATTAAAATATTAAAATATTAAAATATTAAAATATTAAAATATTAAAATATTAAAATATTAAAATATTAAAATATTAAAATATTAAAATATTAAAATATTAAAATATTAAAATATTAAAATATTAAAATATTAAAATATTAAAATATTAAAATATTAAAATATTAAAATATTAAAATATTAAAATATTAAAATATTAAAATATTAAAATATTAAAATATTAAAATATTAAAATATTAAAATATTAAAATATTAAAATATTAAAATATTAAAATATTAAAATATTAAAATATTAAAATATTAAAATATTAAAATATTAAAATATTAAAATATTAAAATATTAAAATATTAAAATATTAAAATATTAAAATATTAAAATATTAAAATATTAAAATATTAAAATATTAAAATATTAAAATATTAAAATATTAAAATATTAAAATATTAAAATATTAAAATATTAAAATATTAAAATATTAAAATATTAAAATATTAAAATATTAAAATATTAAAATATTAAAATATTAAAATATTAAAATATTAAAATATTAAAATATTAAAATATTAAAATATTAAAATATTAAAATATTAAAATATTAAAATATTAAAATATTAAAATATTAAAATATTAAAATATTAAAATATTAAAATATTAAAATATTAAAATATTAAAATATTAAAATATTAAAATATTAAAATATTAAAATATTAAAATATTAAAATATTAAAATATTAAAATATTAAAATATTAAAATATTAAAATATTAAAATATTAAAATATTAAAATATTAAAATATTAAAATATTAAAATATTAAAATATTAAAATATTAAAATATTAAAATATTAAAATATTAAAATATTAAAATATTAAAATATTAAAATATTAAAATATTAAAATATTAAAATATTAAAATATTAAAATATTAAAATATTAAAATATTAAAATATTAAAATATTAAAATATTAAAATATTAAAATATTAAAATATTAAAATATTAAAATATTAAAATATTAAAATATTAAAATATTAAAATATTAAAATATTAAAATATTAAAATATTAAAATATTAAAATATTAAAATATTAAAATATTAAAATATTAAAATATTAAAATATTAAAATATTAAAATATTAAAATATTAAAATATTAAAATATTAAAATATTAAAATATTAAAATATTAAAATATTAAAATATTAAAATATTAAAATATTAAAATATTAAAATATTAAAATATTAAAATATTAAAATATTAAAATATTAAAATATTAAAATATTAAAATATTAAAATATTAAAATATTAAAATATTAAAATATTAAAATATTAAAATATTAAAATATTAAAATATTAAAATATTAAAATATTAAAATATTAAAATATTAAAATATTAAAATATTAAAATATTAAAATATTAAAATATTAAAATATTAAAATATTAAAATATTAAAATATTAAAATATTAAAATATTAAAATATTAAAATATTAAAATATTAAAATATTAAAATATTAAAATATTAAAATATTAAAATATTAAAATATTAAAATATTAAAATATTAAAATATTAAAATATTAAAATATTAAAATATTAAAATATTAAAATATTAAAATATTAAAATATTAAAATATTAAAATATTAAAATATTAAAATATTAAAATATTAAAATATTAAAATATTAAAATATTAAAATATTAAAATATTAAAATATTAAAATATTAAAATATTAAAATATTAAAATATTAAAATATTAAAATATTAAAATATTAAAATATTAAAATATTAAAATATTAAAATATTAAAATATTAAAATATTAAAATATTAAAATATTAAAATATTAAAATATTAAAATATTAAAATATTAAAATATTAAAATATTAAAATATTAAAATATTAAAATATTAAAATATTAAAATATTAAAATATTAAAATATTAAAATATTAAAATATTAAAATATTAAAATATTAAAATATTAAAATATTAAAATATTAAAATATTAAAATATTAAAATATTAAAATATTAAAATATTAAAATATTAAAATATTAAAATATTAAAATATTAAAATATTAAAATATTAAAATATTAAAATATTAAAATATTAAAATATTAAAATATTAAAATATTAAAATATTAAAATATTAAAATATTAAAATATTAAAATATTAAAATATTAAAATATTAAAATATTAAAATATTAAAATATTAAAATATTAAAATATTAAAATATTAAAATATTAAAATATTAAAATATTAAAATATTAAAATATTAAAATATTAAAATATTAAAATATTAAAATATTAAAATATTAAAATATTAAAATATTAAAATATTAAAATATTAAAATATTAAAATATTAAAATATTAAAATATTAAAATATTAAAATATTAAAATATTAAAATATTAAAATATTAAAATATTAAAATATTAAAATATTAAAATATTAAAATATTAAAATATTAAAATATTAAAATATTAAAATATTAAAATATTAAAATATTAAAATATTAAAATATTAAAATATTAAAATATTAAAATATTAAAATATTAAAATATTAAAATATTAAAATATTAAAATATTAAAATATTAAAATATTAAAATATTAAAATATTAAAATATTAAAATATTAAAATATTAAAATATTAAAATATTAAAATATTAAAATATTAAAATATTAAAATATTAAAATATTAAAATATTAAAATATTAAAATATTAAAATATTAAAATATTAAAATATTAAAATATTAAAATATTAAAATATTAAAATATTAAAATATTAAAATATTAAAATATTAAAATATTAAAATATTAAAATATTAAAATATTAAAATATTAAAATATTAAAATATTAAAATATTAAAATATTAAAATATTAAAATATTAAAATATTAAAATATTAAAATATTAAAATATTAAAATATTAAAATATTAAAATATTAAAATATTAAAATATTAAAATATTAAAATATTAAAATATTAAAATATTAAAATATTAAAATATTAAAATATTAAAATATTAAAATATTAAAATATTAAAATATTAAAATATTAAAATATTAAAATATTAAAATATTAAAATATTAAAATATTAAAATATTAAAATATTAAAATATTAAAATATTAAAATATTAAAATATTAAAATATTAAAATATTAAAATATTAAAATATTAAAATATTAAAATATTAAAATATTAAAATATTAAAATATTAAAATATTAAAATATTAAAATATTAAAATATTAAAATATTAAAATATTAAAATATTAAAATATTAAAATATTAAAATATTAAAATATTAAAATATTAAAATATTAAAATATTAAAATATTAAAATATTAAAATATTAAAATATTAAAATATTAAAATATTAAAATATTAAAATATTAAAATATTAAAATATTAAAATATTAAAATATTAAAATATTAAAATATTAAAATATTAAAATATTAAAATATTAAAATATTAAAATATTAAAATATTAAAATATTAAAATATTAAAATATTAAAATATTAAAATATTAAAATATTAAAATATTAAGATATTAAAATATTAAAATATTAAAATATTAAAATATTAAAATATTAAAATATTAAAATATTAAAATATTAAAATATTAAAATATTAAAATATTAAAATATTAAAATATTAAAATATTAAAATATTAAAATATTAAAATATTAAAATATTAAAATATTAAAATTCTGCAATAAATCGGTTTCAGGTCCTATAAAGTCTATGAGGAATATCAGAATGGATTCCATCATCTGTAGATATTTTTTATTATTCCCATCTACTTAACATGCACCTTTAAGTTTATATAATAATTCAGAAATAAATTATTTTGCCCCGGATTGCAACGCGGTTTCCTTTTAAAGTAATTGCTAAAATCATCCACAAACAACCAAGATGAAAGCCAACAACGCCAACAGCGGATCGGGTTAAAACCATGACACAGACTCGCATTACAACAGCAACAACAATAATTATAATAATGGAGCATAATTAATAAAGACCTCAATGACCTCTATACATAAATACATACATACGAGTGCGTACAAAGGAATACAATACATAAATTGTATTGTCAGTGGGTGATGTCCCCATCAGGCACCACAACCACCGTGCCCTACCACCACCCCCTATCATGGTGACTTTGGCTGACATCGCATATTGCGAAGAATGAATGAATGAATAAATGGAATAATAGAATAGAATGGAATGAAATGGATGGATGGTTTGTTTGAAATAATGCAAAATGTTGAGACTACATTTCAAAACATAACAGCAACAACAAGAACAACAACAGAAGGATTCACAAACAGTATGACATCCATTCAGAGAGTGTAAGTGCCCCGTCTTGTACTCCCCTTCAGGCAGACAGACATACGCGCACAAAACTCTTCAGATTGCAGCAGAAAGGACCCAAGAACAATACAAAGAGAGAGAGATGAAGAGGCAAATGAATTGCAAAGCAATTGCAAACTTAGAGGCAAAGGAGGCAACATACACGCAGGCACGCACGTCTGCACACACACATATATTTAGCCAGCAAACAATTTGTTCCGCATTCGGTCAGATATCGGACAGACTGTCTGAAAATGTGGCCATTTCTGATGTTGTCTGCAAAATCTGATAAAATAGCCGAAAACCATATCAGACATATCTGAAAAAAATGACATCGATTAGATATCTTACTGAAAGTTTTCTGAGTGGTTACCAAGATTTCGAAGCGATTTGTCCAGGAAATTCTAAATTTCTGACGTATTTGGTCAGACATTTTTGAAACTAATTTGAGATTTTTTTCCACGCTCTCTTATCGATAGCTGCCCTAATCTGTGTGTTTTCATACATATTTTATTTTTTATGATTAAGAAACAATGTTAATGGTTATCCGAATGATGAGATTATAGATTGAGTCGGGGACAAAGATAAAGTTATTTGCAGTGACAGGCCAAAATCTCCCCTGTTTGTCTTTTGCGCAATATTTTCTGTCTTTTCTATTTTTATACCCTCCACTACCAGGATGGGGGTATACTAACTTTGTCATTCCGTTTGTAACACCTTGAAATATCGACCCGAGACCCTATAAAGTATATATATTCTTGATCGTCATAAAATTCTAAGACGATCTAGCCATGTCCGTCAGTCAGTCCGTCCGTCTGTCCGTCTGTTGAAAGCACGCTAGTATCTAAACGAAAGGAGCTAGTTAGGGCGTCCAAATTTTACACAAATGCGCCTTATAGTCGTGGATCAGTTGGGATTGAAACTGGACGAAATCGAGCCAAAGGGGAAAAATTTTCCCTCAGAAGGACTAAAAATACCCATAATATTCCCTAATATTTTAGAGTATTTAAGCACGCTTTTTCACGCTTACTTGATATTGGGTGTGTGCATTCCCCTATAACAAAAACGTGCACCATAAAGTGATTTTTATGCGTAGGGGGTGAAATGGGGCAAAAAGGGATGAAAATTGTACCTTTCAAACGACAACAGCTATAAACACCAAATTCGATGTGTACATCTCTCTAATTGAGTAGAAACATATTATAAAAGCATTTCCAAATTCGTACTTTTAAGGGATAAAATGGTAATAGAGGGATAAAAATGGTACAAACCAAACGGTTGCACCTAGAATTATGAAATTCGATGTATACATTCCTCTGATTGCGTAGACACATAAAATAAAGGGTTTTTTCGAAATTCGTACTTTTTGGGGTTAAAATGGGAAAGGGGATAAAAATAGTACCAACTAAATGACCGCAGCTAGAATCATGAAATTCGGAGTATAGATTCCCTTGACTGAGTAGACACGAAAAATAAAAAGTTTTCCTAATTCGTACATTCAAGGAATACAATGGGTACAGAGGGATAAAAATAGTACCAACTAAATGACTACAGCGAACGAATGATGAAATTCGGGGCACATCCCTCTTATTCCGTAGGCTCGTAAAATAAAGAGGTTTTGGAAAGTCCTACTCTTAAGGGGGTAAAGTAGGAAAAAGGGGATAAAAATGGTACCGAGTCATGGAATTCGGTGCATACATTCCTCTGACTGCATAGGCACGCAAAATAAAAAGATTTTTCCAACTTTTTATTAGATAATTTTGCACTATGTGCGTGAGATAATGGATTTTCAAAATTTTTACTTTTGGAATTAAAATAGAATGGAAATACACCCAACTGTAGCACCCACTTTCTACCAATATTTATGGAATTTAATTTTTGAAAAAATATATATAAGAATATTTATTTTTTGAATTGGCTTGAAGTAGCCTTGCCTTGTAAGCGTGGTTTGAAATAATAAAAATATTATATTTATTAATAAAATTATTTTTTTAATTTTTGTATTTGTTTTGTTTTGGATATATTAAAAAATATATATTTTCCTGATTTTTCAAAATTCCTGGATTTTAAAAATTTTTACTTTTGGAATTAAAATAGAATGGAAATACACCCAACTGTAGCACCCACTATCTACCAATATTTATGGAATTTAATTTTTGAAAAAATATATATAAGAATATTTATTTTTTGAATTGGCTTGAAGTAGCCTTGCCTTGTAAGCGTGGTTTGAAATAATAAAAATATTATATTTATTTATAAAATTATTTTTTCAATATTTCCATTTGTTTTGGTTTTCCTATATTAAAAAATATATATTTTCCTGTAATATTACTGCACTTCTAAGAAAACCGACATCCTCTGTGGAATGCAATCCATGGTGGAGGGTATATAAAGTTCGGCACGGTCGAACTTAACACCGGTTTTACTTTTTTATAATTATTATTATTTTTTAAATCCATTTTTTCATTGTTTTCATGCAAATTCCACTGAAATTGTTTCATACGGCAATCATCCGACAATGTCTTCAAATTGTCTGAAGTGACTTTTTTTACTTTTACTGTTATCTGAAATTTTGTAAAATATTAAATATTATAGTAGTAAAAATGATCATGCATGTTTTCTAGGATGATCTTTAGAATATGATGTATAATAGTCATAAGAAACCCCCATTTTGTGCCCAGCTCGTGTACAATTTTAGATAATGCATCTTGTCTGGCAAAAATTCAGACAATGTACAGAATAGTCGACAGAAGACATTTGATTTTATATTCTAATGAAATTCCGAAACATCGGAAAATCTTCATTTGGGTGTAGATTTTCAGCCAAATCTGCACATACTCTGCAATTTTACACGGCCATTCTCAATTGACTATTCTACTGAAAGAATTTTTTCATGCAATTTTTACAGGATTTTTTCATATGACAAATATCCGACAATGTCTTCAACTTGTCTGAAGTGGCTTATATACTTTGTTAGTTGAAACTATGTACTTAGAGAGTTATTTTTCATTCCAATGTTAGTTTTAATTGTACCACCGAAATGAAGACAGCATCGGAGAAGGTGAATGGGCGAAGCTTCAAACAAATTTTTAAAACTATTAATTATTATTATAGTAGTAAAAAAAAGAATTTCCTCTTTTATTTATTACATGTTTGTTATTATTACTGGTAAAAGTTCAGACATTCTACAGAATACTCGTTTAAATGTCTTAAGACATTGTCTAATGAAATATTGAGTATTTTTCAGCTAAATCTGGATATTCTCTGAAATTTTACACGAGAATTGTATGTCATGCCTTTTTCTATTATTTTTAATTTTTACGCAAAAAAATTAATTTTTCATGGTTTTCATGCAATTTCTACACGAACTGTTTCATACGACAATTATCCGACAATGTCTGCAAATTGTCTGAAGTGGCTTTTTTACTTTCTTATGGACTGCACAGTATTTTCTCATACGACTATTCACTAGATATATTGAAAGGATTTTTTGAGCTAATTGTACAAGATTTTTGCCCTACGACTATTATCCGACAATGTCTGCAAATTGTCTGAAGTGGCGTTTTTACATTGTTCAATTGAAATTGTATATTATTTGTGTTCTTTTGCATTCCGTACATAGTTTTGATCGATATGAAGGCAGCATTGCGAACGATAATGGAGTAAAATAATTAGATTTGTATTAGATGTTTTCTGGGATGAAATTCCACAGATTGCCACATAAGGATCGTCTACCGTGTCGGGTGAGCTAAACGCTCCTGAAAACACCTCTAAAAATCATTTTTGTACAAAATTTGTAATAAATAGAACCTTGAAAGCACTTTAAATAATATTATTCTTGTCTTTGAATCTATGGAAGTTTGAGAATCTTCGTTTCCTATCAGAGTTAGGGCGGAAATAGGTGAAAGGGGCGGAACGTCAAGTATGTCCGATTATTTGCAGAAATGTCGAAGCATTTTCGTCTATTCCTTTAGAGGTCAATCAGGAATTGATGAAATAGGTGGCAAATATGTCCGATTATTTTTCGAAAAATCTGAACATTGTCGAAAAAATTCAGAATTCCCTTCCCAAAAAATTCTGATATATATGCCGCGAATGCCGATTACTTTTCGAAAAATCTGAACATTGTCGAAAAAATTCAGAATTCCCTTCCCAAAAAATTCTGATATATATGCCACGAATGCCGATTATTTTTCGAAAAATCTGAACATTTTCGAAAAAATCAGAATTCCCTTCCCAAAAAATTCTGATAGATATGCCACGAATTCTGTCAGTTATTTGACCTTCTTCTGGAATTCGAAAGAAATTGTTTGCTGGGTATATTACCTATACATACAGACGAATAAATCAAGGCATCATATGTTTTTAAAGGGATTTTATATGAAATGCATGCATGCGACATGCGACCACCAATCAAAGTTATAGCCATGGTTTCAAAGAAAACATTTTAAATTGGGAATTCTTTTGGAGCCCTTTTTGCACAAACAACACGTACACTTTCCAAACCGCGGGTTGAGGGTTGTGGTCCGACTGCTGGCAAACGTGTGAGAGACCTACCACTCAAACGTAATGACCCTTGGAAATCACTACGAGTTGTCATGGAAAGCATAGGTCTTTCTTCACGAATCCCGAATGCTGTGGCGTGATCATTTTTTCGCATCTCTGGCATGCAATCCACTGGGCCATTAGCTCTTAGATCATCCCTTTGAAAATAGCTCACCCAAATTGAATATCGAGATTGTGACTCAATCCAAAAGGAGGCTGCTCTGTCCTTGCGTTGCCACAGATGACCATGTGTCCATGGCTTCATGAAAATGATTTAAGACTTGAAAATGATGTCCTCCCATTGAACGGGAAATCTTGTTTGATTGTTTTCTGTATGTCATGGTGTCACGAAGACATTCTTTCACAATCCACATCTTCCCTCGTCCAGTTGCGGAACATTCTACTGGACACATGTAATGTGGCAGGTGTCAAGTTAATATTGTCACATATCCTTCTTGTGCTCGGACAGGCACTGGACACATGGATGAGGAGAAACCATCAAATCTTTGATTGCTACCATCAATTCCATTTTTTCATCTTTAATTTAAGAAATTACTTCAATTGCTCGCATACATATGAAGCCTAAACTTATACCACCCCTCTTAACCATACCAAGCCGTACATACCACCACACACAGACACACTCATAGCTATCCAGTACCACATAACCACCCCACATGAAAACCAACCAACTCATCCATTCATGCTCGCCGACGACATGGTACAAAAAAAAAAAACGAAGAAAAACATGCCATTACTCGTAAGTGAATGAATGAATGAAATGTCTTTGTACGTCCATTCGTGCGTCCCTGCCTGTCGGTCTCTGTGCTTCGCAGGATAAAGTGGAGAATTTGCCCCACACACATGCGTTCCTTCGCATAAAATTGCAGTAAAATTATCCAAGTACACGAGGACAATTTCACAGCAATAAATGTAGAAAGAAGGAGTATCACAAAGCGTAGAAGAAGCGAAAGATGAAGGACAAGTAAACCAGAGGAAATGATGACGGCGGCAACGGGGACGGGACGGCGACTGGGATGTCTGAAGAATGAAATGATGTATAATCTCATCTTTTTTAGTGCGTTTGTATGTGTGCGAGTGTGTGATTCTTTTGAATGAATCAAATGGGAAATTATATACATTAGGGCGGGTCCAATTAGAAGCCGATTTTTATCTTAGGCCCATGTTTTCCTGGAAAAAAATTCTTAGAATTTTCCATAGATTTCATTTGTGCCTGACGCTTTGTTCATTTTTTCCTCTCATATAAATTAACCTACCCTAATATACATACTTATGTATGTATACACACATGCATGTAAGTAAACAGGAGGGTCGTGTCATAAGGCCATCCACATTAGGGGTGGGATAGTGTTGTATGGGAATTTTAGGAGTTCGATTTGGATTAGCTAGAACCCCCTATTTTGTTAGGTCTTTGTGGGAGGAAGTGGGCACTCATCGGGCTCAAAGGTGAGGTAGAAGGGGTAAAAATACTTAAAAGTCCCAAAACAGCCACGGAGTCGCCTCCAGAGGAATTAAATGTGAGACCGACCCCCATTAAATTTGGTGATAGGGGTAGGTATGTTTGGGGATATGTTGAGAAGGTCAGTCTTACACTTCTTCCCCTTAGGGTCTATTGCGGGACAGTTTTGGACCTTTCTTTCAAAAATGTTTGAAGATAAGGAGGAGGAGGTAGAAAATATTGGGGCTGAAAAATATGGGGGCGTTGGTCATACATATGACTCCCCTTGGGGTCTCCTTGGTGCCATTCAAGGTTGTGATCAAATTTTATAAAAATAGTTCTTGTGTGGGAGCCCCATTATGGAGTGGTGATAGGGAACTGGTATGTTGGGGGGGTCCGTCTTACACTTCTTACCTCTAGGGTCTAATGCGGGAGAGTTTGGGCCTTTATTTCTTAAAAGAAATAAAGGGTGTTTTTTATTGGGGTATAGAACTTTAAGTTGGCATCACTTTTTTAACTGGCGGCCATTTTGTCAGCTGTCAAGTGATTAATATTTAGTTTGGTTTGCCATTTCATCATGAACAGGTTGACAAAAGAACAACGCTTGCAAATCGTGCAAATTTATTTCGAAAGTAATGGTTCAGTTCGCGAAGTTCACCGCAAGCTCCGTCCATTTTATGGTCGACATAATCGTCCATCAGAGCAATTAATTCGGTTAACCATGGATCGTTTTCGCACTACGTTTACTCTATGTGATAATACGCATCCGCAGAGACGTCGAACAGTGCGCACCGAAGAAATAATTGCCGCTGTAGAGCAAAGTGTTGAAGAGGACCCGAATGAATCGATTCGCCACCGTGCACAGCAATTGGAGCTTTGTCCATCAACTTTGAACTGGTTGAAAATTGGACCTGTAGAATTGGCTATATTCGAGCCAGCCGCGGCGGCCACATGCCCGAAATCATATTTAAACATTAATGACATAAAATTATCCTTCCAATAAAGCCAAATTGATGGACATTAAAACGATTTTCTTGTGTTTTATTTCAATTCGAAGTTCTATACCTCAATAAAAAACACCCTTTATAAAAAATAGATAAATGAAGGGGCCACCTTAAGGGTTGAAGATAGAGGGAAAGAAAAAATATAGAGACTGAACGAATATAGGGAATGAAGGAATATAAAGGCTTAAAAAATTTTTGGTTTGCCATACATATGACTCCCTTCGGGGCCTTCTCACATTTTATAAAAATATTTTTAGTATGGGAGCTCCATTATGGAGTGGAGATAAAGGACTGGTATGTTTGGGTAAAAAGTTGGGAAGAGAAAATTAATGGGGACCAATCACACATGTCTTCCTTCTAGGAGTGACTAGGGGACACTTTTGGGCCTTTCCTTCATAAAAAATATAAAAATGTCGGGGTCCACATTAAGGATTGAAGGTAGAGGGTAGGTACGATCAGAGAAACTATTGGGGCTGAAAAAATATTGGGGGTTGCTCATACATATGACTCCCCTTGGGGCCTCCTTGGTGCATTTCGAGTGGAGGGATCAAATTTTATAAACATTAGTTTCTGTGGGAGCCCCTTTATGGAGTGGTGATAGGGGATAGGTATGTTTGGGGAAAATGTTGGGAAAAGAAAATTAATGGGGGCCTGTCTTACATGTCTTCCTTCTAGGAGTGACTCGGGGGCAGTTTTTGGCCTTTTCTTTATAAAAAAATATAAAAAATATAGAAAGTATAAAAAATATAAAAAGTATAAAAAATATAAAAAATATAAAAAATATAAAAAATATAAAAAATATAAAAAATATAAAAAATATAAAAAATATAAAAAATATAAAAAATATAAAAAATATAAAAAATATAAAAAATATAAAAAATATAAAAAATATAAAAAATATAAAAAATATAAAAAATATAACAAATATAAAAAATATAAAAAATATAAAAAATATAAAAAATATAAAAAATATAAAAAATATAAAAAATATAAAAAATATAAAAAATATAAAAAATATAAAAAATGGAAAAAATAAAATAAAATGGGATCAAATTTTATAAAAATTAGTTTCTGTGGGAGCCCCATTATGGAGTGGTGATAGGGGATAGGTATGTTTGGAGAAAATGTTGGGAAAAGAAAATTAATGAGTGCCTGTCTTACATGTCTTCCTTCTAGGAGTGACTAGGGGGCAGTTTTTGGCCTTTCCTTCATAAAAAATATATAAAATATAAAAAAATATAAAAAATATAAAAAATGGAAAATATAAAATAAAAATATAAAAAATTAAAAAAAAAAATTGTGGGGACCACATTAAGGATTGGAAATGGAAGGTAGGTACGCTCTGAGAAAATATTGGGACTGAACAAATTTTTTGAGTTGGTCATGGCTGTTAGGGCCTTCTTGGTGCAGTTCGAGTGGTTCGGTCCAATTAGTTAAGGGACTGGTATGTTTGGAGAAAATGTTGGGAAGAGAAAATTAATGCGGGGACAGACTTGCATATCTTCCTTCTAGGGGTGACTAGGGAGTAGTTTTGGTTGGTCATAAAAATATAAAAAATGAAAAAAATGTGTGGGGAATACCTTAAAGGTTGAAAATAGAGAGTAGGTACGTTCAGAGAAAACATTGGGGCTGAAAAAATATTGGGGGCTGCTCATACATTTGACTTCACTAGGGGCCTCCTTGGGGCAGTTATATTGGTCGGAGAAAATTTTATTAAAATTAGTTTTTGTATGGGAGCCTCATTAAGGAGTGGGATCATAGGGAGTATGGTTGTTCGTAAAAAATTTAAGGAAGGGGAAATTAATTATCTATTATCTACGGGAATATCTATATATATATAAATAATTTAATAGTATATATACTTAAACGTTAGGACATTACATAATCAAATATAAATTTATTAATTAATATATTAGTTAACTAATTAATATATATATATATATATATATATAAATTATTTATATAATATTATATAAATAAATATTGAATAATTAATAAATTATTTATATATATATATATCTAAAATAATTATAATAATAATAATTATCGGTCTTACATTTAATCCCTCTGTGGGCGACTCCGAGGTAGTTTTCGGGCTTTTCGTGTATTTTTAACCCTTTTCCCTCAAATTTGACTCCGATGAGTGGCCACTTAAACTCACCGCACGACCCCCCTCGAACCTCGCAAAATTATGGGTTCTAGCATATCTAAATCGAAAAGTCGTCCACTATGCTACGCCTAATCCACATGTAAGATCGCTAAAAAGACTGCATTTTAATTTCGTAAGATTTAGCGGGCGACCCTCATGCTTCTCTCCTGATGCCAACAGAAAAAAGAGAAAATATTGTCTACAAACAAAATTGTCATTATCACACACACTCAAGCTCGCCAGACCGCCACCATGACATGTTGTGCTTTTTTGTGGGGGAAGGAGAAGGGGAGAGAAGTCGAGCCTTTGGATTTTTTCGGGGGTAGATTCGAACACAAAATAACACAACACCACAATCCTTAAGTTACACTTCGTTCTTCTTCTTTTTCTTTCTCGGCTCTTTGTTATATTTTCGGAAGCTCTATGGGAATTTTGTTGCTGTAAACTTTTTGGCCACATCTCACATCTACATACACAACATCCTTTCGTTGTCAACATTGTCGTCCTTCTCCTCCTTCCTCCCTCCCTCTGTCATTCCGTTTCATTTCATGCAACAACATATTTTCATTAACATCCCAGACATGCTCAAACCAAGAGCCCCACCAACATGGCGGGATAATGCTCGCTCGCACAAAAAGCATATGTTGGCTGGATGTGTGGCTGACTGGCTGGCTGGCAGAGGGTTGAATGCTTCTTTCACTGGTTTAAGCCTTGAGAAATGTAAGAAAAACAGCGTCACAGCAAAACAAGGGTTGTCAACCACCACCACTACCACAACACTGAACTCCGAACATCGACACCGACAACCAGCTACCATCAACCAGCAAGCCAGATGATATTTTTATGACGAAATGTAAATATAACTTTTAAAAGTTTTCCCAATCGCCCAGAATGTTTGAATACAAATCCTCTGAAGGAATTTGACCTCTGAAGCGAAAGTTCAATATGAAACAAGGAATAATCAGTCCTGAGGACAGACGATAGCCTCAGGATTTAATAAATTTGACTTGGTAGTTAAAAGGACGGGGCTGAATTAATTTTATCAATTGAGAGTCTAAGAATACGATATTGGATTTGGTCTATAAATCATTCATTCATACGAGGCCGTTATTGTTGTCCCTAAATCGATACAGATAGTAGTGCATAAATATACATCCAGAAAATTCAAAAATTCAATTCAAAATAAATTTAAAAAATACGATTTTTTATCCACATTATTAATTTATTGAAACATAAACATGGGAAGGAATAACACATAGAGTGAATGACCTCCACTGCTTAGCTGGCGCATACTCACTCCTTTTTCTAAAATAGATGCTAGACCATTTCCATAAATTAGACTGAAATTTGGTCAAATTCCTCCTCCGAATAACCTTTGATTTCAAATAAACCCATAAAAAGGCGTTAAATATCATAATCTATGTGCCTATATAATTCTCATTTACGGTAGGTATTCATAGTTGAAATATATCATGATCCGATGTAAGACGTAGTTTCTAGAGCTGTATTAGAGTAGAATGGGGCCCCATTAGGGTTATTCCAAAGAATGGACGAATATATTTGACTTTGTATTCCTATTTGAAATATAATATAATCTGCAAAATTTGAAAAAAGAATCCGATAAAAAATTTGCGTTCTTGATGGGTAAAAAATAAAATGGGGCATTTGTAAGGGCTCTACATTAAAAAGTGGTTCCATATAGATCACTTTCAAAGTAGGTATTCATAGTTGAAATATGGCATGATATGCACAATTATATCGAGATCTAATGCACTATGTGGGTTCTAGAGATGCAATAGAGTAGAAAGGCGGCCCAATTTGTATGGGGATTATACCAAAATATGGACCCATATATTTGACTTTCATAGTATGTCTTCTTAGATGAAATATAATACAAAATGCTAAATTTGATAAACTTCCGATGTAAATTGTGGGTCCTAGAGGGATAATAATAAAAATGGGGGCCATTTGTAAGGGCGCTACATTAAAAAGTGGGTCCATATAGATCACTTTCAAAGTAGGTATTCTTAGAATGAAATATGAATATAATATAATCTGCAAAATTTAAAAAACTTCCGATGTAAAATGTGGATCCTAGAGAGGTAATAATACAAATGGGGCCGACTTGAAAGGGCGCTACATTAAAAAGTGGGCCTTTATAGATCACTTTCAAAGTAGGTATTCTTTATTGAAATATAACATGATCTGCAAAATTGTATCAAGATCCAAAGTAAGATGTGGGTTCTAGAGCGATAATAGTGTAAACTGGGGGTCCATTTGTATGGGGGCTATTCCAAAACATTGACCTATATAGCTGGCTCTCGACATACGTGTTTATAGTATAAATGTAACATTGTGTGGAAAATTTGATCAAGATCCCATGTAAAATGTGCTTTTTAGAGCAGTAATATTGTAAATTGGATGTACATTTGTATGGGGGCTATATCAAAACACAGACCTATGTGGTCCACTTTCCCGTGAGCTGTTTCTAGTTCAAATAGAACACGATACTGAAAATTTGGTCATGATCCCATGTAAAATGCATATTCTAGAGCAGTAATAGTGTAAATTATAGGGATATTTGTATTTGGAGGCTATATCTAAATCTGAACCAATTTTCTCCAAATTCAATACCAATCGTCCTTGGCCAAAAAGAGTAACTTCTGCCAAATTTCATGACAATCGGACCACAATTGCGACCTGTAGAGTGCGAACAAGCTTAGATGGACAGCAGACGGACGGGCGGACATCGATTCAGCTGGTGATTCTAAGCCAATCCGTGTACTTAAAGGTGGGTCTAGCTCAATTATTTCTTGGTGTTACAAACTTTTGGCGTGAAACTAACTTATAATACCCTAATCCACGAAGTGGTGTAGGGTATAAAAATACTTTGTCAAAAATACATCATTTTCTCAGTAGTTATTTCGTTGGCAACATTCCGACGAAATGCTCATCATCATATTATTTTCACAAGTAAATATGTTTCAGTTGGTTAAACTGAATTATAAATACCCTCATTCTCAGAGGGTATGTGTATGAGCCTTATAAGACTTTTTAATTTTACTTACTGCCTGATTATTTGTGTGGGAGACACAGGCTTGTGGCATTTGGACCATGGATTTCAAGATTTAATTTTACATAGGATGGTCCGTAACATTTTGTACATTTTACTCCGCTAGAGAGGTAGGATCAAATTTTATAAAACTTTTGCTTTTGTATGGGAGCCCCCTTAAGCATAATAGGAATTATATCAACTTTCCCCCTTAAGGAGAGGTGATATTTTCGGGAAAATATTGAGAAGGGGAAATTAATGGGGGTCAGTCTTACACTTCTCCCTCTAGGGTCTACTGCGAGGAAGTTTTGTTCCTCTCTTTCATAAAAAAAATACAAAAGTATTCAAATGTATGGGGCCCACCTTAAGGGTTGCAGATGGAGCTTAGGTATGTTCTGAGAAAATATTTGGGGCCAGTTAGAGCGGTGGGAGCAAATTTTGTTAAATTTTAATTTTTGTATGGGAGCCCCATTATGGAGTGGAGATAGAGGACAGGTATGTTTGGGTAAAATGTTGGGGAAAATGCATTAAATTACATGTCTTCCCTCTATGGTTGGCAAGGGGACAGTTTTAGGCCTTTCCTTCACAAAAAACATTATAACATCATATAAATGAAAAAAGTGTGTGGACTACCATAATGGTTGATGATAGAGGCAAAAATATAGGGGGGTTTGATCCCATTGGGGCAGTTAGAGTGGTGGGAACAAATTTTATAAAATTAGTTTTTGTATGGGAGCTCCCTTAACGAGTGAAGATAAGGGGTATGTGTGTTCGGAAAAAAGTTGGGGAGGAAAATTAATGGGGGTTGGTCTTAAATTTAACCCATCTGGTAGCGACTCTGAGGCAGATTTGGGCTTCTTGTGGTTTTTTACCACTTTTCTCTCAAATTTCACACCGATGAACGTCCACTTACACTCACGACACCCCACCCCCGCCATTTTTTGGCTCATGATTTTTTCCGAACCACACAAAATTGGGGGTTCTAGTAGACCGGGTCGCACCATATACAAAAGAAAAATGCGCCGGTCATCTCTTAGAATTAAAAATAATATAAAGACGATTTCAAAAAAGTAAAAAAGACGTTAAGTTCGGCCGGGCCGAACTTTATATACCCTCCACCATGGATTGCATTCCGATTTTCGTAGAAGTCCAGCAATATTACAGGAAAATATAATTTTTTTAATATAACCAAACCAAAACAAATAAAAATATTGAAAAAATTGTTTTATAAATAAATATAATATTTTTATTATTTCAAACCACGCTTATAATACGTACCAATACGTTTACATATCGAAATAAAACTTCAAGTGAATTAAAAAAATAAATATTCTTATATTTATATTTTCAAAAAGCTTAAATACTATAAATATTGGTAGGTAGTGGGTGCTACAGTTGGTTATATTTCCATTCTATTTTAATTACAAACTACAAATTTTGAAAATTCATTAGCTCACGTACATAGTGCACAGTAACCTAACTTCATGATTTAATTAAAATTAAAAAGTACGAATTTGGAAAAATCTTTTTATTTTGCGTATCTATACAGTCAGAGTAATATTTACACCGAATTTCATGATTCTAGCTGCGTCCATTTGGTCGGTACCATTTTTATCCCCTTTTTCCTATGTTACCCCCTTAAAAGTACGACTTTCTAAAATCTCTTTAATTTACGTGTGTACACAAAGAATTTCATCATTCTAGCTGTAGTCGTTTAGATGGTACTATTTTTATCCCTCTGTATCCATTGTATCTCTTGAAAGTACGAATTTGGAAAAAAAACTTTATTTTTTGTGTCTACGCTGCCAGAGGAATGTATACGCCGAAATACATGACTCTTGCCCCGGTCATTTGGTTGCTACTATGTTATCCCATTTTTTCATTTTAACCCCAAAATGTAGGAATATCGAAAATCCGTTTACTTTAAGTGTCTACGAAATCAGAGGAATGTATACACCGAATTTCATTATTCTAGGTGCAGCAGTTTGGTGGTACCATTTTTATCCCTCTATTCCCATTTTACCCTCAAATAAGACCAAAATTGCAGTGGTAAATAATTTATTTGGAGAATTAATTCTCGAAATGCAAAGAACCGATTACAAAAGTTGCGATTGATTTTTATTCAGGGACATAGCTGCTATTAACAAATTTGTTTTCTTCTAATCCCCGATCGAAATGAAGAAATCGCGTTCATTTTTCTAAAAAAAATCAGTTTTGGGAAGTTTTTTCTTGTTTTTCGAATTGTGGGATTTTTGTCATTCGAAGGATTTTGTAGTTGGAGTATATGTCAGTAGGTAATGAGATCTTTTTTCCAATGAAACCTGTTTGAACTCCAGCCCACTAGTTTTATTGGTTTGAACATACTCCATCGTGATTTTTCTCTAAATTTGCTTCTCTTTAAAGTGAGTTCAATATAACCACTTAGGGACCGAAGACCTTTGAAGACTCCTACGAAAACTTTCACAATTGTTTTGTTCTCTATCTCAATTCAATTCTATTCGTATATCCGCGTGACGTTGGCAACTCTTCCGCCAATTACACAAACTCAAAGCAGCCTTTGTCCTTAAGAGTATTTGTGGCATTGTTTGCTCGCCAAAAATCTTTAAGGCAATCTTCACAGCAAAACCACCACCATCATCACCCCACATATGATGGCTTTTGAATTGATGACAAAGAAGAGTGAAAGAAACAGTTCTGCAGTGTGCATTGTAATCACTAAAACCAATCCGCACAATACAGTAGTGAAAGGGGAAATATTACTTACCCAGGAATTTGGGGTAAAAAAGCTGCAGTAGAGATTTAAATGAAAACCGATTAAACGGGGTTTGAAAGGTTTCATAAGAAATACTGTCATAGAATTCACAAATCAATATTATTGATAAACGAATAACTGTTATTGAACAAACAAGTTATTACATAAACGAAATACTGTCAAAACTATCCCACAATTCCCGAAAGTGAAACCATAAACACTAAAAATGGAATTTTTAACAAACTGTGATCTATTTTCACAGTAGGAATGGTAGATTTGCGCCCAGCAATGAAAATTTCATAGAATTCAGTATTATAAAAACTTCCCCACAATTCCCATAAGGAAAAAAAATTACCAAAATAGTTTTTCCCCAAATTATAAAGTATTTAAATACTTTATGGATAGACGTTGGTCAAACTCAGAAATATGTGAATTTTTCTATTTAGCATTTTTTTAATTATTAGTTAAAAAATAACTAAAAAAACAACAACAACATAAAATTGTAAAATGATAAACGTATCACCAGAACATGTACTGATGCGTTATTATATATTGTCAAAATCAACTTTTTCCACATTTTAGAAAATTCAGTATTATAAAAACTTCCCCACGATTCCCACTAGGAGAACCAAAAGCCCCAAAATTGATTTTTTTCACAAATTATGATGTATTTTCACAGTAGGAATGGTAGATTTGCGCTCAGCGATGAAAATTTCATAAAATTATGCATTATAAAAACTTCCCCACAATTCCCAAAAGGAGAACATAAAATCGCAAAATAGATTTACCCCAAATTTACCACAATTTCCAAAAGGAAAACAAAAATCTCTCAAAATGGAATATTTCACAAACTGTGATGTATTTTCACAGTAGGAATGGTAGATTTGCGCTCAACGATGGAAATTTCATAAAATTCAGTATTATAAAAACTTCCCCACAATTCCGAAAAAGAGAACAAAAATCCCCAAAAATGGAAATTTTCCCAAATTTTGAATTTTTTTCATAGTTTATGGATATGCGATGGCCAAAACTCCGAAATTTGAGCATTTTCTATTAAGTCTTAAATTGATTTTATTCAAAATGTCAAAGTTTAAAAAAAACTACGACAAAAATAAAATTGTAAAGCGCTAAATCTATCACCCAATTAATTAAACCCAATTTAGATTTTAGAAACGACAAAAATAAAGTTGTAAAGCGCTAAATCTATCAACTCAACATGTAATAAACCTAATTTAGATTTTAGAATTTTGTATATGGAGTTTGAGAGGCGAAATCCGTTCAAAGTCGATTTTGGGTACATATCTGAATGCATCGACGATGAATTCTTAATTTCTTACCTTTCTGAAATATTGGAAAATTTCAGTCAACTCAAAAAATCCGGTTCTACCAATAAACCGTGTCCTTTGAATAGACCACACTATAGTTGGCAATCAATTCTTTGTTCGATTCAATGCAGCGCTGACTGTTTGTGAAGATGTCCAAAAGTCAAGTGTTGCAGTCATTTCGTCACATACTCAACAGACACGACAGGCATGTTACTTGCAGTCTAAACACTTTTTCATCATATGGATTGTTGAGCCGCCAGTCAAACAACCACCAGCATCCTTTACCCACACCCCTCAGGTTGTATCCTTTGGGGAGGGGGGAAATTGTGTGCAATTTGAATTCAAGTATTACCGCAGCAATTTCAAAAATGCCCAATTCAATAGGACGACGACTCCACCACACATACAGACACATACGACTGTATCGTTTGTGTGTTTGTTGTATGTATTTGGTTTTGTCCCAACTGTTCCATTGTTTGCTATAAATTGACCATAAAATCACAATTGGCATAGTTTGCCAGAAACAAAAAATAAACTCCGTAACAAGAACACCACCAGCAGAATGTAGATTAGACAGGATTGGAATGGGTTGGCTGGTTGGTTGGTTGGTCGGTTTATTGGCAAAAAAAAGGTGTAAATTACCTCCATTCGCCGCCTGCTGTATACGACTGTACACTATGCAAAGGACTCCTCCGACATATGTGCAATTGGCACACAATCGAATAAAATATTCATTTGGAAGGTGTACAAGAGCCATGGAATATTTATGGTTTGAATGCCCGGCATTAGTTGGATGTTCATTCCCGTATTTTTCCTAATACCATTATTTTCTACAAGGCAATGTAACATAAATGAAGGTGATTCCATTATATCCAGGAAGGAAATAGACGAATATTGTCCGTCTGGTTACATCGACGTGGAATTTTTCCATGACCCTTTAGATATGTATTTACTTTAAGGGGGTCTCCGGATGAGTATTTTAAGTTAGATTAACATTCATTTTTATTCTTATTTTCAGGTTTATGTTTAACATTTGCAAAATGTAAAACTTACTTCCAAAGTAGTGAGTCTTTAACGCAAACTGTAAGAAATTTACGCGGAAAATTTTCGAGATGATTTTCTATTTCTTGGACTACAACTTATCAGCTGTTATACTTTGTTCAATTCTTACCTTTGCCACCTTTCATAGTTCACCATTTATAGTTCTTATTCTTAATGCAATCATTTAGCCATAAACTTACCTGAAACGAGAAAAGAAGAAACAAATTTAAAATTAGAAAATTTACAAAATGTAAATAAATAATAAAAATTAAAGTGGGTGTTATAAAACGTCCCCATAAATCCCAAAAGGAAAACAAAAATTATTATTGAAGATTTATAAAACATTTCGTGTTTAAGTTAAGCAGAAAGTGGGGTAAACTCTCTTAAAAACAACATAAAACATGTTTTCCCGTGTACTTTTTATTTTTTATACATTAAAGCATAGATTAGAATTGGTGGAGTTATTTGAAGTTTATATTATTTTTTGTGTTTTTTCAAAGTGACCACTGAATACTAGCTGAATAAGTAGCTGAAATTAATACATTTGGAATAATTCCTAAATGACGAACATCAGAATGAAACACCTCGAAAATAATAATAATATTTGTAAATTTTGTTTGAAAATTTGATTCTGAAAAAGCATCTTTTGTATGAAACTAGTTCCAAATAAAATGGATGAATTAATAAAAATAATATATATTAATTTAAAGTTTTTTATTTATACATGTTTTATTTATATCTATTATTTATTTATTATGAATTACAATTATAATGTTAATTATAAATTTAAATTTATTAAAATTAAAATTATTTAATTGTATTTTTTAAGATGCAAAATTTATCTGTGATATTAATGTATGTTTATTTATTGTAGAGTAATGCCCTGAAGATGCAATTCATGAAATTGAGAAATTTCGAAATTTTATAAATAAAACACAAAAAAAACTGGCCTCGAGCTTGAACAATTATTATTTAATAGTTAAAATCAAAAAGGTCGAATAAATATAATAGTTAAAACAAAAATATATTTATATTTTAATTTTAGGTCCAGGGTTACTATGGGGTTGTAGCTAGTTATTGCACCGATATACCAGAGCCTCTGGTAGGAATTGAACTCACAAAACCCACATTGATTTTTTTCAATTTTACTAAATTTTAATTTTTCGTCGGAGGTAGTTTCACCATTTTGACTGTAACTTAAAACAGCAATAACATTATGCAAGACAAAAAAAATATTTTTGCCGATTCATTCTGATTCAAAAAATTAACACAAATTTTATATGGATAAATAAAAAATACTAAAATTAAAATTTTACATATTGTACTCTAATTTTAGATTTATTGGGCCGATCGCCCTCGATTATAATTTATAATTGAAGGAAATTATTATGTCTACAAATGTTTTTTTGCTTTAGAATGTTGGCTATTAAAAATAAAACAAAAAAATTACGACTTTTTTCTATTTTTTATGATTTTTTTTCGTGGCAGCAAAAATAAATTTTTTCAAAAAAAAAATTCCCAAAGACTGTTCCTAAACCAATGTTTCGATGTGAAAGTGTACCTTTATAAGTATCTTTAAGTGTATCGGACTTATATTTCCAAAATGAGAGTACAAATATTTAAGGTATCTTACTTTACTAAAATTACAATTTTCGAATTTTAGTAAAAAATTAAAAAAATATATATAATAAAAATTAATATCGTTTTCACGTTTAGAAAGACAAAATACATCAGAAAATGTTATACAAATTTTCGACAGTGTAAGCGATCAAGGCTAATAATGAATAAATTATTGTTATTTTTAAATGTTATAGATTTTTCTATTGTATTTTATTATTATATTGTTAATAACTTTTCAATATTTTTGTAATGCTTTTATATTTTCACTTTTCAAAGGGATTATTTTTAAATTTTAGTTTATTTTTATTATTTATTTTATTTTCAAACTTTAGTTAATATTTATTTTAAAATTTAGTTTGTAATAGAACAATTTTCTATATATAAATTTACTAAATACACTATGAAAAAAAGTTAAATATTGTGCCCATTTTTGTGTACATTAAAGCATATTATATATATAAATATTTATTTTGTTAGTTTTTCAGAAAAAACATCTTTTCCCCTTTTTTGGTGTCTGCTCCACTGTTTCTAAAAAATAAATAGTAGCCCTCATTATTGGTCCTTCTTTTACTGATCGGTTATTTTTGAATCAGGATATAACGACATTTGCAAAATAATATAAAATTAAACCAAGGATTCTGGGGCGGAAAAAGTCTATCCGGGAGCGAAATTTGTATGGGAGCTATATGTAAATCTGAACCGATCTGACCATTTTCACCATGAGTGTTTCTAGTGGAAATATAAGATGTCTTGCCAATTTTGAAGAAAATCTGTTCCAATGTATAGTATCTAGAGTGAAAAGAGTAAAATCGGGAGTGAAATTCGTATGGGACCTATATCTAAATCTGAACCGATTTTCTTGAAATTAAATAGCGTTCGTCCTTATCCAGAAAAACTTAGTTCGTTGCAATCTGATAATAATTGCGTCCTGTATCGTGATTACAAGAATAGATGAACAGACAGACGGACATGGCTAAATCGATTCAAAAACTGATTCTAAGTCGACCGGTATAATTAACAATGAGTCTATCTCGCTTCCTTTGGGATGTTACAAACAAATGCACAATGACATAATACTCTCGTGGAGTGTATTTTTTTGAAAAATCAATTTTCGAAAAAAAAATCCATTTGAAAAAAAACAATCATTTATTGAAAACAATATTTTTTTTTGAAAATTATTTTATAAAAAAAAAATCATTTTATAAAAAAATTAAAAAATTATTGTTCTGTAAAAAAATATTAAAAAAAAATCGTAAAAAAATAATTTTTGTAAAAAAATCATTTTTTGAAAAAAAAAATCATGTTTTGAAAAAAAATCATGTTTTGAAAAAAAATCAGTTTTTGAAAAAAAACATTTAAAAAAAATCATTTTGTGTAAAAAAAACATTATTTTTTATTAAAAAAATTTTTTATAAAAAAAATCATTTTTTATAAAAAATAAATCATTTTTTATGAAAAAAAAAATTACTTATTTAAAAAAAATCATTTTTTATATAAAAAAATCATTTTTTATAAAAAAAATCATAGTTCTGTAAAAAAATATTTAAAAAAAAATTGTAAAAAATCATTTTTCGTAAAAAAAAAAACATTTTTTATAAAAAATCATTTTTGTAAAAAAAAAAACATTTAAAAAAAAAAAAACATTTTTTTAAAAAAACATTTAAAAAAAAACATTTTTTTAAAAAAAAATCTTTTTTTGTTAAAAAAATCATTTTTTATTAAAAAAAAATCATTTTTTATAAATCTTTCTTCATTGAACAAATCAAATATGAACGGGTGTTATTGGAGCTATATGTAGTACTTTTTGTAATTTATTTTAATATTTAAAAACCAAAATTATGAAAAATTTTCTAAAAAAAAGATCACAGTTAAACCCTGTTTATTCGAATATCTCGAAAACTAGAGCTAATGTATCAAAAAAGAGTTCCACCCTAGTCCTCGTAGTCAAATTTAATCTCCTCGTGAATTTTTCATCAGTTCATTGCATTAAATATCGCTCACACACAATGCCTTAATCAATAAACCCTGCTGCTGCTGTTGTGATACTCTGGGGATACCTACGAGAAGAACTAAACAAAAGCAACAACTTGATATCATTTCAGAACCTACCTAACTCCCCAACCATTCCTCCCTATCACTAAATGTTGGGAGAAAATCTAGAGGAACCCAATAAACCACAACAAATGACCATTTTGTTTGTTCTTTTATGGCAGAGGCAAAAAAGGATTACAACGATAATTGACTTTCGATTTATACACATATTTATGTAGATTTCTAGTCAATTTAACTATCTCGAGGATAATACAAAAGATACACAGAGCAAAAGAGAGAGGGTGGGAGGGAGACGAAAAGGAAGAAGAAAAGAATAAAAAAAACAACAACACAACAACGAAATGGCGTATAATAGAAAATCAATAGCAATTACCAATAGAGGACGAATGGATGGATGGACGGACGGACGAACGGACGGATGGATAGATGGACGCTGATGTGGAAAAAAGGATAAATCTGAGATTAACATCCGAACACAAAGGATTCTGCCAACTACGATAGATTGTGCAACATGGGCCAGCAGCAGGGGGATGATTTAAAGCAAATGGCAAAGATTGAAAAGGACTGAAATGGAAATTAATACATTCACACAGCACACACACTCACACGCAAAAACACTCGGACCGACCTACCCCATTCAAGAGCCCATTCAATCGTCGTAGACCAGTACCATTTCTCCCTTCCTTCCCAAGCCCTTCGTCGTAATTGATGGTTGTAAAATAATTGAGCCAATTGCTTGAGAGGCCGGGCCGGGCCGGGCCAGGGCAGGCAAAACAATACAGAATCATACGATACGATACGATATCCATACGAAAACTGTTTCAGTCAGTTCACCACTTGGGATCTTTTCAGCACAAGCACTTGAAGAAAGAAAGAATAAGCTCGAAACAAAGCGACGAGTGAATGCAATTTTTGCCAGAACATTGAACTCAAAAGTTCAATTTCGTTCGTATTGAATTCACCTCCCCAACGACCAGACCTAAGACCGACCAGTAGTGTACGACAAAATAGCAACGTTTGGGGAGATAATTAAGATTATAAGATATTCAAGGTTCAGAAAAAGAAACGCTTACAAAGACCGACCAGTAGTGTACGACAAAATAGCAACGTTCGGGGGAGATAATTAAGATTATAAGATATTCAAGGTTCAGAAAAAGAAACGCTTACACATCGTAATTCGTAAGAACAACAAGGGTGAAATGGGGCAAAAGGGGGACACAAATTGTACCATCAAATGTCTTCAGCTAGATCTTCAAATCCGGTACGGACGTAATTCTCACGAAGAAGAGAATTGGCAAAATCGTACTTTCTTGGGAGTGAAATGTGGCAAAAAGGGATAAAAATGGTACCATCTCCCTAAAGAAACGGCTGCTGATAGAATCTTGAAATCTGGCACGGAAGTAACTCTCATGAAAAATAAGTTTTTGAAAAAATCTGGCTTTTAGGGGAGTGGAAAGGGACAAAAGGTATAAAAATGGTACCACCGTCCCGGTCAAACGACTGCCGTTAGAGTCTTGAAATTTGGTATGAAAAGGTTTCAGTAAAAATCGTACTTTTTTGAAATGGAAAAAAGGATAAAAATGGTACCGAAAAAACGACTAAAATTGGAATCATGAAATTCGATTTGTACATTCCGAAAACTGTGTACACCTGAAAAATGAGGGAATTTTAAAAATTCGTACTTCTAGGGGTAAAATGGGACTAAAATGGCAGCAAAAAAATGGCTGACGCAGGATTATGAAATTCGGTTTGAATATTTCTCTGTCGTGTAGTCGTCAAAAATTAGGAGATTTTTCGATTTTTTTATATTAAAGGAGAATGCAGGACATAAAGGATAAAAAATGCACCAAGTGCTAAAAAGCTAAAATAAGTGTTGCAGCTTGAAACGCAAAATTCGTGCGAAGAAGCGATTTTTCGATATTCGCACTATTAAGGGGCCAATGGGATAAAAATGGTACCATCGTCCAGATCAAACTGCTGTTATTAGAAATATGATACAAAAATGTTTGTATCAATTTTTCAACTAAAAGATCATTTTGCAAAAGTTTTTCTTTTTGGCGGTGAAATGGGATAAAAATTGTACGAATCAAAGGACTAAAGCAAGAAACATGATATTCAATGTGTAGACGTGCATAATAAAGGTGTTTTTTTAATTCATACTTTAAAAAAATGGTACAAAAAACGGCAGAATTTTGGGCCATGTAATACAGTGTTGATATTTCAGTGTATTTTTGAAATTCGTTCTTTTTCGGGGATGCAATGGGGCAAAAAAGGAATATAAATAGCAGCAAAAATGGCTGAAGCTGAAATCGTGAAATTCGGTGTGTATATTCCTCTGACAGTGTAGACCTGTAACACGTATGGATTTTTCGTTTTTTTTTTTTTATTTTTATGGAGGAGACAGGACAAATAGCGAATAATAAGGTACCAACCTAAGCGTTGCAGCTGGAAGCGCAAAAATCTGGTATATACATTTCTCTACCTACATATGTAGATGCGCAACATAGAAGAATTTTTCGAAATAAGTACTTGCAAAGGCGATGCGGTACAAAAAGGGATAAAAGTGGTAGCAACTAAAAGCGACTTTTAAGGGGGCGGGATAAAACGGTATTAAACTGGTGTAGATGCCTAAAATGAAGGAATTTTTAAAATCCTTCTTTTTGGAGGTGGAATGGAAAAACGGGATAAAAACAGTAGCAAAAAGCTGGAATCATGAAATTCGAACTGATAATTCCTCTAACTACTTAGATGAGCAGAATAAATGCTTAGCATACAACAATTTTGTTCCAAAAAGGAATATCCATAAAGGAATCGGAAGAAAAATACAAAATGGAGGCAAGATACCTCATTATCTATATAAAAAGAGTTGCGTTACTGACTGACTCATTGACCAGCCCCCAGACCAAACGGCTGAAACCAGGTCATGAAATTTTCAGGGTAGTTCCCAAATATGACGTAGAGTCGAATAAAAAAGGGTTTTACGAAATTCGTACTTTTAGGGGGTAAAATGGGACAAAAAGGGATAAACATCGATCCTTCGTCCTGACTAAACGGTAGTAGCTAGAAACATAAAATTCGGTGTGTTCCTTACAATGCCCATGTAGACGAGCTACAAATAGGGATTTTTTTCGAAATTTGTACTTCTAAGGGAGGAAAGAGACAAAAAGTGATAAAAATGGTTCCAATTTAAGAATTGCAGCTAGAATCGTGAACATCGGTATTTACATTCCTCTGACAACGTAGACTTACAATATAAATAGATTTTTCGAAATTTGTACTTATAAAGGGTGAGCGGGACAAAAAGGGATACAAGTTGTACCAACTAAAGTATTGTAGCTAGAATCGTGAAATTTGGTATGTAAATTTCTCTGACAACGTAGATTTGCGGGACAAAAAGGGATCAAACTGGTACCAATTTAAGTATTGCAGCTAGAATCGTGAAATTTGGCGTGTAAATTCCTCTAATCACGTAGCGCAGTAGAATTGAATTGTCGTGAAATTTGGTGTATAATGTCTGACAACGTAGAAGCGTAATCTAACTGGATTTTTTCAAAATTTGTACTTATAAGGGTTGAGCGAGACAGATAGGGATACAAATTGTACCAATTTAAGTATTGCAGCTATAGTCGTGAAATTTGGTGTGTAAATTCCTCTCACGTCATAGAAGATTAAATGCATTTTTGTACTTTTAAGGGTGAGCGGCATAAAACGGGATAAAAATGGTACCGACTAAAGTATTACAGTCAGAATCGTGAAATTTTATATGTAAATTCCTCTGACCATGTAGAAGCGCAGTAAAATTGTTTTCCTCGAAATTTTCACTTTTAAGGGGTACGCGGGAATAAAAGGGATACAAGACAAGCTGAACGTATTACCAAACAAAGTACATGTTTTAGGGGAAGAAAAAACACGTGCTACCTATAGTGATTATTCAAAATGTGTACTTTTTGCGAAAGAGTTGCAAAAAGTTATAAAAATTATATTCAAAAAAAGAAAATTAAATAAATACTACTGGCTTTTTCTCGTGCAAAGCAGCGGGTACTGCTAGTTTGTATATAAACTGATAGATGTGATAATCTTCCACGCCAAAAGCAAAAGGGACTAGCGCATAGTCAATCTGCAAATATGTGTTTAAACCTTGTCAGAAAACATCGATCGGTTCTTCCAAATCAATATCTTTCTGAACACGAAAATACGATTTTTCTTTATTTTCTTTTTCTTTCATTATATTTCTCAACATAGTTGATACACTTAACAACTTAGAGTTTATTCAATTTCATTTTACAATATGTATTCAACTTCCGTCGTTTGAAGTGAAACTCTCCCTCAAAACCATTTATACACAAGCTTGGGAAACAATACTAGTCGCAAGAGAAATGGAACTGGTGGACGTGGAAACGATTCGCAGCATAATCCAATCCAATTTCTTGAAAGGTTTTCCATGAGGTGTGAATTGATGATTTTGATCGGCTGTCAACATCACTATGAGTTTCATTTTCATCTTGATGGCTTTGTGAGAAGTCAAAATTGTGCCCATTTGAAGTTCACAAAATCTATGAGTGATTGCAGAGAAATAAATTGATCTATAATGTGCCACTATTTATTTTCGCTCTTGGACTGGAGGGAAAACCAAAGCATTCTTCTTCGAAAAAAAAAGCAATGAGGAAATAGAAACTCAAAAATCTTAAAAATTTACAAATTTGTGATCCAAAAAATACCTAAAATTCATCAAATCAGATAAATACGGCAAATAAAGGTATATCTGCCATTGTAGTATAAAAACAATTTCTAATTTTGGTACAATACAATATCTGCAAATCTTACACAATCATATGTAAAAACATTGCTAAAAAAATTAAAAAAATAAAAATAAAAAAACTATGTTTGCTGGACAACTACACACAGATTTCTAAAATGTTCTCAAATAATTTATTTATAGTTCAAAAAGTTAAAGTTTCTTCTTTTTTAAAGTCGATGAAAATGGAAATCTGCGAGAAAAAAATACAAAATGTGTCCGTCCTAAAAATTTATTTTTTGTGTGCATCGATGCATAGCGCCGTACGACGAATTTTAAGTCGTTACACTTGAACCGGACGATATACGCGTCTGAAACTATAGGCAACATGGAATTTATTGGCGTTTTTAGATTCTTCATTTCTTCATCGTGTTGCCACTTTACAGGAGTACAAAGTTCTAAAGGATACGATTTTTCAAAAATTATTTTAAATACTTATTGGCACCCTATGATAAGGCTATTAGTGTAAAATCAAAGGGGAGAATATCTATTAAAAATACTTCAAATATAATGCTTATATATGTATTAGTTAGCACTAACAACCACTTCAAGTATGTCCTTTAATTTATTTAGATAATTCATATTTTACATTTTATATGGCTATAGATGATAAGCTATTACAGATAGAAGCTTTTGCAATCTTCTATCTGTAGCACCTATAATTCTCATTAATGTGGCACTTATACCGGTATCATACGGAGGGAATAAGTATTTAAAATAATTTTTGAAAAATGTTATCCTTTGGTACTTTTAATAGGCAAAAGGATGAGGAAGTGAAAAACTAAAAACGCCAATTAGGTCCACTTCACCTATAGTGTGTATTATGGACAGTGTACTGATCAACACAAAGAAGTTTATATAGATTTGTTTGTTAATTTTTGTCGAAAGTGCTCTCATGAAACTCTAAACTCGCTTATATGTTCAATTAAAAGTAGCTATGAACGCTACAATTGTTGCGAATTTCAATTTCACATAGAAACTGTGGTCCTTAAAAATAAGAAAAAAAATATTTTTTGCTGACACGAAAAATAAAAAAAATATTTTATTTAGTTAAAAAAATATTTTATTTAGTTAAAAAAAATATTTTATTTATTTAAAAAATATTTTATTTATTTAAGAAATATTTTATTTAATTAAAAAAATATTTTATTTAATTAAAAAAATATTTTATTTAATTAAAAAAAATATTTAATTAAAAAAAAAATATTTTATTTAATTAAAAAAAATATTTAATTAAAAAAAATATTTTATTTAATAAAAAAAAATATTTTATTTAATTAAACAAAAATATTTTATTTAATTAAAAAAAGTAAAAAATCTGTTAATAAATGTAGACGGTAGACGAAAATATTTTTCAAAAAAAATATTTTTTTGCTGGCACGAAAAATAAAAAAAAAAGTATTTTATTTAATTAAAAAAAGTAAAAAATCTGTTAACACATTGAGTGCCAAGCGGTTTTGACGCAAACCTTCCCATGGGGCCAAACATTTTTTTAGCTATAAGTAAAAGCAATCGCTGTCGTACGGAAACGTACGACGTGGCACTCAATGTGTTAATAAATGTAGTTTTTGTTTAAAAATTGCAGTGTTATTATTGCAAAATTCACTAAAAAATTACTCAAATGTATCGGAATGATTTTTGGTTCTTTACTTTGTCAGCACTGAAGATGAAAATGACTTCAAAAAATCTGCTGTCGTGTCACAATTTGTAGGAAATGTGCTTTACATTTTTTAAATTTCGGGAAAATATAGCAAATAGGTCAGAGATAAAAAAGATAATAAACCAAAAATGTATTCACGTTCATTTATGACAACTTTCTTCTTTGGTCAGGTTTTTTAGATCATTTAAAAAAAAAAATACACAAAACATTGTCTATCCTTGAGTAGCCTTCCCGAGTAGCGAGTAAGTGAAGCTTTTCAAAACAAAATTGTTTCCTTTCATACTCATACCGCGAGCCATGCACCTTTTTTAAACTCTCCTGCATTGGCATTAAAATCCAATCTAACGAAAGTCTCTCTTTTTCTCTCAGAATGAATAAATTCCCCGAATAATCCGCCGCCATAAACTTTCGAGTGTGGCAGCAGGGTTTATTTAAATACTTTGGCCGTTAGTCTTGCTTCGGTCATTATCGTTAAATCCACTTCAGTGGATTCCAAAATTCTTCTACATTCGAATGGAGTCAGAGCAACGTTGGAATGCTGCACAAATCAGCAGCAGCAGCATCAGCGCCAGTACCAGCATTAAAGCTAAGAACTGCAGCAAATAGAGTTGCTCACAAAGTGACAAAAAAGTCAACAACGCCAACTACAACAACAAAAGAAAATAGACAATTGAAACGACCCCAATTCGCAACATGACACACACACACGCGCGCACTCATTCACCACCAGCACGTATAAAAATACAACTCTGTGCATAATGGCCCCACTAGACCATTCATGCAAACGCACGAACGCACGCTCTCGCGCACACACACACACGCACGCATACCCTCATTCATGGCACATCTCGAACAAAGCTTCATTTAAATGTTGCAACAACAAAGCAACACTTCACTGTGTTTCACACACAGTGAATTCGTGTGCGGGTGCACGAGTGTGTGTGCGTGTTTGTTTGATTCGTGTGCAGTCACCACACACTCTGATAATAAATGTCAGTGCCGGTATGAGAGTGAGCGGGCAGACAGACTCAAACACACAGAGGGACAATGGCTCAAGGATGGTTGGGTCCGCCGTGTTCGTTGTTTGTTCGGACTTGTCTGCCCGTCTGTCGTTCGGTTGGTCGCCTAGTTCGTCCGTCCTTCGGCCGACACAATAAAGAACCGAAACGGAAGAACAGCCACAAAAAGCGACGTGTGGATAGATTTGTATGAATGAATGGCTGGATGGATGGATGAATGTATGTTCGGGCTCAAATAAATGTTGCCATTGGCTATTGAAAAATCTTCTTTGTGTATAAATATTTAACAAATAAATAAGAGGAAAAACAAGAACAACAACAGCGACAAAAAAGGGAATGCAAAAACAAACAAGCATGAGACGATAGAGTCCACTTTGGATCTGGGTGTTTGACGTATGTATGTTTACACAGACCTGTGTTTACACAGGACGAAGTAGGGAGGCGACACTAACTGCCACTACGAAATGAGCAATTCCAATAAATCAAGCTTCATATTATCGCTTTACTAGTTTATTTATAGCTGTGAAAAGACCAAGAGGAATTACAGTAAATACTACCTCGTCGTAAGAAAATATAGGGTGTTTTTTAGAGGTTCCAATTACCGATAAAAAGGGGGCAAAAATACAGAAATAGCCTAAAAACTGTATCGGAGTCGCCTCCAGAGGGATCAAACTTAAGACCTCCCCCTTATTTTTTCGTACCATAATACCATCCTATCCTCACTACTTAACTAATCACTACCAATACTAATTTTAATAAAATTTCCTCCCATCGCTCTAACTGCCCCAAGGAGGCCCATAGTCAAATGTATGACCAAACCCCAATATTTTTTCAGACCCAACTTTTTCTCAGAACATACCTTTTCTCTATCCTCAAACATTAAGGTGGTCCCCATACGATTTTTTTTATTTTTTATAATTTTGTATGAAATAAAGGGCCAAAACTGTCCCGGAATAGCCTTTAGAGGCGTCAAATGAAATATCGGCTTCCACTCATTTTACTTTCTCAACAATTTTTCCGAAGACACATATCCCCACTACTTAGGCAGCCGCCATACAAAAATAAAATTTTAACTGTCCCAAGGAGGCCCATAGAGGAGTCAAATACATGACTAATCCTGAGTATTTTTTCAGCCACAACATTTCCTCAGAACATACATACCTCTATCTTCAAACATTAAGGCGGTTCCCATACAATTTTTTTATTTTTTTTTATGAAATGAAGTTCCAAAACAGTCCCGCAGTCGACTCTAGAGGCTTCAGATGTAAGACCGACTTCCGCTAATTTTCCTTTCTCAACAATTTTTCTGAAGACAACTAGCACCTGCCCACTCCTTAAGATACAAAAACTAATTTTAATAAAATTTCTTCCCATCGCACTAACTGCCCCAAGGACGTCCATAGGGGAGTCAAATGTATGACCAACCCCCCCAAATATTTTTTCAGTCCCAACATTTTCTCAGAACATACCTATGCTCGATCTTCAAACATTAAGGTGGCCCCCATACGATTTTTTAATTTTAATAATTTGTTATGACTTCCGACTTCCACTAATTTTCCTTTCGCAACAATTTTTCCGAAGACACCTATCCCCACTACTTAAGGGGACCGCCATACAAAAATAAAATTTTTAATAAAATTTGCTCCCGTCGTTTTAACTGCCCCAAGGAGGACCATAGGGGAGTCAAATACATGACTAATTCTGAGTATTTTTTCAGCCCCAACATTTCCTCAGAACATACCTACCCTCTATCTTCAAACATTAAGGCGGTGCCCATACGATTGTTTTATTTTTAATTATTTTTTTATGAAATAGAGTCCCAAAACTGCCCCGTAGTGTCCTATAGAGACGTCAAATGTAAGACCGACTCTCACTAATATTTCCGAAGACACCTAATCTCTATCCCCACTACTTAAGGGGAACCCCATTAAAAAAAACTAATTTTTATAAAATTTGCTCCCATCTCTTTAACTGCCCCTGTCATAGTCAGGAGGCACATAGGGGAGTCAAATGTATGACCAACCCTCAATATTTTTTCAGTCCCAAAATTTTCTCGGAACATACCTATCCTGTATTTTCAAATCTTAAAGTGGTCCCCATAATTTTTTTAATTTTTTATGACATAAAGGCCCAAATCTACCCCGAAGTCGCACCTAGAGGCGTTAAATGTAAGACTCACCTCCTTTAATTTTTCTTCCCCATCATTTTTTCCGAACACAACTACCCCCAATCACCACACCTCGAACATCTATCTTCAAACATTAATGTAGTCTCCATAATTTTTTTTGTTTTTATTTTTTTTTTTATTTTTAAATTTTTATATTTTTATATTTTTATATTTTTATATTTTTATATTTTTATATTTTTATATTTTTATATTTTTATATTTTTATATTTTTATATTTTTATATTTTTATATTTTTATATTTTTATATTTTTATATTTTTATATTTTTATATTTTTATATTTTTATATTTTTATATTTTTATATTTTTATATTTTTATATTTTTATATTTTTATATTTTTATATTTTTATATTTTTATATTTTTATATTTTTATATTTTTATATTTTTATATTTTTATATTTTTATATTTTTATATTTTTATATTTTTATATTTTTATATTTTTATATTTTTATATTTTTATATTTTTATATTTTTATATTTTTATATTTTTATATTTTTATATTTTTATATTTTTATATTTTTATATTTTTATATTTTTATATTTTTATATTTTTATATTTTTATATTTTTATATTTTTATATTTTTATATTTTTATATTTTTATATTTTTATATTTTTATATTTTTATATTTTTATATTTTTATATTTTTATATTTTTATATTTTTATATTTTTATATTTTTATATTTTTATATTTTTATATTTTTATATTTTTATATTTTTATATTTTTATATTTTTATATTTTTATATTTTTATATTTTTATATTTTTATATTTTTATATTTTTATATTTTTATATTTTTATATTTTTATATTTTTATATTTTTATATTTTTATATTTTTATATTTTTATATTTTTATATTTTTATATTTTTATATTTTTATATTTTTATATTTTTATATTTTTATATTTTTATATTTTTATATTTTTATATTTTTATATTTTTATATATTTATATATTTATATATTTATATATTTATATATTTATATTTTTATATTTTTATATTTTTATATTTTTATATTTTTATATTTTTATATTTTTATATTTTTATATTTTTATATTTTTATATTTTTATATTTTTATGAAATAATGGCCCAAAAATGTCAGACATAATACATCCCCTCTAAGGGAGAAAACCCACCCGCTATTTCTACTCTTAAAGGGGCTGCCATACAAAAACTATTTTTAATAAAATTTGCTTCCACCGCTCTAACTATTTAATTTATTTAACTATTTCCCATTTGGTATACTTCTCAACTAACTCTTGTAAAACTTTTTCGAAGTTAGCTTTAGATTTGGGTATTTTTCTACTCATTCGCCATTAACGAATTTAATACAAAAAAATAATAAAATAATCATTAAATAATTTTTCCCAGTGTACCCAAACCATTATCGTTGGCTTTAATAAATTCCAATATACGAGTACGACTAACGTTTGGTTTAGTTTATTTTTACGTATCTAGATATTCAATCACACATACACACACACATTGATTGACATGGATTGTGGGGGCATTGCAGGGAGCAGGTGTGGGTGGTGTGTGCAACATTTCGCATTTGTATTCATCGAGTTGCTCACTTGTTTCCTTTGGGGAGGATAAATATCCATCCATCATCGGTACGTACACATCCAATAACATTCACAACTTCAAGGTGCCATTGAAGAAGAACATACATATGTAAATTTTGTTTGGTTTTTTTCTTTCTAGCCAAGTTTAAAGTCTGATACCTGTCGTCTCGCAGTCGCTTATTTGTCTAGTAACTTGAAATTATGTCGATTTATTTGCATAAACAACATTTGGAGAATAATTTCTGTACATTTTATAGAATTAAATTCAATTTCCATTGATTAACAAAAATTCGACACCCCCTCGACGCACAGACAACAGTTGATTACAATAAGCCAAAAGAAAATGGAAAAAACATTGATTGACTTAGAGTGGGAATGATAATTCGGAAAAATAGATATTGAAACAAAGGCAAATGAGAACACTCGTCCTGAGAACTAATAATACCTGAAGAAAAACAAGTTCTTTTAAATTTATCAAATCCTTTCCAGAGCATAAAAAACATTTGTGATATTATCCTGGATCAATATCAATATTTTATAGAATGCAAATTTGTTTACAAATTGCATAGTGGTGGCATTTATTATTTGTTGGTCCCTACTACCTTTATCATTATTTCTGGCCAATGACGGTCTTCATCACAAGTTTCAAATCAAATTTATTGATTACAGACCAAAATAAAACAAATGCGCGGCACGACAAAACAAATGGTATAATGAAATATATACATAAACACTCCATTAATTTAGCATAGTCTCATTTGAAATTCAAAATGAAATTCTACACTGATATGCCCTCAAACGCCAGTAAAAAATGTATTCTGTTCTGTTTATATAATAACAACACAATAAGTTGTTAGTATTGAATTGTAGAAACGTGAGTGATTTTCAGTGTTAACTTAGATTAGCCTCACCTCGTTAAAATTAATTAAAAGTGTCTTCTTGTTAACAGCAAGTTTAATTTAGTTTTAGTGTTTTCAATTATTTCACCAGTCCGTCATTTTTTTTAAATAATGCCATAATTTCGATTTTGCCTAGAAGTGTAGAGAGATGCTAAATTATTCAACGAAATTTCAGTCGAGGCCGTCTTTATCGCATCAACAAGCTCATCTCTATTTGAGAAAACTGCTTTTCCTCCAGCATACATTTTTCGTGTTAACCATCGACAAACAATTGCAAAAATTTAAATATATATATGGCTGTTGACAACATAGCCACACAAGCACTCTATACAGAAGATCACTGATGAATTATCCCCACACAGGATACAAAATGCGTATGTATAGTTTAGTGTGGCTCTCCTCTTTTCCTTTATAAAAAAAAAAACAAAATTTCCTTCGTAAGAAAAAAGCTTGATCGATATTGAGGTCCTTAACAACACGAGCTGCATCTATGGATGGGAGAATTCGAGCAAAACTATGCATATATATTATATATATAAAAGAGTTGCGTGATTGAGTGACTGACTGATCACTCTCCAGACCAAACAGCTAGAGCTAGAATCATGAAATTTGGTGTGTACATTTCTCTTACAGTGTAGAGGTGTGATAAGACGGGGTTTTTCGAAATTCGTACTTTTAAGGGGGAAAAATGGGTAAAAAGGGATAAAAATGGTACCACCACAATGACCAAACGGCTTGGCCTAGAATCTTGACATTTGGTATGGGCGTTCCTCTTGCGGCATGAAGGCATCCTAAAAAGTGTATTTTTAAAAATTCGTACTTTTGGGGGGTAAAATAGGGCAAAAAAGACCAAAAGTGGTACAAACAACACGACTGAAGCTAGAATCATGAAATTTGGTGTGTAAATTTTAAAATTGGATTTTGAAAAATTCGTACTTTTTGGGGGTTAAATGGGGCAAAAATGGTACAAACAACACAACTGAAGCTAGAATCATGAAATGTGGTGTGTACATTTCTCTTACAGCGTAGAGATCAGATATGAAGTGAGTTTTTCGAAATTCGTACTTTTAAGGGGTAAAATGGGGTAAAAAGGGATAAAAATGGTACCACCACAATGACCAAACGGCTTGGCATAGAATCTTAAAATTTAGTGCGCAAATTCCTCTTATAGCTTCAACGCGCCCAATAAAATATGTTTTAAAATTCGTACTTTTTGGGGTAAAATCGGGTACAAAGAGATAAAAATGGTACCAATCAAACGGATGGAGCTGGAATCATAAAATTCGGTGTGTATATCCCTCAAAATGCTTAGAATCGCAAAATGAAGGAATTTTTCGAAATTCGTACTTTTAAAGTGTAAACGGGGAAAAGGGGATAAAAAAGGTACCAATAACACGGAGGATGATACAATAATGAAATGCGGTATACATATTCGTTTTAAAGCGTAGAACACTGATAAGGAAGAATTTTACGAAATTTTTTACTTTTAAGGGATTAAATGGGATAAAAATTGTACCACCGCCCAGACAAAAAAGCTGATCCTACAATCTTAAAATTTGGAACGGCCATTACTTTTATAGCATGAATGCGACCAAGACAATATTTTTGTAAAATTCGTACTTTTTGGGGCCAAATCGGGTAAAAAGAGACACAAATGGTACTAATCAAAGAGACGGATCTGGAATCATGAAATTCGGCGTGTACATACCGCAAAATGCTTACAAACGCAGAATGAAGGAGTTTGCCGAAAATCATACTTTTAAAGGGTAAACGGGAAAGGGGGGTAATAAAGACCACATACGAAGTAGGGGGTATTTGCTAGTAAAATGTATGTATATCTCATGTAGTTCTGACAGCAAATTATGATATTTCAAATGTCAAAACTGCACATGGAAAGAAGGCAAAATGTTCAGTATATACCAAAGCTTTTTGGGAAGAATTTTGGAAGAAAATCTGTTGGTAACTTGCATGAGGTAACAATTGTTGTTTCCAATATGTTTCATTACATATCACAAATAATATATTAATACTTTAAATACGTCCGCAAATTCTACTTTGAAATATTTTGGAATCTTGCCGAATCCAAAGATGATCACCTCAGCCATGTCAAATTTTGAAATGACTGCCCAGCAAAAACTCGGTAATGCCACCTAATTATTATTTGCATTACCTAGTAATGACAGCCCATTACGCCCTGCATTATTTTGATGTATGAAATAATGGACTCCTGTGATAATGGCTTAAAAAGTAGTTATTGGTAACAACACATCCATGTTTTGCTACACATAGAGTTGTGTGTAACTCTGTCATCCAGCCATTTCGATGTTTGATGAAGAAAATTTAGTTGCTTCTTGTCAATCGAAGTGTGCACATGTTACGCGGAATGCGAGTTATTTCTTTGCAGAATCATAAATTTAACTGGTACCACAATATTGGAATTTAAAAAATGTTTTATTTTATTGCCAAAATAGTATTATAATACTATCTTTACAACACAACAATAACAATAAGAATAATGGAAAATACATTTCCCATTCTTCTTATTACGGAATAATAAGAAGACAACAAAACTGTTTTTTTTTGCGTTTACGTTCGCTTGCCGAGATGTGGTTGTTCATTATACAAATTTTGAAATATAATGAAGTTGCAATAACTTGAAGTTGCGAGAAATGTTGGGCAGTGTTTGTTCAAACCAACAACCACAACACACAACAACATCAGTCAACATACTTACCAACCAGTACTTATATATTAACTTTTTGTAAGCGAGCGTGGAACTACTTATTTCTCAACTTTTTGTAAGCGTGCGTGAAAGTACTTATTTTTTTACAATCCCTTTATAAAAATATTTAGAAACGGATCCGAAAAATATGTAGTGAAGGTTTTTGGTTTTGCCTTATTCCTCACTTTTCTTTGTAATGAGAGTTTTTGCTGGGTTCCAACTATTATGTACCGATTGATATATTTCGAACACCGTTCTCATAAATACCTACAAAAATGTGCTTAAGATATGTGACTCACAAGAATTTATATTTATGACGAGTTTGGTTTCGTATTTTAAAGGTTGTGATCTCTGTTTTCACTGTTGGATTGTTTATAAAAATTTTAAATAAACTTTTAGTACAAACATGTTACTTCAATCAAAAGATAAAACATCTAAAAAAAATGGGTCACCATTTTTAACGTTTTTCCTTCTTTAAATAGACGACAACATTAATTCAACTGTAACTTTTTTCTTTCCTTCTCGCCATAGATGTAAATTTCTGTTACTTATCGTAAAGGGAATAAGGTCTCCTTTCTTTAATCATTTTAGCCGACGAACCTTCCCAGCAGGTCCACTTAAAAATTTTAAATTTTTCAATATAAAAAATCAAAAATTCTCATATCATATCAAATATCCCTATTAGTCCCTATTAATATCATAGAACCTTAGCGTAAGTCTGTCTGTCTGTTTGTTTGTTCCGCAATCACGCGTAAACGGCTGAACCGATTTGAATTTGTTGAAATTTTCAGTACAGATAGATGCAGGTCTGGTCTGGTCTTTTAAAAATTTGCTCTGTGGGCGTGGCAATAGTGTTTTTGAGAGCTAGAAGGCTGAAAATTGGTACATAATATTACTGACCACGAGAGTGGTAAATATGATGCCGAAATTTGGATTTTCATTTTGTGGGCTAAGTGGGCGTGGCAAGTGTTTTTTTAAGCTAGAATGCTGCAAATTGGAACGTATATAAAGAGTGATTTTTTTGAGGTTAGGATTTTCATGCATTAGTATTTGACAGATCACGTGGGATTTCAGACATGGTGTCAAAGAGAAAGATGCTCAGTATGCCTTGACATTTCATCATGAATCGTCTTACAAACGAACAACGCTTGCAAATTATTGAATTTTATTATCAAAATGCGTGCTCTGTTAAGAAAGTTCATTGCGCGCTTCCATTTTATGGTCAGTTTAATCGACCCACTGAAGCGGCTATTCGGGCTATTGTGACTAAATTTCGCACCAAATTTACATTGTTGGACATTAAACCACCAACACGCTTACGTAGAGTGCGAACTGAAGAAAATATCGCAGCTGTATCGGCCAGTGTTAATGATGACCACCAATTTTCGATTCGTCGCCGTTCGCACCAATTGGGTCTCTGTTACTCAAAAACGTGGAAATGCCAAAATTGGACTAAGCGGATGGACCACCTAAGACGCAGCCGCGGTCAACATTTAAATGAAATTATCTTCAAAAAGTAAATGTCATGGACCAATCTAACGTTTCAAATAAAGAACCGATGAGATTTTGCAAATTTTATGCGTTTTTTTTTTAAAAAAAGTTATCAAGCTCTTAAAAAATCACCCTTTATTACTGATCATGAGAAAGATAAATATGATGCCGAAATTTGGATTTTCGTTTTGTGGGCGGTGGGAGCGTGGCAATAGTGATTTTTGAGCTAAAAGGCTGCGAATTGGAACGTATATATTACTGATCATGAGAAAGATAAATATGATCCCGAAATTTGGATTTTCGTTTCGTGGGCGGTGGGATGAAAATTGGAACGTATATATTACTGACCACGACAAAAATCAATATGTATCCTGATTTTAATTTTACCATTTGTTTTTTTTTTTTTGCCTGGCGAAGCGGGCGGGGTTCAGCCTAGTATTTTGATTTCTTAGTAACTTCTTTTAGTAACAAATATTTACATAATTCCAAAAATTTCGTTACGATAACTCAATTTTGAAATTTTAAGTTTTGTTTGTAATGAAGTACAAAAAGTGATACCCTATTTATTGCCTGTTACATATTATTAATTAAAAACCTTTCTTCTGCCCTTTCCAATATGGTAATTTTTTTATAAAAAAAAATATTTTACTGCTTCAAACTTATAATAAGACGAGCTTTTTTCTCGGCATCGCATGGGTTCATTCTTCCCCATTGCCCTACTTCGTATGTTTATAAAGATAAAACGAGTACTAATTGATGATATATAGTTTGTGTGGGCCCCCTTGTCCTGATTTATCAGAAAAATAGCATTCTTAAATCTGAGTAAAATCCACACGACAATTTAGTTCAACAATTTTACTACAGTTCAGTAAAAATTTCTTTAAAAGTTGGAAAATTATCTAAGTATGAGTAAAGTTTCCTTCTTTCAAAGCCATAGTGAATAGTTCATTTATTAGAAATATTATTATTATTAGTTTAGTAAATTTACTTAAAAACATTTTTTTGGATCTAAGAAAAATTCTTACAATTGATACTTATGTGGAAGAATATTTCTAAGGTTTTAAGTAATAAAAAAACTCAGAATTTTTTTGTATGGAAAAAATTCCATTTAGGAAATTTTATCTTAAAAATGAGCTTTTTCCTAAAATTAAGTTAATGTGTTTACTGAAATTTAAGCCGAGTTCTTCATATGAACTTATAAAAAATCACTTCAAATTGATTAGAAAATTCTTGAATATTAATCTAAGCAGCAATTCTCGTTCGTTTACAGAGACTTATTTCTTAAATACTTCAAGTATTTTTCTAAACAACCACTGCAAAGGCGCCTATCTTACCCTCGCAGCAATCATGGAGTAATAGCTCAGCTCTTTATGGCAGAGCAATCATGAAAACTTTTGAGAAATATTTCATGTTGCCATTTTTTGTAACATATTTTTGCTGCAGACTACCACGATCATGATTTCGACCATGTCAAAAGTATTTTCAAGTGGCTTCGCAGCGACTTTTCAACATCAAACCCGGCCTCTATAAGGAGATGATTCTCACAAACGAACGAGAAGCACAACTCATATGCAACTCAATGAGATGCTAGTAAGATGGCATGCGTACTTTATTACTTGGTGCGATTTTTTAAACGCAAATTCCGCAAGTGAGTTGTGCTTCTCGTTTGTTTGTGAGAATCATCTCCTTATAGAGGCCGGGTTTGATGTTGAAAAGTCGCTGCGAATGGTCATTCCGAATTGAAACTAACGAATGGCGTTTATTTACTAAAAAAAAACTCAAGTTTTTGGGATTTATTTTCCCCGTTTTGGGTTTCTTTCGTGTAACACGATTACAAATTCTCTTTGTATGGAACAACATAATATTTTTTTATTTTTATGAGTTTTTCGTCTCAAGAAAAAGAAACGTTAAATAACATTTTCTCAATTTTTTGGCGACTGGTCCTTTTAGGTGATATTCATACAGATTTTAGCCTTTACCACTAACTTCCATTTAATTTATAAAAGGGCATGATCGAAATTACACAGCCAAAATGATAGTACAAATATTAAATGAGCCTTCTACGAAAATTTTAATTTCAGTCTTGCATATTTATGGACGATACCTTAAATGAAATTTTGACCAGCACTTGTTCGGCAAAGAATCTCCGTGCCAAGTTATAAATAATTGCCTTTAGATTAGCCGATTCATGTCTACTAGTTTTGGAGATATTGGTTCATCAATAGCACTTCTACACATGTGCAATAATGTCCTATTTATATAGTTTATATAGTCATATTATCTGCTGCGCCCACTTACTAATATATGAATTTATCTTCACTCTTTGTTATGACCTACTGAGTGGGAAGTACCCTCGTGAATAAAAACTCTCATAGTAAAATTCCCTAATTTGGCGACAACACACACATATATTGCTTCCGGTGCGCGTGTCGCTCAAGTTGTTGTTAGTTTGTATGGGCAATTTTACGAGCAACTTTCACCAATCAAGGTTAGAAGAGCGGCAGCGGCGTGGAGTCGTTACATTTTATGATTGGGATTATTACTTATTATATTATAATATGATAATTTTCCATATTTACTCCTCCTGTGTGTTAAATTGATGCAAACTTATAGAGGGCGTTATGATAAGTCAGCAGAAAGAAATATGCTGTTTAAAGGTACAGGGTGGCTGATGAATGTTGCTACATTAAGAAACTCAAATAACTCATTTCTCAATCATATAAATTATGTTATTTCTTTTCATTTGAAAACTAAAACATATTTATTAAAACTTTTTAGTAGTTATTAAATATAAAAGAAAAACACTTTATTTATCAGCCACCCTGTAGATAAGCTTCGTGTGGGTACTATGCAAGTAACAGGAAAAATAAATAAATATTTTCCACTGATTCTTTCACAGGAGTATCTTAGCCCGTCTTTCCAAAATTTCCCCAACTTTCCAGCACACCTCTCACACATTTCTCGTTCGCAAACAAAAAGTAAGTAACTACTACTACAAATCTTCTTTTATGCAACTTTAATGAGCTGAGAAATGCCAAATTACTCCCTGAACTTCAAGAATGACAACAAGAATGAAGGAATGAATAAACGAACGAACGAAAAGCCTTCTTGTCAGCCAAGGGAAACTGAAACTGAGAAAATGCAGCAACTTTGTTCCACAGAAGATAAATGACAGACAAAGCGAGCACAGCCAGCTACTGACTGACTGAGTGGCTGCCTGTTTCAAAGTTTCGTAGGAATTAGAAGTTTTTTTCTTTTTTATTATTTGTTTGTTGGTGGGGATTTTATTAATTCCAGTGAAAAGTTTTGATGGCAAACACAAAATTTATGAGTTAAATTTATTTTTTTTCGTTTGCTTTCCTAGATTTCTTTTGTTACTTATTGAGTAGTCGTACTTTAAGTATTATATTATATTTTATTTCGATAACCGATAACCTCAATAATAGTGGAGGCATTATTAAAGATTATATTTTATTCTTTTTGAATGAAGTGGCGCAGTAGGCACATTAAATGGGGTCGCGTTCCGTCATTATCAATATATGAATCGCGAAGTTACATTAAAAATGATTCTTTAAAAATTTCTCACAAACAGAGGAAGTCTAAGTGGAGCCGGAAACTTAAAATTTCGAGAATGTGATTACACAAATTTTCTCCAATTTTAATGAAATTTATGTATTTAAATATGTACCTCTCTACATGACGAATTTCAATATTACCGATTTTCAAAAATATGAAATTGTGGACACTAGGGTGGATCGAAAAAATATTTTTTCATAGTTTAGTTAAAAAAACAATTCTTTATATATATTGAAATATTTATTTTGTCGAATTTCCAGGAGACTGCTACGAAAAAAATATGTCCTAGACCTAAAAAATATTTTTTGTTTGCATTGAGGCATTTTTAATTATTTTTTTTTTAATTTATTTTATTTTTAATTTATTTTTTTAATTTATTTTTTTAAATTTATTATTTTTAACTTATTTTTTTTAATTTATTTTTTTAATTTATTTATTTATTTAATTTAATTTAATTTTTTTAGGGTGGATCAAAAAAATACTTTTCATACGATAATTTATAAAAAATATTTTTAGATATAAGTAAAAATATATCTTTGTCGAATTTCCGGGAAATTATTTTTAGTTTTACAGAAAATTGTTCACAAAATATATAATTATTTATTTTTTTATATTTTTGTAAAATAAATAAACTCCTAGTACATATTCCACAACAATAACATTTTGCAACGAACAAAATATAAAAATTTGTGTCCGGGACCTAAAATTATTTTGTTATTGTTCAACTATTTTTAATTTATTTTATTTTTAATTTATTTTTTTTAATTTATTTTATTTAATTTATTTCTTTTTTTAATTTCTTTTTTTAATTTCTTTTTTTAATTTCTTTCTTTAATTTATTTTTTTTAATTTATTTTTTTTTTAATTTACTATTTTTAATTTATTTTTTTAATTTATTTTTTTTTATTTTATTTTTAAAATTTATTTTTTTTAATTTATTTTTTTAATTTATTTTTTAATTTAATTTAATTTAATTTTTTTTAGGGTGGATCAAAAAAATACTTTTCATAGGATAACTTATAAAAAAATATTTCTTAGATATAAGTAAAAATATATCTTTGTCGAATTTCCGGGAAATTATTTTTAGTTTTACAGAAAATTGTTCAACAAAATATTTTTTTATTTATATTTTTGTAAAATAAATAAGCTCCTTGTGCATATTCCACAACAATAAAATTTTGCAACGAACAAAATATAAAAATTTGTGTCCGGGACCTAAAATTATTTTGTTATTATTCGATTATTAGGTCACACAAATAAATGACGAATATCGTCTTTTGATTTGCTAATTTTTATTAAAATTTTACTTCACTGCCTTACAGTGCGTAAGCTTGCATTGTATTGTTCACAGTGATTCTTTGTTTGTCTAAAAATATCTGTGAGGATAACCAACGACGTTGGTCGAAATATCGGAAAATTTAAATAAAAATTAACAAATCAAAAGAAGATATTCTTCTTTTATTTGTGTGACCTAATAGCCGAACAATAAGAAAATAAAAAAGTAATTAAAGGTCAACAATACATACAACCAATTTGTTATTTAATTTTTGTATCTTATTTTTTTTAATTTTTTACCTTTTATTTATTTTTTTTATTCCGATTTTACGAATATTTTTTTAATATTTTTTATTTTTTCTTCTTTTTTATTTTTTTATGTTTTATTTTTTTATTCCGATTTTCGTTGAAGCACCCACCGGTACCTTTAATATTTGTACTCTCATTTTGGAAATATAGGTCCGATCACACCTGACTATATGTAAAATTAAAGGTAATTATGGTGGATACAAACATTGTGATTTATAGTTTTGCATCTATATTTAATAGAATGCAAATTTATTTACAAATGGCATGGTGACATTTATTACTTGGCTGCAGACTACCACGATCATGATTTCGACCATGTCAAAAGTCTTTTCAAGTGGCTTCGCAGCGACTTTTCAACATCATCAAAAGTGAGTTGTTCTTCTCGTTCGTTTGTGAGAAACATTTCCCTTTAGAGGCCCGGTTTGATGTTGAAAATTCGCTGTAAAGGTAATTATGATGGCTACAAATATTGTGATAATATGACGAATATGTTTTTAAGTTTTATTTTTTTAATTTATTTTTGTAATTATTTTATTTTTTAATTTATTATTATTTTTATTTAAAAAAATCCAACTTTCGTTGAGGTACCTTTAATATGTGTACTCTTATTTTGGAAATAAAGGGCCGTTCACTCCTGCTTATTTGTCAAATTAAAAGTATAATTTTTAACTTGGCTACAAATATTGTTATAATATTACGAATATTTTTTCTTAATTTTTTTATCTTATTTTTTTAGTAAAATTCCAATTTTCGTACTCTAATTTTGGAAATATAGGTCAGATCATATCCGCTTATATATGCAATTAAAGGTACTTATGCTGGCCAGAAATGCTTCGAATTTCAGTCTCACATATAAGCGTGGAAGTGGAAGAGTCTCCAAAGAATTGAGAACATATTTTTTGTCGAAAAAATTCTTTTTTTTTAGCGCGAAAAAATGACATAAAAAATAGAAGACATATTTAATAGCTAACATTATAGTGATGAAAACAGTGACTATATGTAGAAGATCAATGGTTAAATGAAGATGTTGATATTATTATTTTACGTGGAAAGCAAGGCCTATTTGAATAAAATCTATGAATAAATGCAGATATTATGAAGTTATTTTTAAATTACTTACGAAGTTTTTGTTAAAACTGATTTAGTCCTGCATGAAGCAGTACATATCTTCTTAAAATAAAGCCATAACATCTACATTAATCTATAGACTATCTTCAACCAGGTCTTGTTTTATTCATTAAAATCCTAGTTATTATAAAACAAAATTAAATATTACGTTATTTATTTTGCAAGGCTATTTACCCAAGAATTCATGATTTTTTAAACTCGTTTGCGTCTACAAAGAAAAACAATTTCATAGTTTCTACATTTATCCATAGAGCTTTTACATATAGGGATGGTTTTTATTGTTAGAATGCTTGATTTAAAAAATATAAAAAAATATTCTTACCAAAATTGTTTCTATTTTATAGGATATTTTCGTGTCTGCAAAAATTAGTTTTTTTTGAAAAAATTGTTATCAATGTTTAGGAGACTGTTTGTAAGCTACTGTTTCTTTGTGAAAATGAAATTCGCCACATTTGTAGCCATCATAATCGCATTTAATTGAAAATAAAAACGAATGTTATCGGGCTTATTTTTACAAATGAGAGCACAAATATTAAAGGTTCCTCTCTTTAACGAAAATTGAAATTTTAGTAAAATATTATAAAAAATATTTTTTTATATATTTTTTAGTGTTATTAAGCTAGCGGCAGCATAGTTAGCCTCGTACATTGTGTTTCACTCATGAAACATTTTAGCATTATCTCCAGCCCAATTGTGTTTTGGTAATTATGTATTAAAGAAAATGCTTTGATTAATTTTTTACGACATTACGTAGAGTAAATGTTCTCGATGACCCATTCTAATGTATATAAAAAATGTATTGAGTATTGAATAATGAATATAGTTTGTTGTGTTCGATTCGGTTTTTATTGTCTCTTTCGTCGAACATTCGCTCCCTCCCTCGAGGCACTTAATCTACCCTCGCAGCTAATAATGCTGGATGGGATGAATGGATGAATGAATGGATGGTTGGAACACTCGACACTCACAATCAACCTACTTTCGGCAATTCAGTTTTATTTTGTTTTTTTTTTTTTTTTTTTCGTTTCTGTTCATCTTCTTCGTCAGCAATGTCTGCTGTGTGTTGTTGTTGTTGCTGCTTCTATGTAATTTTTTACTTTTGTTGTTGCTTTTGCTTTTGATGTTTTTGTTGTTAACTTTGTAAATTACGTCAAGTAATTCACCCCGGATTCAATTATCAGAGCACGTTTTACTAACGAAACATCGCACAAAACACACGCGCTCTCATAACAACAACAACAGCAACACCAACAAATATTTGTTGCCGATGTTATGTTTACTGTTGTCGTTCATGTTCATACATATACCTCCATATATATATATGGATAATATATAGACATAATATATAGGATTGAAATTATCATCGCGCACAGTGTTACATTTTATAAATTTCGAAAAATAAAACTCAAAAAAATTTGGCCAAAATGCAATGTTTTTACTATAACACTAGTGAACAATTGAAAACGGCGTTAAGTTCGGCCAGTCCACAGTATTAGAGGCTTTGTGATCTCATTTTTAGGCAGATTTGGAAAAAAATCCAGGTTTTGGATTAATATAAAAATTTTACAAATATTTTTTTATTCCTTTTAATTTTTTATTTTTTTAATATTTTTATTTATTTTTTTAGTTTTGAAAAAATGCCGCAATTCCTAAAACGGAGAAAATAAATCGCAAAAATATGATTTTTTCCATCCATTTCGTGTATTAGAATAAACTAATTTTATTATTAAGAATTATATGATTCGATTATTACTACACCTTTTTCAATTGTAATTCAAAAGACACCAGTTGAAATTCAAAAATTCCATTTGCAATTCAAAAAATGTCACTTGAAATTCAAAAATTCCATTTGAAATTCAATAAATGTCTATTGAAATTCAAAACTCGTCATTTGTAATTCAAAAGACATCATTTGAAATTCAAAAGACATCATTTGAAATTCAAAAGACATCATTTGAAATTTAAAACTCTTCATTTGTAATTCAAAACTCGCCATTTGCAATTCAACTAAAGACTTGAATTTCAAACGAAGAGATTTGAATTTCAAATGACGAGTTTTGAATTTCAATTTATATTTTTTGAATTTCAAAAGGAATTTTTGAATTTCAAGTGACATTTTTTGAATTACAAATGGAATTTTTGAATTTCAACTGGTGTCTTTTGAATTTCAAGTGATGTCTTTTGAATTACAATTGAAAAAGGTGTAGTAATAATCTTTTGAATTCCAAATGATGTCTTTGGAATTTCAATTGATATTTTCTGAATTTCAAATGATATTTTTTTAATTTCAAATGGAATTTTTGAATTTCAAATGGTGTCCTTTGAATTACACTTGAAAATGGTATAGTGTAATCTGTGATATGTGTTTCGAGAATTTATTACCCTCGTTTCTTCAACAAAACAAAACTGAATAAAAGTTAGCTTTCAGTTAATTTAATATTTTATTTCTCAATATCATTTTGTAATTTTCCAAATTTCAATTTTCATTTCTCAATTTCAATTTGTATTTTCTCAAAAAAATCAAATGGCAGCAACCATCAAATACTGCCCAACGAGGTGGAGTTAATGAGCACTTAGCCCAGACTGAACGCTGTAACGATGATGTCCGGAAATTGATTCACTTCAATATATTCTTTGTGTGGAATAGTAACACTGTGTTGTGTGTGTTCTTTTGTCCACCAACCCACACGCAGCCAACCAAACCGCCAGCCAGCCATCTAATCTAAATCCAAAATGTTGATGTCCAAATTAAAAAGTTTTTTCGTATTTTCATCAACTTAAACAATGTAGTCGCCGAGAGTTTAGTTGAAATTCTGTGAGTTTTAGATACAAACTCGGTGTGTGTAAATACTTTTTAAATAATTTATGATATTTTATGTTTTATACCCCAGTTCTCTGTCCCTTGCCCGACCGTCCGCCCGTCTATCTAAACAGATAAACTTGGGCAAACATTTACACTTTTATGTTCTTTTTTCTGGAGCGAGGAGGAGGAGGGGGTTGAGAGATTGCGTCCGATTGTTTGTCTGAACTGTCTCCGCAGACAGAGTCATGCACTCACTCACTCATGTACACACACTTACGAGTATTTATCGACGAGTATTGGAATTAGAAAAGTGATTTTTTTGTAATTCGAATATACCGTAACGGGGACTTAATATGGGGGAGTTTTGTTAGGCTGATAGTTGGTCTAGGTAAACCGTTCAGTTTGAAAGTGGCACAAGTCCATTAGTTGTGAAAGTGATATATTTTTTGATGTTTTAAATAAAGCAAGTGAACTTTAGAGACATCTAATCTATCACACTAACGCCCTAATTTATTAATTACTGTAGTCAATTTAAAGAACTAACTGAGCTCAATTGACGGTGTTAAAAAAATGTTTCCTACACTGAAAGAATTATCTTCATAATATTTATGATTTTGTCTTAAACTCAGTGAAATTTTTCATTAAAAAGTCGCCAGAGAAACATTTCATAAAATGTATGAAACATGTTTCATAAAACACAAATCAATGAGAAGTGTCATAGAATTTATGAATCTATTTTATAGAAACTTTGAAATTCAGTTTTTCATTCGAAGAAATTTTGTCATAAAAAATCAATTTTTTTTTCATAATATGATTTATGAAAATTTTCATAGAAAACTTCATGAAGAAACTTCATTAATTTTATGAAAGAGTTTCATAAATAGTAATAGTTTATACTGAAGTTTCCAATATAAACAAAAAAGCAAAAAAAGGTCTGACTCGTTGACTAACCAATCAACACACACACCACCATTACGAGAGTCTTTGCAATGAATATGTCTCTCACCTAAATCAGGGTTCATACTTATGTCAGAGATAACATGAGAATTGCTAGCATGCAACGAAAAAAGTTATGAAACATTTCATTAATACTATGAAATCCTTCATTATATTTATGAAGAGAAATATTTTAATGGTTATGTCATATTTCATAATATTTAAGAATAGTTTCTTTAATACTATGAAATATTTCTTTGATCTTATGAAACAAAGTTTCACTAATTTAACTATTTTGTTTTATAAAATATGAAAAGTTTATGAAAAAATTGTATGGAACATTTCATACAATTCATGTTATTTAGAACTTTTCATACAATTCACTAATTTATGAAAAACCTTTTATGAAATCGCTTCATAAATATTATGAAGGAAAATTCTTTCGGTGTAGGCCTAAAAATGTATGAACAATATTGTTTCGTAAAATAAAGAACAACAACAAATTATGAATATTTTTTTTTAATTTTTACTAAAATTCCAATTTCTTCAAAGGTACCTATAATGTTTGTTCTCTCATATTAGAAATATAGCCGCTTTCATATCCGCTTACATATAAAATGGTTTACAATTAAAGGTACTATTTATGACTACAAATGCTGCGAATTTCAGTTTTATATAGAAACAATGGTTTAGGAACAGTCTCGAAAAAGTTGAAAATAAAAATATATTTTTTTTTTTTTGAAAAAAATTAAAAAAATATTTTTTCGAAAATAGTTAAAAAAAATATTTTTTTTTTAAAAATATTTAAAAACAATTTTTTTGTTTTATTTTTTAATAGCTGACATTCTAACAAAGAAAACAAAGAGTAGGTCTAAAAATTTATGAACAATATTGTTTCAGAAAATAAAGAACAACAACAAATTATGAATATTTTTTTTTTAATTTTTACTAAAATTTCAATTGTCTTCAAAGGTACCTATAATGTTTGTTCTCTCATATTAGAAGTATAGCCCGATCATATCCGCTTACATAAACAATTAAAGGTACTATTTATGACTACAAATGCTGCGAATTTCCGTTTTAAATAGAAACAATGGTTTATGGTCTCCAAAAAGTTGAGAATACAATTTTTTTTTTGAAAAAAATTAAAAAAAAAATTTTCGAAAATAGTAAAAGAAAAAGTTTTTTTTAAATATCTAAAAAATATTTTTTCGAAAATAGTTAAAAAATAGTATTTAAAAAAATTAAAAAACTGTTTTTTTTTGTTTTTTTTTTTGTTTTATTTTTTTAATAGCTGACAGAAAACAAAGTGTATAATTGAAATATCTATGGATAAATGTATACGTTAGGACAGACACAAACGATTTTTTAAATCAAGATTTTTTTATTCTTTTTTTATTCTTAACGAAGAAAACAATGCCTATTTGAGAATATCTTCGGATACACGTGAAAGTTATAAACCTTATTGTAGAACAGGATTTAAAAACATGTTTTTAAAGATCATATCTGATGACGACATGTACTTCTATAAAAGGGGCCATAACATACTACATTTATCAATAGATTTTCTGCAAATAGGCCTTATTAAGAGATCAGCTATTACTGAATAGTCTGCTATCCAATTAATAAATATTATATTATTCGCTCTACTTCAACAAAAATTAAAAATTATGATTTAAACAACTAAAAACAGTGTTAAGTTCGACCGGGCCGAACTTTTTATACCCTCCACCATGGATTGCATTCCACAGAGGCTGTCGATTTTCGTAGAAGCCAAACCAAATAAATATATTGAAAAAAATAATTTTATAAATAAATGTAATATTTTTATTATTTATTATAAGACAAAGCCATCAATACGTTTATACTATATACATCGAATTAATACTTCAAGCCAATTTATAAGACAGCTATCTTCAAAAAAGCTTAAATATTGGTAGATAAAATCTTTATATTTTGCGAGTCTATGCAGCCAGATGAATTTATACACCGAATTCCATGATTCTAGTTGCGGTCATTTGGTTGGTACCATTTTTATCCCCCGTTTCCTATTTTATTTATTTTTTGTACGATTTTCTAAAATCTCTTTATTTTACGTGTCTACGCAATATATACTCCGAATACTCCGAATTTCATGACTATTTAAAATTATTATAAATATTTTTATATTATGTATACAGTCAATTAGAGAAATGTACATGTTGATAGGTACCATTTTTATCCCGTTTTGCCCCATTTCACTCCCTACGAATAAAAATCACTTTATGGTGCACGTTTTTGTTATAGGGGGAATGCGCATTGCATTCCCAATATCAAGTAAGTTCAAACAGACATATTGAAAAAATATGCTTAAATACTCTAAAATATTAAGGATTATTATGGTTATTTTTAGTGGTTGTGAGGCCGATTTCACCCCGTTTCAATCGCAACCGATCTACGACTATAAGACGCATTTATGGAAAATTTGAACGTTCTAGCTCCTTTCGTTTAGATGCTAGCGCGCTTTCAACAGACGGACGGACGGACATGGCTAGATCGTCTTAGAATTTTATGACGATCAAGAATATAAATACTTTATAGGGTCTCAGGTCGATATTTCACGGTGTTACAAACGGAATGACAAAGTATACCCCCATCCTGGGTATGGAAAAAAAATGTGTTTTGGAAAGACGACATATTCTTCAACAAAAAGGGCCACATTATTTATCCATGGTTTCAAATAGGTCTTATTTTCTTTGTCAAAAGGTCAGCTATTACAAAATATTCTCTTATTCAATTTGTAAATGACTACTTCGTATTATTTCAACAAAAAAATTAAAAATCAAGATTTTTTGAAAAAAAAAAAGAGAGTGTCATAACTTATATATTTATCCATAGATCTTTTACATATAGACATTGTTTTATTTGTTAGCTATGAAATAATAAAACAAAATATTTTTTTCCGATTTTTTAATTTTTATGAATTTTTTTCGTGTCAGCAAAATAGATATTTTGAAAAAAAAAAATAAAATTTTTCACAACTTTTTACCGACTGTTTCTATATGAAAGTGAAATTCGCAACATTTGTAGCCATCGTAATTACCTTTAATTGTGATACATAATCGCATGTTATCGGACTTATATTTCCAAAATGATATTAAAAGGTACAAATATTAAAGGTACCCTCGGCGAAATTTGGAATTTGAGTAAAAAATAAATAAAAGGAAATATATTCACAATTGTTTACTATCGAGCTTAGAAAACCGAAATATTTGCCTTATTTTCTTCGGTAAGAAGTCGGCTATTAGAAAAAGTCGATCTTCCAATTTGTAAATGCATTTTTCGCACTATTTCAACATAAATTAAAAAAAAAATCTTTTGTGTCTACAGAGACTGTCGTAACTACTACATTCATACATATATCTTTGTTAGAATGATAGCTATAAAATAATAAAACAAAATAGTTTTTCCGATTTTTTCTTTTTTATGTTTTTTGTTTTTCGTGAAGGCAAATATAGATTTTTTTGAAAAAATCAAAATGTTCACAATTTGTTGGCGACTGTTCCCAAACCAATGTTTCTAATCACTGTTTCGCAAAATCTGCAGGCATTATAATTACCTTTAATTGAATATATAATCGCATGTTATCGGATTTATATTTCCAAAATGAGGGTACAAATATTAAAGTTACCTTCGGCAAAAATTGGAATTTTAGTAAAAAAAAAATTAGTCATTTATTCATATTTTTTCTAATGTCGTTTTCGAGTTTCGAGAAAATAAACATATATCAGGAAATGTGAAAAAAGTGAAAATAGTTCTTCCAAAATATAAAAAAATAACGATTTTTCGCAACTCTCAAAATTTTACGAATTGATTTCCAATAAAAATACTTAAAATTCGCCAAAAAAGATAAAAAGATGACAAAATTAGTAGAATTTCCGTGTCTTTTTTTTTTCAAAAAAGCAACCCGAATTCCCAAGGTGGAGAAAAATGTTCCAAAATTGGGGATTTTTTATTCAAATGGTCACCATGCTTTGTTACCATTTTTATCTGTTTTGATGAATTTTATGTATTTTTATTGGACTTCAATTCGTAAAATAACACTGTGCAACATTTTTGAAGTCATTTCAAAATAACCATATACGGACACCGCTACATGATAAAAGACCAAAAAAAAAAGACCCGTGTTTTTTTTTCCCCCAAAGTCATGCACTTTTTTTTATGGGCCCCCAGAGATTTGAGGCCTCGGTGTAATTTTTGGAAAAAAGTGATCATATTCTCAGGCTCATATCTTGCAAACCGTTCGGAATTTTGATTTACTCTCTGAGGCAAAGTTCTAGCTCTTGTCATAAAGAACAAAAATTGTGAACATATAAAATCAAAAAAACTTCATCTTCTAGGTCAAAATCGCAAAAAACTTAAAAAAATTCGATTTTTTTTAACCTTTTTTCCCCTGTTCAGGTCCATAGGTAGCAAACCGTTGAAAATTCAGGGAAACAATCAATTACAAAAATGTACCTAAGATCTCAATAAACAACTTTCTAGAACATATGAACTTCCTAGGAATTATTCTTAACACCGTTTAGGTAGCGCTTAGGTAGCCGCAAAAGTGAAAAATTTTCCAAAAATTAGATTTTTTTTCCTTTCACTGTGCAACATTTTTGAAGTCATTTCAAAATAACCATATACGGACACCGCTACATGATAAAAGACCAAAAAAAAAAGACCCGTGTTTTTTTTTCCCCAAAGTCATGCACTTTTTTTTTATGGGCCCCCAGAGATTTGAGGCCTCGATGTAATTTTTGGAAAAAAGTGATCATATTCTCAGGCTCATATCTTGCAAACCGTTCGGAATTTTGATTTACTCTCTGAGGCAAAGTTCTAGCTCTTGTCATAAAGAACAAAAATTGTGAACATATAAAATATGGTTATTTTGAAATGACTTCAAAAATGTTGCACAGTGAAAGGAAAAAATCTAATTTTTGGGAAATTTTTCAATTTTGCGGCTACCTAAGCGCTACCTAAACGGTGTTAAGAATAATTCCTAGGAAGTTCATATGTTCTAGAAAGTTGTTTATTGAGATCTTAGGTACATTTTTGTAGTTGATTGTTTCCCGGAATTTTCAGCGGTTTGCTACCTATGAACCTGAACAGGGGAAAAAAGGTTAAAAAAATCGAATTTTTTTAATTTTTTTGCGATTTTGACCATGAAGATGAAGTTTTTTTGATTTTATATGTTCACAATTTTTGTTCTTTATGACAAGAGCTAGAACTTTGCCTCAGAGAGTAAATCAAAATTCCGAACGGTTTGCAAGATATGAGCCTGAGAATATGATCACTTTTTTCCAAAAATTACACCGAGGTCTCAAATCTCTGGGGGCCCATAAAAAAAAAAAGTGCATGACTTTGGGGGGAAAAAAAACACGGGTCTTTTTTTTTGGTCTTTTATCATGTAGCGGTGTCCGTATATGGTTATTTTTTTTTCGTGTTGCACTGTGTAATGAGAGATGTGACCAAAAGTTGTATTTTTGCAAAAAAAAAAAAAAAAAAGATATTTATAAAAACTGCAATAACTCAGTCAATTACTAACGGATTTTTTAATGTCAAAATTGAAAATGTTTAAAAATGAGTTTGCTTAAATATATCTTTCGAAAGCTCCAGTTTTCTTCCTTTTAAATCAGATGAGAAAGTTAAAATCAGTTGCTAACCAACTAAATTACAGGCTTCTAAGTGAGCAGAGATAAGAAATCCCGTTTGTTTACCCGATCAAGTTGTTGGTGGTGTCCGGCAAATTTCAAATGCAGATTCTTGTTCTACTCGACAATAGCTGTCAGAAAAATAATATCACTTCTCAGACTGCGTTATCGATCCTATGAAGACCGTGTAGAACAGGCAATGTTACTATTGCCTACATAATTCACCAAATTATCTCGAAACTTGAAGTTCTTTCGGCCACATTTATAGCCGACAAAAAATATTCCGACTTTTTCTCATTTCAGATTTTGGAAGATTCATCGAAGAAACAATCGAACAACTCCAAAGTAATCTTCAGTAGAAACAAATCATTTTATTTCCTTTTCAAATATTAACATTACAAACAGGACAAGATTTCCGGCGAAAACTTTTTCACTCCCCATGTTCGCACTGGCTGTGGGCAAAAAGGATATGTCGTCAGTACATGAAGCGTATGCCCACAAGAAAGAAAGTAGTTCAAACTTTTCGGACACGTAACAATTTCTGTTTTCAAAAAAAAAAAACCCTCCAATACAAAAGAGAAATGCTCTATAAAAGTAAAACAACAAAAGTACTTTAAAGTAAATTTTTACATGTTGTTAAAATGTTTATTATTTGCTGCTCTCGAAAGCTGTTGAAAAATGGGCTACACATACTCACACTTGCTGTGCTTACACACACATACACACGAATATTATTATCAAATAGATGAGCTGTAGTTTTTTTTTGTTCTAGCCAAAAGTTCATTGACTGTTTGTATACCATTCCCTCCTCCTCATCGCTTAGCTACTGATTCTAATCTTTAACAATATCTCGAAACAAAAAAATGCCATAGACCAGAGTAAATGTAAATTCACATAAACACACACAGGCACACAAGCGCACAAACACACAAACAAAATCATATTGAACTTTATGCATTTTTTTATCTAGAAAATATAGTTAGAAGCCCCATCGAAAGGGTAAGCGTGGAGGTGAGGGAGGTTGCGCACAACAGCAACAGCAACAAAATACATAAAATGCAATCATAGCAAAGTGTTACAGAATGAGGCCAATAAAGTATGACAGTGGCGCGCAGCACAGCGCAGCACAGTGGAGTCATGTCATTACACATGGTAGGTGCGCGCGCAGAATAAAATATAAAAGGAATCAATTCAAGAGCGAATTCAACATATTAAGCAAACATTTGTCATAAGAATAAATGCGATTAAGGCCAAAAATTTTCCCTGTTGTATTCCTAACGCTACCTAAATTTCATGAGAACATTCATGTCGATTATGCACGCCGACGGATTTGCTGCGGATCGGATTGACTCGATCCGCACTCGACTCACTTTGTGAGGAAAATTGTATTATGTAATCCGTCGGATGACTGCATTACCAACATAAAGTTGATATTACATTACAGCTGTCAAATTGACATTTATAAGCAAATGACAAACAAAAGTAACCAATAAAGTGCGCTGACATATTCTTAGATTTGAAATTAAATAAAATAATTGAAATTCTAACATTTTATAATGTATTCATCAATTGGTTTTTTTATAAATTTGGAAGAAAAAAGTGGCAATACAAAAAAAAAACAAATCATTTAACATTTACATTTAATTTTTTCTCATCTTACCTCTTAGCTTCCATTAGAAATTAAAACAAATAAAAAAAACAACCAAAAAGTACTTTATCCGCATCAAATCAGCGATGATTTTCTGTCGGATATTTTTGTATGTGAAGTGAGTCGCATGAGGAATACATAATACGAATTTTTCCGCAAAGGCATTACCATCGGCTTATATAATACCAAAATACTCAACTGCGGAAAAAATCCGATCCGCAGCCATCCGTCGGCGTGCATAATCGACATGATTATTGTAAAACTGGTTCGACATTGGAAAAATCGCATAATGAAAAATGGTCCAACAAAGACAAACAGATTGGATCAAGGCTACGAAAAAACGTCCAATGAAAAATGGCAACAAATTTCATAAAAAAAAATTGGACAAAAATCGTAACTACCCAGCAAAAACTTGGTAATTACACCTCATTATGTTTAGCATTACCTAGTAATGACAACTCGTTACGCTCTGCATTATTTTGAAGTATGAAATAATTACTTCCTTATAATGCTTTAAATAAGTAGTTATTGGTAAGTTAAATTTCATAGAACTTCAGATTTTAAAAATTAATTTTCTACATTTTTGTGGTGAGTCAGAGACTAGCAGTGCTGTTGTTATCGTAGCTTAGTTATACAGGCTTAAAGAAAAACAGCCCTAAATGCTATATTCAGATTGTTAACAAGTCGATACAAAATATATAATTTAATAAAAATGTAGCTTTCATCACTTATTAAGCCCATTATTGATAATACATTATTTGGCTAGTTTTCAGTAATGACTTATTTTGTATCTTCCTGGAGCCACTTATTTTACAACTCCTTAAGAAGTACTTATTTATTAACTTTTCGTAAGCGTACGTGGAAGTACTTATTTCTCAACTTTTGATAAGCGTGCGTGGAAGTACTTACTTTTTTTACAATCCCTTTATAAAAATAATTAGAAACGGATCCGAAAAATAAGTAGTGACGGTTTTTGGTTTTGTCTTATTCCCCACATTACTTGGTAATGAGAGTTTTTGCTGGGTAGTAGGCGATATTTTATAAATGTTATTATGAAGAATGGTCAAACATGGACAAAGTTTTGCCAATTTTGTAGAAAATCTGTTGTAATGTGTGCTATCTAGAGTGAAAAGAGTCAAACCGGGAGTGAAATTCGTATGGGGGGGCTATATCTAAATCTGAACCGAGTTTCTTCAAATTAAATAGCGTTCGTCCTCATGCAGAAAAACTTCGTTGTGCAAAGTTTCAGACAGAGAGGCGAACATTGCTCAATCGATCCAAAAGGTGATTCTAAGTCGATCGGTATAATTAACAATGGGTCTATTTCACTTTTGGGTGTTACATTGTGCCCAATGACATAATACTCTCGTGGAGTGTATAAATACGAATATATATTTTTTTAATTTTTTACTAAAATTCCAATTTGTTCTATAATTTCGAAAGTATAGACCCGATGACAACCGCCTTTATGTTCTAAAGGGTGATTTTTTAGCTATTATCTTTTTGGCAACACTGGTTTAAACAGCTGACGCACGTTTCCTGTTTTGTTTCACTGTCAAACATCTTCAGTTTGGTCTATAATTTAACCATGAATCGTCTTACAAACGAACAACGCTCGCAAATTATTGAATTTTATTATCAAAATGCGTGCTGTGTTAAGAAAGTTCATCGCGCGCTTCTTCCACTTTATGGTCAGTTTAATCGACCCACTGCAGCGGCTATTCGGGCTATTGTGACTAAATTTCGCACCAAATTTACATTGTTGGACATTAAACCACCAACACGCTTACGTAGAGTGCGAACTGAAGAAAATATCGCAGCTGATGACCATCTATTATGGATTCGTCGCCGTTCGCAGCAATTGTGCCTCTGTTACTCAAAAACGTGGAAATGTCAAAATTGGACTAAGCGGATGGACCATTTGAGGCGCAGTCATGGTCAACATATGCATGAAATAATCTTCAAACATTAAATTATATGGACCGTACTATCGATTCAAATAAAGATTTCATGCATTTTTCTGAATTTTATGTGTTTTTTAACTTTCCTATAGCTTTTAAAAAATCACCCTTTATTATAGATACGAATAATATTTACAAATGTTGCGATTTTCAATTTCACATAAAAATTGTGGTTTAGGAACAATCTCTTAAAAAAGTGAAAAAATCATTGCTTTTCTACATTTTTTTTGGTTGAGAAGAAATTATGTTTTATTTATTTTATTCGATGTTTTATTGCTCTATGGGCATTTAAAAAAATTGACTTCTTTGTGGACACATTTCCTATTTTTAAGGAAATTTCTTCTAGTTATAAAGAAAATTGTCAAATCTTAAAAAAAAATAGTCTTTTATATTTTTTTCTTATTTAGAAATAAATATAAGTCCGATTATTGTAAAATTTATTTTATGATTATTATATTTAATAGTTTCAGTAAGATGCTCCATGAGTTTCATGATGGTGTTCCTGGAACTCACTCTAAAACAATTATAAAAGTGATTGCTGTTGTCGAAATAGAAAATATTTATCAAAATAATGGAATAGGAAAAAAATTATATTTTTGTGCATTTTGAAAAAACATAAAACAAAAAAAAATAAAAATATTACTTTTCTTTCAGTTTTTTCGTTTGTATTTTTTGGTCTTTAATCAATATTTGATTTGAACTGGGATATTGTCCTGGCTCAAGACCATTTTGCATCTATATTTAATTGAATGCAAATTTATTTACAAATGACATGGTGACATTTATTACTTGGCTGCATACTACCACTATCATGATTTCCACCCTGTGAAAGGTTTCCTAAGGTGGCTTCGCAGCAACTTTTCGACATCATATACCCAGCCTCTTTAAGTATATGATTCTCACAAACGAACGAGAAGCACAACTCGCTTGCCGAACTTGCGTTTAAAAAATCGCACCAAGTAGTAAAGTACACATGCCATCTTACAAGATCAACATCAAACCCGGCCTCTATAAGGAAATTGAAAAGTCGCTGCGAAGCCACTTGAAAAGACTTTAAGAAATTGTCGAGAAGAGATTGGCCTTCAGCTCATTTGCTGCAATGGGGTTCCGAGATCCCACACGTGACTATTGAGAATGCTTCCACAACGAGTTATTGTTTGGTGTGGATTTTGAGCTGTACTGAAAACTTGAGTCGATCGGATGAGGTACCACCGAGCTAGCCGTGGTAGTCATATGAATGATATTGTGTTCCATTATTAAATGACAAAGTTCAACCTTTCCAATAAAACCAGAAATTTGAAAAAGAAAGCCGAACTTTATTTAAAGCCGATTCTAATTTTAAATGGCTCACCCTATAATGTGAATTGTGGCCTCACTTGTATGGTGACTATACCAAAACATGGAATAGTTATTTTTTACAGTATATCGTTCTATATATCATGATATGGGAAATTAAAAAGCTAGAATATTTTTGAGAATAACTTTTAATTGGATTGACAAAAATTCGGAGAATTTTAACTTAAATTCCGTAGCATCTAAAAAATAGAAGTACTTCCACAAGTAGCACAATTTATTCGCATCCCGAAATCCCAATTAGCATTTTTCCTGCATTTGAGGCAGTTCTTTTGAAAAACTTCGAAACAAGTTTATAATAATATTTGAAGAATAGCATTTTCACAAGGTTGGAGGGAACGAATTTTTCGTATCGGGTCATAGAGGTAAGGTGTCCGCTCTACTTCCAGAAGAGCTCGGGTTCGAATCACGACTCGGGAAAATTTTGTTTTTGTTTTTTATTTTATTTTGAAATAAACAATATTTTTACTTTTATATAATTTTATTAATATATAGACAATTTTGCTAATTAATTTTATAAATTTAAATTTTATTTCATTTTTAATTAATTACATTTGTACAGTACTTTTTGAACCTGAACAAGAGATGTGAAACTAGAGATCATATGTAAAAAGTGTATACCCAGCTTTCCATTTGGTCTTTTAATTTGCAAAGGGGTGATTCCACGTAAAGTGACCCTTTTCGACAAAATTTCTAAATCAATTTATAATTTAAGAAAACACCGATAAACATTCGTAATGTTTATACTTCTCATAATACTTATTTTTGATTATATTTCAAAAAAATTATGACAACAATAGGTCTGATCATTTCCTTTTCCAGATATAGACTGGTGTCGTAACAGGATTTCCGACAAAATGTCACGCCCGTTACAATTTAAATATCCTATATTTCTTATATTCATAAAGAGATGCCGGTAAAGTATACTTTAGAAGAAGGTGTATGAACTACTCTTTTGATTAGCAAAAATTAATAAAGTCATGTAATGGAAGAATAATACAGAATTCAAGAAAAGAAGTAAAACCTCAATATTTTCTTCAAAGCTAAGGTCACACCCATGACGCTCTAGATTGTAGTGTATCTCCTGTATTTAAAACGCTAAGACATATTTGTATTTGCAATAATATTCCGTTTAACCTGACGTTTTCAATTGGCAATATAGCAAAAATCTGAGTCAATGAATATGGGAGATATTTAAACAAAAGTGTCACACCCGTTCCAATGGAATCACCCAAAGATATAGATGCTTTAATAATTTATCTTCGTACTTTTGGCAGTCATTCAAGTATGATTATCAAATGAAAAAGAAGACTATCTGTTAAAAATACTTTAAATTTCATATTTTCCCCTTCAAAAAGTAAAAGTAAAATTGCCGAAATAAATAACGAGTATCTTTTTCACTTCTGCGTATGATACTATTGTTTCGCTGTGATACTATTGTTTGGAGACATAGATTTGGTGTGAAAACTACTTTTTATGCTTGGACGATTTTCCTTAAAATATCTTTACAAGTTTACAAATCCTTCTCTTTTAATTTCCCATTCAATTTTCTTCTTTCCCCTTTGCATTTTGTATTATTTTCATACTATCCATTTTTGGTACCCATTTCTCAACAAAGTAATCCCTTTTTGTGCTCTATTGATCACACTTATCTAGCCTATAATCTACATCTATGCCAAATTTAAAGATTGTGTCTCATTTATTTAATTTTCTTACAAATACATCACTCCTCTATTTTAAAATATTATATCCCACTTCTACTTAAAATTAGGAGACCTACTTAAAGCTGCTGCCACTTCGTTGGTATAATTTTTCATCATTTTCTCTTTTTTTCGCCTTAATGTTGTTAAAATTTCGAAAAAAAATCCAGTTTTGTCTGTTACAAAAAATTTGCCAAAAATAAATAAAAAATTAATCGCTCAAATGGAAAATCTCCTATCAAAAAATGGATTATTTTTTTTAAATAAACAGACGATATAAATGCAGTTTTTAGATGAAGTGAATATTAAATGTCGGTTCATAGACTTTTTGAAAATTTTGACCCAATGGCCCGATGTCCCAAATTTCGATTTTGTATTCATAATCAAATTTAAAGAAATTCGATAATTCTATCGTTTGGAAGGCTTTTCTGGCCCGCACCCACGGTAAAAGTGCTAACTTCTAAAAAAACTTTTCGCTATAAAAAGAAAGTATATCACCAATTTGGAGTCTTTAGATTTCAAAGTTTGTATGGTGTGATTTTTTCCTCCCTTTTCCTCTTTTCCGCTTTAGAATCTGTTGAAAATGTTCAGGATTATTAATAGTTTAACGCCTTATACGACTTTAAGTGTCTTTTGTATTCGATAAAAGCTAAGAAGCTTTACATTTCCTATTATAAATGATTTTTCATTGATTTTTCATTGAAGCTAATATTACAAGTATATTTTGTTTGATATTAAAACATCTACCCCCGCTATGATTTTGTTAGTCATATACTGTTGTGTAGTAGCATTTTTGTAGTTTATATTTGTTGGTTTTCACTTCTTTTATTTCGTTTTTTTTTTGTTTACAAAAGTACTCGAAAGCATGAACGAAATATAATAGACTGACAAAATGAACTTAGTTCTATTCTAATACAAAACATTACGAAAACAACAACAAGAGGTCTACATAAAAAAATCTATCTGTGTGTCTGTCCATCTGCCTGCCTGCCTGTCTGTCTGTCTTCATATTCATAAAACCGACAAACAATAAAAGCTATAGTTTTTTATATGCATTTGATTTCCATGGAATCTTTCTTTCTAACGTTTTTTTTTTTAATTTTTTGTTTAACAAAAGCGATTTTAGCTGGCATAGACAATAGGACGTATCGATTAATATTAAAGCTAAAAGAAAGGGGAGACATTTTTAAGATGTGCTTTTGCTAAAAGGAAAAATATTTTTTGAACTCCCAATACGTTTTTACATTTAGGCATTTTTGTATTCATGATGAATAGGATTATCAGGATTAACTGAAGACTTCAGCACAACCTGTGGTCTTAAAACAAAATAAATGACAACACATACAACAGACCAAATATATATACAAACAACAACGATTAATAATAAATTCAGTTTACTCGAAGTATATGTAGGTGAGAGCACTTTTAACAAATTTACCGTGCTGGGTCGTATAGGTCGCATGTGATAAATTTAAAAAAATGATTAATCATATTTTAGTATTTGTTTTCTTAGATTTTTCTTCCCTAAAAATATGTTGAAATATTTTATCCATTTTCACCTGTTTCCGAATTGTTTGTTTTTGGAAAACAAAAAATTACCCGATACAGCCTAGTATACCAATTGTATTACATGCTGAAATTCCAATTGGGATGGGATATACATACACTGTAATATATTTGATTGACACGTACTGTTTATGCCGGAATTTGTTTAGTTGTTTTTAGGATGTGTTGAATATGAATTTTATGGTTTAATTGGAGAAAGGTAATGAAAGGTACGGAACAACGAAGGGTATGTTGAAAAGAATTTCGATTGTTTCCTTTTTCCTATGTATATATTTATGTAAAGGGTGATTTTTTAAAAGCTATAGGAAAGTTTTTCAAAAAAAAAACACATAAAATTCAGAAAAATGCATGAAATCTTTATTTGAATCGATAGTACGGTCCATATAATTTAATGTTTGAAGATTATTTCATGCAAATTATGACTCATTTTTTTTTGCCTCAAATGGTCCATCCGCTTAGTCCAATTTTGGCATACTCTTTCCAACATTTCGGCCGGTATCTCACGAATAAATGCTTCAATGTTGTCTTCCAATGCGTCAATTGAAGCGGACCTGTCTGTATAGACATGAGCTTTAACATAGCCCCACAAAAAATAGTCTAAAGGCGTTAAATCGCACGATCTAGGCGGCCAACTGACCGGTCCCGAACATGAAATAAAATGTTCACCGAACTCGCCTCTCAACAAGTCCATTGTTCCGCGTGCTGTGTGGCATGTGGCACCGTCTTGTTTAAACCACATGTCATGCAAGTCAAGCTCTTGCATTTTGGACAAAAAAAAGTTGGATATCATCTCACGGTAGCGCTCACAATTCACAGTTACGTTACGATTCGCATCACCTATGATCATTCGGTCCAATGATGCCAACAGCCCACAAACTGTGACTTTTTCTGGATGCATTGGTAGCTCTTGCAATGCTTCTGGCTGATATTCCCTCCAAAATCGACAATTCTGCCTATTTACGTACCCATTGAGCCAAAAATGAGCTTCGTCGCTGAACACAATTTTTCGGTAAAAAAGTGGATATTCGGCCAACTTTCCAAGAGCCCATTCACCAAAAATTTTACGTTGCGGTAGGTCGTTCGGCTTCAATTCTTGCACCAGCTGTATTTTGAAAGCGATCACACCAAAATCCATGTTCTGGAGTAACAGAGGCCCAATTGCTGAGAACGGCGACGAATCGATAATTGATGGTCGTCATTAACACTGGCCGATACAACTGCGATATTTTCTTCAGTTCGCACTCTACGTAAGCGTGTTGCTGGTTTAATGTCCAACAATGTAAATTTGGTGCGAAATTTAGTCACAATAGCCCGAATAGCCGCTGCAGTGGGTCGATTAAACTGACCATAAAATGGAAGAAGCGCGCGATGAACTTTCTTAGAGAGCGCTTTCTTTCTACTAGAGCACGCATATTGATAATAAAATTCAATAATTTGCAAGCGTTGTTCGTTTGTAAGACGATTCATGGCTAAATTATAGACCAAACTGAAGATGTTTGACAGTGAAACAAAACACGAAACGTGCGTCAGCTGTTGAAACCAGTGTTGCCAAAATGATAATAGCTAAAAAATCACCCTTTACAATTATCATTACCGATTTTTACCCCATTCAAACGAAATATATCGATTATTTATTATTATTTTGAGGCCCTATTTCCCAAAATGTATTCAGATTTAGCGCTCTCATATCATTTTTTATGGATATTTTTTTTATAGTACAAATATGATTACTATAATTTTTGGGAATATTATTTTTTATGATTTTTATGGCAGCAAAAAAACGCCACTTAAAAATAAAATAAATGTTTAATATATATTTTCCTCATAATATTTATCTATAGATGTTTTCATCGTTAAAAATGTATTTTTTTTTTAAATAGAATAAAACATTTTCTACTTTTTATGTAAAAATATCTATAAATCGACTTTCGACTAATCGATTAATCGACTTTTGGGAGGAAAAAGTCGAAATCGACCATTGCCAAAAGTCGACTTTGTGCATCAATAAATTTAAGTTATTGAATACCGATTTTACTCTTTTCGCTCTAGAAAACATATCATTTATCCGATTTTCTTCAAGTTTGGCACAACAACTAGAAACATCTTTGCAAAAAGTGGGTAAGATCGGTTCAGATTTATATATCCAATATAAATGTCTCTCGATTTGGTTTTGATTTGGTCTATTCATCATTTCATTCATTTGTAATGTCGTCTTTTTATTTATTTTCACCACTCGAGAAGTCGATTTTTCAAAATTCGAAAAGTCGACTTCCCATATGTTTGCAAAAGTCGAAAAATCGATTATTCATATATTTCCAAAAGTCGAAAAATCGACTTTTTGCTCCAACTATACATCCCTACCTTATACTAGGGATCTATAAATCGACTTTCGATTAATCGACTTTTGGGAGTAAAAAGTCGAAATCGACTTTACCATTGCCAAAAGGCGAATTTTCAAAAGTCGACTTTTGTTTTCGACTTTGTACATCAATGAATTTATGTTACTGAATATCGATTTTACTTTCTTCGCTCTAGAAAACACATTCTTTATCCAATTTTCTTTATATTTGGCACAACAACTAGAAATATCGATGCAAAAAGTGGATAAGATTGGTTCAGATTTATATATCCAATATAAATATCTTTCGATATGGCTTTGATTTGGCCTATTCGTCTCTTTATTCATTTGCAACAGTCGAAAAGTTTTTCGCTTCGATACCACTCACATTATTATTATCCTCATCACAGGATATTCTCGACGTTTGCAAAGTACAGTAAAACTTTTGCTACTCCAAAAAGACATATTCTTATCGGTCTAAGATTTGAAATAGTTCCCATACAAATATTCCACCGGATATGACTTGTTTCAAGGACCATCTCTATTAAAAATGGGCCACTACGATCCATGTTTTTATAAAGGGTGGTTAAATTGTAAAGGCCGATGTTGACTGTGAACCACACCTAAACGTGAAGTTTTTTTCTGCATTTCATTTGACATTTCTCAATTTCAGACTAACTCAATTTGAAGCATGAAAAGATACACAATCGAGCAACGCGTTAAAGTTATTCAGGCTTATTTTGAAAATGGGCGTTCAAATCAAAATGCATATTGTGCACTTCGTGATTTTTTCGGTCAATTTAATCGTCCAAATGTGCGTACAATCGGAAAAATCGTGCAAAAATTTGAGCAAACCTTGTCTGTAGGAGATGTGAAAATACCAGTGCATGCTCGTACAGCTCGTACTGCAGAAAATATTGCTGCTGCTCGGGATAGTGTGGCTGAAGAGCCGTCCACCTCAATTCGTCGTCGTGACCAACAATTGCACCTCTCACGCTCGTCGTCGATAAACATTATGCAAGGTGCAATTGACTCAAGCACTAAAGACTATTGACCATTCCAGACGTCGTCAATGGCCATTATGGTGTCTTGGCAACAGTGGATGATGATCAATTTTCGAAGAAAATCATCTTTAGTGATGAGGCACATTTTCACCTCAGTGGATTCGTCAATAAGCTGAATTGCCGCATTTGGACAAATGATAATCCAAGAGTGATTGTCGAAAATCCAATGCACCCACAAAGAGTGACTATTTGGTGCGGTTTAAAGGGTGTGAAGATAAATTCGTAAGTTAAATTAATCCCACACCCAAGACACAAACCAATTTAGCTTGTGGAACGTACTTAAAAAAATGTTTTTTTCATAAAAACACTAAAAATAATAAAAATAAAAGGAATTATGTAATTATTTTTTAACAATATTTTCCGTTCCAATTATTTGATTGCATCGAATCAGTCTAAAGTCCAAAAACTATACAAAATAAGCGATATTAGCTCATGTATTGATGTGATCTCGAAAACTAGAATACATGAATCGGGTATTCCAAAGAGCAATTATTTAGCCCTTGGTAAGTAGAATAATTTCCAAAAAAAATAGTTGGTCCAAATTCCGTTTGAGATCTGATTGATTGTCCGATATCTCGAAAACTAGAATATATGAATCGGGTATTCCAAAGGCAATTATTTAGCCCTTGGTAAGTAGAATATTAAAAAAAGAGTTGGTCCAAATTCCGTTTGAGATCAGAGATATATAGCTTTTCAGATATCGAGTATATATAGCGAATTTTGATTGTCCGATATCTCGAAAACTAGAATACATGAATCGGTTATTCCAAAGGCAATTATTTAGCCCTTGGTAAGTAGAATATTTTCAAAAAAAGAGTTGGTCGGTTTATGGGCTGGCGGCATCGTCGGGCCGTAATTTTTTCAAAATGAGTCCGGTCTGGCCTGGTGAATGGTGAATGGTCTTCGCTATCGTGAGATGATAACGAACTTTTTATGGCTCGAATTGGAAGATATGGATGTGGACGATATGTGGTTTCAACAGGAAGGTGCCACTTGCCACACAGCTAACGAAGCAATGGCACTTTTGCGCAACAAATTCAATGACCCTGTTAGCTCACGTGGTGGCGATTTGACACCGTTGGACTTCTTTCTTTGGGGTTATTTCGAAAGAAAAGGTGTACGTCGATAAGCCAGCAACAATTCAAGAGCTGAGTGATGAGATAATTCGGCACACTAACGGCATAGAACCTCAATTATGCCTCAGCGTCATCGAAAATTTGGACCATCGGATGGAGGTGTGCCGTCGAGGTCGCGGCGGCCATTTGGCCGAATTTTTGTTCCATACATAATTAAACCATACCAATATTATCATAATAAAAAGATATGAAAATTTCCTAAATTATTTGTGTTTTTACTCTAAGTCAACATCGGTCCACCCCTTTATACAAAAAAATTTAAATTCGCCGAATTCATTTTGTAATTATTTTTGTTGATACCATCAGCAACATTGTAATTGCAATGAATATGCATTCAATTATATGATACATATACATAACTATTAGTGGTAGCTGATAATATGCAAATTTATGTTTATTAAATTTAATCAACTATTGCGCTATTTGCATATATTCAAAAAAGTTTATTAAACAGCATAAATACAACAGTTATGTAACAAAAGAAATTATGTATATATTGATTCTATGCTGTGAGATATATTATTCAATAAAATCAATACCAAAAGAAGTTTATGGATATTTTTTATTAAATTATTAATTCTCACTGAAGGTACCATTAAAATGTTGCTATAATTTTGAATTTATTCGGTAATACGTTATATGCTTCAGTTAGAATGATAGTGGTCTAAGGAACATTTTATACGTTCTGAGATATGCAATGGTTTATGTTATGTATTCTTCTCATATTGTATACGTATTTTCGGAAAAAATTGAAATTTTTTCTCACGAGTTATGACCAATTCAACAGTGAAAAACATACTACTTTCTTCAAAAGGTGTGTTCATTCAATCGCCTGTAACTCCTGAATGATTTTCCCAATTTAATGTGTTATACCTCGTTTTGAAGGTAATTTCAATTACTTTAAAAATATTGATGTATTGTATTATAGCAGGGTTAGGTTTTTTAAAGTTTGTGCAATTTTAATTCTTTTATTTTGATTTTCGAAATGATTACACCAATCAATTTTGTTGAAATTTGTAAAGTAGTGTGTTTAGGTCTATTTTTAAGCGACTATGTGAGCTTGAAAGTGGTGAAATGATGGCTTCTATTTTTTAGGATTTTTTTTTTCGATTTATTTTTTACAAAATCAACCAGAATTACAATGAAAAAATATCAAAATTATTACGGAGTTGTAAACTAATGTTATTGAAATATATACCTGAAGATATTTGTGAAATGTTGGCGAGAGTATGATATCGGAGTCCTCATGATCTGAGCTCCTCTGTATAGGGAGCACCTCAAAATAATATCACATCTCGCTTAGGTATCAAAGGTTAATTAAAAAAAAATATTTTTTGTTCAAATGAACACAAAATACAAAAGTAGAAGAAAATCGAAAAAAATGATATCTTTTTTAGTTATCGATGTAATCTATAACTTCTATAGTTCTCGATTGTAGAAATATAGTAAAAAATAAGTTTATTGTGTTGTCATTTATTTTCGTTTAAGGCCAAAGGTTGTGCTGAAGTCTTCAGCAAAACCCAAAATTAGCCAAAAGGCAAAGTGAGACCTTTATTGTTGCAGCTAAAAGTTGACTGCGCAGTTTCGATGGGCGTTACCCCTTCTCGTCAGAACTTTCGCAACGTATGTATGTCTTTGACTTAAATCAGGTTTCATATTAGTACCAGCGGTCACATATGACAAATGAGAAGAGCTGATAAACAAAATAAATGATAAACCGAACTAAGTCGACACACTAAAAATCCCACTTTGGCAATTCAATGTTATGCATGTGCTCGCAAGACAACACAAATAAGTCTACTTTTATAACTGTTGGCCAGCAAAATCCTTCTGAAATTATTTTTTTTTTCTCTATTCCGTTTGTATTTCTTCGGTATGTAATCAATATTTGATATGAACTGAGATATTGTCCTGGCTCAATACCGTTTTGAATCTATATTTCATAGAATGCAAATTTATTTACAAAAGGCATGGTGGCATTTATTACTTGATTTCCACACTTCTTTTTGAAAAAAAAAATGGAAACAGAATTTTTCGTCTGCGGTGCCCTTTTAAGGTTTTGGAGGTTATACCACCCCTTATATATTTTCTATAAAAATTCTATATATTTTAAATAATATTTCAAGAGAATCCGCATAACGAAATTTGAGTTGTTTTTGAAGTTGCAGCGCTTAGAAATTGGCGTAATTAAAAAAAAGAAAAAATCCCACGATGGATGATAGCCATAACCTTCCTAAATAATATAAAATTTTGGATTTGTTTACGGCCCATATCTCCAATTTTCTTTTTTTATATTGCTCAAAGTGTCCACTATATTTACATCCTTTTTCATAGGTTTTGTAATTGCAGCACAAAAAAGTATTTTTATGTCTGTTTTTTGGCTGTCTGGGTGGTGTTGCCACTTAAGCAAAAGTAACAAGCCCGTTTCAACGGGATCACTCATTTGTATTCACATTGAGAATACAATTTTTCATATTCCAAACATATTGTTAACGTTATTTTCGAGTACAATATAATAAAGTCAAATAATTGTCCAACTTCCTTGTTATTATATACTTATCTCGATAACTACGGTAGTTATCGAAACATTTAGCTTTATTTTCTAAGTCAATAAATGGCCTTATCCGATATTTTTAGTTTCGATAACTCGAAAGGAATCAAATAGTTTTATACGTTTTTTCATTCGAATGAGCTCACAAAAATAAAAAAGTAAAAGACAATTTTTTCTGTATTTCGATAACTGCAATTTTTATTTAAAAAAACAGCCCTTAATAAAAACAAGTCGAGACATAAAAACATATTTTTATACCCTCCACCTAAGGATGGGGGTATATTCACTTTGTCATTCCGTTTGTAACACCTCGAAATATTAATCGGAGACCCCATGAAGTATATATATTATGGGTCGTGTCTGTCTGTTGAAAGCACGATAGAGGTCGAACGAAATGAGCTTGGTTCAAATTTTCCCTAAATGTGTCTTGTGGTTGCAGATCGGTTGGGATTGAAAGTCGGCGAAATCGGCCTAAAGGGAAAAATGTTTCCCTCACAAGAACTAAAAATACCCATAATAACGCCCAATATTTTAGAGTATTTAAGCATATTTGTTCAATATGTCTGCCTGTACTTACTTGGTATTGTGTATGCGCATTCCCCCTATAACAAAAAAGTACACCATACAGTGATTTTTATTCGTAGTGGGTGAAATGGGGCAAAAAGGGATAAAAATGGTACATATTGAACGACAACAGCTAGGAGCACGAAATTCGGTGTGTACATTCCTCTAATTGACTAGATACATAATATAAAAATATTATTTTGAAATTCGTACTATTATTTGGTGTATACATTCCTCTGGTTGCATAGACACGAAAATAAAAAGATTTTTCCAAATTCGTACCTTTTAGTTTTACGGCAAAAATTGGTTGAATAAGGAGGATAGGTTATTTTGCACTATGTACGTCTGATAATGGATTTTCAAAATTTGTACTTTTGGAATTGAAATAGAATGGAAATACAACCAACTGTAGCACCCATTCTCTACCAATATTTATGGTATTTAAGCTTTTTGAAAGTATAAATATAAGAATATTTATTTTTTGAATTGACTAGAGGTATTATTTTGATATGTAAATGTATAGGTAGCCTTATAATCGTGGTTTGATATAATAAAAAAATTATATTTAGTTATAAAATTATTTTTTTCAATATTTGTATTTGTTTTGGTTTGGCTATATTAAAAAATTTATATTTTCCTGCAATATTACTGCACTTCTGCGAATATCGACAGCCTCTGTGGAATACAATTCATGTTGGAGGGTATAAAAAGTTCGGCCCGGCCGAACTTAACGCCTTTAACGCCTGAGTATAAAATCCACACACAAAAAATATGGACATTTTTTATGTTTACGAAGGTGCCTTTAATATTTGTACTTTCATTTTGGAAATATACACCCCATCGCAATGGCTTATATGCCCACTTTAAGGCAATTATGATGTCTACACTTTCACATAGAACAAGAGGGTTCCAAAATATTGTGAAACAAGTAAAAACGGCGTTAAGTTCGGCCGGGCCGAACTTTATATACCCTCCACCATGGATTGCATTCCACAGAGGATGTCGGTTTTCGTAGAAGTGCAGTAATATTACAGGAAAATATAATTTTTTTAATATAGGCAAACCAAAACAATTATTGAAAAAATAATTTTATAAATAAATATAATATTTTAATTATTTCAAACCATTATTTATTTCAAATCAAAAAATAAATATTCTTATATTTATATTTTCAAAAAGCTTAAATACCATAAATATTGGTAGATAGTGGGAGCTACAGTTGGTTGTATTTTCATTCTATTTTAATTCCAAAAGTACAAAAAAATCCATTATCAGACGTACATAGTGCAAAATAACCTAACTTCATGATTCATCCAATTTTTGCCATAATAGAAAAGGTACAAAATTTGGAAAAAAACTTTTTATTTTGCGTGTCTATGCAGGCAGAGGAATGTATACACCGAATTCCATAATTCCAGCTGCGACCATGTGGTTGGTACCATTTTTACCCCCTTGACGTTTCTACGCAATTAGAATTTCATCATTCTAGCTGTAGTCATTTAGTTGGTACTATTTTTATCCCTCTGTACCATTGTATCCCTTGAAAGTACGAATTTCGAAAAATTCGTTTATTTTCCGATTCCTACTCAATCAGAGGAATGTATACTCCGAATTGCATGACTCTAGCTGCGGTCATTTGGTTGGTACTATTTGTATCCCCTTTTTCAATTTTAACCCCAAAATGTACGAATTTCGAAAAATTCGTCTATTTTCCGTGTCTACGCAGTCAGAGGAATGTATACTCAGAATTTCATGACTCTAGCTGCGGTCATTTAATTGGTACTATTTTTATCCCTTTTTCCTTTTAACCCGAAAAAGTACGAATTTCGAAAAACCTGTTTATTTTAAGTGTCTACGCAATCAGAGGAATGCATACACCGAATTTCATTATTCCAGGTGTAGCCGTTTGGTTGGTACCATTTTTATCCCTCCGTACCCATTGTATCCCTTGAAAGTACGAATTTGGAAAAAACCTTTTATTTTTCATGTCGACGTAGTCAAAGAAATGTATACTTCGAATTTCATGACTCTAGCAGTGGTCATTTGGTTGGTACTATTTTTATCCCCTTTTTCTATTTTGTCCCCAAAAAGTACGAATTTCGAAAAATCCGTTTATTTTCCGTGTATACGCAGTCATGTCTACGTAGTCAAAGGAATGTATACTTCGAATTTCATGACTCTAGCTGCGGTCATTTGGTTGGTACTATTTTTATCCCCTTTTTCTATTTTGTCCCCAAAAAGTACGAATTTCGAAAAATCAGTTTATTTTTGTGTGTACACAGTCAGAGGAATGTATACTCCGAATTTCATGACTCTAGCTGCGGTCATTTGATTGGTACTATTTTTATCCCCTTTTTTCATATTAACCCCAAAAAGTACGAATTTTGAAAAATCCGTGTATTTTACTTGTCTATGCAATCATAGGAATGTATACATCGAATTTCATTATTCTAGGTACAGCCGTTAGGTTGGTACCATTTTTATCCCTTTTTTCCCATTTTACCCCTTAAAAGTACGAATTTGAAAAAAAATACTTTTATATCATGTATCTACTCAATTAGAGGAATGTACACACCGAATTTCGTGTTTCTAGTTGTTGTCGTTAAATGTGTACCATTTTTATCCCCTTTTTGCCCCATTTCACCCCCTACAAATAAGAATCACTTTATGCTGCAGTTTTTTGCTATAAGGGTAATACGTATACCAAATATCAAGCAAATATAAACAGACATATTCAAAAAACATGCTTAAATACGCTAAAATAGTAGGGATTATTATGGGTATTTTTAGTCCTTGTGAGGGAAAAATTTTTCCCTTTGGGCCGATTTCGCCCCATTTCAATCCCAACCGATCTACGACTATAAGACGCATTTATAGTAAATTTGGACGTCCTAGCTCCTTTCGTTTAGATGCTAGCGTGCTTTCAACAGACGGACAGACGGACAGACGGACGGACGGACGGACGGACGGACGGACATGGCTAGATCGTCTTAGAATTTTAAGACGATCAAGAATATATATACTTTATAGGGTCTCAGGTCAATATTTCAAGGTGTTACAAACGGAATGACAAAGTTAGTATACCCCCATCCTGGAGGTGGAGGGTATAAAAATGTCTTTTTTTTTTCGAAAAAATAAAAAATGGAACAAAATATTATTATTTTATTTTTTAGTAGCTAAGATTATAACGAGGAAAATGTTGTATATATTTAAAAGATCTGTGGATAGATGTGGAAGATTTGGGCCACTTTGTATATACAAACTAATTTTAAAATAATCATATTTTTGGAATTTATGATTAAATTGCGTGAAAAGCTTTTTGTAAAATAAATAATATAATATTTAGTATTTTTTATTATAGGTGGGATCTTAACGAAGAACCCAGAGTCTATTTGAAGAGAAACTATGAATAAATTTGGAAGTTTTGAACCCTATTTTTTCAAGCAATAGGATCCGCACAATGTTACCATCTAAAGCTTACGATATCGGTGGCCAATTGCGAGGCTCATTTCTAGAAATATCTCCTTTGGCAAATGCTTCTTTCAATAAATCGATTGTTTCTTGTGTTAAACATTCCATTCGATTTGGTCAATCATGGCTCCCAATAACGCTTGCCGTTAATGGTAAAGTTTTCGCCGTTCTCTTTTTTAGAGAATAGTGGACCAACGATGTCACGTGCCCATAAAGCACACAGCAAAACGTGTATTTTGTGGATGTAATGGTGCTAGTTTATTCTCTTCTCTCCAAATGCGAAAATTTTGTTTATTGACATCTCCATTGAGCCGAAAATGAGTCTTATTACAGAACCGAATATTGTGATGAAACAGTTGATTTTGTGCCCTTTTGACCTAACGTACTTTCTGACGTTGTAAATGAGAAATCAAATTGAGTACAATTGATAATAGCGTTGCCATATCTGTGACCAATTTGTGTCCGATTAATAGTTTTTTTTTAATTCGTCCTCCATAAACTGTGGACTTCCATAGAAGTATTTCTGAATCATTTCAAAAGTGTTTTTTTGTTTGTAGCCAATGGAACAAGTATCCTGCGAAATGTCTCATTGTCCCCCAATCGATTACGACTTGGAACATGAACATTAAAAATAACTCCGAGATTTTTTGTCATTTCACATTCCCCCCATATTTTAAATGGACACAAAATGCATAGCTTAAGATGTAATCCCATTGGTATTTAAGTGAAATTCATCGCCGCCAGAGCTGTTGACAATTGCAATTGGAAATGGAAATGTCGCGAATCCGTGAATGTGTGTAAAATTTGTGAATTTACTTTGCAACTGAACTGTCAACAAATGTCCATTATTCAATTTCAAATATTTCACTCACCTTTGGATGGGAGGCGAACGTTTCAATTAAATTCCTTTAATCCATTTATCCATCGATGGTTTAATGATGACATTCACATGACAAACAGGAAACATACAGCAGTGTTGACTTTGTTGTTCTTGCTGTTGTTGTTGTTCGTGTATTTGTTGTTGTTGTTATTATCGTTGTTTATTGTTGAGCAGTAACAACACTGCGTGTTTATGATTTTCAAACAGTATCGTCGTCGTTGAAATGTTTGTTATTAATACATCGATACATACATACAGATGATATAAATACATATACACACGCACAGGAATACTATTTTTATAACACACCGGGCAACGTTGATGATGATGTCGATGATGACGTCGTCGCCTTCGTCGTCGTCGTCGTTGTTGTTACAGCCAAATATCAACCTAATTGAAAGGATGCATTACATTAATAAACCAACCAAACAAACACACACACACACACTCAGGAAAAGAGAGTAAAGAAAGCATTTCATTCGAATGGAAAGAGAGAGAGAGCGCTCTACACTCTAGGAGAGTGAGAAAGAGTGTGTGAGTGTTAAACAAAGTGTACCGGTTGAAATGGTCGACAAGGTAGGTTGGTTGGTTTGTTGATGTGTAGGTGTGTAGAGGTGAGGTACACATCAAACTCCAGGAAATTTGTTACAACATTCGACGAGTGTGCACTGTATACGAACATACAGCCAGTCTCTTGTGGATGGCTGGCTGGCTGGCTCAACACTTCAATGTGGGTGGGGGTTGAACTGAGTGCGTGTGCCGCGTGTGTGTATGCGCCTAGTGCCGCCGCTGCAGCCACTAAAGCCGTTGTCGTTGTGCTCGCTCTGTGCTGTGCTGTGCACACCGCACAAAGCCAAGTCTATGTTTTGAGTATCAGTCAGTCTGCGTGTTGAAGTGGGCGGCAAAGTGGAAAGTGAGAAACACCGACAATAACAAACTATGGCGAAAACAAACAAAAAATATTATCACCATCATCATGGATGTGTGTTTCATGAGTGGTGTGTCCGTGGTATTGGTTGGCGGTGGTGGTGGTGGCTCTGGCTGACTCAGGGGCAGTAGCGAGCGGCGACAACGGTGGTGACGACGATAATGGTGGTAGATGACGACACGCAAAAACCCAAAGCAAAGCAAACCGCACCACACCACACCGCACCAAGAATAGAGCGAGCGAGAGCGAAAGCCGGAGAGAATTAAATGAAAATATCTACAAAAATCATGGAACACAACAAACAAAACAAACGGAGTAGAAACAACGACAACGATGACAACACGAACCGAACGAACAGAACAGAACAACTCCGGGGTCATAAAACAACAAAACAAAACAAAAACACTGATGTTTGTAGGGGTACGGATACGGGTGGATGGAAGGAAGACATGGGTGCATGCACGCACCGCTATGCAATTCCTCAAAATGCATTTATGGAAGTTAGCTGATTTTTGGTCAATTTTTTTACGTTCGAAGTTGGAGTTATAGGGAGGAAGAGAAGAGTGGGGAGAGTGCCAATTGCCAAAGCTGAAAACCGTTAAACGGGGCTTTGTCATAATCATCAGCCCCCTCAAACAAATGACAGTGTGAAAACACCGCTGAAAGTACCCACAGGAGACACCCTATATGTTGTTGCATTTAAATATTCTGGATCGTCGTTGTGACATGTAATATAATTACTTCCTCGGTGTTTCAAACTATGTAGAATTACAATCGAAAAGATGATGTAAACTGAAATTGAGAGGACTGGGAGGTACACTAAGCCTCTGTGCATGTCCAGGGCTATCTGTGCTGTAAATTTTATGCACCCAATGTTGTCCGTTTGGCTTGTGGCTGGAAAAATATGGATTTACAAAATTCAGGATTGTATGAATTTATTAAACATCTGAAATTTGTAGGGCCAAATACAAAAAGGGCACGTCTAGGGCTATCTATGTTTTAGGTTTCATTCACCCAATATTTTCCATTCGCCCACCAAAAAATCGATCCTCTATCAGAATTTGTTGGACATCTGAAATATGTGGGCGCCAAATTCGGAAGAGAACACTTGCATCATTGCTGAACGATGCGAATTTTTAACAAAAAAAAAACAAGTAAAAACGGCTTTATGTTCGGTCGGGCCGAACTTTATTTACCCTCCATAATGGATTGCGTCCCACAGAGGCTGCTGATTTTATGTAGAAAGTAAAATTACAGAATTTTTTATATAGCCCAGCCCAAACAACTAAAGACTTTGTAAAAATAATTTTATAAATAAATATAAATTTTTATTTTTTTAAACCATGTGATTGGGATAGGCTACTAATATGTTTATAAAGCGTGATTTTTTAAAAGCTATAAGAAAGTTTTTCAAAAAAAAAAACACATAAAATTCAGAAAAATGCATGAAATCTTTATTTGAATCGATAGTACGGTCCATATAATTTAATGTTTGAAGATTATTTCATGCAAATGTTGACCTTGACTGCGCCTCAAATGGTCCATCCGCTTAGTCCAATTTTGGCATACTCTTTCCAACATTTCGGCCGGTATCTCACGAATAAATGCTTCAATGTTGTCTTCCAATGCTTCAATTGAAGCGGGCTTGTCTGTATAGACATGAGCTTTAACATAGTCCCACAAAAAATAGTCTAAAGGCGTTAAATCGCACGATCTAGGCGGCCAATTAACCGGTCGCGAACGTGAAATAAAATGTTCACCGAACTCGCTTCTCAATAAGTCCAATGTTGCGCGTGCTGTGTGGCATGTGGCACCGTCTTGTTGAAACCACATGTCATGCAAGTGAAGCTCTTGCATTTTGGGCAAAAAAGTTGGATATCATCTCACGGTGGCGCTCACCATTCACAGTTACGATTCGCATCATCTTTGAAGAAGTACGTTCCAATGATGCCACAAGCCCATAAACCGCACCCAACTGTGACGTTTTCTGGATGCATTGGTATGCTTCTGGCTGATTTTCACTCCAAAATCGACAATTCTGCCTATTTACGTACCCATTGAGCCAAAAATGAGCTTCGTCGCTGAACACAATTTTTTGGTAAAAAAGTGGATCTTCGGAAAACTTTCCAAGAGCCCATTCACCAACAATTTTACGTTGCGGTAGGTCGTTCGGCTTCAATTCTTGCACCAGCTGTATTTTGAAAGGCTTCACACCAAAATCCTTCGGCAAAATTTTCCACGTTGTTGAGTAACAGAGGCCCAATTGCTGCGAACGGCGGCGAATCGATAATTGATGGTCATCATTAACACTGGCCGATACAGCTGCGATATTTTCTTCAGTTCGCACTCTACGTAAGCGTGTTGCTGGTTTAATGTCCAACAATGTAAATTTGGTGCGAAATTTAGTCACAATAGCCCGAATAGCCGCTTCAGTGGATCGATTAAACTGGCCATAAAATGGAAGAAGCGCGCGATGAACTTTCTTAACAGAGCACGCATTTTGATAATAAAATTCAATAATTTGCAAGCGTTGTTCGTTTGTAAGACGATTCATGGTTAAATTATAGACCAAACTGAAGATGTTTGACAATGAAACAAAACACGAAACGTGCGTCAGCTGCTTAAAGCAGTGTTGCCAAACAGATAGTAGCTAAAAAATCACCCTTTATAAAAAAATATATGAAAATGTAATTGTAGTCAACATATCGCTACTTTATGAAAGAAAATATTTGTATATTATCGTGATAAAATCCCAAACTTTCATATTGGTCTTTGTATATTTGGGGTATATTTCATGAAGTTGGTGGAATATTTCGTTTTTCCCCCCAGTTATATCAAAAAATTCTAAAAAATCATAATGTTTTATTTTATCTATAACTACATATTTTATTTTATTATATTTTTTAATATTTTGTTTGGCAAACATTCTAAATAATGTCTGCTCGATTTCTCCCTGATATTTTATTCGTAAAATCGTAATGCCCTTGGCAATTCCTGGGTCTCCCCAGGAAATGATCAACATTTGAGAAGTAATGGTAATGACACTTCATGGCGGCTAAATTCCAAAAAATTATATAATTTCAAAAAGATTCGTTAACACGCAACTTGTTTCTATTCAATTTCATAACATCTTCCCGACCCTATTGGAAAGGAAAATCCGTTGCCCTTATGCGTGTTTATAAAATGTGTGAGATGAGATTGGCTGCGATATGAAATGAAGGTCAACTAGACGCCGCTAAAACTTATGTCGCAATTTCACCAAATGTCGCCATATGGTGGTGCGCCACCATATGCGTCTCTCTTGAACAAAGAAAATCGAGGAGAAAATAGGAAAACTAAACACACAACAAAACAAAGTGCGTGCGTGTGTGTGAAACACTAAAAAAATCAACAAACGAACACCCCCAACAGAGTGCTGCAGTGGCACAATAGTGATGAGGGCACTTAGAATTGGTAATTATTTACGCCGGATAAATAATAATGATGTTAAAATTACAAATTGTGAAAAATCAAAGCATATTTAAGATGACTGGACAATAAAACAGTTCAGTTGTTCATAACAATTGAGATTAGATCATTGAACAAAAGCGGATGCGCTGTATTGAGTCAATTAAACACGATCGATGGTTAAACGAAATAGGAATAGATGGAGCATCGCCAATAAGGGTGTTGTTTTTGTCGTAAAATAGTTGACAGTGAAAATCGATGAATTTTATGACAGTTTCTTTTAAAGATGTTTAAATTAACAATAATAATTAAATTGAATTACAATACAAAGTAAATTTATATTATAATTTTTGGTCCAGGGATTGAGCCGGGGTGACCAGAGCCTCTGGTGGGAATCGAACCCACAACCCCCACGCTGATAGCCGAGCACGCTACCAGCTCGCTCAGGAGACAAGAAATAATTTTTATTAAACAAAAAATATATCCTGAAGTAATGATCAATCAAATTAGACAACAAAAAAGAAAAAAATGATGGGACTGGGTTAATCCATCTGTTGAATATGATATTGACGATGGTTCCGACGTATTCTCAGAAGAAGCTTGTCTAACATATCCATTCCGACTTTCTCGTATCGTATAAAGAGTGATCGCAGTGCTGATGAGCTATTGGCCAATTGGAAACATTGTGCGACAATTGAAACTGTAATTCAACGGTTACTACCGAAGCTAGGACAACAAAGATGAGCAAGTCAGTCGCTTCTTAAGCGACCTGACCAGCTCTAAAAAATCAATGGAACAGGGACTTTGGAAAAAAACTTCACGTCATTGACGAAATATCGAAAATTAAAAATTCTAATCAAATATCTCAATCTTTCAGGCTGGATATAACAGACATTTCCGCGTTGTGTGGTCCATTCAAAACGATGCCTTAAGGCAGGTACTCCTTGAAGCTCCCGTGAAAGTTAGCGGCCATGTAAACCAACAAAAAAATTTCGTCGAAGATTTTGGGCGTAAGATCAACTCGCGATTATAAGTTAATTATATGGCTAATGTTCCTATCCACTACTTCTACCTACGGTATTCGAACTAGGAATATTTGTTATAATTGTTTTTAAAATATAGTAACAAACGTTTAGTACAAATATTAAAGGTGCTTTTGACAAAAATTGACTTAAAATTAATAAGTCAAAATTTCGAATTTAGAACTCCAAAATATTATATAAAATTCTTGTAGACTAGTGGTATCAATTAAAATTATAATTTTCATTGGTATTCCACAGAGACAGTTTGTCTTTGGTCATAATCCCCAAGCAGTTTGCTTCATAAAATGTATGATTGGCTCCAGATGTTCTTTCAGTTCAACACATTGTTGTTATCAATTTTTCTCGATGTTGGCTTAGTCATAAGTCTCAAACGAACACGTGTTTTGAAAGAGTCTATTAAGTAAAGCAAACTTGTTCATGAGAACCAATTGTTACTCTGTTATTACAGACAATTATTTTCAGTGTAGAAGATAACTTTTTCTTCGAAAAACAGATTTGTTGACATTGTTCCGATTATCTGATATAGTCCAAATAGGCAACAAATTTAAAAAATAATCATTGAATAGGCGCTCCAAAGCTTACCGAAGAAAAAACAACAATTATATATACAGTGGGCATACAAATGACAAATTTAACCACTGCATTTTGTAATGCTTATATATTTTTAATTAAAGGGTGATTTTTTAAAAGCTATAGAAAAGTTTTTCAAAAAAAAAAAAAAAAACACATAAAATTCAGAAAAATGCATGAATTCTTTATTTGAATCGATAGTACGGTCCATATAATTTAATGTTTGAAGATTATTTCATGCAAATGTTGACCTTGACTGCGCCTCAAATGGTCCATCCGCTTAGTCTAATTTTGGCATTTCCACGTTTTTTCTAACAAATTAAAATTTTGCTGTTGGCTTACCTGCATGTTGTCAAAAGATAGTGTAGTAGTTTAATATGCTCCAGTATAAAGTTAATATTTCGAAGACAACTGGCCTTAGTTAGCCATTGTAAAGAGTGATTTTTTTGAGGTTAGGATTTTCATGCATTAGTATTTGACAGATCACGTGGGATTTCAGACATGGTGTCAAAGAGAAAGATGCTCAGTATGCTTTGACATTTCATCATGAATAGACTTACTAACGAGCAACGCTTGCAAATCATTGAATTTTATTATCAAAATGCGTGCTCTGTTAAGAAAGTTCAGAAAGAAAGAAATTGTGTTCAGCGACGAAGCTCATTTTTGGCTCAATGGGTACGTAAATAGGCAGAATTGTCGATTTTGGAGTGAATATCAGCCAGAAGCATTGCAAGAGCTACCAATGCATCCAGAAAAAGTCACAGTTTGGTGCGGTTTATGGGCTGGTGGCATCATTGGACCGTACTTCTTCAAAGATGATGCGAATCGTAACGTAACTGTGAATGGTGAGCGCTACCGTGAGATGATATCCAACTTTTTTTTGCCCAAAATGGAAGAACTGAACTTGGTTGACATGTGGTTTCAACAAGATGGCGCTACATGCCACACAGCTCGCGATTCTATGGCCATTTTGAGGGAAAACTTCGGAGAACAATTCATCTCAAGAAATGGACCGGTAAGTTGGCCACCAAGATCATGCGATTTGACGCCTTTAGACTATTTTTTGTGGGGCTACGTCAAGTCTAAAGTCTACAGAAATAAGCCAGCAACTATTCTAGCTTTGGAAGACAACATTTCCGAAGAAATTCGTGCTATTCCGGCCGAAATGCTCGAAAAAGTTTCCCAAAATTGGACTTTCCGAATGGACCACCTAAGACGCAGCCGCGGTCAACATTTAAATGAAATTATCTTCAAAAAGTAAATGTCATGGACCAATCTAACTTTTCAAATAAAGAACCGATGAGATTTTGCAAATTTTATGCGTTTTTTAAAAAAAAAAGTTATCAAGCTCTTAAAAAATCACCCTTTAAAAAGAAAAGCCATTGTATAGAAAATTATAGGTGCAATCTTCAAGCTAATGACTAATTACAAAAATTGTAAAACATTTCCAGTTAAAAAACAAGTAAGGAAAGGCTAAAGTCGGGAGAGGCCGACTATACGATACACTCCGCTTTCTATCCGAATACAATTCATTTCGGTAAAAAAGTGAAAACGGGAAGAATTTTTGTAGGTTTCCTAGTCATAGGCTAATATGACCTGTTCCCTTTTTTCTAATCGAAAAGAATATTTGTATAGGGGCTATATCCAAACATGGAATAAAGTGACCCACTTTCACAATAGGTTCTTCCAGTTCAAGTACAAGTTATACTCACTTTGAATAAAATCGGTGAACATTCGTGGTTTCTGGGGCAGAAAAAGTCTATCCGGGAGCGAAATTTGTATGGGTGCTATATGTAAATCTGAAACGATCTGACCCAGTTCTAGTTGAAATATAACATATTTTGAAAGATTAGAAGGACATCTGTTAAAATATGTTGTTTATAGGGTGGAAAAAGTGAAATCGGGAGTGAAATTTATGTGGGAGCCATATATAAATCTGAACCGATCTAACCTATTTTCACCATAGGTGTTCCTAGTTTAAATATAAGATTTTTGCCAAATTTGAAGACAATCTGATACGATATGTAGTTTCTAGAGCGGAAAAAGTATAATCGAGAGCCAAATTTGTATGGGAGATATATATTAATCTGAACCGATCTAACACATTTTTACGAAATTTTTAAGAAAATCGGTTGTAATATGTGGTATCTAGAGTGAAAAGAGTCAAATCGGGAGTAAATTTCGAATTGGGGCTATAACTAAATCTGAACCGATTTTCTTCAAATTAAATAGCGTTAGTCCTTTTCTCGAAAAAATTCGTTGTGCAAAGTTTCGTTCTGGCTAGAATTGCGATTTGTACTTTGATTACAAGAATAGATGGACAGACAGAGAGACAGACGGACGGACGGACAGACAGATGGACATTGCTAAATCGATTCAAATAGTGATTCTAAGTCGATCGGTATACTTAACAATGGGTATATCTCGCTTCCTTTTGGGTGCTACAAACAAATGCACAAAGACATTATACTCTTGTGGAGTGTATAATAAAACACACCTATTGTTCATTGTAAAGGATATTTTAGGGTTGGAAGGGTCTATGACATGCGAGTAAAAGGTATTCCTAAAAGTGTGTGTTATTTAAAAATGCTGCAGATCGGCTGTATTGATGAAGTAACCTAATGTGCTAACAGTTTTCTAATGTTGCTTTTTAGCAAATTTAGGCTGATATATTAGGCTTTAGTTATTTAATTAGTTGAGTGCTAATTAAAATACCGAAGGGATTTTAACCGAGAATTCGAAGTCTGTTAAGAAAAAAACTTGCATAGGTGTGGATCCATAAGAAAACATGCAATCAAAATTTTTCGCGTCGGCAGTCCGCACGTATATAGGTTGCACCCTTAAAAATATGAATTTGCCTCCCTTTAAAAGGACTTTTTTATATATGGGCATTTCCCTGGACAAATACACGACAGTCGTACGTTTCAATGATTGTAGCTGCGCTACGCTTTGATTTCTTTAATTTATTTATATAGGGTCCGCCAAATAAATTTTTTTTTTTTTGAAAATGCTCTAAAAAAATTACTGAATATTTTCTCAAATTTCTTTTCTTATTTGAAAGTACAATCCTTCCGGTTAATAATGAAAAAAAAAACGTTAGATGGCGGACCCTATATTTTCCTTTCTATTACAAACGAGAAACGATATTATTCAACATTTAATTTTTGGAGCATGGTGGAGCTTTCTGGAGAAATACCCATATACATAGATATAAAATGGGACTATTAAATTATTATTGATAGAACGAAGAAGACTATTTATAGACTATCAAATGTCAGTGTAAATATCTTATTCTACTTGGTGAAATATATATAAAAAAGGTCTATAAAAGAATCCACTATGGGAATTCTCGTGATTTGAACACCCTTTGTTTCCAATTTCCACGAAAAATTGTACGGAAAGTAAGATTTAATGTTAGAAATTTGTTCTGGCAAAGATAAATTTTGCTATATTTGGGACTTAGATTTCTTATGATGTCTTGGAAACAAAAATTGAAAATTACATCGTTAAGTCTGATAGTTGAGGAGAAGAGCACTGCTTTCATTCTTAATAAATTTGATCAACTACACCTTTTCAATTGTAATTCAAAAGACATCACTTGAAATTCAAAAGACACTAGTTGCAATTCAAAAATTCCATTTGCAATTAAAAAAATGTCAAATTCAAAACTCGTCACTTGTAATTCAAAAGACTACATTTGAATTTCAAAACTCTTCATTTGTAATTCAAAACTCGTCATAAGTAATTCAAAAGACACCATTTGAAATTCAAAAGTTTCATTTGAAACTTAAAAAGGGTAAACAAAATTATTTAAGCAAAATATAAATTAGGTTGGGTAGCATTTATTTATTTCTGTAAACTTTAATATTATGCTGTTAAGAAAACAGATTTACGTATCTCTCACGCAAATCACTCTAACCTATTTAAAGTTTGTTTACATTTTTGAATTTCAAATGGAATCTTTTGAATTTCAAATGGAATAATTTTTGAATTTCAAATGGTGTCTTTTGAATTACAAATGACGAGTTTTGAATTTCAAATGAAAACTTTTGAATTACAAATGATTTTTGAATTTCAAATGGTGTCTTTTGAATTTCAAGTGATACTTTTTGAATAGCAAATTGAATTTTTGAATTTCAACTGGTGTCTTTTGAATTTCAAGTGATGTCTTTTGAATTACAATTGAAAAAGGTGTAGACGAACAGCCTAGCCTGTAAATATTTATACATATTTTCTATTAATTTTTTTTAATCAAATATTTTGTGTTTTCTTTCATTTTTGGTGCGGAAATATTACCTTTGCGAAAAAAAAATTAAAAATCTTATTTGTTCAATTTTTTTCAATTTTATGGAGAATGAAAGTGGTCTAAATCAGTACATCCTCGGAAAATAGTGTTTCCCTTAGAGGTACCAACGTTGTCGATTTTTTTTATAAAAGTAGTAGGATATTCTAAGAAAAAAATGTTGTGCTTCGGTGGAAAAATATTTTTCAATTATTCCCGTAGAGATGGAATACTTTTTGGAGCTTCATTGGAACTGACCTAAGAGATAAAACTAAATTCCCAGAACAGCTACTGACATGTACATATAACTGGCGGATCTAAAAATGGTTAATTGAAGCTATTTGGAAACGCTCCATACAGGAACCAAAAACATGCTGTTTTTGTTAAGGAAAACAATATAAAACCGTCCCTGCACAAAGAAGAATCTTTAGCAGAAAAGCGTTAACATTCAATAAAATACCCCGTTATCGTGTTAAAAATGTAGAAAATATTGAATTTTTTTTGCCAGAAAAGAAAACACCATAAGAATGTACTGTGACGGTTGTCAATTCAACAAACCAGGAGATTCAGGGACAGGAAAAGGAGCAAAAAAAACTTCTCCAAACGAAATATCAAAGAATCAGGCAACAAAACAAACGTGGAAAATTGCAAAACCAACAGAAGACAGAAGCAGCAAAAAATACACACACAAAAAAAAACTGAAACAAGTCAACAAAAGGACAAAGGAATGGGAGAGAGAACGACGACACCGGAATGGAGAAGAAGGAAACAGTAAAAACAGGAACAGTAAATGACAACAAGACATAAGAGAGAAATAACGACACTCATACGTACATACATATGGACGGCGAAGAAAAAAAAGAAATTGGCAGACATTGGATATTAATAAATTAAGGATGGGAATGGAAATGGAAATTCAAATTCTGTTAATTTATTTAATGCCCTTTATTTGAAAACACATAGAGCAGCAGCAGCAGCGCAGCATAAAACAACAACAAAAAGAAAACCAAACACACACACGCTCGTTCGCTCGCTCGCACTCAAACATCAACACCGATACCACCATAAACGGCCTCCACCTTTTTTTCTAATGCACACACCGCACCAACGCACACACACACACACGCAAACACTCGAGCCGCACCACACACATTGAACTGGATGGTCGCAGCAGCAGAGCGCAGCCTTAAATTAATTGAATTAATTTCAATTTGTTTATATTTATCTTTTCTGCTTTTACTTGTCGTCACACGAACGAATTCAAATTTGATTAAAATAAACTTTTCATCTCTTCCATTTGGATCGGGGATCTGTGTTTGCATTTTCTTTTATTATTCATCAACTTCTCTTTTTTCATTCCGTAAAGTTATTCTTCTATTATGTATTTGTATTTCTTCTTATGATGATTTTTTTCTTCACTTTTTTCACACATGTTTTAACTTCGATTACACCAATTTTCCTTCACACACATTTTTCTCATTTTCCCCGATGGATGGATGGATGGATTTTTTGAAACTTACTTTGTATTCTTTTCTTTTTCACACGGTTTTTCATTGATGCTGCAGCCAGCCAGTAAGAATATTTTTCATAAATTGTAATGCTAATTGATAATTATACATATGTATGTAATTATTATGAGAACAAGAGAAGTAAAATTCTACACACACACACGACGAACGCACCAAACAAATTGTTTAATAATTTTCTGGAGTATTTTTTCAGTGGGGAAAACCAACGATTTTCTTCTTTTTTCCAGCACACAAAACTCACACGACTCTGTATTTTTTCAATTTTTTATTTGCAATTTTTTTAAACACTCCGTAAATCCGTAAATGCACCCTCTCACTTTAAAAGAAAAAAATACTGAGAAAAAAATTTAGATTTCGGTAGAGTTTTTGGGTATTTTGTGTAGAGTTGACAAGTACCACCAAATGTCTACAAACATTCCGGTTGGCTGTAAATTTTTTACAGCAGGGATGCAAAAGTTGGTGCAATGTACTATTTCTGGTACCATGAAGGACCATTTAGACTATCCCACGAAACGTTAGTTCTGTCAAAATGTGTGTGTGTGTCTAAAATAATAATCGTTCAGTCAGATCACGAGTGGAAAGGGAATCGAATGGTATAGTACAATTTTCTAGTAGCCTTTTCACACTGAAGGCGAAATAGAGCTTATAACAAAAAAACAAAAGGGGTGTTTAGACGTAACAAATATTTGCGCAAAAAGACTGTTGGGCAAATATTTTGAAATTGTGGATGCGCTTTTGTGCAAAATGTTGAATACAAATCAGAAATTTTTGATTTTTGCCGAATTTGTACAAATGTTTCGTATTTGTAGCTGACTTTGGCAACTTCAACAAGAATTTCAACGTGAGCAGACGTAAAGGGTGATTTTTTAAAAGCTATAGGAAAGTTAAAAAAAAACACATAAAATTCAGAAAAATGCATGAAATCTTTATTTGAATCGATAGTACGGTCCATATAATTTAATGTTTGAAGATTATTTCATGCAAATGTTGACCTTGACTGCGCCTCCGCTTAGTCCAATTTTGGCATTTCCACATTTTTGAGTAACAGAGGCCCAATTGCTGCGAACGGCGACGAATCGATAATTGATGGTCATCATTAACTTCAGTTCGCACTCTACGTAAGCGTGTTGGTGGTTTAATATCCAACAATGTAAATTTGGTGCGAAATTTAGTCACAATAGCCCGAATAGCCGCTTCAGTGGGTCGATTAAACTGACCATAAAAAGCGAAGCGCGCGATGAACTTTCTTAACAGAGCACACATTTTGATAATAAAATTCAATAATTTGCAAGTTTGACTGTGAAACAAAATACGAAACGTGCGTCAGCTGTTTAAACCAGTGTTGCCAAAAAGATAATAGCTAAAAAATCACCCTTTATGTGAGTAAAGCGGAAACATTACAAATTATTTATTTCTTACGAATTTAAAGAAATTACTGAACTTTCCAAGTTAAACTTTTCGAAAAGAGAGAAAGTAGAAATAAAACAACACAAATTAAAGAAAAATGAATTTAACCAATTTATTTTAATTTATGAAAATGCAATAACTAAATCTTTACCACTCAGGGAAATGGAAAAAATTAAAAACAGTAAAAATATTTAATATTTTAAAACGCAGTGGTTCTACATTCCTTGCACCTAATTCTTTTATTTTAGGTTTATTTTTTGGTTCTTCACCTTTTCTAGAATTATCGCCACTATTACTGCTGTCGCACGCGCAATAAAGGCACTTCAAAATCTCAGCGAAAATGGTTTTGTACAAATCAATTGCGTGTGAGTGGTAGTAAATCAGATGTGCGTGGTGAATAATCGGTTTTGTGAAAACAGACGTTTGTACAAATATTTGGTACGTCTAAATCCCCCATAAGAGTGGAAGATGTCACACGGGCGAATTGAAATAAAACTCAGAAGTGGAAGATTGGGTTTTTGACATTTTTCAAAGCTGAAAAATCATATATGTGAATAGAAAAAAATCAAAATTGGTATATATAGAGGTAGATAAATAAATTATGAATGAAATATAAGAGGGATACGGAATATTATCATTCTGCAAAAACTATTTATTTAATAAAACACAGTCGTCCACTTCTGAGACTACGGGCAACGTAAATGAGCGAAATCTGACTTCTTAGCCTCATACTTCATGCGAAATCAAGAGATTTCATCTCAAGGCGATTTACAAATGACAAATTTGTATGGGATCTGGCATTTGTAACTCGTAAATGACATAAGGTCGTTTTTCAAATGTCAATTATTTGGTTAAATATTTATTGTATTGCTTTCAATAATAAAACGATACGTGTAACATTTTTCCGCAGAAAAAAAAAATACTTGTGAAAAAAGACTGAATTCAATTTTCTAATTAATTTTTACATTGTGTTGACAGAAAATTTAATTTCCCTCGTCAGGGTGCGGCAAAAGTCGCGAAGGGTTTAAAACAATCACAACTTATTTAATTTTTAATTTAAATTTATTTTTCTTACAAAATAATAAAATATAATATCTGTATATATTTTTTAAATTTATGTGTGGATTCCGCGGATTCCACCCCTATATTTCCCAAAATTGAGCTGTTTGTGCTTGTTTCATTTTTCTTTTCTTTAAAAAATTGCATCCAACATTTCCGGTCCCGTATTTCGCCTTGAAATTTATTTTTTTATGAAACATGTTATTACAATATTTCAAGAGCATTTTCCATGACACGAATCAGAGTATCTGGCTGCAACGCTCTTATTTTGGCTAGAATATGCACCTTTCAATTCAAGGGTACTGGGTTTATTGATATATACCCTCTCTTTTAAATATACCCAATGGAAATAATCAGGTGCTGTTAAATCCGGCGAACGGGCCGGCCAATTGAATGCTGAATTTTTGGAAATTAAACGTTCAAATTGATGTTCAAAATAAAATTCTATGATTTTTGTTCGTTGGATAACGTTCTAACGTTCAATGATTAATCTCCCAGATTTATTATACAAGTCCTAACGAGAAAAAGGGGGAAAATTAAATTAGAAATGTTATTAATTTTTCAAATTCCTTCCCTTCCCTAATTTTTCAAATCCCTTTTGTCGCATGTGTAAATTACATGAGTGTTTCATTTGTTGAAAAAACTAAGATTACTAGGTAGGTCCAGTAAAATAATTTATCATGTTGTTTCCCAGTTTAGAAATTTGTAGCTTCTACAAAGTTTTTTTTTTTTACTTTCCATAGTTAGTTAAAGAATGGCCTAAAGTCAATTCTAAACCATAACAACAGTTATAATGTATTTTGCGCGACACGTTTTCGCAAAAGTTTGTCGATGTGAAGTATTCTGTATTTTTTATTTCGAATAAAAATTTAATTTTTTGCTTTTTTGTTATCGCATCGTAGCAGGGTAAACGAAAAGCATTTTTAATATACATGTTAAAAATGTTGGTAGAATAAAGGGCGAAAAAAGTACACTTTATTACGATAGTTGGTACAAATGCGTTGTGAAGATTTCGCATCCCTGTATTACAGTATTTTTTTTCTGTTTTGGTTTGTTCATAATACACACAGTGCGATCACATACAGGGTGCTGCAAAAGTCGCAAAGGGATTTGAAAAATTAATATCCCAGAATCCTTGAACAACCGAAGGAGCATATTCGAGCCAAAATAAGAGCGTTGCAGCCAGATACTCTGATGGAAAATGCTCTTGAAAGGGATTTGGAAAATTAATAACCCAGAACCCTTGAACAGCCGAAGGAGAATATTCGAGCCAAAATAAGAGCGTACCAGCCAGATACTCTGATTCGTGTCATGGAAAATGCTCTTGAAAAAGCTCATCTTTACGCGGCTGAAAATGGTGGTCACTTATCTGACGTAACCTCTCACACATAAATTTAAAAAATCTACAGATATTAGGTCTGTTCGATTGGGCTTACTTGTTTATATTTAAGATACTTGATAAGGTGGCAACGTTGCTACTCATTGGTTTTTCTTAAATGAGTCAACAAGAAAAATCTGGCAGCAACACTAAGAGAGTTACAAGCTACTTTCTTGTTAAGCGAGTAAATTTCATACACAAAATAAGCTAGTAAGCTCAATCGAACAGGTCTATTATATTTTATTATTTTGTAAGAAAAATAATTGTTTTAAACCCCTTCGCGACTTTTGCCGTAGTAAAGGGTGATTTTTTAAGAGCTTGATAATTTTTAAAAAAAAAAAAACGCATAAAATTTGCAAAATCTCATCGGTTCTTTATTTGAAACGTTAGATTGGTCCATGACATTTACTTTTTGAAGATAATTTCATTTAAATGTTGACCGCGGCTGCGTCTTAGGTGGTCCATCCGCTTAGTCCAATTTTGGCATTTCCACGTTTTTGAGTAACAGAGACCCAATTGGTGCGAACGGCGACGAATCGAAAATTGGTGGTCATCATTAACACTGGCCGATACAGCTGCGATATTTTCTTCAGTTCGCACTCTACGTAAGCGTGTTGGTGGTTTAATGTCCAACAATGTAAATTTGGTGCAAAATTTAGTCACAATAGCCCGAATAGCCGCTTCAGTGGGTCGATTAAACTGACCATAAAATGGAAGCGCGCAATGAACTTTCTTAACAGAGCACGCATTTTGTTCGTTTGTAAGACGATTCATGATGAAATGTCAAAGCATACTGAGCATCTTTCTCTTTGACACCATGTCTAAAATCCCACGTGATCTGTCAAATACTAATGCATGAAAATCCTAACCTCAAAAAAATCACTCTTTATAAGAAAAATGTTAATATTTCAACTATCATCCAACAGGCTTATCATACGAATTTGCAGATCTTTGGTAGAAAGTCTTGGAATCTTTTTAAAATACTTTGTTTTCTGTTTCAGAAAAATGATCTCGAACCTGAGTAAGAGTTACAAAAAAAAGTATGTTAATTCTAATATTTCATAAATCTACGAACAAAAGATATCCTCTGCCCTTCATTTACATGTATATATGGAAAAACAAAGTTTCCAACAAATCGATGAACTTTGTGTATTTCTATAAGAGCTTCAAAACTACTTCTGTTTTTGGTAGCGTCCGTTTCAATGCATAATTACTTGCTTACTACATATATGTCACTTTATGACTCAACGCGCGTCTGGATCGCGTAATGTAAAGCCAGATTTAGTGCTAACTTTGTGTTAACGGAGCTATATGAAAACGGCGATAGAGATATATATGAAATTGTCTTATAGAATTTTCGTGTGAGGTCCGTACCAGTCTATACTCATAAAATAATTTTTCAATGCTTAGCTTTTATTTTATTGTTTGTGTTCTCATATTTCTCCATTCTATTTTCCTTTTTTTTGTTGAATTTAGCGCCGCCTACGTTACGATATGTTTCACACATCCACTAATGAAACACTTGCGGTTTTGTTAAATACAACCCTGCTACAAACACTCAAACTGCAACCAACTTCACATTGTATATAATGGAAAACAGACGGTATCGAGTAACCGGTACTCAAATACTCAACCCTATGGGATTGGACAATTCCTCAGTCCCTGTAAAGACGCGCTTTTTCTTTGGAACGTGAATTAAAACCAAAGACCGACAAAAGAAAGACTGGGATCACAACAGCTAGTAGTGCGTAGTGAAAGTAAAATAGTAAATAAATATAATAAATAAAAATAGCAAAACCTTAAATAAGTTTTATAAAGAAAACAAAACAAATTTACAATGCAGTCCCACAGTAAAAAGAGAGTTTGCTACTATTATGACAGTAAGTTTTATATTTTCATTCACAAAAAATAATGTTTTTCTCTTCATTTCATTTATTTTACGGATTTAATTGGAACAATCAAATTATCTGCTATTGTTGGCGGAAACAAAGGTTCAATTTTGTTTGGTTAAACGATTTTAAAGGATTTTTGTAAATTTTCATAATTTATGGCGACTGTACCATTGGGGGTTTTAGCTGCGCTCTGACTAAAATTCACACAGAACACTTTATGCAAACAACCGCACAGAAGACGTTCGTTGCCGTCCGTCGTGTGTTTTGTTTGTGCGCGTTTTTTGTGTATTATGGAACTATGGTCGTTTGCATGCGAATGAACTGTAAATGAGAAAACATATGACGCCGCCGCGACTCTCGTTTTAAAAAAGTTTTTTTCATTTTGCGGAAAATTTTATAATTTTTTTTTTTTTGAAATTAAATTTTTTTTCTGAATAAAAATTAACATGTTTCTCTCTGCTTTCAGGTGATATTGGCAACTATTACTATGGCCAGGGACATCCCATGAAACCTCATCGCATACGTATGACCCACAATCTGTTGCTCAATTATGGGCTCTATAGAAAAATGGAAATTTATGTAAGTACAGGTATTTAAAACAAACATATAAATTCATATTAATGGTTTTTAAAGCAAGCCATCTAAGTTCGATCGGGCCGATTCTTATATTTCATTCAACATGAACGTTGTTACCGCTATATTAGAGGGCGATCAAATCACAGTGTAATGCAGTCTAATGTCTATGAAATCGTGATATTTGCAGCTATTAACATATTGTCAGCGGCCACTCTCATAAATAATAATTTTTATTTTGCAATTTATCATTTTTTTAAGAAAAATGCGAATTTTTTAATCAAAACATGCCGGTTCTCATCAAAATATGAATTTTAATCTAGAATGCCCAGTTTGGAAAGATGTATGCGATGTTATGCATATGATTGTTCAAAAATTACCTACAATTTGATATTGGTTATTATTTATTCAGCTTTATTTATTGATATTTGTTTATTATTTTTGAGAAAAAATATTAACTTTTCTTTTCCCCGTTTTGTCCTTTTAGCGCCCCCACAAAGCCACTGCCGATGAAATGACCAAATTCCATTCGGATGAATATGTACGCTTCCTACGCTCCATACGACCGGACAACATGACTGAATACAATAAACAAATGCAACGGTTTAACGTTGGCGAGGATTGTCCCGTCTTTGATGGTCTCTATGAGTTCTGTCAACTTTCTGCGGGAGGTTCTGTAGCGGCAGCCGTTAAACTGAACAAACAAGCTTCGGAGATCTGCATCAATTGGGGTGGTGGTCTGCATCATGCCAAGAAATCCGAAGCATCTGGTTTCTGTTATGTCAACGATATCGTTTTGGGCATATTGGAACTGCTGAAGTATCACCAGCGTGTTCTCTACATTGATATTGATGTACATCACGGCGATGGTGTAGAGGAGGCCTTCTATACAACAGATCGTGTTATGACCGTCAGTTTTCATAAGTACGGTGAATATTTCCCCGGCACAGGGGATCTGCGTGATATTGGTGCTGGCAAAGGCAAATATTATGCCGTCAATATTCCACTGCGTGATGGCATGGACGATGAGGCCTACGAGTCGATATTCGAACCAATCATATCCAAAGTTATGGAGACTTTCCAACCGGCCGCTGTGGTCTTGCAATGTGGTGCCGATTCGCTGACCGGCGATCGTTTGGGTTGCTTTAACCTCACGGTTAAGGGCCATGGCCGTTGTGTGGAATTCGTTAAGAAATACAATCTGCCCTTCTTGATGGTCGGCGGTGGTGGTTATACGATTCGCAATGTGTCACGTTGTTGGACGTACGAAACGTCGGTGGCCCTGGGTGTGGAGATAGCGAATGAGTTGCCGTACAATGATTACTTTGAATATTTCGGTCCCGATTTCAAACTGCACATTAGTCCGAGTAATATGACCAATCAGAATACAACGGAATATTTGGAGAAAATCAGAAATCGGTGAGTAATACGTAATTGTTATGAGATAACATGTGTAAGTCTATTGAGTCATTGCTTATTGTTAAAACCGGCATTACAGACAGATTTAGTTAGGTTATGATAATATGAGATAAATCTTTTGACTGTTTTGGTGGAGAATGATGCGTCACTTGCTTAGCTACCACGTTTTGTTTTGTTGGCCTAATTGTAAAAAATCATTACCGGTGAAATGTATTCCAAACATCTTTTGCTCGACTTATTTCATGTTAAAAGTAATAAGTGTAGCTTTCAAATCAGGATTACATTTTTTGTAAAATTTGATTTGAACTGGGATACTGTCCTTGTAAAATCAAAAAAAAACTAGTAAGGAAAGGCTAAAGTCGGGCGGGGGCCAACTATATAACACCCTCCACTTTCCTTCCCATTATAATTGAATTCGGGGAAAAAATTGATATCGGAAACGTTTTTTTGTATGGGTACATATGCGGAAATAGTCAAAATGTGAGCGAAATTAGTATGGAAGCTATATCTAAATCTGAACCGAGCTTACCCACATTCACCTTGTTTCTAGTTGAATTATAAGGTACTGTGCCAAGTTTGAAGAAAATCGGTTAAAATATGTGGTCTCTAGATCGGAAAAAATCAAATCAAGAGCGAAATTTTCGTGGGTGCTATATATAAATCTGAACCGATCTGAATCACTTTCACCGCAGGTGTTTCTAATTGAAATATAAGATTTTGTGCCATATTTGAAGAAAATCGGATAAAATATGTGGTGTCTAGAGCGGAAAAAGTAAAATTGAGAGAGATTTGTGTGGGAGCTATATCTAAATCTAAACCGATCTGACCTATTTTCACCATAGATGTTTCTAGTGCAATTATAAGGTGCTGTGCCAAATTTGAAGAAAGTCGAGCTAAATATGTGGTTTCTAGAGCGGAAAAATTCAAATCGGAAGCAACATTTGTATGGGGGCTATATGTAAATCTGAATCGATTTACTTCAAATTAAATAGCATTCGTCCTTGGCCCGCAAAACTTACTTGTGCCAATTTTTGTTAGTATCAGAAAATAATTGCGACCTGTACTTTGATAACAAGAATAGATGGGCGGACAGAAAGACAGACGGACATTGCTAAATTGACTCAGAAAGTTATTCTAAGTCGATCTGTATAATAAACGATGGGTCTATCTCGTTTCCTTTTGGGTGTTACAATACCCTAATACCCTAGTGGAGGGTAAAAATATTATTTTAGCGCCCAGATCCATTTATTGCATAGTTCTATTTACACCTAAAGTATTTACTAACCATTTCAAAAAATCTATGTACTTTTAGGCTCTTTGAAAACTTGCGTATGTTGCCACACGCTCCCGGTGTACAAATTCAATCGATACCCGAAGATGCCATCAACGATGAGTCCGACGACGAAGACAAAGCGGACAAGGACGAACGGTTAACGCAGGCCGACAAAGATAAACGTATCGTGCCCGACAATGAATTCTCCGATTCGGAAGATGAGGGAGAAGGCGGCCGACGAGACAATCGTTCCTACAAAGGGCAAAGAAAACGACCGCGTCTCGATAAGGATGGTGGCAAATCGGCGACAGAGAATTCCGAAGCCAAAGAAGATAAAGACAAAAGTGAGTAGAACAGAATAGAACAATAAACTCTGAAATGTTATAATAAATTGTTTTTTTTTTTCAATTCCAGTGGATACTACGGAGAGCGAGGAGCCAGCTAAAAGTGAGGATGGCAAAAAAGAGAACAACATATGACGTGGTGGCCGTAATTGGTTATAGAAACCAATCAAGCGTTCATCGAAGTTTAAGCCTAATTTAACGTAGCGTTTATTTAATTTTTAATTTTAGCTCTATACCGCACTTTTTTACTATCTGAACTTCAACACTTCGTTAATCTCCATCTTCGCGTTTTTACACATTTAAATTATTAAATTTGTTTTAGAACGTTGTCGAAAATTGAATTTTCTTTGAATTTTGCTCCCGGCCGCCCCCCCTCTCACGCGTTACTTAGTCCTTATGATTAATGTTGTGATTTAATCGTAACGAACGAAGTGTTCGTGACACACGACTTAATCTCATGCTGCAATCACACTTTCGTTCTTATTTTTATTTTATGAAATCCGAAATAATTATATCTCGCAGGCAACAACAACAACATACACCAGATCTACGTCGATACAGTTAAAATAAAGGTTATATTTTATACTTTAGAAGTAAAATCTACAATAGACTTATTTTAAGTTAAGATGTGTAACATATATAGAATGAATCGTTTGTTTATTTCTAAATAACAAAATAAACCCGAACCTCCTTCCTCCGTCGTCTCATCACAAAGATTGTTCCATAAGCAACATCAAAAGTCTTCTCAAGAGTATGCAATAGAACAACGCCCACAAAACAACTCTCTCTCACACACACACACACAATACTTACATTTATTTATTTAATTGTTCGTAAACTATATACAGGATATACTTAGATATATATACAAAGAAGAAAAAACATTAATACATACTCTGCAAAAAATATTGAATGTGTATGTGTGCATCAACAATAGAAATATACAAATAAATCCGAAAAAAAATCGTAAAATATTGAAAATTTTAAGTTCGCATTTTGTTTTACTCAAAAGAAACATTGTGGTTATTTCTCTGATAGTAAGACTACTACATACCATTTGCCATAGACAGATGAAGTGCATTTTTTTGTACTTTAAGGAAGTACAACTTTTGGATTATTCACCCTCATCATGTAAGTCGTAGTCGTGTCGAATTTTCGACTCGTGTCACAAATTTACATTTTTGGTATCGCGTATGTCGTATTTGACTGTGAAATTCGACAAAAACTGTCACTGAATATTTTGCAAGTGACTAGAGTAAAAAAAAATTAAAAATGGAAAAAATTTATCAAATCAAAAGTTAATGGATTTAGTTCTATTAAACTAATATAAAAAGCAAAAACATATAATTTTATTTCTTGAATTACACACGTAATTTAAGAATGGAAATTATCGCCCATGTGCTGACAACCGCATGATTTCCAAATCGCATTTTTTTTGGCGATTTCGAGTCTCTAAATTTTACATTTCTATTTAAAATTGCTATGTTTAACCAAACATCTTCTTCATTTATCCGCCAGTAAAGAAAGAAAACTGAAAACAATTGTTTAAAGTAAAAATGCGAAATTTAGAGACTCGAAATCGCCAAAAAAAATGCGATTTGGAAATCATGCGGTTGTCAGCACATGCACGTATGACTCCCAAGGAATTTGGTATTTTTATTGGTTAAATGATTTGAAAAATGAAAATTTTGACAAAAATCTACAATAAAAAAGTGGAAAGATCAAATATAAAGAAAAAAATTAACAAAAATTTTTAACAAAATCGACTACGACGAAAATGTTCTAGTCACGTCGAATTTGTTACATGATACCGACGAAATGCAAATTCGACTACGACTACGACAGCTGTCGAAATTCGACTACGACTTACGTGATAAGGGTGATTATTAGTGGAAACTTGGTCTTACCGTCTAAAATAGCTAGTTAGGAAAGCCGGCCCTTCTGCTCTGTACCAATGTTTTTATTTCCAAACTATAACAAAACAAGGTCCTACTTTCACTCTAGATGTTTGTGGTTGCAGGCTCTTTCAAATGACCTAAAGAGGAAGATTCCACATAAAGTCACCCCTATCGCGAATAAAATTTCCCTGGTAATGAATTGTTTCCTTAAATTTCCAATCGTGATTTATGATCATTTTTTCAAGACTCTTCTGTTGTCTTACATCGATTTTATAGTCTTATTTCTAAGTCCTGGGTTATATTCATATCACCATTTTACACCTACAGGGGAATAGAAAATTCCACGTGAATCAATTACCTTTTTATTCGCGATATGGGTGAATATACGAGAGGTAACATATACAATTACATACATTACTTCTTGTAAAAAGGCTTTAAGATCGACCGGGCCGAATGTTTTATACCCTCCACCACGGAATGCCTTCCACAGTATTAAAGGCTGGTTAGAGGCTGTCGAATTTACATAGAAGTTCGGTACTATCGGGTATGTGATGGTTTTTGCTTTTCGGTGAAAGTGGAAGAATATCACGAAATAGGTGTGATGTCTTCCACTTTCACATCAATTTTCTCATTTTTCTTTCGCCTGTTTATGCTCTAAGGAAAGCAATGTGTATTTTCAGAAGCAAAAATGCATTGTAGTTATAACACGGTCAATATTTAATATGTTTTACATGAATTTTTCATGTAAATCCTATAATTGCACATAAATTAACAAAAATATATTGATTTTAAGAAAATGCTTCATTTTGTTGCCACATTTCTATTCCGCGTTGTTGTCTCATTGAAATGTTTTTCTTGTGGCACATAAAATATTGTTGTTCGAAATTGTGCATTTATTATTGAAATGGATAAAAGAATGTCTATTCAACATGCAATAAGACATCTTTTTGGTACACAAAACATACATTGTTGATCAATAAATAAAGCGAAACCAAAACGCGGCGAAAGCTATCACATACCTGAATATTTGGAAAATTGTGATAAATGTTTGCACATTACGATATTTATTTACTATTTCAAATTATAGGGTGGGCCATTTAACATTTTAAATTTGAACTACAGATTACTTTGAAAGGTAACATTTATTTTTATTTTCAGGTTTATGTTTCACATTTGCTAAATGGGACGCTATACACTAGAACAAAATATGGAATTGGTGGAAAATTTTCAAGAGGAGAATCGGCCTTCAGTTCAGCCATTTTCATTCATGAATCTCATTTTCATCTCAGTGGCTATGCCAATATAGTATAGTTTTTGTGTTGCTGAAACTCATAATCAAGTAGGAACAGTTACTGTATTTTTTTCTTCCGAGCTGAAAAATAGTACCAACTGAACGAATACAGCTAGAATGATGAAATTCGGTCTGTACATCCCTCTAAATGCGAAGGCACGTAAAATAAAGATATTTTAGATATTCGTATTCTTGAGGGGGTAAATTTGGAAAAATGGTACCAACCAAATGGCCGCATCTAGAATCATGGAATTCGGTGTACACATAGTTTGATATAGGCCTCATGTTTTGATATAGGCCTCACACAAATGTACCTCCAATTTAATTTATTACCGCTCTAAAATGCACATTTTACATCGGGTCTTTATGAAAGTCAACTAAATGGGTCAATTTTTTGGTTTAGCCCTCATTTAAACGGGCCCCCAGTTTACGCTGTAATCGCTCTTAAACCCACATCTACATCGTTTTTTTTTATAAAATATTGCAGGCCTTCTTATATTTCAACTAAGAATACCTACTGTTAATGTGATCTATATGGGCCACTATTTGGTGTAGGCCCCTTAATATTACTGTTCTAGAACATTTTGCATCAGAAGTTGATTAAATTCCGATTCGTTTGCATAAGATAATTAATACTATTCAACAATTTGGCCAAATTCGTTAAATTCTATTGGAGACTGACTCTATAATTACGCTACATTAAATCGTCTCGATTCTAAAATACCTGGGTTTAGTGAACTATCAGGTATAGACGCAGGGAGTGGTGTAGTTAATCATATAGTCGGCCTCGCCCGACTAGTCTTTCTTTGTTTTAGAATAATAAATTTTCTATATATCCAGGGTCATGAAATTTTCAGGGTAGTTCCCAAATATGACGTAGACGTCGACTAAGAAAGGGTTTTACGTTATTCGTACTTTAAGGGGGTAAAATGGGACAAAAAGGGATAAACATCGAACCTTCGCAAAGACTAAACGGCAGTAGCTAGAAGCATGAAATTCGGTGTGTGCCTTCCACTTACCACGTAGACGAACTATAAAAAGGGATATTTCGAAATTTGTACTTTTAGGGAGGAACGAGACCAAAAGGGATAAAAATGGTACTAATTTAAGTATTGCAGCTATATCCGTGAAAATCGGAAAGAGGCCAAAAGGGATAAAAATGGTACCAATTTAAGTATTGCAGCTAAAGAGTGATTTTTTTGAGGTTAGGATTTTCATGCATTAGTATTTGACAGATCACGTGGGATTTCAGACATGGTGTCAAAGAGAAAGATGCTCAGTATGCTTTGACATTTCATCATGAATCGTCTTACAAACGAACAACGCTTGCAAATTATTGAATTTTATTATCAAAATGCGTGCTCTGTTAAGAAAGTTCATTGCGCGCTTCCATTTTATGTTCAGTTTAATCGACCCACTGAAGCGGCTATTCGGGCTATTGTGACTAAATTTCGCACCAAATTTACATTGTTGGACATTAAACCACCAACACGCTTACGTAGAGTGCGAACTGAAGAAAATATCGCAGCTGTATCGGCCAGTGTTAATGATGACCACCAATTTTCGATTCGTCGCCGTTCGCACCAATTGGGTCTCTGTTACTCAAAAACGTGGAAATGCCAAAATTGGACTAAGCGGATGGACCACCTAAGACGCAGCCGCGGTCAACATTTAAATGAAATTATCTTCAAAAAGTAAATGTCATGGACCAATCTAACGTTTCAAATAAAGAACCGATGAGATTTTGCAAATTTTATGCGTTTTTTTTTAAAAAAAAGTTATCAAGCTCTTAAAAAACCACCCTATATATTCGTGAAAAACGGTATCAACATTTCTCTGTCAACGTAGACTTGGATTTTTCGAAATTTGTACTTATAAGAGGTGAGCGGGACAAAAAGGGATAAAAATGGTACCAACTAAAATTGGATTTTTCGAAATTTGTACTTTAAAGGGGCTAGCGGGACAAAAAGGGATAAAAATGGTACCAACTAAAGTATTACAGCTAGAATCGTGATAATTGGTATGTAAATTTCTCTGACCATATAGAAGCGAAGTAAAATTGGATTATTCGAAATTTGTACTTTTAAGGGGCGAGCGGGACAAAACGGGATAAAAATGGTACCAACTAAAGTATTACAGCTAGAATAGTGAAATTTGGTATGTAAATTTCTCTGACCATATAGAAACGAAGTAAAATTGGATTTTTCGAAATTTTTACTTTCAAGGGGACGAGCGGGACAAAAAGGGATAAAAATGGTACCAACTAAAGTATTTCAGCTAGAATCGTGAAATTTGATATGTAAATTCCTCTGACCATATAGAGACGAAGTAAAATTGGATTTTTCGAAATGTGTACTTTTAAAGGAAGAGCGGGGCAAAAAGTGGTAAAAATGGTACCAACTAAAGTATTACAGCTAGAAACGTGAAATTTAGTATGTAAATTCCTCTGACCATAAAGAAACGAATTAAAATTGGATTTTTCGAAATTTGTAAATTTTGCGGGACAAAAAGGGATAAAAATGGTACCAACTAAAATATTACAGTTAGAATCGTGATAATTGGTATGTAAATTCCTCCGACCATACAGAAGCACAATAAAATTGGATTTTTCGAAATTTGTACTTTAAGGGGGATCGCGGGAAAAAAGGGATACAAGTTGTACCAATTTAAGTATTGCAGCTTTAGTCGTGAAATTTGGTATGTAAATTCCTCTGACAACGTAGAAGTGCAAATCTAATTTGTACTTATTATGGGCGTGCGGGACAAAAAGGGATACAAATTGTACCAACTAAATTATTGTAGTTAGAATCGTGAAATTCGGCGTGTATATTTCTCCGATCATGTCAGCGCGCAACATAATGGATTTTTCGAAATTTGTACATTTAAGGGATGAGAGGGGCAAAAAGGGAATAAAATGGTACCAACTAAAGTATTACAGCTAGAATCGTGAAATTTGGTATGTAAATTCCTCTGACCATGTGGAAGCGCAGTATAATTGGATTGTTCGAAATTTGTACTTTTTAGGGGGTAGGCGGGACAATTTAAGAATTGCTGCTATTGACGGGAAATTTGGAGTGTAAACTGTGTGTAAAGCGCAATCTAAATGGATTTTTTCCCAATTTTCTTATAGGGGGTGAGCAACAAGGGATAAAAGTAGTACCAACTAAAGTTTTGGAGCTATAGTCGTGAAATGTGGTGTGTAAGTTCCTCTGACAACGAGAAGCGCAAATCTAAACGAATTTTGAAACGAAATTTTGTACTTATAAACAATGAAATTTTTGGGAAAGAAGTGTAAAAAGTGATAAACTGGCTGGCAGAATCTAGAAGCATGAGATGGAGGATATAAATGGTTGTAATATTATGTTCAAAACTTGGTAGAAAATGATAAAAATTATACATACGAAGTAGTTCAGCTAAAATAGTGCATATCGACAAGCACATTCCTTTGACTGTGTGTGAGTGCTAGTGTAGGAGGTTTCCAAATTAATATTTTAGATTTATCTATATCGACCAAAAGAAAATTAAATAAATACTATCCAAAAACAGAGACGGATAATTAACAAATAACTGTCTTTTTCGACTGCGAAGCAGCGTGTACTGCTAGTAAATATATATTGGGGTAATAATGACGCCGCAACGCGAATTGCTGACCAAACCAAAAGATGTGATTTCATTTCTTGTAAAAGTAATTAAGTGTTGACATAGCCGAGGTAACCAATTGTGGAGAGATTTTGTAAATCATCTGGAAAACATCCCTGCTCTAAACATATAAAATTACGTAAAAATATATTTTTCCCTTCAAAAGTTACAGAATTAATTAACAAAACGACATAAAGGGTATTAATTCAATGGGCTCATCTAAAAATACAAACCTTTTAACATCCAGTGTAGTAGCCATTAAAAACATATTTGGTGTTCTATTTTCGACATTCATTTGTTATATTTGCATTTTTGTTCTTTTTTGCAATTCGTTTATATCCATTTTTATCGTTTCTACCTAAACACTTAAAGTTAAATCGAGATTATCTATTGTGTGTACTTATCTACAATTCATTCTATTTAAATACATACATACAATTCATTCTAGTTAAATTAAGTAACAAACCGAAGAAAAATAATCGATTACTTATTAACTAATTAAGGGCTAATCAGGTGTTTACAAACTAATCTAATGATAATATTGATTCGACACTATGTCTATTGCGCGGCCTCATCAGGGGACCGCCCAGATAACTGATCGGATTTGAGAACTGACGATGTCTCTCATCGATGAAAACTGGAGCAATGGGTGCTTGAGGATTGGCGCGATTTGCCACAAATGTGTGGACAGGTACATCGGCTATTTCCACCACCTTCGTTGGCGGGATTGGCTGGGTGGCTTCACCATCACCAGGCTCTTGTGGATTCTTCGGGCCCTTTTTACTTTCACCTGCTGGCAATCTGAAGCTGACGAATCCCCTTCGCTTCGGCCGTTGTACGGAGGCTGTTCGCAGGATGGGTGGATTTGTGGAGGGCGCTACTGATGCCTGTTCTACAAAGGGCTGGTAAAAGGATTTTAGGATTACATAGTTGTTGTTAGTGCATGTACTACGTTTGGTTAGATTAGGAAAAATCTGTTTGCTTTTGTTTTTTGGCGGGGGTTAGTAGAAAATTCATGTGTAAGAAAGGTGAGAGGGTTTCGTGTGTTTTTTTTTTGTTTGGAAACAATCAGAGAGGTGTGTAAGGTGTTATAAGGTGAAATGAAAGAAGAAAATAAAATAAAATTAGTACAAATAAATTATCAAAAAGTATTGCGAGAATTGTGTAAATAAATGTTAAATGTTGTTAACATAGGCTGAAGGATTATACATATATAATAATATAATATATACATACAGTGGCCGACAAAAGTCAACATACGACCCACATTTTTGCGATTTAGCGAGTTCCAAAACATATTTGAAAAAAGTAATGATGCGGTTTTGTTTGAAATCGTGTTTTATTCATATAACAATAACAAAATGCATTACTTCAATATAAACACAAAAGATATTAACAGAATACGCAGAAAAAACCTTGACAAAAGTCTACATACGGTTTGAGATGAGACATAAAAAATGCAATTTAACGTGACAAAATGATACTATTGATATGATAATTTAATATTTTGTTGGTCCACCATGAGCATCTACAACAGCCAGCAATCGTCTGGGCATTGATTTGGGCGCTAGTTATGTGATGTTTTCGGATCCTGCGTTGCAGAATCTCCCACACATGTTCAATAATATTCAGGTCGGGGCTTTGTGGCGGCGAATAAAGTTGTCTTGGAGCATGGTAAATCAGCCAATCTTTAACAAATTGGGCTGTGTGCTTCGGATCGTTATCTTGTTGGAAAATCCAGCGCTCTCCGAGGTTTAAATTATCGGCCGATGCCTTCAGATTTTGTTCCAATATGGCTTTATATTGATAGCGATCCATGTTACCCTCAATAAACGCAAGATTTCCAACTCCAGACGCCGCGACGGCACCCCAAACCATTCATTGCCGTATTCGCTTTTCTCCATACTTTGGCTCTCCCGTCACTTCCAAATATATTATACTTCGACTCGTCCGTAAATAAAACCCGCTTCCAGAAGTATAATCCCTTGTCCAAGTGTTGCTGGGCGAATTCAAGGCGAAGCTTACGATTCTTGTCACTTATAAGAGGTTTTTTGCGTGGCGTTCTGCTTCGGAAACCATTATTATTCAGACTTCTTTGAATTGTTCTTGGATGTACAATTGCATCCGACCTTTCTGCGAGTTGTTTGGACAACATTGTAGCATTCACTTTCGGGTTTTCATTAACTTCTTTTAAAATAAAGCTGTCGACTAAGTTTTTTTGGACGCCCACTTCTGGGCTTATTTTCAACAGTACCCGTATTTTTGAAGTTTTTGCATATAGTTTGGGCAGTTGATTTACTTAAATTAACCATTTTAGCTATTTCGCCTAAAGATTTCCTTTCGTTTCTGCATTTTATTACTAAATTTCGAATATCAGTTGCAATTTCTTTACGAGAAGCCATTTTCGCGGACTAATGTTTCTTGAATTATATTTATTTAAAGAAGAGCAAGCGCAAGACAAATGACAATACAAATTTCGTCAATTCTCATTAACACAATTCTCATACATTATAAAAAATGACGTAAAGCACGGGATGCTATGTCGTATGTAGACTTTTGTCAAGGTTTTTTTTTGTTTATTTTGCCAATATCTTTTAAGTTTATATTGAAGTAAAGCATTTTGTTATTGTTATATGAATAAAAAACGATTTCAAACAAAACCGCATCATTACTTTTTATACCCTACACCACTTCGTGGTCTAGGGTATTATAAGTTAGTTTCGCGCCAAATGTTTGTAACACCAAGAAATAATCGAGCTAGACCCACCTTTAAGTATACCGATCGGCTTAGAATCACCAGCTGAGTCGATTTAACGATGTCTGTCTGTCCGTCCGTCCGTCCGTCTGCTGTCCATCTAAGCTTGTTCGCACTCTACAGGTCGCAATTGTTGTCCGATTGTCATGAAACTTTACAGAAGTTATTTTTTCTGGCCAAGGACCATCGGTATTGAATTTGGAGGAAATCGGTTCAGATTTAGATATAGCCCCCATACAAATGTCGGTCCCGATTTGACATTTTCCGCTTCAGAAACCACATATTGTACCCGATTTTCTTTAAATTTGGTACAACATCTTATAATCCAACTAGAAACACCTATGCCGAAATCGGCTAAGATCGGTTCAGATTTAGATATAGCCCCCATACAAATGTCGCTCCCGATTTGATATTTTCTGCTCTAGAAACGACATATTGTACCCGATTTTCTTTAAATTTGGCAGAACATCTTATAATCCAACTAGAAACACCTATGCAAAAATTGGGTAAGATCGGTTCAGATTTATATATAGCCCCCATACAAATGTCGCTCCCGATTTGATATTTTCTGCTCTAGAAACGACATATTGTACCCGATTTTCTTTAAATTTGGCAGAACATCTTATAATCCAACTAGAAACACGTATGCAAAAAATGGGTAAGATCGGTTCAGATTTATATATAGCCCCCATACAAATGTCGCTCCCGATTTGACATTTTCCGCTCTAGAAACGACATATTATACCCGATTTTCTTTAAATTTTGCAGAACATCTTATAATCGAACTAGAAACACGTATGCAAAAATTGGGTAAGATCGGTTCAGATTTAGATATAGCCCCATACAAATGTCGCTCCCGATTTGACATTTTCCGCTTCAGAAACCACATATTGTACCCGATTTTCTTTAAATTTGGTACAACATCTTATAATCCTACTAGAAACACCTTAGCAAAAATTGGGTAAGATCGGTTCAGATTTAGATATAGTCCCCATACAAATGCCACTCCCGATTTGACTTTTTCCGCTCTAAAATCCACATATTGTACCCGTTTTTCTTTAAAATTGGCACAACATCTTATAATCTAAGTTAAAACACCTATAGTGAAAGTGGGTAAGATCGGTTCAGATTTAGATACAGCCCCCATACAAATGTCGCTCCCGATTTGACATTTTCCGCTCTAGAAACCACATCTTGCATCCGATTTTCTTTAAATTTGGCACAACATCTTATAATCCAACTTCAAACACCTATGCAAAAATTGGGTAAGATCGGTTCAGATTTTGATATAGCCCTAATACAAATGTTGCTCCCGAATGTTTAACCGATTTTGGCCAAGCTTTACATATTACATTTCACCAATAAACATACATGGTGAAAGCGGGTCACATCGTTCCTGGTTTCGATATACCCCCATACAAATGTCCTTTCCGATTTAACATTTTTTGTCAAACCAATACATTTACAGGATTCAAAAATCCTTCCCGATTTCACTTTTTGAATGAATTGAATTGTAGTGAGATATATAGTCGGCTCCATCCGTCTTTAGCCTTTCCATACTGTTGGGGAGATGCCCATATGTCCATACTTTGGTATAACATAAATGGGGCCCATTCTGCTCTATTACAGCTCTAGAAACTACATCTTACCTCGGATCTTCATCAAATTTTGCAGATCATTCTATGTTTCAACTAGGAATACCTACCGTGAATGAGAAATATATTGGCGCATGTTTTGGCACAGGCCTCAAGTGTTGTTATAGGCCCCCATCAAATGTCCGTCCGATTCATCCTATTACCGCTGTATAATCTGTAGTTGTCTTTGGATCTTGATCAATTTTTCCAGATCATGTTATTTACTTTACTCGGAGTATCTGATGGAGAATTGGATCAATTACCTTATTATTTACCGTATTCATTAAATTTGACTAAAGATGAATTTATAGTATAATTTATATGAACTACATAAAATTGTTCCCATGAAATACCTGGGTTTAGTAATCAAAGCGAGGTAAATACGCAGGGAGTGGTGTAGGGTATTATATAGTCGGCCCGCCCGACTTTAGCCTTTCCTTACTTGTTTCAAATATTTTTTGGAACTCGCTAAAACGCAAAAATGTGGGTCGTATGTTGACTTTTGTCGGCCACTGTATATAATAAAATATTTCGACAAACATAAAAAGTAGGAAAATATTGATTCAACAGTAAGATATAATATCATTCATAAATATATCATGAGATATAGATTATATTAGGGTTTTTCTATCGGGAAATTGTTCCCGCGAATTCTTGGCCATTTTTCATTCCCGAGATCCGGGGAAATTTATTCGTGAATTCCCGGGAACTGCTGCAATGTGGATTTTTATACCCTACACCACTTCGTGGACTAGGGTATTATAAGTTAGTTTTCCACCAAATGTTTGTAACACCAAGAAATAAACGAGCTAGACCCACCTTTAAGTATACGGATCGGCTTAGAATCACCAGCTGAATCGATTTAACGATGTCTGTCTGTCCGACCATCTAAGCTTGTTCGCACTCTACAGGTCGCAATTGTTGCCCGATTATCATGAAATTTGGCAGACGTTACTTTTTTGGGCCAAGGACGATCGGTATTGAATTTGGAGGAAATCGGTTCAGATTTAGATATAGCCACCATACAAATATCGCTCCCGATTTGACTTTTTCCGCTCTAGAAACCATCACCACAACCCGATTTTCTTTAAAATTGGCACAATATTTTATAATCCAACTAGAAACACCTATGCTCAAAGTGGGTAAGATCGGTTCAGATTTAGATATAGCCCCCATACAAATATCGCTCCTGATTTTACTTTTTCCGCTATATAAATCACATATAGTACCCGATTTTCTTCAAATTTTGCATAACACCTTATAATCTAACTAGAAATACCTATGGTGAAAGTGGGTAATATCGGTTCAGATTTAGATATAGTCCCCATACAAATGTCGCTCCCGATTTGACTTTTTCCGCTTTAGAATCCACATATTGTACCCGATTTTCTTTAAAATTGGCACAACATTTCATAATCGAACTAGAAACACCTATGTTGAAAGTGTTAAGATCGGTTCAGATTTAGATATAGCCCCCATACAAATGTCGCTCCCGATTTGACTTTTTCCGCTCTAGAAACCACCACCACCCGATTTTCTTTAATATTGGCACAACAATTTATAATCGAACTAGAAACACCTATGCTGAAAGTGGGTAAGATCGGTTTAGATTTTGATATGCCCCCATACAAATGTCGCTCCCGATTTGACTTTTTCCGCTCTAGAAACCACCACCACCCGATTTTCTTTAAAATTGGCACAACATTTTTTAATCGAACTAGAAACACCTATGCTGAAAGTGGGTGGGTACAAATGTCGCTCCCGAATGTTTGAATGATTTTGACCAAACTTTAAATATTATATTTCACCAATAAACATACATGGTGAAAACGGGTCACATCATTACAGGTTTCAATATACCCCCATACAAATGTCCTTTCCGATTTAACATTTTTTGTCAAACACATACATTTACATAATTCAAAATTTCACTTTTTTACCGAATTGAATAGAAAGTGGGGTGTATCATATAGTCGGCTCCGTCCGACTTTAGCCTTTCCTTACTTGTTTCGCAGATGCCCATATGTTTATACTTTGGTATAACCCAAATTGGGCCCATTCTGTTCTATTACAGCTCTAGAAACTACTTCTTACATCGGATCTTCATCAAATTTTGCAGATCATTATATGTTTCAACTATGAATACCTACCGTGAATGAGAAATATATAGGCGCATGTTTTGGCACAGGCCTCAAGTGTTGTTATAGGCCCCCATCAAATGTCCGTCCGATTCATCCTATTACCGCTGTATAATCTGTAGTTGTCTTTGGATCTTGATCAATTTTTCCAGATCATGTTATTTACTTTACTCGGAGTATCTGATGGAGAATTGGATCAATTACCTTATTATTTACCGTATTCATTAAATTTGACTAAAGATGAATTTATAGTATAATTTATATGAACTACATAAAATTGTTCCCATGATATACCTGGGTTTAGTAATCAAAGCGAGGTATATACGCAGGTAGTGGTGTAGCCTTTCCTTACTTGTTTGAATAGAAGTTATTATAAAGCAAAAATGATACACATATTGTTTCACTAATATAAAAGGAAATTCGAGCTAAACTCGCTTATTAACGCGTATCTATTCATTACAGTTCTGTGTCAGCTATTGTAGCAAACGGACGGTTTTTGTCTCTCTGAACTAAATTAACAAATCAGTTTCTCACTTTTCTCAAATATAAAATCAACGTTTGTTCTTGTCTTTGTTACTCCCTTGTAAATACAAGACAAACGACAATTTAAAAACACAAATCGAATATGGCCCCTGGGGCCAAAAATCCAGTACGTCTCAACATGCCTTATAACATCCACCCAAGTTCAACGTCTACCAATAGATTTGGACTATTGGCCAACCAAGATGATATGGATACCCATTATGAATCCAATGAAGAAACAGAGGTAAGGCAACATAGACCACCACCCATCGTAGCCGACAGTTCTATTTCCCTTAAAGAAATTCAACACATATTGGGCAAAGATTGTGTTTATAAACGCACATCTATTGGCACAAAGGTATTCCCAGCAAATACTGAAAAGTACGATTTTTGCGTAAAGGCACTGAAAGATAACCAAATCGACTTTCACTCTTACAACTCGAAAGAAAAACGTATGTACACCATATTCCTGTATGGCCTCCCACAAATAAGTTGTGATGACATCAAAGCCGATTTAAATGGTTACAATCTTTCTCCAGTATCGGTAACAGAAGTAAGGACCAGATTCAGTTCGGTTGATGATGCCGTGTATAAAGTCCAATTTACCAGGAATTCATTTAATCCAAACTCACTACGCAACATTAAATCAATTTGCAGTGTAATTGTCACATGGAAGAAGCATAAACCAAAGAAGAATGAACAACCAACTCAATGTTGGAGGTGTTTGATGTACGGTCACGGTGGTGAACACTGTAACCGTAAACCGGCATGCATGATTTGTGCTAATCAACACAACACAAATGAATGCCCGTTCAGTAAAAATAACAAAAAACCAGCAGCATTCTCTTGCTTCAACTGTAAGAAGAATGGAGAAGAAAGAACCGATCACTCTGCGAACGACGTCAGCTGCCCTTGGCGAGCGAAATACCTGGAAGCGAGAGCACGAGCATCAACACACAACCACACTAAAAGAAACGCACCCAGACGTCAGAACTCTTATGTCAACAACGCATCTCAATATCCAACGATAAACAACATAAACACTCCTCCAGTTAGACACCAATTCGGTAATCAAAACTCTTACTCCGAACGGCTAAAGAGTAATTCAAGCGATCTCTTCAATATTGACGAGCTCTTCAACATTTTTACTTTGGCTCTCGATGAGCTAAGCAAGTGCACATCAAAAGTACAACAAATACAAGTTGTAATGTCGATGGTTAAATATGCTTATGCATTTAAATAATCTCACTATTAGGCAATTCAAAATTCTACACTGGAATGCAAATGGATTAAGTAATTTCTCCACACTCAGGCAACTTGAATATCTTCTTGAAAAGGAGAATATCCAAATTGCTTCAATAAATGAAACATTTTTTAAAGAAAATCATAAACCATTTTTCAACAGCTTCTGCCTCTACCGCAATGACAGATCTTCCGCTAGAGGGGGAGGGGTGGCCCTTTTAGTTCGTAGATCCCTTAGGCACAAACTGCTTCCACTCACTAAGACTTCTACGACTGAAAATTTGTCAATACAAATAGTCTTAAATCAAAGAAATATTATAATTTCCACTGCTTATTCCCCGCGTTATACACAGCATTTTTTAAATGATATTGCTGCATTAACTCCTATCAACAATGAATTTATTGTCTTGGGTGATCTGAATGCACAACACACATCATGGAATTGCCGAAGAAATAACCAGTCTGGAATTGCGTTAAATAATCTGCAGCAATACCGAAATTTCTTTGTATATAGCCCGAACAACAGCACTTTGTTTCCTCATCAGCGAAATCGTAGCGAGTCTACGGTTGATATTGCTTTAAGTAACACATCCCTTAACTTGAGATTGAAAACTTTGGACTACGAAATCCCTTCTGATCATCGACCTATACTGTGCTCTATTGAATGTTCCACATTTGAGCAAGTCGACACTAGCAAATACTCCTATAAACATGCAAGTTGGCGAGCTTTTCGGAATATTATTGATAATTCTGTTTCAACACCGGATAGATCATATGACACAACAACTGCAATTGACCAGAAAATAACTGAATTTGTTCAACTCATACTCCATGCTAGGGATTCGTCAATTCCAAAGTTTACCCACATGAGAAATAATATTTTACCTGAAGACGTCCTAAGATACATTGCTCAAAGAAGAAAATTCAAAAGGAAATCTCAAAGGGCAACGGATCATCATTTAAAAAATTTTTACGAAGAAAGTTGTAAATTCCTCAGCAAATTGATCAATAAAAGAATATCCACTGAAAGAAACAAAAAATGGACCAATCTTTTAACCAGTTTGAAACCAGGAGATAAACGCTTCTGGAAGGTAAGCCGCAGTCTGAGAGGTAAATCGACAAATCAAATCCCGCATCTGATCGATAACAACAATAAAGTTGTAGACGATTCACACAAAGCTGAGATATTGGCCAACACATTTGCAAAGTCCCATACGCTTACTATGAACTATACGCATTCCTTTGACAACCGAGTTAACAGTGCAGTTACCAGGCTTAAGACGGAACCCCCATCAACAACCGGAATAAGACTAATTACTCCCTCCGAAATAAGAACTCTTATAACTACTCTAAAAACATCAAAATCACCTGGACACGACAATGTCTCAAATATTTTACTAAAAAAGCTCCCAGACAAAGCTATTAATCTACTGGCATGGATATTTAACAACTGCCTCTCTCTCAATTGTTTCCCAAATGCCTTCAAAAATGCCAAAATTGTTGCTGTCATTAAACCAAGAAATAACCCAAGCAGCTACAGGCCCATAAGTCTTCTAAGTAATCTTGGTAAATTATACGAAAAGCTCATTCACTCCAGGATAAATGAATTCACTGACGACCACAACATAATTCCAAGAGAACAATTTGGGTTTAGAAAAGAGCACAGTACTGTACACCAAATAACTAGAATCAAACACAAAATTAAGGCCAATAAACAGCTTAGAAAATCAACCGGAATCCTACTATTGGATATCGAAAAAGCCTTTGATACTATATGGCACAATGGTCTATTGTATAAACTTATAAAGACAAATTTCCCGAAATATCTCTGCAAGATAATTAGTGATTTTCTTGAGAACAGAACATTTACAGTTTATGTAAATTCTACGTCTTCCACTCCGAAAACTATACCAGCAGGTCTACCCCAAGGTTCAGTATTATCTCCTCTGTTATACTCTATATTTACCTCAGACTTCAAGCCAAATAGAGAAACTAATATTGCATATTACGCTGACGATACTGCTTTGATAACCTCTAGTAAACTGACAAGTGCACTTATCAAGAAAATGGAGAAAAGCCTCATAGAATGCAACAATTTTTTCAGAAAATGGAAGATTAAAATCAACAACGATAAAACTCAGGCTATAATCTTCCCGTTCAACAAATCACCAAAGAGGCTACCCACAAGATTGCTGAAATTCGAAAACAACTCCATATGCATTCAAAACCAAGTTAGATACCTCGGTGTTCTACTTGATAAAAAACTGCTTTTTCAAAAACATATTGAATCAACATGCACAAAAGCTATAAAAGCCTTTAGGGCCCTGTGGCCTTTGTTAAATCGAAGATCTTCACTAAGCCTAAAAAATAAAAACTTAATATTCAAAAGTGTTATTAGACCCATTATGTCTTACGCGTGTCCAGTATGGTACAAAGCGGCCAAGTGCCACATAAAAAACCTGCAAGTCATCCAAAACAAATGCCTTAAAATGATTCAAAATAAACCTTGGAGATATTCAACAACTTTATTACATGATGAAACCGGCTACGAGTTGTTTTCTGATTTCATCACAAGAACCAAAAATAATTATTTTACTAAGATAGAATATTCTAATTATGTCACTATAAGAGAATGTAGAGAACCATCTTAAATGTGTTATGCAAATCACCGAAGGAAAATGTATGCCGTATAGCCGATTATTCCTAAATACTCGCACTATAAGCATATATATTTTCCACCTATTCGACATCCCATCTTTTGAATTCAAATAAAGGTTTTTGCCCCCCTTTTCCTTTAAAAAATAACATAAAAACGATGTAAAAATATATAAAATAATGATCTCATTTGTTGCAATATCCTACAGATAAAATCTCAAAAATTGTATTTATGTATTAAGTATTATATGTATGTGATATCTGGATGAATAAAATTTGAAATTGAAAAAATTGAAACGCGTATCTATTTTTATATTTTAATTAACAACAGCCAATTTTAGCAGACTGCAAACTCTTTAGCAGAGTGAATGGCGATGTACAATTGCAGAAAACTGCTGTTATGCCAAAAAACAGCTGTAATAGCAGAAAAGTGTCTGTTGATAGGTAGCAGACAATCGCTGTTTTTATTAACAGATTTGTTCTCTAAGTGTAGAACTTTTTTTAAATAGTTGCTTGAAATTACATACATACATATCGAAACAAACTGATGTTCTCCTTAATGTTTGATAGAAAACGCATTTTCTGTGATGTACACAGCGAATTTAAAGATTCCAGCTTCATCCTTCAGATTGGTCGCTTGTAACATATATGTGCCAGTCGCGAAAATCACTGCAATTGATGAAAAATCCAAAATTCGCCGTTGCAATTCCTTATATTTTAACTTTCTTCATTCATAAATCTGAAACTTTTCATATACAAACATTCCCTATGAAGTCAGCAATCACACGCAAAAGAAATATTTTGGTATTCTCAATATAATAAAAAGTTACACCACTTTTTCTAAATATACTTTTCACAATTTTTTACTTTACAGCCACCATTTTTCCTATTTTAGCCTGATAACTGGGGAATCAAAATGCTTTTAACGCGAAATGATGGAATTTGATAGTACTACATGCCCTAAATCTAGAAAAATGTTTTAAACAAAATCGTTGTAGCGAATTATAACCTTCTGTTTTATGCTGCTCCATTGTTGAACTATTTTATTTCTATTATTTTTATGTCCATAGCCACTTATGCACTGTATTTGAATAATACTTGTTACATATGTACAAAAAATACTAACTCTGAAAAGTATTTGACATAAGTGATAAATATAACAACAATTTTAGTAAGTTAAAACTCATTTCTTATTGTTTCGCAACTTTAAAGTATATTTAACAAGTAAGGAAAGGCTAAAGTCGGGCGGGCCGACTATATAATACCCTACACCACTCCCTGCGTATTTACCTCGCTTTGATTACTAAACCCAGGTATTTCATGGGATCAATTTTATGTAGTTCATATAAACTATACTATAAATTCATCTTTAGTCAAATTTAATGAATATGGTAAATAAAAAAGTAATTGATCCAATTTTCCAGCAGATATTCCGAGTAAAGTAAATATAACATGATCTGGAAAAATTGATCAAGATCCAAAGACAAATAGATTATACAGAGGTAATTGGATGAATCGGACGGACATTTGAAGGGGGCCTATAACAACACTTGAGGCCTGTGCCAAAACATGCGCCAATATATTTCTCATTCACGGTAGGTATTCCTAGTTGAAACATAGAATGATCTGCAAAATTTGATGAAGATCCGAGGTAAGATGTAGTTTCTAGAGCTGTAATAGAGCAGAATGGGCCCCATTTATGTTATACCAAAGTATGGACATATGGGCATCTCCCCAACAGTATGGAAAGGCTAAAGACGGATGGAGCCGACTATATATCTCACTACAATTCAATTCATTCAAAAAGTGAAATCGGGAAGGATTTTTGAATCCTGTAAATGTATTGGTTTGACAAAAAATGTTAAATCGGAAAGGACATTTGTATGGGGTATATCGAAACCAGGAACGATGTGACCCGCTTTCACCATGTATGTTTATTGGTGAAATGTAATATGTAAAGCTTGACCAAAATCGGTTAAACATTCGGGAGCAACATTTGTATTAGGGCTATATCAAAATCTGAACCGATCTTACCCAATTTTTGCATAGGTGTTTTAAGTTGGATTATAAGATGTTGTGCCAAATTTAAAGAAAATCGGATGCAAGATGTGGTTTCTAGAGCGGAAAATGTCAAATCGGGAGCGACATTTGTATGGGGGCTGTATCTAAATCTGAACCGATCTTACCCACTTTCACTATAGGTGTTTTAATTTAGATTATAAGATGTTGTGCCAATTTTAAAGAAAAACGGGTACAATATGTGGATTTTAGAGCGGAAAAAGTCAAATCGGGAGTGGCATTTGTATGGGGACTATATCTAAATCTGAACCGATCTTACCCAATTTTTGCTAAGGTGTTTCTAGTAGGATTATAAGATGTTGTACCAAATTTAAAGAAAATCGGGTACAATATGTGGTTTCTGAAGCGGAAAATGTCAAATCGGGAGCGACATTTGTATGGGGCTATATCTAAATCTGAACCGATCTTACCCAATTTTTGCATACGTGTTTCTAGTTCGATTATAAGATGTTCTGCAAAATTTAAAGAAAATCGGGTATAATATGTCGTTTCTAGAGCGGAAAATGTCAAATCGGGAGCGACATTTGTATGGGGGCTATATATAAATCTGAACCGATCTTACCCATTTTTTGCATACGTGTTTCTAGTTGGATTATAAGATGTTCTGCCAAATTTAAAGAAAATCGGGTACAATATGTCGTTTCTAGAGCAGAAAATATCAAATCGGGAGCGACATTTGTATGGGGGCTATATATAAATCTGAACCGATCTTACCCAATTTTTGCATAGGTGTTTCTAGTTGGATTATAAGATGTTCTGCCAAATTTAAAGAAAATCGGGTACAATATGTCGTTTCTAGAGCAGAAAATATCAAATCGGGAGCGACATTTGTATGGGGGCTATATCTAAATCTGAACCGATCTTAGCCGATTTCGGCATAGGTGTTTCTAGTTGGATTATAAGATGTTGTACCAAATTTAAAGAAAATCGGGTACAATATGTGGTTTCTGAAGCGGAAAATGTCAAATCGGGACCGACATTTGTATGGGGGCTATATCTAAATCTGAACCGATTTCCTCCAAATTCAATACCGATGGTCCTTGGCCAGAAAAAATAACTTCTGTAAAGTTTCATGACAATCGGACAGCAATTGCGACCTGTAGAGTGCGAACAAGCTTAGATGGACAGCAGACGGACGGACGGACGGACGGACGGACGGACGGACGGACGGACGGACAGACAGACATCGTTAAATCGACTCAGCTGGTGATTCTAAGCCGATCGGTATACTTAAAGGTGGGTCTAGCTCGATTATTTCTTGGTGTTACAAACATTTGGCGCGAAACTAACTTATAATACCCTAGACCACGAAGTGGTGTAGGGTATAAAAATAGAGACCTACACGCAGAGAAAAAATGCATTTCGTAGAAACGAAATTTTAAACACGTTAACATCGTTTTTGAGTTTCTTTTGTGGGAAAAATTAGTTTGTTTCCGGTAAACATGTCATCACTTGTTGCAAATGAACAAAGAGAAATGTGTTTACATATATCAAACAGTTTTCTTTGTTTGTCGAAATGGGTTGTATTATGATTGCAAACAAACTCCCAAAACATTAGAAGTAACAGAAACCGTTATTATTGCATCTGTGATGAAAATAGTACACATCGGTTCAGATTTAGATACAGCTCCATAAAAATGTCGCATCGCTAATGTTACATCTTAGCGCTCTACAAGCATCAAGCTTTTTATTAAGAATGTTTATATATTTCATTATGATATCATAGTGATTCTTATTTACACTTTTTTAAAATTACTAAAATATTTTGTTATTAAATTTTTATTGAGTACACAATTAAAAGTTCATACGATATTAAAATGAAACTTTTCCGAACAATTTGGTGTCCATTAGCGAAATTAGCATTACACAATCTTGAAATTGGCACAATTCGTTTCGTTTATTACATAACCTTTGTCCGAAATTCAAGAAAGTGTCCACGATTTGTTATGTAATTTTCGTGTTTTCATGATTTTACTGCAAAATTACAATTTCAGACGAATTAATTTAAAAAGACCTTAAAAATGCTATATTTTTTGCTTCTGAAAGATTAGAAGTTTTTAAAAAGTATATGTTCGAAACCTCTCTGGGGGGTTTGAACCCCAAACCCCCCCTCCTGGATTGCACCATCAGAAAAAAAATATATTTTGCCATAACCAATTTTTTCTTGCATTTTTCATTGTTTTATACATTGCGTTTATGAACTAATGAACAAATTATAATTTTGATGATTTTTCATTGTAATTCTGGTTGATTTTGTAAAAAAAATCGTAAAAATAGAAGCCATCATTTAAACACTTTCAAACTCACACAGTCGCTTAAAAATATACCTAAGCACACTACTTTAAAATGTCAACAAAATGGATTAATGTAATCATTTCGAATATCAAAATAAAAAAATTAAAATTGCAAAATGTTTAAAAAGTCTAACCCTGATATAACACAATATTTTTTATATAACAATACTTTAAAAGTAATTGAAATTACCTTCAAAATAAGTTATAGTATATTAAAATCGGAAAAGTATTTCATGAGTTACAGACGATTGAATGAACACACCTTTTAAAAAAGTAGTATTTTTTCACTGTTAAATTGGTCATAACTCGTGAAAAAAATTCAAATTTTTTTCCAAATATACATATACAGGGTGATTTTTTAAGAGCTTGATAACTTTTTTTTAAAAAAAAACGCATAAAATTTGCAAAATCTCATCCGTTCTTTATTTGAAACGTTAGATTGGTCCATGACATTTACTTTTTGAAGATAATTTCATTTAAATGTTGACCGCGGCTGCGTCTTAGGTGGTCCATCCGCTTAGTCCAATTTTGGCATTTCCACGTTTTTGAGTAACAGAGACCCAATTGGTGCGAACGGCGACGAATCGAAAATTGGTGGTCATCATTAACACTGGCCGATACAGCTGCGATATTTTCTTCAGTTCGCACTCTACGTAAGCGTGTTGGTGGTTTAATGTCCAACAATGTAAATTTGGTGCGAAATTTAGTCACAATAGCCCGAATAGCCGCTTCAGTGGGTCGATTAAACTGACCATAAAATGGAAGCGCGCAATGAACTTTCTTAACAGAGCACGCATTTTGATAATAAAATTCAATAATTTGCAAGCGTTGTTCGTTTGTAAGACGATTCATGATGAAATGTCAAAGCATACTGAGCATCTTTCACTTTGACACCATGTCTGAAATCCCACGTGATCTGTCAAATACTAATGCATGAAAATCCTAACCTCAAAAAAATCACTCTTTACAATATTTTTATGAGAAGAACACATACACAAACTTTCAAAACAATCGCAGCTATCGAGGTCAAAAACCGTACCACTTGACATGGAATGACTCATATTCTGATTATAAATTACATTTCTCCATTTTCTCATTATAAACTTGAAAAGGTGTAGATTTGACAAAAAAAAGTAAAAACGGCGTTAAGTTCGGCCGGGCCAAACTTTATATACCCTCCACCATGGATTGCATTCCACAGAGGTTGTCGGTTTTCGTAGAAGTACAGTAATATTACAGGAAAATATAATTTTTTTCATATAGCCAAACCAAAACAAATACAAATATTGGAAAATTAATTTTATAAATAAATATAATATGTTAATTATTTCAAACCACGCTTATAAGGTAATGCTACCAATACGTCAATTCAAAAAATAAATATTCTTTATATTTTCAAAGCCATAAATATTGGTAGATAGTGGGTGCTACAGTTGGTTGTATTTCCATTCTATTTGAATTCCAAAAGTACAAATTTTGAAAATCCATTATCAGACGTACGTTGCGCAAAATAAGCTAACTTCATGATTCAACCAATTTTTGCCGTAAAAGAAAAAGTACGAATTTGGAAAAAAACTTTTTATTTTGCGTGTCTATGCAGTCCGAGGAATGTATACACTGAATTCCATGATTCCATTTGGTTGATACCATTTTTACCCCCTTGACGTTTCTACGCAATTAGAATTTTATCATTCTAGCTGTAGTCGTTTAGTTGGTACTATTTTTATCCCTCTGTACCATTGTATCCCTTGAAAGTACTAATTTCGAAAAATTCGTCTATTTTCCGTGTCTACGCAGTCAGAGGAATGTATACTCCGAATTTCATGACTCTAGCTGCGGTCATTAGATTGGTACTATTTTTATCCCCTTTTTCATTTTAACCCCAAAAAGTACGAATTTTGAAAAATCCGTGTATTTAACGTGTCTATGCAATCAGAGGAATGTATACACCGAATTTGAGTATTCTAGTGGCAGCCGTTTGGTTGGTACCATTTTTATCTCTCTATTCCCATTTTACCCCTTAAAAGTACGAATTTGGAAAAAATACTTTTATATTATGTATCTACTCAATTAGAGGAATGTACACACCGAATTTCGTGTTTCTAGCTGTTGTCGTTTAATATGTACCATTTTTATCCCTTTTTTGCCCCATTTCACCCCCTACGAATAAGAATCACTTTATGGTGCACGTTTTTGATATAAGGGGAATGCGCATACCAAATATCAAGCAAATATAAACAGACATATTCAAAAAACATGCATAAATACACTAAAATATTAGGGATTATTATAGGTATTTTTAGTCCTTGTGAGGGAAAATGTTTTCCCTTTGGGCCGATTTCGCCCCATTTCAATCCCAACCGATCTACGACTATAAGACACATTTATGGAAAATTTGAACGTTCTAGCTCCTTTCGTTTAGATGCTAGCGTGCTTTCAACAGACGGACAGACTGACGGACGGACATGGCTAGATCGTCTTAGAAATTTATGACGATCAAGAATATATATACTTTATAGGGTCTGAGGTCGATATTTCAAAGTGTTACAAACGGAATGACAAAGTTAGTATACCTTCATCATGATATCATGATAAACATGATATTCTCCCAAAAAATTATAGGATATTATTATATTGAGGAGACTATATATGGATTTTTATGAACATCCGTTAACTAACAAGTAAGAAGGCGTTAAGTTCGACCGGGCCGAACCTTATATACCCTCCACCACGGAGTGCATTCCACAGTATTACCAGCAGATTAAAGGATGTCGACTTTACATAGAAGTACAGTATCATATTACGAAAATTGTAATATTTTTATGCGCATTACTATATTTGTTTACTATTTCAAACTATAATGTATACTTATGCGCACTGTTTAAAATCTACTACTATATATAAATAAAATGCTGAAATTGTGAAAGTGAACATGCCTAAATATTAGGCGATTATCAGTCGCCATTAGAAAGAAGCATTTCCAGATACAGACAAAGTGATAAGAAAAGTATAAATTTTAAAGATATCCCCATTCGCCCCATTCTCCGCCCAAATGCACAAATTTCGAAAAAACCCTTTTTCGAGTCTTCATAGTCAGAATGTATACACCGAATTTCATGATTTCAACTTCAGCGGTTTGGTAGGTTCCATCTTTATACCCTACACCACTTCGTGGTCTTCGTGGTCGTATAAGTTAGTTTCGCGCCAAATGTTTGTAACACCAAGAAATAATCGAGCTAGACCCACCTTTAAGTATGCCGATCGGCTTAGAATCACCAGCTGAGTCGATTTAACGATGTCTGTCTGTCCGTCCGTCCGTCCGTCTGTCCGTCTGCTGTCCATCTAAGCTTGTTCGCACTCTACAGGTCGCAATTGTTGTCCGATTGTCATGAAACTTGGCAGAAGTTATTTTTTCTGGGCAAGGACCATCGGTATTGAATTTGGAGGAAATCGGTTCAGATTTAGATATAGCCCCCATACAAATGTCGGTCCCGATTTGACATTTTCCGCTCTAGAAACCACATATTGTACCCGATTTTCTTTAAATTTGGTACAACATCTTATAATCCAACTAGAAACACCTATGCCGAAATTGGGTAAGATCGGTTCAGATTTAGATATAGCCCCCATACAAATGTCGCTCCCTATTTCACTTTTTCCGCTTTAGAAACCACATATTGTACCCGATTTTCTTTAAAATTGGCACAACATCTTATAATCCAACTAGAAACACCTATGAAAAAATTGGGTAAGATCGGTTCAGATTTAGATATAGCCCCCATACAAATGTCGCTCCCGATTTGACATTTTCCGCTCTAGAAACGACATATTGTACCCAATTTTCTTTAAATTTTGCAGAACATCTTATAATCGAACTAGAAACACGTAGGGTATGATCGGTTCAGATTTAGATATAGCCCTCATACAAATGTAGCTCCCGAATGTTTAACCGATTTTGGCCAAATTTTACATATTATATTTCACCAATAAACAGACATGGTGAAAGCGCGTCACATCGTTCCTGGTTTCAATATACCCCCATACAAATGTCCTTTCCGATTTAACATTTTTTTTCAAACACATACATTTACAGGATGCAAAAATCCTTCCCGATTTCAATTTTTAACCGAATTGAATTGCAATTAGAATTGTTTGGGTGATGCCCATATGTCCATACTTTGGTATGACTGTCGGACAATTGGATCAATTACCATATTATTTACCATATTCGTTAAATTTGACTAAAGATGAATTTATAGCATATAAATTATATGAATATAATTTATATAATTTGTATGAACTACATAAAATTGCTCCCATGAAATACCTGGGTTTATTAATCAAAGCGAGGTACATACGCAGGGAGTGGTGTAGGGTATTATATAGTCGGCCCCGCCCGACTTTAGCCTTTCCTTACTTGTTATCCCTCTTTTTAATTATATCCCTTAAAAGTACGAATATCGAAAATCCCTCTATTTTACGTGTCTATGCAATTAGAGGGATATACACACCGAATTTCATGATTCTAGCTGTTGCCGTACCATTGGTGCCATGTTTTATCCCTTTTTGTCCCATTTCGCCCGTCAAAACTTTTATTTTCTTTGTGGTGCTTCCAAACTACAAGAGGAATGTCCGCAACAAATTTTAACTGTATGAAAATAAGAAATTTAATTAATATGCCAGGGCTACCAATATTTGTATACTATATATATAATGCATATAATACTTCAATTCATAAAGTAAATATAAGGGAGCAATCATAAATACCCTAAATATTGGGGGATAGAGAGTGTACTTTCACCTACAGTCGTTTGGTTGGTTGTATTTCCATCCTATTTTAATTTCAAAAGTATAAATTTTGAAAATACCTTATTTCTCATGGTCACAGTATAAGACAACTTCATGATTCTACCATTTTTTTGTCGTAAAAGCAACAAAATAAAGTACGAACTTGGAAAACAAATATTTTACGCGGCTATGCAGTCAGAGGAGTGTATACACCGAATTCCATGATTCTGTCAGCAGCCATTTTGTTGGTACCATTTTTATCCCCTTTTTCCAATTTTGCCCCTCAAGAGTACGACTATCTAAAATCTCTTTATTTTACGTATCTACACAATTAGAGGAACGTACTCACTGAATTTCATCATTCTAGCTGTATTCGTTTAGTTGGTACTATTTTTATCCCCTGTAGCCATTGTATCCATTGTATCCATTGAAAGTACGAATTTGGAAAAAAACGTTTTATTTTTCGTGTCTACGCAGTCAGAGGAATGTATACTCCGAATTTCATGATTCTAGCTGCTGTCATTTGGTAGGTACTATTTTTATCCCCTTTTTCCATTTGAACCCCAAAAAGTACGAATTTTGGAAATTTCTTTTATTTTACGTGTCTACGCAATCACAGGAATGTATATATTGAATTTCATTATTCTAGGTGCAGCCGTTAGGTTGGTACTATTTTTAGTACCTCTATCCCCATTTAACCCCTTAAAAGTACGAATTTAGAAAAATACTTTTATATTATGTATCTACTCTATTAGAGGAATGTACACGCCAAATTTCGTGTTTCTATCTGTTGTCGTTTGATAGGTACCATTTTTATCCCTTTTTGTCCCATTTCGGTCCCTACAAATAAAAATCACTCTATGGTGCCCTTTTATACTATAGAGGGAATGCGCATTGCAAATATCAAATAAATACAAGCTAATATGTTCAAAAAACATGCTGAAATATTCTAAGTATTAGGGGTATTTTCAGTCCTTGTGAGGGAAAAATTTTTCCCTCTGGGCCGATTTCGTCCACTTTCAATCCCAACCGATCTACAACCATAAGACACATTTGGGAAAAATTTGAACCTCCTAGCTCATTTCGTTCGGCCGCTATCGTGCTTTCAACAGACAGACAGACAGACAGACAGACAGACAGACAGACAGACGGACAGACGGACAGACGGACATGGCTATATCGTCTTAGAATTTTACCACGACCCAGAATATATATACTTTATGGGGTCTCCGATGAATATTTCAAGGTGTTACAAACGGAATGACAAAGTGAATATACCCCCATCCTGGAGGTGGAGGGTATAAAAATAAACTTACCCTAGTGTACATTTGTTGGTAGGGTCGATTTGTATGGGAGGAAAGAAAGTTGTTTTTTATGACTACCCATAAAATAATTCAGCTAAAGCGATTTTACATTACATACCGCTAAATTCAAATCCTGCATGATTTTTTCGCGAAGTGTTTTAATTTTTACTCGATTTAAACAATTTTATTTAAGAAAATTATTGTCCTCTGGCAGGCAAATGAACTATGACTTTCTTAATGTTTAATTTAATTCAATTCTCATAAGTTTTATATATAATTTTCAACAAGTCAATTAACGCGAACTCCTGGTGTCGCTTTATGTGGAGTTTGGTTGGTTATCTCTAAAAACGCGAATTATGTGATTTTTTTAATAAAAATGGCATGATAATACGCCATATATTATCTATTAAATATTTTCTTCAACTCACATCAACAGATGGCCCTAACACGTTTGTTGCCATTGTTTAGCATCCCCCTTTTGTGTCTCTCATTTGCTTCGTCACATACAAGCAGGCAATTTTGAAAGGGTGTCCAGCAAACAGCTTGTCCTTTGTAAATCCTTTACATGGTGTATGGCGTGCATTTGCGTCCATTAGCCATCAGCATGGATGATTTAGAACGAAGGATGGATGTGTTTTAGTTTTAGTAATTTTCTTTTTATTTTCACCATCAGGAGCAACAACAAAATTAGCAAAAACTAGACAAAGATGAACACACTCAGCCCAAACATCCATAGCACATGTGTGAACAATGATTGTCAACCATTTACACTTTATGCTCTCACGCAGGAAAATGCACATCAGACAGTACCTTTGATGAGAAAGTGCATTCAATGAATGAATGAATGGCATCTCTGTGAATCTTCACTCAAAGGTTTTGCACATCCAGGTATGGCAAACATCATTGGCCCAAGAAGAGAATCACAATTTTTCAAATAATAAACTCAGGCGAAGATATGGAAGGGGAGGAAAGAAATGCCGAAGGAAAGCGCAGGTTCAAGGAGAAGCTGGGAGTTATTGGCTAGGGAAGCCATACGCCATCGAAGTGCCTGACATGGCCAACACTTTGCCCAATAAACACCACTGGTTGTAAATATTCATTTAAGTGAACAATAAAATATCTTATTCCAAAGGTTATACTCCCCTCTGTCGATCATATATGATCAGGGTGCCTGTGGTCACTCGTACCGGGCGTCATGGCGATGCTGATGTTATTCATACATGTGTCGTATGAGTGACATTTAATTAAAATTTATGCAACGAAGAGAAAAATCATTCTACAATTTCTTTTATTGTATAAACATTTACCCTTACACACAGAGAACACATAAAAAGCATAAGGACGAAGACGAACTGAATGAATGCATAAAAAAGGGAATATGAAAAGTACCGACAAACAAAGCGGCAATGACAGCTAAGTGCATTAAAATAGATACGACAAAGGTAATTAGCTAAATGTTTGATATGTTGAAAAAGTCACAGCAGATTGTAGATGCTGAAATAGCAAACATGTTTGCTGTTTTTGCAACAATATTATAGACATATCTTGAAAAGAAACTTTAAGCATATGTATAGAACAGTATGACAAATAAATATAAATTAACTAAGAATCAATTTTATTATACCCTACACCACAGGGTATAATGTCTTTGTGCATTTGTTTGTAACACACAAAAGGAAGGGAGATAGGCCCATTGTTAATTATACCGATCAGCTTAGAATCACTTTCTGAGTCGATTTAAAATCCACATATTTTAACAGATTTTCTTCAAAATTGGCAAAACATCTTATAGTTCAACTAGAAACACCTGTGGTAAAAATGTGTTAGATCGGTTCAGATTTATATATAGCTCCCATACACATTTCGCTCCCAATTTGAATTTTTCCGCTCTAGAATCCACATGTTTTAATAGATTTTCCTCTAAATTCGCAAAACACCTTATATTTCAACTAGAAACTCTTGTGGTAAAAATGTGTTAGATCGGTTCAGATTTATATATAGCTTCCATACAAGTTTCGCTCCCAATTTGAATTTTTCCGCTCTAGAATCCACATATTTTAACAGATTTTCTTCAAAATTGGCAAAACACCTTATATTTCCACTGGAAACACCTGTGGTAAAATTGTGTTAGATCGGTTCAGATTTATATATAGCTCACATACAAATTTCGCTCCCAATTTGAATTTTTCCGCTCCAGAATCCACATATTTTAACAGATTTTCTTCAAAATTGGCAAAACATCTTATATTTAAACTAGGAACATCTATGGTGAAAATGGGTCACATCGGTTCAGATTTACATATAGCTCTCATACAAATTTCGTTCCCCCAGAAACCGCGTATTTTCAGGGAATTTCTTCAAATTGAGCATAACACGTTATACTTCAACTGGAAGAACTTATTGTGAAAGTTAGTCACTTCATTCCATGTTTGGATATAGCCCCGATACAAATATTATTCTCGATTTGACAAGATAGACCAGGTCATATTAGCATGTGATTAGGAAACATACACAAATTTTTCCCGTTTTCACTTGTTTACTGAATTGAATTGTATTCCGATAGAAAGTGGAGTGTATCATATAGTCGGTCCCGGCCGACTTTAGCCTTTCCTTACTTGTTATACCCTCCACCTCCAGGATGGGGGTATATTCACTTTGTCATTCCGTTTGTAACACCTTGAAATATTCATCGGAGACCCCATAAAGTATATATATTCTGGGTCGTGGTAAAATTCTAAGACGATATAGCCATGTCCGTCTGTCCGTCTGTCTGTCTGTCTGTCTGTCTGTCTGTCTGTCTGTTGAAAGCACGATAGCGGCCGAACGAAATGAGCTAGGAGGTTCAAATTTTTCCCAAATGTGTCTTATGGTTGTAGATCGGTTGGGATTGAAAGTGGACGAAATCGGCCCAGAGGGAAAAATTTTTCCCTCACAAGGACTGAAAATACCCCTAATACTTAGAATATTTCAGCATGTTTTTTGAACATATTAGCTTGTATTTATTTGATATTTGCAATGCGCATTCCCTCTATAGTATAAAAGGGCACCATAGAGTGATTTTTATTTGTAGGGACCGAAATGGGACAAAAAGGGATAAAAATGGTACCTATCAAACGACAACAGATAGAAACACGAAATTTGGCGTGTACATTCCTCTAATAGAGTAGATACATAATATAAAAGTATTTTTCTAAATTCGTACTTTTAAGGGGTTAAATGGGGATAGAGGTACTAAAAATAGTACCAACCTAACGGCTGCACCTAGAATAATGAAATTCAATATATACATTCCTGTGATTGCGTAGACACGTAAAATAAAAGAAATTTCCAAAATTCGTACTTTTTGGGGTTCAAATGGAAAAAGGGGATAAAAATAGTACCTACCAAATGACAGCAGCTAGAATCATGAAATTCGGAGTATACATTCCTCTGACTGCGTAGACACGAAAAATAAAACGTTTTTTTCCAAATTCGTACTTTCAATGGATACAATGGATACAATGGCTACAGGGGATAAAAATAGTACCAACTAAACGAATACAGCTAGAATGATGAAATTCAGTGAGTACGTTCCTCTAATTGTGTAGATACGTAAAATAAAGAGATTTTAGATAGTCGTACTCTTGAGGGGCAAAATTGGAAAAAGGGGATAAAAATGGTACCAACAAAATGGCTGCTGACAGAATCATGGAATTCGGTGTATACACTCCTCTGACTGCATAGCCGCGTAAAATATTTGTTTTCCAAGTTCGTACTTTATTTTGTTGCTTTTACGACAAAAAAATGGTAGAATCATGAAGTTGTCTTATACTGTGACCATGAGAAATAAGGTATTTTCAAAATTTATACTTTTGAAATTAAAATAGGATGGAAATACAACCAACCAAACGACTGTAGGTGAAAGTACACTCTCTATCCCCCAATATTTAGGGTATTTATGATTGCTCCCTTATATTTACTTTATGAATTGAAGTATTATATGCATTATATATATAGTATACAAATATTGGTAGCCCTGGCATATTAATTAAATTTCTTATTTTCATACAGTTAAAATTTGTTGCGGACATTCCTCTTGTAGTTTGGAAGCACCACAAAGAAAATAAAAGTTTTGGCGGGCGAAATGGGACAAAAAGGGATAAAACATGGCACCAATGGTACGGCAACAGCTAGAATCATGAAATTCGGTGTGTATATCCCTCTAATTGCATAGACACGTAAAATAGAGGGATTTTCGATATTCGTACTTTTAAGGGATATAATTAAAAAGAGGGATAACAAGTAAGGAAAGGCTAAAGTCGGGCGGGGCCGACTATATAATACCCTACACCACTCCCTGCGTATGTACCTCGCTTTGATTAATAAACCCAGGTATTTCATGGGAGCAATTTTATGTAGTTCATACAAATTATATAAATTATATTCATATAATTTATATGCTATAAATTCATCTTTAGTCAAATTTAACGAATATGGTAAATAATATGGTAATTGATCCAATTGTCCGACAGTCATACCAAAGTATGGACATATGGGCATCACCCAAACAATTCTAATTGCAATTCAATTCGGTTAAAAATTGAAATCGGGAAGGATTTTTGCATCCTGTAAATGTATGTGTTTGAAAAAAAATGTTAAATCGGAAAGGACATTTGTATGGGGGTATATTGAAACCAGGAACGATGTGACGCGCTTTCACCATGTCTGTTTATTGGTGAAATATAATATGTAAAATTTGGCCAAAATCGGTTAAACATTCGGGAGCTACATTTGTATGAGGGCTATATCTAAATCTGAACCGATCATACCCTACGTGTTTCTAGTTCGATTATAAGATGTTCTGCAAAATTTAAAGAAAATTGGGTACAATATGTCGTTTCTAGAGCGGAAAATGTCAAATCGGGAGCGACATTTGTATGGGGGCTATATCTAAATCTGAACCGATCTTACCCAATTTTTTCATAGGTGTTTCTAGTTGGATTATAAGATGTTGTGCCAATTTTAAAGAAAATCGGGTACAATATGTGGTTTCTAAAGCGGAAAAAGTGAAATAGGGAGCGACATTTGTATGGGGGCTATATCTAAATCTGAACCGATCTTACCCAATTTCGGCATAGGTGTTTCTAGTTGGATTATAAGATGTTGTACCAAATTTAAAGAAAATCGGGTACAATATGTGGTTTCTAGAGCGGAAAATGTCAAATCGGGACCGACATTTGTATGGGGGCTATATCTAAATCTGAACCGATTTCCTCCAAATTCAATACCGATGGTCTTTGCCCAGAAAAAATAACTTCTGCCAAGTTTCATGACAATCGGACAACAATTGCGACCTGTAGAGTGCGAACAAGCTTAGATGGACAGCAGACGGACAGACGGACGGACGGACGGACAGACAGACATCGTTAAATCGACTCAGCTGGTGATTCTAAGCCGATCGGCATACTTAAAGGTGGGTCTAGCTCGATTATTTCTTGGTGTTACAAACATTTGGCGCGAAACTAACTTATACGACCACGAAGACCACGAAGTGGTGTAGGGTATAAAGATGGAACCTACCAAACCGCTGAAGTTGAAATCATGAAATTCGGTGTATACATTCTGACTATGAAGACTCGAAAAAGGGTTTTTTCGAAATTTGTGCATTTGGGCGGAGAATGGGGCGAATGGGGATATCTTTAAAATTTATACTTTTCTTATCACTTTGTCTGTATCTGGAAATGCTTCTTTCTAATGGCGACTGATAATCGCCTAATATTTAGGCATGTTCACTTTCACAATTTCAGCATTTTATTTATATATAGTAGTAGATTTTAAACAGTGCGCATAAGTATACATTATAGTTTGAAATAGTAAACAAATATAGTAATGCGCATAAAAATATTACAATTTTCGTAATATGATACTGTACTTCTATGTAAAGTCGACATCCTTTAATCTGCTGGTAATACTGTGGAATGCACTCCGTGGTGGAGGGTATATAAGGTTCGGCCCGGTCGAACTTAACGCCTTCTTACTTGTTTATATATAGTAGTAGATTTTAAACAGTGCGCATAAGTATACATTATAGTTTGAAATAGTAAACAAATATAGTAATGCGCATAAAAATATTACAATTTTCGTAATATGATACTGTACTTCTATGTAAAGTCGACATCCTTTAATCTGCTGGTAATACTGTGGAATGCACTCCGTGGTGGAGGGTATATAAGGTTCGGCCCGGTCGAACTTAACGTCTTCTTACTTGTTTTTAATATAGTTATGTATATTTATACCCTCCACCTCCAGGATGGGGGTATATTCACTTTGTCATTCCGTTTGTAACACCTTGAAATATTCATCGGATACCCCATAAAGTATATATATTCTGGGTCGTGGTAAAATTCTAAGACGATATAGCCATGTCCGTCTGTCTGTCTGTTGAAAGCACGATAGCGGCCGAACGAAATGAGCTAGGAGGTTCAAATTTTTTATAAATGTGTCTTATGGTTGTAGATCGGTTGGGATTGAAAGTGGGTGAAATCGGCCCAGAGGGACTGAAAATACCCCTAATATTTAGAGTATTTCAGCCTGTTTTTTTTAACATATTAGCTTTGTATTTACTTGATATTTGCAATGCGCTTTATAGCATAAAAGGTTTTTTATTTGTAGGGGGCGAAATGGGACGAAAAGGGATAAAAATGGTACCTATCAAACGACAACAGATAGAAACACGAAATTTGGCGTGTACATTCCTCTAATAGAGTAGATACATAATATAAAAGTATTTTTCTAAATTCGTACAATTAAGGGGATAGAGGGATAATAATAGTACCAACCTAACGACTGCACCTAGTATAATGAAATTCAGTGTATACATTACTCTGATTGCGTAGACACGTAAAATAAAATAATTTCCAAAATTCGTACTTTTTGGGGTTCAAATGAAAAAAGGGGATAAAAATAGTACCTACCAAATGACCGCAGCTAAAATCATAAAATTCGGAGTATACATTCCTTTGACTGCGTAGACACGAAAAATAAAACGTTTTTTCCATATTCGTACTTTCAAGGGATACAATGGTGATGGAATTCGGTGTGTACATCCCTCTAATTGTGTAGATACGTAAAATAAAGAGATTTTAGATGGTCGTACTCTTGAGGGGGCAAAATTGGAAAAAGGGGATAAAAATGGTACCAACAAAATGGCCGCTGATGAATCATGGAATTGCTGACTGCATAGCCACATAAAATATTTTTTTACAAATTCGTACTTTATTTTATTGCTTTTACGACAAAAAATGTTAGAATCATGAAGTTGTCTTATACTGCGTACGTGAGAGATAAGGTATTTTCAAAAATTATAGTAGCTGAAAATACGCTCTCTATCATGATTGCTTCCTTATATTTACTTTATGAATTGAAATATTATATCCTTTATATATATACATAGTATACAAATATTGGTAGCCTTGACTTATTAATTAAATTTCTGATTTTCATACAGTTAAAATTTGTTGCGGACATTCCTCTTGTAGTTTGGAAGCACCACAAAGAAAATAAAAGTTTTAGCTTGAGAAATGGGACAAAAAGGGATAAAAGGGATAGTACCAATGATACGACAACAGATAGAATCATGAAATTCGGTTTGTACGTCCCAATAATTCATAGACACGTAAAATAGAGAGATTTTTCGAAGTTCGTACTTTTAAGGGATATAATTAAAAAGAGGGATAAAAATGGGACCTACCAAACCGCTGAAGTTGAAATCATGAAATTCGGTGTATACATTCTGACTATGAAGACTCGAAAAAGGTTTTTTTTTGGAAATTTGTACATTTGGGCGGAGAATGGGGTGGATGGGGATATCTTTAAAATTTATACTTTTCTTATCACTTTGTCTGTATCTGAAAATGCTTCTTTCTAATGGTGACTGACAATCGCCTAATATTTAGTCATCTTCACTTTCACAATTTCAGCATTTTATTTATATATTGTAGTCGATTTTAAACAGTGCGCATAAGTATACATTATAGTTTGAAATAGTAATCAAATAGAGTAATGTGCATAAACATATCACAATTTTCGTAATATGGTACTGTGCTTCTATGTAAAGTCGACATCCTTTAATCTGCTGGTAATACTGTGGAATACACTTCGTGGTGGAGGGTATATAAGATTCGGCCCGGCCGAACTTAACGCCTTCTTACTTGTTTTTAATTAAAAAATCCCATTCTTTCCCTTAAACATCATTATCTTAGCAGAGTGTAACAAAAAATTCGCACAAATAACACTGTGCGACTGTCTAAAAACTCTGGGAAGTGATAGTATTTTTCTGGTAGGTATTGTCAGGTTTAAAATTCATCCAAATATATAAAAATGGTAAAAAAGTATGGCGACCATTTTAATGAAAAAAATCCCCAATTTTGGAACACATTTTCCCCACTTTGGGTATTCTTGTATTTTTTGAAAAAATCTAGTAATATTCTCATAGTTTTATCATTTTGGCGAATTTTAAGTATTTTTATTGGTTTTTATCGTAAAATAATGAAAGATGTGAACTGGAATGACCAAAACTTGTATTTTTGCAAAAATTTGATATTTATAAAAACTTAAATAAATCAATCAATTACCGACGGATTTTTCAAGACAATACAGTGTTTTACTTTTTACTAAATGTGTTACTTAAATAAGTTTACTTGTGGCACGGTTACCAAACCAAAATGATGTGCAAAAACGAAGACTAATTTGAAAGATGGTTAAAAATTGCTAAAAAAAAGTGTGTTTCCTGGACAAAAATACACAGATTTATTTAGTTTTATTAACTATATATCTATCGAAAGCTCCAGGTTTCTTCTTCTTCTTTAATCCGTATAGAAAGTTAGAATTGGTTGATAACCAAACCTTTAAGAAACTTTTTTCTACGTGGTCCAAATTTAGGCCATGACTCTGTATAATAAAAAATAATACAAATCATAATCTATATCAGGTAGCGAAGAATTTGTACTGTACAACTTGTGAGAGTTCTCCTCGTGATCGTTTCTTTGTTAATTTTTACTTATTTCATGGAAATCAGAATAACTTATGCTATTTAAATCCTCACCACTGTGTTCACCCTTACACACATAGACGTTTATGTTGCGTTCACCAAAAGTAAAAGGTTGATGTGAATATATGTGAAAGAGTATTTGTATACACATTCCTCTGTAAACATACTTACATTGGCGGCGTTATATTTATGAAATTTTAGGGATGCACATATATAATTATAACTCTTTTATTTCGGATCATTACAAATATCCATACGTCGAAAGCAGATTTAAATTATGAAAACGACATTTACATTCAATTTTATTTTTGACATTTCTTCCCCTCCCTATTCGCTGCAATCCAAAGTTCTGTTCTTCACTTTTCGCCATGAAATATTTCTCTTTCTTTGTGATATGGTAGTGATATTGTTGGAAGTTATAAAAAAAGTATAGAATTTATTTCATTATACGGACTAGTACTAAACAAGTAAAAAGGCGTTAAGTTCGGTGGGGCCGAATCTTATATACCCTCCACCATGGAGTACATTCAACAATATTATCAGCAGATTAGAGGCTGTTAACATTACATAGATGTGCACTACCATATTAGGAAATTGTGATTTTTTATTATTATAATTTAATACTCCTCTACTATACCTATATATATAAAAGAGTTGCGTTACTGACTGACTGACTTATCATTGACCAGCCCCCAGACCAAACGGCTGAAGCCAGGGTCATGAAATTTTCAGGGTAGTTCCGAAATATGACGTAGACGTCGACTAAGAAACCATCGAACCTTCGTCCTGACTAAACGGCAGTAGCTAAAAACACGAAATTCGGTGTGTTCCTTGCAATGACCATGCAGACGAGCTACAAACAGGGATTTTTCGAAGTTTGTACTTTTAAGGGAGGAAAGAGACAAAAAGGGATAAAAAATGTACCAATTTAAAAATTGCAGCTAGAATCGTGAAAATCGGTATTTACATTTCTCTGACAACGTTGACTTGCAATATAAATTGATTTTTCGAAATTTGTACTTATAAGGTGTGAGCGGGACAAAAAGGGATAAAAATGGTACCAACTAAAGTATTGTAGCTAGAATCGTGAAATTTGGTATGTAAATTCTTCTGACCATGTAGAAGCACAGTAAAAATGGATTTTTCGAAATTTGTACTTTTGAGGGTTGCGAGGGACAAAAAGGGATGAAAATGGTACTAATTTAAGTATTGTAGCTATGGTCGCGGAATTTGGTGTGTAAATTCCTCTAACCACATGGAAGCGCAATATAAATGCATTTTGTACTTTTAAGGGTTGCGCGGGACAAAAAGGGATAAAAATGGTACCAACTAAAGTATCGCAGCTAGAATCTTGAAATTTGATATGTAAGTTCTTCTAAAGCGCAGTAAAATTGGATTTTTCGAAATTTATACTTATAAGAGGTTAGCGGGGGGACAAAAAGGGATAAAAATGGTACCAACTAAAGTATTGCAGATATAGTCGTGGAATTTGGTATGTAAATTACTCTCACCACATGGAAGCGCAATATAAATGCATTTTGTACTTTTAAGGGATAAAAATGGTTCCATCTAAAGTATCGCAGCTAGAATCTTGAAATTTGATATGTAAGTTCTTCATGTCGAAGCGCAGTAAAATTGGATTTTTCGAAATTTGTACTTATAAGAGGTGAGCGGGACAAAAATAGTACCAACTAAATTATTATAGCAATAATCGTGAAATTTGGTATGTAAATTCCTCTGACCATGTATAAGCGCATTAAAATTGGATTTTTGGAAATTTGTACTTATAAAGGATGAGCGGGATAAAAATAGTACCAACTAAAATATTGCAGCTATAGTAGTGAAATTTGATGTGTAAATTCCTCTGACATCGTAGACTTGCAACATAAATGGATTTTTTGAAATTTGTACTTTTAAGGGGAAAGCGGGACCAAAAGGGATAAAAATGGTACCAACTTTAGGATTACAGCTAGAATCATGAAATTTAGTATGTAAATTCCTCTGACCATGTAGAAGCGCCATCAAAATGAATTTTATTTTCGAATCAAAGGCTCTGCGGTTGTAATTTTTTGTTAAAAACTGGGTAGAAAATGATAAAAAATGTATATACGAAGGGAGTTCAGATAAAACAGTGCACATCGACAAGCACATTCCTTGGACTGTATATGAGTGCTATGTTTCCAATTTACTGTTGTAGAAAAGAAAAGAAAATAAATACTATCCTAAAACAGAGACGGATAAAACTAATAATAAATACCTTTTTCGCGTAATCAGACATTTTCTAAAAAATCCTTGTTAGGAAAAATGTTTTCCCTCTGGGCCGATTTCGCCTACTTTCAATACCAACTGACCTGCAACCATAAGACACATTTAGAGACAATTTGAACCTCCCAGCTCATTTCGTTGGCGGCTAGAGTGTTTTCAACAGACAGGCGGACATGGCTTGATCGTCTTAGTATTTTACCACGGCCCATAATATATATGAGTCATGTCAAGCGGTACGCCTTTTGACCTCGATTGCGTAAGTGAACTTACCTTCAAAACGAGGTATAACACATTAAAATCGGTAAAGTCTTTCAGGAGTTACAGGCGATTGAATGAACACACCTTTTGAAAAAAAGTAGTATGTTTTTCACTGTTGAATTGGTCATAACTCGTGAGAAAAAATACAGTATTTTTATGAAAAGAATACATATACAAACTTTCAAAACAGTCACAGCTATCGAGGTCCAAAACCGTACCGCTTGACTCATAAACTTTATGGAGTCTCCGATGAATATTTTAAGGTGTTACAAACGGAATGACAAAGTGACCAACCATAGGTGTATGGTATACAAAGTTATAGAGACTGAAGTGTTGCCTAACTAAAAGTCAATCCAGCAAGATTCAGTCGATTGTTTCTGACCATTTTTTCTTTATACTTCAGCAACAATTTTTGGTGCACCACAACCAGGATTGACCTTCAGCTTTTCCAATAATAGTCTTATTATTTACTAGCAGTACCCGCTGCTTCGCACGCGAAAAAGCCAGGTATTTGTTATTATCCGTCTCTGTTTAGGATAGTATTTATTTGATTTTCTTTTCTAAAATAGTAAATTGGAAACATAGCACTCATATACAGTCAAAAATGACTGTTTTAGCTGAACTCCCTTCGTATATATATTTTTTATCATTTTCTACCCAGGTTTTTATAAAAAATTATAACCGCATAGCCTTTTATTCGAAAAATAATACATTTTGATGGCACTTCTACATGGTCAGCAAAATTACCAACTTTTTGTCCCGCTCAGACCTTATAGGTATAAATTTCGAAAAAATCCATTAGGATTTGGGCTTCTTCCATGACAGAGGAATTTACACACCAAATTTCACGACTATAGCTGCAATACCTCAATTAGTACCATTATTATTCCTTATTGTCCCTGGTAACCCTTAAAAGTACAAATTTTGAAAAATCCAATTTTAATACGCTTATACATGGTCAGAGGAATTTACATACCAAATTTCACGATTCTTGCTATAATAATTTTGTTGGTACTATTTGTATCCCTTATGTCCCGCTCACCTCTTATAAGTACAAATTTCGAAAAATCTAATTTTACTTCGGTTCTACATGGTCAGAAGAACTTACACATCAAATTTGAAGATTTTAGTTGCAATACTTTAGTTGGTACCATTTTTATCACTTTTTATCCCGCGCATCCCTTAAAAGTACAAAATGCATTTATATTCCGCTTCTATGTGGTGAGAGGAATTTACACACACCACATTTACACACAAATTTCGCGACTATAGCTGCAATAATTAAATTAGTACCATTTTCATCCCTTTTTGTCCCTCGCAACCCTTAAAAGTACAAATTTTAAAAAATCCAATTTTAACGCTCTTCTACATGGTCGGAGGAATTTACATACCACGATTACATTTCACGATTCTAGCTACAATACTTTAGTTGGTACCATTTTTATCCCTTTTTGTCCCGCTCACTCCTAAGTACAAATTTTGAAAAATCCATTTAGATTTGCGCTTCTGCGTTGTCAGAGGAATTTACACACAAAATTTCACGACTACAGTTGCAGTACTAAAATTGGTACAACTTGTATCCCTTTTTGCCCCACGCCCAATTTTACTTCGCTTTTATATGGTCAGAGGAATTTGCATAACAAATTTCACTATTCTATGTGTAATACTTTAGTTGGTACCATTTTTATCCCTTTCTCTCCCGCACGTCCCTTAAAAAGTAAAAATTTTCGAAAAATCCAATTTTACTTCGCTTTTATATGGTCAGAGGAATTTACATACCAAATTTCATGATTCTAGGTGTAATACTTTAGTTGGTACCATTTTTATCCCTTTTTGTCCCGCTCGCCCCCTAAAAAGTACAAATTTCGAAAATCTAATTTTACTTTGCTTTTATATGGTCAGAGGAATTTACATACCAAATTTCACGATTCTAGGTGTAATACTTTAGTTGGTACCATTTTTATCCCTTTTTGTCCCGCTCACCCCTTATAATTACAAATTTCGAAAAAATCCATTTATATTGCAGGTCTGTGTAGTCAGAGAAATGTAAATACCGATTTTCACGCTTCTAGCTGCAATTCTTAAATTGGTACCATTTTTATCCCTTTTTGTCTCTTTCTTCCCTTAAAAGTACAAATTTCGAAAAATCCCTATTTGTCGCTCGTCTGCATGGTCATTGGAAGGAACACACCGAATTTCATGTTTCTAGCTACGGTCGTTTAGTCAGGACGAAGGTTCGATATTTATCCCTTTTTGTTCCATTTTACCCCCTAAAAGTACGAATTTCGTAAAATCCTTTCTTAGTCGACGTCTACGTCATATTTGGGAACTACTCTGAAAATTGCATGGTTTGGTCTGGGGCCTGGTCAATGATAAGTCAGTCAGTCAGTAACGCAACTCTTTTATATATATAGATTTATACTTTTATTAGATTGCCTTCAGCTTGGCTAATTCATAGCCTTGTTGATTTTTAAAATATTAGTATTTCAAAATTTAAGTATTTCAAATCTCCAATTACATTAGATATTTTAAATATCGGATTCTGAGTTTTTTTTTTCAAATTTTCCTCTATCGGCAGCCCTATTATGTATGACTTGCACTTGCATTTAATTTTTGGAGTCCGGCCGGATTATTTCTGTAAAAAAATCTGCACATACGGCAATATTAAAGCCGAATTTGTGGCAAAAACCGAATAGATGTTAAAACAAATAAGGAATGCTGGCTACAGTCACCGGTTATACACAAGTCGGTAGTCCCCTGAAATAAGGTAATTATTGCTTAATCATGTCTTGGAAAGTATTTCGTCAAGTCATCTGTGAAATAAATGCTTTTTAAAATGCATAAGCATGATTTTTTCTGTTGTACTCTAATAAGAAAAGCCTTGACAATTCTTTAATTATAAAATTGTAATCTTATAGAATATTTAAATGGTCGAATTATTGTTAATTTTACAATCCTAAAATTGTAGTACAAATAAAAAAGGTATCGACATCAATTACTCTTCAATTGAATGTACCTTAAATTCAGCTTAGGTCACAAAATCGGCTTCGGTCGGACTCTACTTATTTTGGTCTGAGTTAGTGTAGTGTGTGTGTTCTTCAACAAAATGACGGAAATTATTATTAAGATTTTTTATGAGTCCCCTTGTTTTCTTTTTGTTGCTTCGTAGATAGCAAAGGGAACAAGGCCATTCACATGCAGTATAACCCCACTTTCGAAATGGTTTACAAGCGCAGGATCTGCACCAACATACGTCCAAATACAGCATCAGGATTTTGAATTACAAATGATTTTTCTATTTTCTTGTTCTTTATTTTTACATTCAACTATTCAACTATTCAACTATTCAACTATTCAACTATTCAACTATTCAACTATTCAACTATTCAACTATTCAACTATTCAACTATTCAACTATTCAACTATTCAACTATTCAACTATTCAACTATTCAACTATTCAACTATTCAACTATTCAACTATTCAACTATTCAACTATTCAACTATTCAACTATTCAACTATTCAACTATTCAACTATTCAACTATTCAACTATTCAACTATTCAACTATTCAACTATTCAACTATTCAACTATTCAACTATTCAACTATTCAACTATTCAACTATTCAACTATTCAACTATTCAACTATTCAACTATTCAACTATTCAACTATTCAACTATTCAACTATTCAACTATTCAACTATTCAACTATTCAACTATTCAACTATTCAACTATTCAACTATTCAACTATTCAACTATTCAACTATTCAACTATTCAACTATTCAACTATTCAACTATTCAACTATTCAACTATTCAACTATTCAACTATTCAACTATTCAACTATTCAACTATTCAACTATTCAACTATTCAACTATTCAACTATTCAACTATTCAACTATTCAACTATTCAACTATTCAACTATTCAACTATTCAACTATTCAACTATTCAACTATTCAACTATTCAACTATTCAACTATTCAACTATTCAACTATTCAACTATTCAACTATTCAACTATTCAACTATTCAACTATTCAACTATTCAACTATTCAACTATTCAACTATTCAACTATTCAACTATTCAACTATTCAACTATTCAACTATTCAACTATTCAACTATTCAACTATTCAACTATTCAACTATTCAACTATTCAACTATTCAACTATTCAACTATTCAACTATTCAACTATTCAACTATTCAACTATTCAACTATTCAACTATTCAACTATTCAACTATTCAACTATTCAACTATTCAACTATTCAACTATTCAACTATTCAACTATTCAACTATTCAACTATTCAACTATTCAACTATTCAACTATTCAACTATTCAACTATTCAACTATTCAACTATTCAACTATTCAACTATTCAACTATTCAACTATTCAACTATTCAACTATTCAACTATTCAACTATTCAACTATTCAACTATTCAACTATTCAACTATTCAACTATTCAACTATTCAACTATTCAACTATTCAACTATTCAACTATTCAACTATTCAACTATTCAACTATTCAACTATTCAACTATTCAACTATTCAACTATTCAACTATTCAACTATTCAACTATTCAACTATTCAACTATTCAACTATTCAACTATTCAACTATTCAACTATTCAACTATTCAACTATTCAACTATTCAACTATTCAACTATTCAACTATTCAACTATTCAACTATTCAACTATTCAACTATTCAACTATTCAACTATTCAACTATTCAACTATTCAACTATTCAACTATTCAACTATTGAACTATTCAACTATTCTAATCCGTCTGCCCCTTCCCTTATTTGTTTATAAATCTTATGATGGGTCATAATTCAATGGCCGGCTACAGCTCTCGACATCGTCACACATGGCGTTTGAGTGACATGTAATTACACTTGACTGCCGCATAAAAGAGTAATGCAGCATCCGCTTTTATGTCGGCCAAGTGTGAACGGCAACATACCTTTGCTCCGTTTATGCTCTGCTCTGGTTGTTCATAAATAAATAAAAAAAGAAATAAATGAAAAGTGCTCAAAATGAAATATTTTACTTAAATGCTTAAAAAGGCACAATTTATTTCAAATGTATTTCAATATTAGAAGATAATTAATTAAATACTCCAAACGAAAAACATCATATCACAAATTAAACGAGTATTTATTTACAATTGTTGCTTATGCTGCTGTTGTTGTGGTCGTTTCCGTTTCCGTTTCTGTTTTGTTTATTCTTTAGTTCTTTTCTTTTTTACAATGAGATATAAAGACAGGGGGACAGAGATAAGATAGCGAGAGTGGGAGTTGAAGTGAGAATGAAAGAGATTTACACAAATTACACTTGAAAACTTTCTTAATTAAAAAATGTTGAATTTTTCATTTCGTTCGTTTCAGTTGTTGTTACTGCTGTTTGTTGATGTTGTGGTGTTAACGTTGTCTTGGCATTCATGGCAATCAATTCGTTTTCATATGCGCTCCAGCGGCATTGTAGTAACCATTTGGCTTTGAGATTTTCTTGACTTTAACTGTGCCGGCATCGGCCTCCGCCACCGTGGGAGGTCCCCAGGATACTTGTCGCTTGACGGTTGCTTTACGATCGACTCTATCAGTATTGGGTGGAGTTTTATTCTGTAATATTCGTTTTGTTGTCGTTGCGCATTTGCATTGTTATCAAAGAGAACTCTGATGATTTAATTAATTTGAATTGTGCATGTGTTTTTGTATTCAAAACTTATTAGTTTCATTCACTACTAATTACGTCATGCGGATCAGACAAAAGTTGGATGCAATAATTAAGAGTCGACATGCAGCTTAAGTTGTCTTAAATACTCAATAGGTCACACAACAATTATTCACCAATAGCATAACCATAGTGACGGACACATTCCCCCCGTAAATACCATACACAGTTTTAAAAAATATAACAAAATTCTAATAAATCATCTGTTCAACTAATCAAATAGTCAGCAATTCAACTACTCAAATTGTTAACCAAACGGCTATTCACCTAGTCAGCTATTCAACTACTCATCTAGTCTACTAGCCAACTGTCCAGTTAGTTGGCTATTTGGCTATTCAACTTGTCATATAGTCTATTTATTTTTTCAGCAAGTCAGCTATACAATTTCCAAACTGTTCAACTACTCAAATAGTCAAATAGTCAAATAGTCAAATAGTCAAATAGTCAAATAGTCAAATAGTCAAATAGTCAAATAGTCAAATAGTCAAATAGTCAAATAGTCAAATAGTCAAATAGTCAAATAGTCAAATAGTCAAATAGTCAAATAGTCAAATAGTCAAATAGTCAAATAGTCAAATAGTCAAATAGTCAAATAGTCAAATAGTCAAATAGTCAAATAGTCAAATAGTCAAATAGTCAAATAGTCAAATAGTCAAATAGTCAAATAGTCAAATAGTCAAATAGTCAAATAGTCAAATAGTCAAATAGTCAAATAGTCAAATAGTCAAATAGTCAAATAGTCAAATAGTCAAATAGTCAAATAGTCAAATAGTCAAATAGTCAAATAGTCAAATAGTCAAATAGTCAAATAGTCAAATAGTCAAATAGTCAAATAGTCAAATAGTCAAATAGTCAAATAGTCAAATAGTCAAATAGTCAAATAGTCAAATAGTCAAATAGTCAAATAGTCAAATAGTCAAATAGTCAAATAGTCAAATAGTCAAATAGTCAAATAGTCAAATAGTCAAATAGTCAAATAGTCAAATAGTCAAATAGTCAAATAGTCAAATAGTCAAATAGTCAAATAGTCAAATAGTCAAATAGTCAAATAGTCAAATAGTCAAATAGTCAAATAGTCAAATAGTCAAATAGTCAAATAGTCAAATAGTCAAATAGTCAAATAGTCAAATAGTCAAATAGTCAAATAGTCAAATAGTCAAATAGTCAAATAGTCAAATAGTCAAATAGTCAAATAGTCAAATAGTCAAATAGTCAAATAGTCAAATAGTCAAATAGTCAAATAGTCAAATAGTCAAATAGTCAAATAGTCAAATAGTCAAATAGTCAAATAGTCAAATAGTCAAATAGTCAAATAGTCAAATAGTCAAATAGTCAAATAGTCAAATAGTCAAATAGTCAAATAGTCAAATAGTCAAATAGTCAAATAGTCAAATAGTCAAATAGTCAAATAGTCAAATAGTCAAATAGTCAAATAGTCAAATAGTCAAATAGTCAAATAGTCAAATAGTCAAATAGTCAAATAGTCAAATAGTCAAATAGTCAAATAGTCAAATAGTCAAATAGTCAAATAGTCAAATAGTCAAATAGTCAAATAGTCAAATAGTCAAATAGTCAAATAGTCAAATAGTCAAATAGTCAAATAGTCAAATAGTCAAATAGTCAAATAGTCAAATAGTCAAATAGTCAAATAGTCAAATAGTCAAATAGTCAAATAGTCAAATAGTCAAATAGTCAAATAGTCAAATAGTCAAATAGTCAAATAGTCAAATAGTCAAATAGTCAAATAGTCAAATAGTCAAATAGTCAAATAGTCAAATAGTCAAATAGTCAAATAGTCAAATAGTCAAATAGTCAAATAGTCAAATAGTCAAATAGTCAAATAGTCAAATAGTCAAATAGTCAAATAGTCAAATAGTCAAATAGTCAAATAGTCAAATAGTCAAATAGTCAAATAGTCAAATAGTCAAATAGTCAAATAGTCAAATAGTCAAATAGTCAAATAGTCAAATAGTCAAATAGTCAAATAGTCAAATAGTCAAATAGTCAAATAGTCAAATAGTCAAATAGTCAAATAGTCAAATAGTCAAATAGTCAAATAGTCAAATAGTCAAATAGTCAAATAGTCAAATAGTCAAATAGTCAAATAGTCAAATAGTCAAATAGTCAAATAGTCAAATAGTCAAATAGTCAAATAGTCAAATAGTCAAATAGTCAAATAGTCAAATAGTCAAATAGTCAAATAGTCAAATAGTCAAATAGTCAAATAGTCAAATAGTCAAATAGTCAAATAGTCAAATAGTCAAATAGTCAAATAGTCAAATAGTCAAATAGTCAAATAGTCAAATAGTCAAATAGTCAAATAGTCAAATAGTCAAATAGTCAAATAGTCAAATAGTCAAATAGTCAAATAGTCAAATAGTCAAATAGTCAAATAGTCAAATAGTCAAATAGTCAAATAGTCAAATAGTCAAATAGTCAAATAGTCAAATAGTCAAATAGTCAAATAGTCAAATAGTCAAATAGTCAAATAGTCAAATAGTCAAATAGTCAAATAGTCAAATAGTCAAATAGTCAAATAGTCAAATAGTCAAATAGTCAAATAGTCAAATAGTCAAATAGTCAAATAGTCAAATAGTCAAATAGTCAAATAGTCAAATAGTCAAATAGTCAAATAGTCAAATAGTCAAATAGTCAAATAGTCAAATAGTCAAATAGTCAAATAGTCAAATAGTCAAATAGTCAAATAGTCAAATAGTCAAATAGTCAAATAGTCAAATAGTCAAATAGTCAAATAGTCAAATAGTCAAATAGTCAAATAGTCAAATAGTCAAATAGTCAAATAGTCAAATAGTCAAATAGTCAAATAGTCAAATAGTCAAATAGTCAAATAGTCAAATAGTCAAATAGTCAAATAGTCAAATAGTCAAATAGTCAAATAGTCAAATAGTCAAATAGTCAAATAGTCAAATAGTCAAATAGTCAAATAGTCAAATAGTCAAATAGTCAAATAGTCAAATAGTCAAATAGTCGAATAGTCAAATAGTCAAATAGTCAAATAGTCAAATAGTCAAATAGTCAAATAGTCAAATAGTCAAATAGTCAAATAGTCAAATAGTCAAATAGTCAAATAGTCAAATAGTCAAATAGTCAAATAGTCAAATAGTCAAATAGTCAATAGTCAAATAGTCAAATAGTCAAATAGTCAAATAGTCAAATAGTCAAATAGTCAAATAGTCAAATAGTCAAATAGTCAAATAGTCAAATAGTCAAATAGTCAAATAGTCAAATAGTCAAATAGTCAAATAGTCAAATAGTCAAATAGTCAAATAGTCAAATAGTCAAATAGTCAAATAGTCAAATAGTCAAATAGTCAAATATTGACAAGATGTTTACTTTGTGTAAACAATTCTGACAAATTCATTAAGTGTAAATTTTGATGCAACTCATTGTAGCATTAGAATAGTCATATTGACAATTAGTCGACTATTCAACTAATGAACTAGTCATCTAGTTAACTAATCAACTATTCAACTAATAAAATAATATTTTCTTTAAATAAAGTTAATTTTTAGAAATCTTGGAGTCCAAGATGTTTACATTATGTAAACAATTCTGAAAATTTTCTTTAATCCATTAAGAGTAAATTTGATACAACTCATTGTGGCATTAGAATACTTTAGGGTGTCTCGTAAAAAGTCGCATCTCTGAAATAAGGAGAACAATAGCTCTAAAGCAAGATATGAATAGTATGAGAATTCCTATATTTCAATAAGGTAAATTGACATGATATTGCCTCCATGAACAAAAAATGTATTAATACTTTTTAATGTAAATATTAATATCATTTTTGTGTTTAAATGCTCCGAATATGTAGAAAAACCTGTCAAACCACGACCCAAAATTGGATTTATTATTCCTTACAAAGTATAATTATTTTCAATTTCATCCCAGTAGGAACTAAATTAATTTGAAATCAACAAATTTATTTCCTGAGTATTATTAATTTAGATTTTTTGATGTACACCCCAATCTACATTTTACTACGAAACATTGACATGCTAGTTCGTTACGGTTGTTTTTGTTTCATGCAAACTGTGGTAATTTTATATACATAGTTACATATGGATGTATATCAAAATCATTGGTATATTTACATAAAATCAATAAACAATTCAATTTAATTTGATTCACTCATTATTTATTTATGATATTCATTCATTAATTCATAATACAAATAAATATGTTCATCGCGCTTAAATGATTTCGTTCAATCGTTACACTCACTATGATGAATACTTACGAGTTTGGATGTTTGTAAGTATATGTATACATACATGCTATGTGCGTTTATATGTATGTATATGTACAAATATGATTTAGAAATGTGTATTTACAAATAATTTTGTTTTGTTTTCAATTAAATTTAGTTTTTAATTAATAAGGCGTATAGGTGGTATTGTGTACAGGTGTATGTGTGTGTGTGTCGGGGTATATATGTATATATGTACATTAGAGTGTTTTAGTTATGAAGGTGGGTGGATGGTGATTGTCAGCAGAAACAAGTTAAATTAATCAAATTAAGCAAAAAAAATATTTGATTTTGAGTATATAAATAAATATTTTTACTATATATATCAACCGATTTAAGTGATATTTTTAATTCAGTCAATTATATTTTTTAAAGGAAGAAATATTTAAAAAAAATTTTATTATCTTTTTTAATTTACAACTTTCTTCAGTATTATGAAGCTGTAAATTTTCTGTTTTAAAGATATTTGCAGAGTTTGATCACTACCTATCCATAAAAGACGAAAATACATCGTAATTTTTGAAAAATTCCATTTTTTGGGATTTTTGTTTTCTTTTTGGGAATTGTGGGATTGTTGTATTTTGCAGTATTTTGGTTTATGGAAGGCCAATCTGGCTACAAAAATAGGTTAACAGGTCAGATTTGCAATAAACCCGTGTTTTTTAAACATTTCCACCCAGATTTATCGAAAACGTAGACCTTTTTGGGACATATTTGAGTTCAGGAATGACAACATAATAAACCAAAAATTCAGATTTATGAAAACTAAAAAAATCCAAAATGGGATTTTTTCTCGTTGTTAATGAATTATTTAGCAAAATATAAATAAATAAATATCAATATTTTTTATCTTTTTTAGACACTCTAATGTACATATCCCCAATATTATGAATTTAATAGCAAAATTGAATGTTGGTTTAATTTTTTGTCGAACAAACAACCAACCAAAAAAAGCAACAAATTTCTAATGGATTTCTACCAAAAATCGATTTAAATAAACCAACAAAAGTGTGTTTAGCCAAAGGATATGAGGATATTACAAGGATTTCTGCATGTGTGTATAGCTATGCTGAGTGGCTGTGATGTTTGTATGTATGTAAGTGGGTGAGTGTTGCCGTGGTGTTGTTATGGTCTGTGGTAGCTGTTTCACTTGCACATGCACTTGCACTCGCAGTCTCAGTTGCTGTTGTTGCATTTTACATTTGCGTATTTAGCAGTTGTTGTTGTTAGCATTTCAATCAATGTTAAGGGAAGTTTCACTTATGGTGCAGATGGGAGCCAATCTTTTATATGGAATGTCATCACTAGAAACACAACTTGTGGCAATGCTTACCGTTGATTGATCTAAGGTCGAGGTCGACGATGATGTCTTCAGACCATTCTCTAGAACATCGGCCACATGCTGTGCAGCTCGTTGTGGGGATGGTGGTTTGATAGTCTCATCGTCATCATAATCGCCAACATCATCATCATCATCGTCATTCTTGGGGGGTGTTTTATTGGCTAGGGTATCCTCTGGTGTCGGGGATACATTTTTCGTAGTCGTTGTGGTAGTAGGCGTTGGGAGATCTAAAATGAAAAAAATACAAAAATACGAGATGAATTTTAAATGAATTACTGTAAATATATCTTGTTTTTTTTTTTTTCGTTAGAAAATGAAAAAAATATTTTATTTGGTGGTTTTAATGGGTTTCTATTGTCCCAGAAAACCGATATATTACAAATTGAAAAAAAAACATGATTTTTTTAATTTTCTTATAAAAAAAGGTCACAACGGTGGATTAAAATGTTTTTTGTCGTTTTTTCATCTATTTTTATGGATATTTTGGAGTTAACAAAAAACGATTTTTTAAAATATTTATTCCCAAGGTTTTTGCCTTGTGTTTAATCTATAGCCGGGCATGATCGGACTTACACTGCCGAAATGATTAAAGGTACCTTCGCATACTTCTTTTTAAAAACTGTCTAAGAAAACAAAACAAAAAATGATATCGACCCTGTGTAAATAGTAACAACAAAATTATGGAAAGAGAAAAATCGAATAGCAAAAATAGGTAACTTCGACGAAAACTGGAATTTTAGTAAAAAATAAAAAAATATAATGTCTTATGGTTGCAGATTGGATTGAAAGTGGGCAAAATCGGCACAGAGGAAAATGGAAAATGTATAATATTTAGATTATTTAAGCATTTCTTAATTTCTGTTTTACATGTATTTTTTCCAAATTCATACTTTTAGGGTCAAAAATTATATCTGGAATGATGTCTTAATCTGAACCGATCTGACCTACATAGATATGAATTATAAGGTGTTGTGGCAAATTTGAAAAAAAAATCGGATAAAATATGTAGTTTCTAGAGCGGGAAAAGGCAAACCCGGAGCCAAATTTGTATAAGAGTCATACATAAATCTGAACCTATCTGACTCACTTACCCCATAGATGTTTTTAGTTGAATTATAAGGTACTGTGCAGAGAAAGGAGCCGAGCTAAAATCGTCGGCGGCGCAGTATTTTGGCGGTTATCGGCGGCGGCTCGATGGCTGAGCCGACCCAATCTTAACAGGTCGGCGGCGGTGTAATAAAATTCTAATTATCATTGAATTTCGACAATTAAACATATGCCTATGGGGTTAATAATTCGTTCTAGAGCTTAAATGATTGTGATATATCACATGCGTTCTATTTTATAATTTTTTCATAATTGGATCGCTAAAATCGTCCCAATGAATTCTGCATTGATTATTTAATATAGAGTGGGGTCCGACCAGGCCGAATTTAGCCTTTTCTTAGCCCTTTACTGTATGCCATGCATGTATGAAAATATTAGGCCTGTAGCAGCTTACAATTAAGGGACTTGATAGGGAGGCTACATTTTTCCTTTCCTTACTTGTTTTAAATAAAACCAATGGATTATTTAAAACAAGTAAAGAATGTAAATGTATGTGTTTGATAAAAAATGTTAACTGGAACAATGTGAACCGCTTTCCCCATGATTTTTTATAGGTGAAATAAAATATATAAAGTTTGGCCAAAATTGGGAGCAAAATTTGTATTGGCGCTATACCTAAATCTGATCCGATTTTACAAACTTTCACCATAGGAGTTTTTAGATGGATTATAAGATTTTGTGCCTAATTTAAAGAAAATCGGGTACAATATGTGGTTTCCAGATTGGAAAAAGACAAATCAGGAGTAACATTTGTATGGTGGTTATATATAAATCTGGACCGATATTACCCACTTGCAGCACAGGCGTTTCTAGTTGGATTATTGGTGTTAAGCCAAATTGGAAAAAGTCAAATCGTAAGCGACATCTGTATGGGGGCTATATCTAAATCTGAACCAATCTGATCTTACCCGCTTTTATTATAGGCGTTTCTAGTTAGATTATAAGATCTTGTGCAGAATCTAGAGAAAATCGGGTACATTGTGTGGTTTCTAGAGCGAAAAAAAGTCAAGTTGGGAGCGACATTCGAAAGGGGGCTATATATAAATCTGAACCGATTTGCTTAAATTCCATACAAATATTAAGCTAGTAAGTCCAATCGAACAGGTCTATTATTTAAAGTTATCTCAACCTAATCCTATTCATCCTAATCCTATTCTCAGTTTGCAAGCATATATTGCAAAGTTTGGTCTTCTCCAAAATGGCCAAAGTATTTCCAACATTCAGCGCCAGGTCCGGATGATATTACGATTTTTGCACATTCCACATTTTTCAATTCTTCGTCTTAATCCGATAAATCCATTTCTTATTGGCGAAAATCTTAGTAATAGAGTGTTGGTGTGCCATATTTAGATTTATTATTTTTGATGTGGTTTTTGCGCCTTTTTAACGGCAGTTTATGTAAACAAGCCGCTTGTAATATTTGGTAGTTATTTCGGATACCTACATGGTTAATTAAAAAAGATCAAAATGTCTTTAACCTATAATTTTAGTTTTTGCTGCGCCGTTTTCAGCCGTATTCATCGGCGGCGGCGTGGCTGATAGGCTCCTTTCTCTGGTACTGTGTCAAATTTTAAGAAAATTGGTTAAATATGTGGTTTTTAGGGCGAGAGCGAAACTTGTATGTATTTTGTGCTATATCTATATCTGACCGATCTGACCCACATTCACCAAAAATGTTTTTAGTTAAATTATAACTTTGAATTAAATCGAATAAAATATATGGTTTACCGAACGAAAAAAGTTAAATCGGGAGCGATCATTAAAATATTACACGTAAAATAAAAAAATAATGAAAAAGTTTCTTTTTTGAGAAAAACAAATTGGCCCTTAAAATAACATTTGCATTTTTTCAAAAAAAAAAAATTCTCAAATTCAAAAATGTTCCAAAAATTAGGATTTTTACTAAAAATGTCGCTATTCAAATTCCCACTTAATTAATGGTAATTATGATGTGTGCAAGTGTTGCGAATTACACTTTCACATAGAAACAGTGGTTTAGAAGCAGCCTACACAAATTTGGGAAACATTTTTTTGAAAAAATCTTTATTTGCTGGCACGAAAAAATTATAAAAAATTCGGAAAAAACTTTCATATGGAAAAAGAAAAATTTGGAAAAAATATTTTTCAATTGAAAAAAACTATTTTGGCTGGCTTGAAAAAATTCATAAAAAAGTCGGAAAAATATTTAGTTTTATTGTTTAATAGCTAACATTCTTACGCAAAAAAATCGATATTTATATGTAAACAATCTATGGATATAAAGGGTGGGCCATTTTAAATTTGAACTACCGATTACTTTGTAGAATAACATTCATATTTATTTTTATACCCTCCACCTCCAGGACACTTTCACTTTGTCATTCCGTTTGTAACACCTTGAAATATTCATCGGAGATCCCATAAAGTATATATATTCTGGGTCGTGGTAAAATTCTAAGACGATATAGCCATGTCCGTCTGTCTGTTGAAAGCACGATAGCAGCCGAACGAAATGAGCTAGGAGGTTCAACCTTTTTCCTAAAGGTGTCTTATGGTTGTAGATCGGTTGGGATTGAAAGTGGACGAAATCGTCCCAGAGGGAAAAAATTTTCCCTCACAAGGACTGAAAATACCCCTAATATTTAGAGTATTTCAGCATGTTTTTTGAACATATTAGCCTGTATTTACTTGATATTTGCAATGCGCATTCCCTTTCTAGCATAGGGGGCGAAATGGGACAAAAAGGGATAAAAACACAACAGATAGAAACACGACGTGTACGTGGCGTGTACATTCCTCTAATAGAGTAAATACATAATATAAACGTATTTTTTCTAAATTCGTACTTTTAAGGGGTTAAATGGGGATAGAGGTATAAAAATAGTACCAACCTAACGGCTGCACCTGGAATAATGAAATTCGGTGTATACATTCCTCTGATTGCGTAGACACGTAAAATAAAAGAACTTTCCAAAATTCGTACTTTTTGGGGTTCAAATGGAAAAAGGGGATACAAATAGTACCTACCAAATGACTGCAGCTATAATTATGAAATTTGGAGTATATATTCCTCTGACTGCGTAGACACGAAAAATGAAACGTTTTTTCCAAATTCATACTTTCAAGGGATATAATGGGTACAGAGGGATAAAAATAGTACCAACTAAACTGCTACAACTAGAACGATAAAATTCGGTTTGTACATCCCTCTAATTGTGTATATACGTAAAATAAAGAGATTTTAGATAGTCGTACTCTTGAGGGTGAAAAATTGGAAAAAGGGGATAAAAATGGTACCAATCAAATGGCCGCAGCTAGAATCATGGAATTCGGTGTATGCATTTCTCTGACTGCATAGCCACGAAAAATAATTTTTTCCAAATTCGTACTTTATTTTGTTGCTTTTACGACAAAAAATGGTAGAAGCATGAAGTTGTCTTATACTGCGTACGTGATAGATAAGGTATTTTTAAAATTTATACTTTTGAAATTAAAATAGGATGGAAATACAACCAAGCAAACGACTGTATCTGAAAACACACTCTCTATCCCCCAATTTTAGGGTATTTATGATTGCTCCCTTATATTTACTTTATGAATTGAAGTACTTTTAAAGGATATAATTTAAAGGAACCGCTGAAGTTGAAATCATGAAATTCGGTGTATACATTCTGACTATGAAGCCTCGAAAAAGGGTTTTTTCGAAATTTGTACATTTGGGCGGAGAATGGAGCGAATGGGTATATCTTTAAAATTTATACTGACAATCGCCCAATATTTAGGCATGTTCACTTTCACAATTACAGCATTGTATTTATTTATAGTAGTAGATTTTGAACAGTGCGCATAAGTATACATTATTGTTGGAAATACTAAAAAATATAGTAATGTGCATACAAATATCGCAATTTTCGTAATATGGTACTGTGCTTCTATGTAAAGTCGACATCCTTTAATCTGCTGGTAATACTGTGGAATGCACTCCGTGGTGGAGGGTATATAAGATTCGGCCCGGCCGAACTTCTTACTTGTTATTTACAGATTTGTGTTTGACATTTGCAAAATGGGGCGCTCGAGCAAAATTGGCAAATATTAAAAACTTACTTCCAAAGTAGTAAGTCTTTAACGCAAACTGTAAGAAAATTACGTGGAAACTTTTGGAGAAGAAATAGGCCTTCAGTTCAGCATTCATGAAGCTCATCTCGGTGGCTATACCAATAAGCAAAATTGTCATATACGGTTAAGAGAGTCCATACGTGACTATTGAGAAGCCAATGCTTGTTTTGTTTAATGTGAATTTGGGCTGTACTGAAAAATTAATATTAACTGACAAAGTTCAACCTTTCCAATAAAACCAGAAAAAATAAGTCGATTCTAATTTAAAACTTTATATAGCCCACCCTATAGAAGTCTTTGTAGACGAAAATTATTTAATTATTATTTTAATTAATTAATTATTTAAATAGCGTAAAAATCCCTTCGGCTATCAAAAAATAAAACAAAATACTTTTCCGTGATTTTTTTCGAGCTAGCAAAAATAGATTTTTTCGAAAAAAATATGTTTCCAAAATTTTTGAATACTGTGCCTAAACCACTATTTATAAGTAAATGTAGAATGCACAATATTTGCAGCTATCATTTGAGATACGACCCGGTGTTATCGGACTTATATTTCCAAATTGAGAGTATAAATATTTAAGGTACGTTTGCCAAAATTGGAATTTTAGTAAAAAATAAAAAATACCATAATTTTTTTAATATAGTTTTCGAGTTTAGAAAGCCCAAATACATCAGAAAATGTTATACATGACCCTTCGCGTTTTTTGAAAAAAAAAAAAAAACGATAGAAATAGGAACCTTGACTGGAAGTTTTATCTTTAAAAGTTTATAACTACTGATTGAAGTAGCCAGTCTTTCACTTTATAATTTAACAATTTATAATTTAACAATTGGAGGAACACTTGCAATGTATCAAACCCTTCAACCAACAATACATATGTGCAATATATAGCAAAGGCACTTACCTTCTTCTATTGATTTGGTGGGTTGATTACTTTCTATATCTTTGGTGCTTCCTTTGTGAGACTCTGGACTTGTTCCAGCTAAAGATTCTTTGTTGTCCTCTCCATTGTCAGTCGTTTTCGTCTTTTCGGTCATATCAATTTGATTTTGCTGTTGTGGATTCGTCGAATCGTCCGCCTCCGCCTCTTCATCCTCTTCCACAATGCGTGTGTCGATGGGTGTCGATGCGATCTCTCCGTTTCGCTTAATGCTGCCATTCTTCAGTATACTGACCAGAGGTGCACCATTGCCTGGTTTCTTATCCTCCACCGGCAGCTGTGTGTATGAGGAGAGGAAGGACACAATGAAAATCAATTAATGAAAATCGTTACCACCGTCGCCCCCTCAACCCCAAATAAACAGGAGTATATTTGAGGCAAACATGTCAACAACAACATCAACAATTGTATATATTGGGTACACAATCGGTCATCACTACTTACGGCTTTGTAGACATACGGCTGGCCACCCACACCGGGACTCTCGTGCATTTTGGTTGCCTGCTCCTTTGACCAGATAATGTCTTCGTCCGTTTCTCGTTCGATGCGTCTTTTGTAGGCCAAATGACTGCGGTACACCTCAATGAGGCAGCAGATGACAATGATGACAAACAGCGAGGTCAGCGTTATGAACACCACTTGTGTGGAATCCTCTTTGGTTGAGACATCATAAACGTATTTGGCCACGTATGGTATACGCTGTGGTGGCTCTTCCACCCAATTATCGGCACTCTATTGGAAGGGTGGATGTTGGGGGGGGAGAAGACAAGAAGTTGAATATTGAAATTGAAGTAAATTGAAATGAAACATGGACACAAGGCACATGTAAATATTGGGACAACAATTTAACATGAAATGATTTTCAGGATATATCAAACTAACTTAACACTGGGGGTTTCGAAAAGAAGTAAACAAGATTTCAACGCAAAATGAGTTTTCTATATCTATTAGTCACAGACAATTTAATTTTTTTTTCCATTTAAAAGAAAATGTTCGTCATAGTAATGAAACTTTCGTTGTATTAATGACTAAACTAAATGAAAATAAAATCGATATCGATCTCTGGATATACTTACCATACTGACATTGACCATGGGCTCTTGCGACGGTTGCTCGGTTATATCGAATTTAGCCACACACTGGGCACTGCGCACACCCTGCGGGTTGATGACGGTTATATTGTCCGCTCCGGACTTTGTAAAGAGCATATATTCCTCCAGTGGTTTCATTATGTACTTGTTAACTTGTATGTATATATCTGGAAAAGGAGTCAAGAAGAATATAGTTTTGATATCGTTGAGGAACAAGGAAATGTGACCTAGACATAACAAAGAGGCTGTACAGAAGAAACTATAAACAAATATCGTATATCGAGGGCTTATATTCAAAAGTGGCTAAGAACAAAAACACTACTGTTCAGGAGAGCGAAAAAAACTGATTTTCTCCTTAATTTTAAGAGTAATTATTAATCATTGTTTTCTACAGTTTAATTTAAAGAGGATTACTAATTGCTACGTTTAAAAAGTTTTCTAAATTTCCTATTAATCGCGGTTTTATGGTTCATAGCCACTTTTGCATGTTTAAAATTGAGCACTATGAATGTTGAAATAAACACATAATGCCAAAATATATAAGTAAGATTTATTGTAAACACGATAACGTTTTTCATGAAATGTTCGGAATGTTGTGTAGAAAACGAATTTTCTGGGATGTACAAAACGAATTTAAAGATTCCAGCTTCATCCGTTAGATTAGTACCATTTTTATCACCATTTTCCAAATTTTTTACAAAAAGTGGATATTGCGGTAGGGTACGGTAAACATAAAATACAAATTGGATATTTTTCACAAATGACATTTTTGATTGTGTATTAAGAGCCACTTTTGCATTCAGAAGCTAACGTGTGCGTTAGGGTTTGCATCCCGGGATTTCCCGCGGGAAAATTCCCGGGAATTCGCACATTTTGCATTTCCCGTATCCCGGGAAATTCGTACGGGAATCCCGCGGGAATTTAGTAGAAAATTTTACATATTTCTTCTCATATTGTTTTCCATCATTTCCACAATAAAATTAAATTGTTGTATACAGAGTTACAAGCCGAACCATAATTATCGGCGGCGGCGGCGCTGTTCAAAATGGGTCGGCGGCGGCGGCTTTCGGCTGATTTGCCGGCTCGTTCTGTCATTCGAATACCCCTATTTGGAAGGAACAATTTTCTTTTATTTTTTGGCAAGTAGTTCAATATTCGTTAATATTAGCCAATGTTCCAATAATTTAATATTGTTATTAGGGTATCCAATTATTCTGACTTTTATGTTATTCGATTTTTCGTTTATTTGAAAACAAAAAATTTCCAATTAATAGAATAATGAAGTCGAGAGTTATTCTATTAACCGATTTATCGAACAATTGTCCACTTAAATAAAATATAATTAATTAGAGTTATATAGACAAGATACGGCAGTTTACGGGTAGTTCAACTATATATTGAACGTTTATTATGTATCTGATTTTATTTAAAAATTGTAACATCAAATTCGAAATTCATTAGAAGTTGACAAAAATCTTAATATCTTATCAAAATAAAGAACCTGCCCTTAAATGAGCATAATATCAGAAGTTATCCATTGACTTTTCGAATATGGATCATATGATTTATAACAGAACTGACTTTATTATCACGGTGTTAACCTCAATTTTTCTATGAATTTACTATTCTATGAAATTACTATTCTTCTTACTATAAATGAAGTCGGATAAATCGTTATTTTAATATCTGTGGAGCATACAAATCGAACATCGAAAAAAATTTTGGTTTTATATTTGGTGTACCCAAATAGAGCAAACTGGCTATTCAAAATCAATTTATCATACAAAGCATACGACGATTTCATTAGTTTTTTAAGGCAAAACTTATAATATCGATTAATCGATTATTTTGGACAATTTATTCGAATTATTCGTTATTCGAAAATCATGATTTTTTATTATTCGAACAAATATATGACAAAAATTATTCGATTAATCGAATAAAATTTAATCGGTTGGATACCCTAATTGTCAACTCATACAATTATTTTTTGGGAGAAGGAATCCATTCCCAAAATGTATAATATGGATAAATATATAAATATTTTTGCAATTACAGCTTTTCATGTGAGGCATATTTGACCAGACGTTCTTGAATATCATAATCCTTCCAAAGAATGATATTGTTATTTATATAGATATTGTTATTTATAGGAACACATGGCCACACGTACAGGAATTGACTTATATAAATGAAAGATAGATCAATATATTTCACAGCAGTAGGTTGTCTAAGTTGACATTTATAATTTCTTTTGTAATTTTAAGTGGGTTGTCTATTTTGGTAGTAAGATTTGACCGCCGTCAAATCACGGCGGCGTGGTTGAAGTCGATATGAGTCGATGAAATCGGCGACGTGGTTGAGTCGATTTGAGCCGATGTAATCGGCGGCAGCGCGGCTCATGCAGAAACATGCGGCGGCGGCGGCTTGTCGGCTTAAAATCGGTCGGCTTGTATCTCTGGTTGTATACAAATTTAGATCACATAGCTTTTAATCAGGTATGTCACATATAGCAGTTAGATGACAAAATATTTTTTAGCTGCGTTCGGATTTGGACTCAAAATCCACTTTTTCGGATTTCTCCGAAAAAAAAAAATAAAATTCGGGAAAGTAGATTTTGGGCATGTATCCGAACGCCAAAAATAAAGCGAAGCGACAGGACAAAGAACAAACATTTCATTTAATGCTCTACTCACTATTATCCGTCGCACATCTTCCAATAAAACAAAATAAATGTTTGATCTTTAATTAATTTTGAAACTTGAAAAGACGTTGGAATTCACATTTTATTATATGAATTCTTTATTATATGAATTCTGTAATAGGTTCGTTGTGAAATATATTTTACTTTTTTACACCACTTCGTGGGCTAGGGTATTATAAGTTAGTTTCGCCCCAAATGTTTGTAACACCAAGAAATAATCGAGCTAGACCCACTTTTAAGTATACCGATCGGCTTAGAATCACCAGCTGAGTCGATTTAATGATGTCTGTCTGTCCGTCTGCTGTCCATCTAAGCTTGTTCGCACTCTACAGGTCGCAATTGTTGTCCGATTGTCATGAAACTTGGCAGAAGTTATTTTTTCTGGCCAATGACCATCGGTATTGAATTTGGAGGAAATCGGTTCAGATTTAGATATAGCCACCATACAAATGTCGCTCCCGATTTGACGTTTTCCGCCCTATAAAGCACATATAGTACCCGATTTTCTTTAAATTTATCGCAACATCTTATAATCCCACTAGAAACACGTATGCAAAAATTGGGTAAGATCGGTTCAGATTTAGATATAGCCCCCATACAAATGTCGCTCCCGATTTCACTTTTTCCGCTCTAGAAACGACATATTGTACCCGATTTTCTTTAAATTTTGCAGAACATCTTATAATCCAACTAGAAACACGTATGCAAAAATAGGGTAAGATCGGTTCAGATTAAGATATAGCCCCCATACAAATGTCGCTCCCGATTTCACTTTTTCCGCTCTAAAATCCACACATTGTACCCGATTTTCTTTAAATTTATCGCAACATCTTATAATCCCACTAGAAACACGTATGCAAAAATTGGGTAAGATCGGTTCAGATTTAGATATAGCCCCCATACAAATGTCGCTCCCGATTTCACTTTTTCCGCTCTAGAAACGACATATTGTACCCGATTTTCTTTAAATTTGGCAGAACATCTTATAATCCAACTAGAAATACGTATGCAAAAATTGGGTAAGATCGGTTCAGATTAAGATATAGCCCCCATACAAATGTCGCTCCCGATTTCACTTTTTCCGCTCTAAAATCCACATATTGTACCCGTTTTTCTTTAAAATTGGCACAACATCTTATAATCCAACCTATTGTGAAAGTGGGTAAGATAGGTTCAGATTTAGATATATCCCTCATACAAATGTTGCTCTCGAATGTTTAACCGATTTTGGCCAAAATCTGGTGGGAATTGAACCCACAACCCCCATGCTGATAGCCGAGCACGCTACCAGCTCGACTACCGGGGCGCTCAATGAAATATATATTTATTTTACTTTAATAAAATGTGAATGTTTCATTGGAAAAAAAGCTTAACACATGGTAAACAGTATGTTGACGATTTCCCGCGCTGTCCCGGAAACCCGGGATTCCCGTTTCCCGGGAAATAAAAAGTACGGGAAAATGCAAACTCTAGTGTGCGTGTATAGCTAAATTAGAAATATCTGCAAAAAAAACGCCTTTCGAAAAAAATCTTCTCCAAATTTATTTGACAGATGACAGCTAAATCAGAGAATAGTTTGGCATCAAAAATTTCATTTTCGGGAAAATGGTTCATAGCCACTTTTGAATATAAGCCCCCCATATTTAAAATATCTTTCAAAAGAATTTTTTAAAATTATTAAACATTATACAATTTTACATTTATCCGTGTATTTTCTATTTGTTTTCTTCGTTAAGTTGCCAGCTATTACTAAATAATAATATAAGAAAATATTATTTTATCGAATTTGTAAAATATTTTGTCTTAATTGTTTGCTGCGTTAGAATGTTTGTTATTAGAAAAAAAGATAAAAAAGGTTCATCCGATTTTTTCTATTTATACGATTTTTTCGTGCAGCAAAATAAGATTTTTTTGAATACAATGAATATTTAATTCAATTTAAAATTATACCCTCCACCTCCAGGATGGGGGTATACTAACTTTGTCTTTCCGTTTGTAACACCTTGAAATGAGAGAGAGACCGTATAAAGTATATATATTCTTGATCGTCATAAAATTCTAAGACGATTCTAAGGCGAAATTCTGTCCGTCCGTCTGTCCGTCTGTTGACAGCACGCTAGCATCTAAACGAAAGGAGCTATACGTCCAAATTTTACATAAATGCGTCTTATAGTCGTAGATCGGTTGGGGAGTGGGTGGAACGTGCACCATAAAGCGATTTTTATTCGTAGGGGGTGAAATGGGGCAAAAAGGGATAAAAATGGTACATATTAAACGACAACAGCTAGAAACACGAAATTCGGTGTGTACATTCCTCTAATTGAGTAGATACATAATATAAAAGTATTTTTTATACCCTCCACCTCCATGATGGGGGTATACTAACTTTATCATTCCGTTCGTAACACCTTGAAATATCGACCTGAGTCCCTGTAAAGTATATATATTCTTGATCGGCATAAAATTCTAAGACGATCTAGTCATGTCCGTCCGTCTGTTGAAAGCATGCTAGCATCTAAACGAAAGGAGCTAGGAGGCCCAAATTTTGCATAAATACGTCTTATAGTCGTAGATCGGTTGGGATTGAAACAGGGCGAAATCGGCCCAAAGGGAAACCTTTTTTCTCACAAGGACTAAAAATACCCATAATAATCCCTAATATTTTAGAGTATTTAAGCATATTATTTCAATATGTCTACTTGTACTTACTTGATATTGGGCATGCGCATCCCCCCATATTACAAAAAAGTACATCATAAAGTGATTTTTATTCGTAGCGGGTGAAATGGGGCAAAAAGGGATAGAAATGGTACATATTAAACGACAACAGCTTCGGTGTGTACATTCCTCTAATTGAGTAGATACATAATATAAAAGTATTTTTCTCGAAATTCGTACTTTTAAGGGATAAAATGGTAATAGAGGGATAAAAATGGTACCAACCAAACGGCTGCACCTAAAATAATGAAATTCGGTGTATACATTCCTCTGATTGTATAGACACGTAAAATAAACGGATTTTTCGAAAATCGAATTTTTAGGGGTTAAAATGGAAAAAGGGGATAAAAATAGTACCAACCAAATGACCGCAGCTAGAGTCATGGAATTCGGAGTATACATTCCTATGACTGTGTAGACACGAAAAATAAAAGGTTTTTCCAAATTCGTACTTTCAAGGGATGCAATGTCTACAGAGGGATAAAAATAGTACCAACTAAACGACTACAGCGAGAATGATGAAAATCTGTGTGCACATCACTCTAATTGCGTAAAATAAAGAGATTTTTGAAAGTCGTACTCTTAGTGGGATAAAACAGGAAAAAGGGTATAAAAAGGTACCAAACAAATGACCACAGCTAGAATCGTGGAATTCTGTGTATACATTCCGCGCAAAATAAAAAGATTTTTCCATATTTTTTACTTTTTTACTCTTATGGCAAAAATTGATTGAATCACGAAGTTAGCATAAGATGCACTATGTACGTGAGATAATGGATTTTCAAAATTTCTACTTTTGTAATTAAAATAGAATGGAAATACAACCAACTGTAGCACCACTATCTACCAAAATTTATGGTATTTAAGCTTTTTTGAAAATATAAATATAAGAATATTTATTGAAGTATTATTTCGATATATATAGTGTAAACGTATTGGCAGCTTTGCCTGGTAAGCGTGGTTTTAAATAATAAAAATAATATATTTATTTATAAAATTATCTTCTCAATATTTAGATTTGTTTTGGTTTGGCTATATTAGAAACAAATTATAGTTTCCTGTAATATTACTTCACTTCTACGAAAATCGATCTGTGGAATGCAGTCGTTGCTGGAGGGTATATAAAGTTCGGCCAGCCGAACTTCACTCCGTTTTTAATTGTTATGTTATGTCTACTTGGAAAAATTAAAACAATTTAATGAAAATATCCAATAAATTGAATTATAATGTGTGGTGGGGACTACGAAATAAGATGTCTGGTTCATATGTTTGACTCTAGCAAAAATCACGGGCCTCAGCACATTCATACGCACTCATATACAGTCAAAGGAATGTGCTTGATGATGTGCACTATTTTAGCATTTCTACCCAGATTTGGACAACAAATTACAAGCGCAGAGCATTTTATATCCTCGATCTCATAATTCTAGATCTAGTCGGACTCTTTATACATTTTTGCACCTCTTTCCCAAAAAGTACACGTTTTGAAAAATCACTATGTGATTTTGCTTCCACTAAAGACATGAACTTTATTTGGTACCACGTTTATCCCTTGTCGTCCCTTGCTGTCCCTTGTTGTTTCTTTCCTCCCTTAAAAGTACACATTTCGAAAAATCTCTATTTGTAGTTTGTCTGCATGGTCAGTGCAAGGAACACACCGAATTTCATGTTTCTAGATACTGCCATTTAGTCAGGATGAAGATTCGATGTTTATCACTTTCTTCCCCATTTTACCAACAATAGTTCACCTAAAAATTTGATAATTTTATGATCCACGAAAGAATCTGTACAAGTTCAATTATATGTTGTCGATTCCTGACCGGAGGCATGTATTATTTCCTTTGCCTCTGTCGATTTCTTTCATTTTGTAATAATGTATGTATTTAACCCAGTGTCAAGACACACTACTGTAAAACGAAATTTTCTCATAACCTAAAACCTTCATATCTTTCAATCATTTTACTACAATCGACGCAACACTATCTGTGAAGAGAATATTACCATTTTTAACATTTTTTTCGACATTTGCGAATTATGTCGTTAAAAAGTTAAAGAATTTCGCTACAGGCGGCATCTTTTCTTCTGCTTAAAATACAATTCAATTAAACCGTGTTTCTTGTTTTTTTTTGGTGTAGCAAATTTCACATGGACACATTTAAGGACAAAAGACAAGAACAACTTGCATCCATGCTCTGAAATAACTGTTGACTGCACATATGCACATTAGGATGGGTCACGAAAATAAATTACAGCGGTCACCACCCCCAGAATTGAATATTGGATTGTTCAATGATGATCTGCAAAATATTTCGTTTGTGAGAATCATTTCCTTATATAGGCCGGGTTTGATGTTGAAAAGTCGCTGCGAAGCCACTTGAAAAGACTTTTGACATGGTCGAAATCATGATCGTGGTAGTCTGCAGCCAAGTAATAAATGTCTCCATGCCATTTGTAAATAAATTTGCATTCTATTAAATATAGATGCAAAATGGTCTTGAGCCAGGATAATATCCCAGTTCAAATCAAATATTGATGACAGACCAAAAAAAAAAATACAAACGAAAAAACTAAAAAAAAATAAATATTTTCATATTTATGTCTTCAAAAAAGCTTTAATATCATAAATATTGGTAGATAGTGGGTGCTACAGTTGGGTGTATTTCCATTCTATTTTAATTCCAAAGGCACACATTTTGAAAATCCATTATCTCACGTACATAGTGCAAAATAACCTTAACTTAATGATTCAACTAATTTTTGTCGTAAAAGTAAAAAGTACAAATTTCGAAAAATCTTTTTGTTTTGCGTGTCTATGCAGTCAGAGGAATATATACACCGAATTCCATGATTCTAGCTGCGGCTATTTGGTTGGTACCATTTTTATCTTCTTTTTCCTATTTACCCCTTAAGAGTACGACTTTCTAAAATCACTTTATTTTACGTGTCTACGCAATAAGAGGCATGTACACACCGAATTTCATCATGCTAGTAAGTAGTAGTAGTAATAAGTAGTAGTTGGTACTATTTTTATCCCTCTGTACCCATTTCATCCCTTGGAAGTATGAATTTGTAAAAAATCTTTTATTTTTCGTGTCAGTCAGAGGAATGTATATTCCGAATTTCATGACACTAGCTGCGGTCTTTTGGTTGGTACTATTTTTATCCCTTTTTTCCATTTTAACCCCAAAAAGTACTAATTTCGAAAATTCCATTTATTTTACGTGTCTACGCAATCAGTGGAATGTATACACCGAATTTCATTATTCTAGGTGCAGTCGTTTGGTTGGTACCATTTTTATCCCTCTATCCCCATTCTATCCCTTAAAAGTACAAATTTGTAAAAAATACTTTTATATTATGTATCTACTCAATTAGGGGAATGCACACACCGAATTTCGTGTTTCTAGCTGTTGTCGTTTGATAGGTACTATTTTTATCCCTTTTTGTCCCATTTCACCTCCTACGAATAAAGATCACTTTATTGTGTACTTTTTTGTTATAGGGGGAATGTACATTAGTAAGTAAGCAGACATATTGAAAAAATGTGCTTAAATACTCTAAAATATTAGGGAATATTATGGGTATTTTTAGACCTTGTGAGGGAAAAATTTTTCCCTTTGGGTCAATTTCGCCCAGTTTCAGTCCCAACTGATCTACGACTATAAGACGCATTTATGGCAAATTTGGACTTCTTAGCTCCTTTCGTTTAGATGCTAGCGTGCTTTCAACAGACGGACGGACAGACATGGCTAGATCGTCTTAGAATTTTATGACGATCAAGAATATATATACTTTATAGGGTCTCAGGTCGATATTTCAAGGAGTTACAAACGGAATGACAAAGTTAGTATACCCCCATCCTGGAGGTGGAGGGTTTACAAATAATTTATTTTATTCTTGTCTTAGAATAACTCATTGTTCGTATTATTGGACGTTTAAATTGATTTTTTGCGGGTTTTAAAGGTGACAGCTAAAAACGCATATTTCTTGGAAACATATTGTATGAGGTGTAATGAAAAATAAATAGGAGGGATCAATACATTTCGAATGATGCCTAAATGATGAATATCGGACGAAAAATGACGTCACTGACTCCATTTTTGTGAAATAATATAATGCAGGCGATGGTTTTCACAGGCAAAATGTTCAAACACTTTCTACAAAAATGAGAGCTGCGTCGTCAGTTTCATTCCGGAAGTCATCATTCGACAGGTATTGACTGCAGCTATTTATTTTTTATAAAATAATGACAGCAAATACGAATAAGTTTTCAGTTGTCACTATGAAGAAACGAAAAAATGTTACTCTAAGACAAGAATATAGTGCTTTCGAAGGTCTAATAATTCAGAAAATAAATTTTGGACAAAATTTAAATTTAATTTAAAATGCAACGTAAAAAAATTTACACGGAAAAAACATGATTTTTGGAGGTGTTTTCAGGAGCGTTCAGCTCACAGATGGCTTGACCCAATGACAAAATATATATTGCAGATCTTCATTAAACAATCCAAACTTTATTTTCGTGTGGTGACTGGAAATTGTCTTTACATTTGTATGACCCGCGACCCAGCCTAATGCACATACGTATGCATGTACATTAGGGTAAAAGGAATCGAGAAAAATTCGTAAAAAATAGAACCCATCATTTCACCACTTTCAAACTCACACAATTGCTTAAAAAGAGACCCAAGAACACTACTTTAAAATTTAAAAAAATGGATTAATGTAATCAATTCGAAAATCAAAATAAAAGAATTAAAAATGCAAAAACTTTTAAAAATCTAATCTATAACACAACACTTCAATATTTTAAAAGTAATTGAAATTATCTTCAAAACAAGGTATAACACATTAAAATCGTCCAAGTATTTCTGGATTTACAGGCGATTGAATGAACACACCTTTTTGATAAAGTAGTATTTTCCACTATTAATTTGGCCATAACTAGTGAAAACAAGTAAAAACGGCGTTAAGTTCGGCCGGGCCGAACTTTATATACCTTATAAATATTCTTATATTTATATTTTCAAAAAGGTTAAATACCATAAATATTGGTAGATAGTGGGTGCTACAGTTGGTTGTATTTCCATTCTATTTTAATTCCAAAAGAACAAATTTTGAAAATCCATTATCAGACGTACATAGTGCAAAATAGCGTAACTTCATGATTCAACCAATTTTTGCCGTAATAGAAAAGGTACGAATTTGGAAAAAAACTTTTTATTTTGCGTGTCTATGCAGTCAGAGGAATGTATACACCGAATTCCATAATTCCAGCTGCGACCATTTGGTTGGTACCATTTTTACCCCCTTGACGTTTCTACGCAATTAGAATTTCATCATTCTAGCTGTAGTCGTTTAGTTGGTACTATTTTTATCCCTCTGTACCATTGTATCCTTTGAAAGTACGAATTTCGAAAAATCCGTTTATTTTCCGTTTCTACGCAGTCAGAGGAATGTATACTCCGAATTTCATGACTCTGGCTGCGGTCATTTGGTTGGTACTATTTGTATCCCCTTTTTCCATTTTAACCCCAAAAAGTACGAATTTCGAAAAATTCGTCTATTTTCCGTGTCTACGCAGTCAGAGGTATGTATACTCCGAATTGCATGACTCTAGCTGCGGTCATTTGATTGGTACTATTTTTATCCCCTTTTTTCAGTTTAGTCCCAAAAAGTACAAATTACGAATTTCATTATTCCAGGTGTAGCCGTTTGGTTGGTACCATTTTTATCCCTCCGTACCTATTGTATCCCTTGAAAGTATGAATTTGGAAAAAACCCTTTTATTTTTCATGTCTACGTAGTCAAAGGAATGTATACTTCGAATTTCATGACTCTAGTTGCGGTCATGTGGTTGTTACTATTTTTATCCCCTTTTTCTATTTTGACCCCAAAAAGTACGAATTTCGAAAAATCAGTTTATATTCCGTGTATACACACTCAGAGGAATGTATACTCCGAATTTCATGACTCTAGCTGCGGTCATTTGATTGGTACTATTTTTATCCCCTTTTTCATTTTAACCCCAAAAAGTACGAATTTTCGTACCTTTCGAAAATCCGTGTATTTTGCTTGTCTATGCAATCAGAGGAATGTATACACCGAATTTCATTATTCTAGGTACAGCCGTTTGGTTGGTACCATTTGTATCCCTCTATTCCCATTTCACCCCTTAAAAGTACGAATTTGAAAAATACTTTTATATTATGTATCTACTCAATTAGAGGAATGTACACACCGAATTTCGTGTTTCTGGCTGTTGTCGTTTAATATGTGCCATTTTCATCCCTTTTTGCCCCATTTCACCCCCTACAAATAAGAATCACCTTTTTGCTATAAGGGGAATGCGCATACCAAATATCAAGCAAATATAAACAGACATATTCAAAAAACATACTTAAATACGCCAACAAATTAGGGATTATTATGGGTATTTTTAGTCCTTGTGAGGGAAAAATTTTTCTCGTTGGGCCGATTTCGCCCCGTTTCAATCCCAACCGATCTACGACTATAAGACGCATTTATGGAAAATGTGGACGTCCTAGCTCCTTTCGGTTAGAAGCTAGCGTGCTAGATCGTCTTAGAATTTTATGACGATCAAGAATATATATACATTATAGGGTCTCAGGTCGATATTTCAAGGTGTTACAAACGAAATGGCAAAGTTAGTATGCCCCCATCCTGGAGGTGGAGGGTATAAAAATTTTCAATTTATATTACGATAGCCTCTAATCTGCAGATAGTATTCCATGTTGGAGGGTATATAAGAAACCGGCCCGCCTGAACTTAAACTTATTCCTTCTTGTTTTTTTAAACATGTTACTAATTCGCGCCACCCTAATGCATGCATATATCGTATTTATCGTGAGTACTCGTAAAAAATGCACAAAACTGAAGCATCATATCTCTGGTGGATTTTGTTGAAAGCACAGCTCGTAGTCGTGTGGCATGAAAGTCATGTCCATTGTTGCACTGTAAGTGGAGGACCTCTTCTTTTTTTTTGTTCTTGTTGGTCTATCGTAATACGATAAACTCCTCTCGTTGTGTGGGTTTTTTTGTTTGGCTTGCTTGCGTGGCGTAAGTTTTATGACAGTAAAAAGGATAACACAATAAAGTCCACTAAAAAATTGTTATGACCGACAGAACAGAAAAAAAACGAAAACGAAAACTCGGAAAATTCACAGGCACCACCCATTTGTGGCCAGGGACACCAGGAATTTGGTCACATCGTTGGCAAAGGGGTGGTAGACCATTCCAACCACCCTGCGACAGGAATAAAGTCAGACTTTAAGCGAAAGCGTTTAAAATCTTTTAAGCGTAACGCATTTGACTGTTATTCAGAGTCATTTGTTGCAAACCGAATGGCCCAAAAAAGGAGAACAAATTGAATGGTCAATACCAGGAAATGTTGTGGAAGCGGCGCATTTATGGATTATTAGCTCTGGAATACCCGTGGTGCTGGGCTGTGCTATGCTGTGATTGCTGTTTGAATCGATTTACTGGCACATACAAACACAGACACGTGGGTGTGTGTGTTTGTTTCGTCCTGTTTAAGTAATTTGTCTTGCCTTAGCAAAACAAGCGTAAAAACACTCACGAAATATCCACCATACCGGGAACCCATGTCAAAAACTTATCGAAGCTCTAAGAATAAATTGCTGATCCATGGGAATTTATTGAAGTCCTGTGGACAGTAACAAGTGGTAGCTAGCCAGCCAGCCATCCTGCTAGTCAAACTTAGGTATAGTAAATCTGTTGTTAGTTAAAGCAAGCAACATGTACGAAATCGATTGTCCTGTAATGCATTCCCTCATGTATGAGACATTCACAATGAAATGCGATTTATCTGCAACTTGGATATAGGATTAATTTATTTTTTTTCTAAGATTTTTCATTTTCCTATTCGATTTTGCTAGATCCGATTGTAATTGTTCAATCAGGTGATTATTTAGGAATATATATAAGCAGCTCAATATTGGTTCATTTCTCTTAGAATTTCCGAAATTTGTCGAACCATGAAATAGATTACTACATTCAAGAATTCACACCTATTCATTCAGAAAAGGTTGAGCATTGTTTCCAACCATTATATGGCATTTTGTATGATAGTCTAAGTCCAAAAAAATTGATATATGCAAATTGTTCTCTTTACTTTGATCAGTTCTCAAATTTAAGGATTTTTCTTTTTGAAATGTTTAAAACAATTATTGTATTGGTGTTTTTGTTTTGTTTTAAATATGATTTATTGTAAACTCGATAACGTTTTTCATGAAATCTTGGCAATGTTGTATAGAAAAAACATTTTCTGTGATATACACAGCGAATTTAAAGATTCCAGCTTCATCCGTCAGATTGGCACCATTTCTATCCCTTTTTCCAAATTAGTACAAATAGTTTATATTGCGGTAGCACACGATAAACAAAAAAAGCACCAATTGGATATTTTTTGGAAAATTTTCATTTTCGCAGGAAATATGGCTGAAATGATTTTCATGCATGGCATTTTTGTTTTTCGATTTTCTCGCGATCTAGTCAACGGAGCCGGTTGAATTTTTGCTTGTTTATTAAGTACCAATGTCACTTGTAATATATATGTAGTCAGTCGCGAAAATCCCTGCATTTGTTGAAAAATCCAAAATTAGCGGTTGCAATTACTTATATTTTAACTTTCTTCATCTAGGATTCTGAAACTTTTTTGACAAAAATATTCCTCATGAAGTCAGCAATTACATGCCAAATAAATATTTGGGTATTTTCAATATAATAAAAAGTTTTTGACTTAACATTCACTATTTATATAGGATTTAGCCTGATAATGATGGAATTTGATAGTACTACATCTTCGGTTATATGCTGCTTCATTGTTGAATTATTTTATTTATATTACTTTATGTTCATAGCCACTTATGCAGTCACAAACTAACATGTGAGTCAAACATAGCCAAATCAGAAAATTTTGAAAAAAAAATGGCTTTAGTAAAAAATTTTTCGACAAATTTATATGACAGATGACAGCCAAATCAGAGAATAGTTTGGCATCAAAAACTAATTTTCGAGAAAATGATTGATAGCCACTTTTTAATTTAAACCCTCGACATACACAAACTTTCAAAGCAATCACAGCTATCGAGGTCAAAAATTTTCTTTTTTATTATCGACCTTGAAATAATATATTTTATTTATTTATTTATTACAATTTAAAATTATAATAAACTAGAAAAAAGCACTGCCAATTAAAGCTGTCGGCTTTGAAATAATATATATTCTTCATTCTTTCATCTTCGGTAAGGAAATATTACTTTTTCGAATTAAAACAAGTAAGTAAAGGCGGAAGTCGGGCGGGGCCGACTATATGATACACTCCACTTTCTATCCGAATACAATTCAATTCGGTAGAAAATTGAAAACGGGAAAAATTTTTGTATGTTTCCTTATCATAGGCTAATATGACCTGGTCCGATTTGCCAAATCGATAAGAATATTTGTATCGGTGCTATATCCAAACATGGAATAAAGTGACTAACTCTCACAATAAGTTCTTCCAGTTCAAATATAACGTGTTATGCTCAATTTGAACAAATTCGGTGAAAATACGCGGTTTCTGGGCCGAAAAAAAGTCAATCCGCGATCGAAATTTGTATGGGAGCTATATGTAAATCTGAACCGATCTGACCTACTTTCACCACCTGAATATAATCTGATACAATATGTGGTTTATAGAGTAGAAAAAGTGAAATCGGGAGTGAAATTTGTATGGGAGCTATATATAAATCTGAACCGATCTAACACATTTTTATCACAGATGTTTCTAGTCGAAATATAAGATGTTTTTCCAAATCTGAAGACAATATGTGGTTTATAGAGTAGAAAAAGTGAAATCGGGAGTGAAATTTGTATGGGAGCTATATATAAATCTGAACCGATGTAACACATTTTTATCACAGGTGTTTCTAGTTGAAACATAAGATGTTTTGCAAAATCTGAAGATAGTCTGATACATTTTGTGGTTTCTAGAGCGGAAAAAATCAAATCGGGAGCGAAATTTGAATGGGAGCTATATATAAATCTGAACCGATCTAACACATTTTTATCACAGGTGTTTCTAGTCGAAATATAAGATGTTTTTCCAAATCTGAAGACAATATGTGGTTTATAGAGTAGAAAAAGTGAAATCGGGAGTGAAATTTGTATGGGAGCTATATATAAATCTGAACCGATCTAACACATTTTTATCACAGGTGTTTATAGTTGAAACATAAGATGTTTTGCCAAATCTGAAGATAATCTGATACAATTTGTGGTTTCTAGAGCGGAAAAAATCAAATCGGGAGCGAAATTTGAATGGGAGCTATATATAAATCTGAACCGATCTAACACATTTTTACCACAGGTGTTTCTAGTCGAAATATAAGATGTTTAACTAAATCTGAAGACAATCTGATACAATTTGTGGTTTCTAGAGCGGAAAAAATCAAATCGGGAGCGAAATTTGTATGGGAACTATATATAAATCTGAACCGATCTAACACATTTTTACCACAGGTGTTCCTAGTTTAAATATAAGATGTTTTGCCAAATCTGAAGAAAATCTGTTGTAATATGAGGTATCTAAAGTGAAAAGAGTCAAATCGGGAGTGAAATTCGTATGGGGGCTATATCTAAATCTGAACCGATTTTCTTCAAATTAAATGGCGTTCGTCGTTATCCCGAAAAACTTCGTTGTGCAAAGTTTCATTTGCTTCTGTGTACAATTGCGACCTGTATCGCGATTACAAGAATAGATGGACAGACAGACGGACATTGATAAATCGATTCAAAAAGTGATTCTAAGTCGATCGGTATAATTAACAATGGGTCTATCTCCCTTCCTTTTGGGTGTTACAAACAAATGCACAAAGGCATATTACTCTCGTGGAGTGTATAATAAAATATTTTTTAGGCTTTAAGTAGATAACCCTTTTCAAATGTTAATTTTTTTCAATTTTGAGGAGAATGACAGTAGTCTAAGTAAGTGCATCATCTGTAAGTGGTTTGATGTCGATTTTTTAATAAAAGTTCCGTATAGTTGTAGAATAAAGTGTGACTAAGACCACTATCATTCTAACTGGCACATATAGAACCACTTCATAAATGCCTGCTTCTATATTGTCATTCAGTGATTCTTTACCTTTAGATTGTCGGAATTCGGCCTTCACTGAATAACAAGAAATTAGGTGGAACTGAAAATATATCAGACCGTATGCTTTTGTATGCATTTCCAATATGGTTCACCATATCTTCAATGATCCTTTTCGCGGTTTCGCCCTAAAAGTAAAAATTTTAAACAATTTCGACGGCATAACCTATCGACAGGACAATTTCAACTTTGTGTACCAAGAGATGGTTTTTGACTGCACACATTTACATTTGGTTGCCCATGGATACAATTATTGTATTGAACTAAAGATTCGAAACTGTTTTTCGCAGTGATTGTCTCATATATTTATACGCGTGTTGTGTGCCCAAACATTGAATCAACTTCCCAAACCCTGTTAACTGGGCTAACATGGCCTTACATTACAAACGCGCAGAGTGGATTGTTTGTGTGGGTATGTGAATGGTGTTTAAAGATATGTGCGTATGTTTTTAGATGGCTTTATTTGTGTGTTAGAGTGCCTCAACCTCTAAGACGTGGAAAAAATCGATAGCTACTTTAAAACATGGACCTATGTGATTCCCTGTCACTGTAGGTATTTCTAGGTGGTGTATGTCGAGTAACCGATTTAAATGTTAAATTTTTATTTAAATATGTATTACATGTCTTTTAGAAACATTAGGACTGCTATTCGACTTGCTAGATTAAAATTCGTATGCCCCACGGTGCAGTTTTTATTTCACCTGTAGATTTCTATCATAAAAATCAAAATTACCTCTCAAATTATTTTACAATTAATGCATTAGTTCAATCAATATACAAATTAACAAATAATTATATTTCGAGACATCCTGCTTTAGACTCCCACTGTGGAGACCCTATAAAGTCTGGAGGGCAACCTCCCAGAACTTAAGATTTTCAATAGTGTATCTGTGGAAATTTCATCACAAGCTCTCGTTATTTTTTAGAATCATCATAAAATAAACCATATTTCATTTGGAGCCACCACTTTTTTCATGACACACCCTAATGTATTGCAAACACCAGTACACCCAGTACACCGATATACTCACTTGACAAGCAGCCGCTGTAGCTTTTAAATACGGCAAAGCGCGTGTCGGTGGTATTAATGCCACCGATTTGCACACGATTAGCACCCATATCGGCGGAGGGTGTTAATGCCCGCGCACTAATGGCCGCCAATGGCACCGGGTCGCGGTCAATGTACAGTGTCGCCTCGCTCTGATTGCGCTGATAGTATATCGAGTGCCGGGCATTGTTGAGGAAATTGCGATCGATGCGCGCCCCCACAGCCGGACCTTCGCGGTCCTCCTCGAACAGCAGATAACCGTCGGCCGTAATGGCAATCATGAGATAATAGCTGCGGTCGGCAGCAGTTTGCAGCAGCAACATGACACGATTGGCACGTCGCAAATCCAGCGAAGAAAAGGCCAATTGCAGGCGGACATAGTCGACTTTGCCGCTCAGTTCGAATTTACGCTGGAGCGTTGATTCACCGCTGAAATCGGCACCCTTCTCTTCCATGCAGAACTCGCCCAGGAAGCTGGTGTGTTCACAGTCGCAGGTGGACTCCTGTTTGGCGAAGTTTTCGCGGCAGATGCCGCCGTTTTTGCAGGGCTCCGCATCGCATTTGATCTGGCAGTTGGGCAGCACACCGTCCGTGGCTGGAATGGGAAAAAATTAAGAAGGTAAATGAATGAATGTGTGATTGGTTTTTGGGGGAAATTGTAATTAATATACGGATAGATTGACTCACAAAAATTTATTAAATTCTACTAGAGACATTTTTGTCGCTAGCAAATTAATTGTTTAAATTAGAAATATCTTATTTTGTATACATATAAGATTCTCATTCGTTTGTTATAATTTTTCTTTAGATCAATACAGGATACTGATACAGTTTTTATCACCTAATCTCTTTAAATATAAATTTAATATTTAAATAGTTAACCTTTTTATTTTTTTTAGAAAAATATACAACTAAAATATTTCAAAATTTGTCGTTAAACTTTGCGGTTTTCTCCATCTCATAAATTCAAATATGACCCATTTGGCCATTTTCCATAAATACAACTCTGAAAACCTTTACTCTGCGTAGCCGGCTTTGGACATACCCCAGAGGTGAAACCCTTAAAGCAAGTTACCGTTGCTCTGCATAGCCAAATTTGGACATACCCCAGAAGAGAAAATGTTGAAGCCCAACTGAAGACCGGCAACGCAACTCTACATAGCCAGCTTTGGAATAACCAATAGAAGAAAATTTGTATGCAATTTGTATGTAAGACAGCACCACAGAAAACCTTTACTCCGCATAGCCGTCTTTGGACTTATCTCAGAGGAGAAAATCGTTAAACCCGGCTACACAGAAAACCTTTATTTGCCGCAAACATTAAATCTGAACTGATCAGGATGATTTTTCATATAAAGAGTGATTTTTTTGAGGTTAGGATTTTCATGCATTAGTATTTGACAGATCACGTGGGATTTCAGACATGGTGTCAAAGAGAAAAATGCTCAGTATGCTTTGACATTTCATCATGAATCGTCTTACAAACGAACAACGCTTGCAAATTATTGAATTTTATTATCAAAATGCGTGCTCTGTTAAGAAAGTTCATTGCGCGCTTCCATTTTATGGTCAGTTTAATCGACCCACTGAAGCGGCTATTCGGGCTATTGTGACTAAATTTCGCACCAAATTTACATTGTTGGACATTAAACCACCAACACGCTTACGTAGAGTGCGAACTGAAGAAAATATCGCAGCTGTATCGGCCAGTGTTAATGATGACCACCAATTTTCGATTCGTCGCCGTTCGCACCAATTGGGTCTCTGTTACTCAAAAACGTGGAAATGCCAAAATTGGACTAAGCGGATGGACCACCTAAGACGCAGCCGCGGTCAACATTTAAATGAAATTATCTTCAAAAAGTAAATGTCATGGACCAATCTAACGTTTCAAATAAAGAACCGATGAGATTTTGCAAATTTTATGCGTTTTTTTTTAAAAAAAAGTTATCAAGCTCTTAAAAAATCACCCTTTACAAGACTATTCAACATATTTGAGTGGTTTTTCTTACGGGGTAAATCCCCGTTTTTGTGCAATTTTTCATATTACAAATGCCCAAGATAGCCTTTTTTCATTTAAAAAATCACCCAATTTTTTACGATTTTTCCTTTGAAAAACCCGACAAAAATAATTGGGCGATTATTCCTTTCCTTATTTGGCTGTTTTTGTCTTTATTTTTGGGCGTTATTTATTTTTTTTCTTTTTGGATGATTTTTCATTTTGTCCCATTTTTGTTTGGGCGATTGTTCATTATTTTTCTTTTTCAAATTTCGCTCTCGATTTGACTTTTTCAGGTTACCATTTTCAAGTGTAATTCAAAAGACACCATTTGAAATTCAAAAATTCCATCTGAAATTCAAAAAATATAAATTAAAATTCAAAACTCATCATTTGAAATTCAAAACTCATTTGTCATTTGTAATACAAAATACACCATTTGAAATTCAAAAGTCGTCATATTGACTTTTGAATTAAAAGTGACGAGTTTTGAATTTCAATTGACATTTTTTGAATATCAAATGGAATTTTTGAGTTTCAAGTGATATTTTTTTGAATTGCAAATGGAATTTTTGAATTACAACTGGTGTCTTTTGAATTTCAAATGTTGTCTTTTGAATTAAAAGTGACGAGTTTTGAATTTCAATTGACATTTTTTGAATATCAAATGGAATTTTTGAGTTTCAAGTGATATTTTTTTGAATTGCAAATGGAATTTTTGAATTTCAAATGATGTCTTTTGAATTTCAAATGTTGTCTTTTGAATTAAAAGTGACGAGTTTTGAATTTCAATTGACATTTTTTGAATATCAAATGGAATTTTTGAGTTTCAAGTGATATTTTTTTGAATTGCAAATGGAATTTTTGAATTACAACTGGTGTCTTTTGAATTTCAAGTGATGTCTTTTGAATTACAATTGAAAAAGGTGTAGAAACCACATATTTTTACAGATTTTCTTCAAAATTGGCAAAATATCTTATATTCCCACTAGCAACACCCATGGTGAATATAGGTAAGATCGGTTCAGATTTATATATAGCTACCTCACAAATTTCACGCCCGATTTCACTTTTTCCACTCTATAAACCACATATTTTAACAGATATATATTGGATATATATATTTAATCTTGCAAAATATCTTATATTTCAACTAGAAACACCCATGGTTAAAATAGGTCAGATCGGTTCATATTTAGACAGAGCTCAAAATGACTTTTTCCGGCCCAGAAACCTCGTATTTTCACGGAATCCTTCAAAATGAGAACTAGAAGAATTATACGTGTACTGGAAGAACTTATTGTGAATGTTTGTCACTTCATTCCATATTTGTATATAGCCCCGATACAAACATTCTTCTCGATTTGACAAATTGGACCTGGTCATATTAGCCTGTGATTAGGAAACGTACAAAAATTCTTCCCGTTTTCACTTTTTTACCGAATTGAATTGTATTCGCATAGATAGTGGAGTGTATCATATAGTCGGCCCCACCCCGCCTTTAGCCTTTCCTTACTTGTTCATATTAGAAATTACTCAAATTTTTGAGGGATTTTTCATTTTTGATTTGGGCGATTTTTATTTTTTTGTCGTAATTTCATTTTCGTGTCATTTTTTGCCAATTTTGATTCTGTGCCATTTTCCATTTTCTGGTTTTTCTGGTTATTATTCGGTTTGTACTATTTTTATCTCACTTCGAAGGATTACCGCTCTAATATTTTTTTTTTTTTGATTTGGGTGATTATTCATTTATTTTTGATCGTAATTTCATTTCCGGGTCACTTTTTTTGCAAAATTTTGATTTTGTGTCATTTTCCATTTTCTGGTTATTTTGGCAAGACTTCGGTTTGTACTATTTTTATCCCACTTCCCTCTTTAAAGTACACAACTCGAAAAGTAAATTTATGTTGCATGACTAAGTAGTTCGAGGAAAGTACAAACTGAATTTGACGCTTATAGCTGCGACACTGTGGTTTGTACCATTTTTATCCCCTTAAAAGTACAAATTTCAACTAATCCTTTTATGTTGCTTAACTAAGTAACCAGATGAATGTAAACATCTAATTCTAGCTGCAGCAATTCGTTTGGTACCATTTTTAACCCGCATTCCCCTTAGAAGTACAAATTTAAAAATATATATATTTATTTTGCGGGTCTACATAATGATTCGGTGTGTTCGAATTTCACGATTTTTGTTACAACACTTTGGCTTGTACGATTTTTATCCCTTTATACCACGCTTCCCCGTAAAAAGTAAAAATAATCCATTATGGTGCGAGTCTTTGTTGCCCAAGGAATGTACACACGGATTTTCACGATTCTGGCTGCAACACTTTTTTAGTACCACTTTTATCCCGTTTTTTCCTTAAAAGCACAAGTTTTATATTGATTTACTGTATATTTTTCTAGGATTTGAATTTTCCTTTTTTTAATTTTTCAGTAACACTGTGGAACAAAATGAATTACCATGAGCTAAAAGAACAATTTAGTTAATAATTTCTTTCTTAAAAACCCTGATTGTGACTGATATTTTATTTATACAGTGTGCGGCTAAAGTTACTATATGATGTAAAACAACTTCTTTGCTTGCGAGTATTTAACTTTTTCTTTTTTCCTATTTCAGAAATTAAACTTGGGAGAATATTTAAAAATGGAACGCAATACAATTGCGCAAAGAACTAAGATTGTTTTTCTATTCATTGAAAATCATAGTTCGATAATTAATACTCAACGTGCATACAGAAGATTTTATGGTGTAAGAACTGCTCCAACGGGTCCAACCATTCGTTCGTTGGTGAATAATTTTGCTGAATATGGGACTGTCGGAGATTCAAGACGTACGGGCATACCTCGAACTGGCAGATCGGCCGAAAATATTGATGCTGTGCGACAGAGCGTCGAAGAAAATCCGGAGACATCAACGAGAAGACGATCTTCCCAGTTGCAGCTTTCTGACCGCACTCTTCGGCGAATTTTAAAACACGATTTGCACCTCTTCCCTTACAAAATCCAACTAGTCCAAAAACTAAATCCTGAGGACTTCGTATTGCGCTTGGAATTTGCTAGAGCACTTTTAAATCTCGTTGATCAAAATGAAAATTTTTTGTCAAATTTAATGATGGCCGACGAAGCGCATTTTCACTTGAACGGTTTCGTAAATAAACAAAACAACAGATTTTGGGGATCCCAAAATCCCAAAAATCTTCATCAGAAATCTTTACACGCAATTCGTGTTACCGTTTGGTGTGGCATTACCGCCCAAAAAGTTTACGGTCCTTTTTTTTTGAAAACGATCAAGGTGTATGTGAAACAATAAATGGAGAACGTTACAGAGTAATGCTACAAAATTTTTTATTTCCGCAATTGCCACCAAAGGCCAATATATGGTTTCAACAAGATGGTGCAACAGCTCATACAGCCCGTGCAACGATGGACTTATTAAGACAACAATTTCCAAATCGGATAATTTCTAAAAACGGCGATTTGAGATGGCCACCACGATCGCCAGATTTATGTGAATAAATCCCAAACCTTGCAGCAACTAAAGGACAACATTCAAGAAGAAATTGATCGTATACCACAAGAAACACTCAACAAAGTTATGGAAAATGCCATAAAAAGAGCACATTTTTGCGTTAGAGAAAACGGTTCTCATTTAACTGATATTATTTTTCATAATTAATGTAAAAAAATAACATAAAATAAACTTTCTTTTTATCATAAATTTTTTTGTTTTTTTCATTCCATTCAATAGTTATTTAAAAAACAAATCATATAGTTACTTTAGCCGCACCCTGTATCTATTATATCTACAATTTTCTTTGTTCGACGACTTATAATGAAATTTGATGTAGAATATTTTTTCCATTCCCACCATCCTCAGTTCACTTCAGTTTCGTTTTGCAGCAATTGGGAAAAGGTGCGAAATTAACTCTAACATGAACTTTAAGTTTTGACTTATTTCTGGCATTTTGGGTTGGGTTTTGATTATTGGTGTATTCAGAGATTTATAATAGAATTTTGGGGTAAATATTTTTGTAGAACATTTTAAGCCGTTTTAAGGGTTTTTACCGTTTTGCACAAAATAAACCAAAAATCCTCTCACATTGAGGAGCTTGAGTGTTAAAATGTTCTACAAGAATGTTCCTCGTGTTGTTTTTAAGTAATATTGTGGAACACATCCTACACTTAAAATGTAAGGATCGCAAGGTTTTTTATGCCGATTCATCATAAGAGTGTACAAATGGGGGGAAATATTCACCTTCTTCTAAAATTACTACCATACATACGTAAAATTTCGAAAAGCCCTTTCACCCCCTCTATCAGAATCCGCTGTTAGAACCTTATTTTTTTGTGTTCCACAGTTTAATGCGCAATCTTTTCATTTGTGGTTTAAATTATTCTGGTAATGTGGTCATCACTTAGCATTTCGTGTATGTATCATAGTAATTTTCTTAGAGATTAGTTATCTTAAAATGTAATTTCATATTTCGTAGAGGATATACTATCCAAACTAATATGGACAAGTTTTCCGCTTTGATTTAAAATGTATATACATATGAGGGATGAATTTTAAATCAAATCATTTTACATATGTATATACATTTTCTATCAAATCGGACCAGCACTTTATGAGCCAAAGATTTTTCTTAATTTGTTAGCATTACCTAACTTTGTAACCTCCAACATACAGCAATCTAAAAATATGAAATAAATTGGCCAACATATTTCCAAATAAAATGCCTGATTGTAATAAATACTTCAATCTTAGAATATTTAAATATTTTACTATGAACTTGCACACAAGCAATGTTCTCCAGCAACTTGATGCACTGAACTGATGCATTGGCATAGTTGCATAGCTGCTTATGCTATGCGGGAGTAGTACATGTAAAGTCTAAATCTGCCTCTGCTGACATACATATGAATTTATTATGTTGCTTTGCAATTTCCTTTATGGTTACTTCAACTTTTCATAACTTATGGCGTCCTGGACGATGCCCTTACCCTTATGACTACTTGTGGCCGTCCATGGGCGTGTGTGTGGGTGGCGAGACCACTTTGTGGTCATAAAGGCAATAATGCCTGAAAACTAATGTTAATCGGATAATGCAGACGGCATATGTGGTGACTTCGAAAGAACTTCCACATATGCAAACTCATAAGTAATTTTGTGGTAAATTGAAATTTCGCTACGAGGAAATCGAAAATATGCGACAACCAAATTCCATTCGACCGAAAGATGTATGTGAGGCATTCCATATGAAAGTGGGCATTATTTTTGTTAAAAGTAAAAAATAATTACACATTAAGTCTATTTTCCACATCATCTTTATGGAGTTGGTCTTAACAGAAAAGTGCCCAATTTTTCAGTCAAATGGTATAGCAAATGTGCAAAGATAGGGGTGGACATATTATCATATTATTATCATTCGCCCTTATTAACATGATAGTAAGGAATAGTATATAAATATTACAATTTGTTTAAAGAAATACTATAATTTTCTTCAACGAAACTGCAGTTCTATGTATTGTTGCAGATTATATTGTGCAATGCACTACACCGCGGTGGGTATATACGATTTGGCATATAAAAAGAGTCCCATGTTCAAATCCCGCCGAAGCACGTTAGCAAGCAGGAGATACTGCATACTCTCCCTTATTAATAGTTTTTGCTGGGATTTATTATTAGTTTTAACCATGAACGCGAAAAACATTAGTTTAGAGGTGGAATGTCTCATTCATTTCATTAATGAAGCCCTCAGAAATGTGGAATGTAATTTGCATATAATTTAATAAAAAAGCCAAAAGTAAAAACGACGTTAAGTTCTGCCGGGCCGAACTTTATATACCCTCCACTATAGATTGCATTCCACATAGGCTGTCGATTTTCGTGGTGGTGCAGTAACATTACAGAAAAATATAATTTTTTTACTATAACCAAACCAAAACAAATACAAATATTGAAAAATTAATTTTATAAAAATATATAATATAATACGTTTACACTATATATATCGAAATAATACTTCAAGCGGATTCAAAAAATAAATATTCTATTATTTATATTTTCAAAAAAGTGTAAGTACCATAAATATTTGTAGATAGTGGGTGCTGCAGGAGGTTGTATTTCCATTCCATTTTAATTCCAAAAGTACAAATTTTGAAAATCATTCATGATTCAAACAATTTTTGCCGTAAAAGTAAAATGTACGAATTTGGAACAATCTTTTTATTTTGTTTGTCTATGCAGTCCGATTCCATGGTTGGTACCATTTTTATCCCTTTTTTTCCTATTTAATCCCCTTAAATGTACGACTTTCTAAACTCTATTTATTTTACGTATTTACACAATTAGAGGGATGTACACACCGAATTTCATCATTCTAGATGTAGTCGTTTTGTTGGTACTATTTTTATCCCTCTTTACCCATTGCATCCCTTGAAAGTACGAACTTGGAAAAAATCTTCTAATTTTCGTGTCTAAGCAGTCAGGAGAATGTATACTCCGAATTGCATGACTCTAGCTGCGGTCATTTGGTTGGTACTATTTTTATCCCCTTTTTACATGTTAACCCCAAAAAGTACGAATTTCGAAAAATCCGTTTATTTTACGTGTCTATTATTCTAGATTACTCTAGATGCAGACGTTTGGTTGGTACCATTTTTATCCCTCTATTCATATTTTACTCCTTTTAGATGCTAGCGTGCTTTCAAACGGACGGACATGGCTAGATCGTCTTAGAATTTTATTATTATTCAAGAATATATATACTTTATAGGGTCTCAGGTCAATATTTCAAGGCGTTACAAACGGAATGACAAAGTTAGTATACCCCCATCCTGGAGTATAAAACAAAAAACATAAGGAATTTATAATAAAAAAATTAAAAAAAATGGAATTTAAGTGAAATGAAATTCGTGGGTTAACATATTTGAATAATCCTAAGGAATTAAAGGATAAAACCGCGAGACAAAAATTAACGAAATATTAAAAAATGGAATTCAAATCCAGGAAAAATAAGTCACATCTATCCTTGACAGATGTCATATGTATATTAGGATGGGTCACGAAACTAAATTGCTGCAGTCACCCCCTAGAAATTAAGATTGCTTTTTTTTTTTGAGATAAACGCTCCTGAAAACATCTCTAAAAATCATGTTTTTTCCGTGTAGTATTTTAGTTGCGTTTTTGTCCATTTTTTTCTGAATTAATAAGCCCTGGGAAGCACTTTAAATATAAAATTTTATTCGTGTCTTAGAATAACTCATTGGTCGTATAATTGGACGTTTAGATAGGTTTTTTGTGGGTTTTCAAAGCGACAGCTAAAAAGTCATATTTAATTTTATGAAAAATAAAAAAATACTATAAACGTCCAATAACTCGACCAGAAAGTTACGCAAAGACAAGATGCACAAAAAATTTACACGGGAAAAACATAAAAAAATTACACAGACGGCTTGATCTAGGAACGAAATATTTTGAAAATCATCATTTCGTGGGGTGACTGGAAATTTTTTTCCATTTGTATAGACCGCGAGCCTAATATGTGTGGTAATCCATTTGCTGTGGTAATTGTTATTGTTGTTATCACGTTGCTACTGTACTACTTATTATTATTTTACTACTTTTATTTTAATCAAGCAACCCGATATTATTATTTCGGTATATGTTTTTCATTTTTTTAATCCAGCTACCCGATATAATTATTTTCAGTATACATATAATTTTCAAGTTTCAAATATTCGTTTTGCTATTGTCATTGAATTCGGTTCGTTGTTAATATTTTCGATGAATAAAATCCATATTGAACTTATTTAAAACTATCTTTGTGTATTTCATTTATATGAAATCATACTTTTAGGGGCTCAACCTTCGGAGAAAATCGAAATATCTTGAAGATAATGGATTTTGATGATAAGGATTTGCAGAATGCATTCCTGACATGTCCGGTTGTCTGGAGACGGGAACAGAAGTACATTGGTAAGACGAATCAAACTTTTTGAAAATGAGCGAGCAGATAAAAGAACCAGGAAGAATAAAGAATAACGATGGAAATAAATAGAAGAATGACGAAAGAAGATGAAAAGACGAAAGAAAAAAATACAAAATCAGAAGCTGAAGCTGAAAGAATAAGAAAAGAAGAAGATGAAAGAGCAAAAGCTGAAGTTCAAAGAAGAATTAAAGAAGACGAACGACGAAGATTTGATGAAAGAGTCAAAATAAAAGCTGTACGAAGAAAAGCCGATGAAGATGAAAAACGATTTGAGGAAAGGGTAATGGTAGAACTGCAACGATTAAGAGATATGCAAGTTGAGAGTGCAGATGACTTCAATTCTGCATATCGACCAAATGAAGCTTTTCATGATTTGAGAGATCGGCGAGAAATTACATTCCGAGATGTTGCAAACGTTTTCTGGCGAAGAGGATCGAAGTATTGAAGAATGGTTAAATGAATTCGAACTAAATGCCGATTTGCTGAAATGGACAGACCTTCAAAAAATCATCTATGCAAAACGCCTACTAAAAGGCACTGCTAAGTTGTTCATGGAACACGAATGCAAAGCAAGAGCATACGCTGTGCTTGTAGCGGGTCTGAAGAATGAGTTCAAAAACATCGGTAAACAGAAGACTTTGTGATAGAAGAAAGAAGCCAGACGAATCATATAGACAGTATATTTATACAATGTCATCTTTTATATTGTCGATGGAATAATGGGATCGACATAGAACAAAGCAATATTATACGATTCGAAGTCGATTGCAGAGCTAAAGAACAAGATAAAGAAAGATGGAATTGAAACCTTTGATCGAAAAGGACCATAGATACACTGCTTCAACTGCGGCGACAAAACTCACTCTTCCGACAGCTGTCCAAACATAAACAAGGGTCCGAAGTCCTTCAGATGTTACGAGTTCGCGCACAAGTCAAATAGTTGTGGTAAGTTAGAGGAGCGAAATGAAGCTAATCCAAGTATGTCCATGATGGAATGTCAGGCCCCATACAAAACTGTTACCAACAGCAGCACTAAAGCGGAAGCATTCATAGAAAGCGGAAGTCAGACTACGGCTATCAGAGAGGACGTTATTTTTACAAATCGACTCAGTAAATACACAAGAGCAGAGATGACAGTACCTGGCATCGTATCTGGGTATGTAAAGAGTGAGTTTTTTGAGGTTAGGATTTTCATGCATTTGTATTTGACAGATCACGTGGGATTTCAGACATGGTGTCAAAGAGAAAGATGCTCAGTGTGCTTTGACATTTCATCATGAATAGACTTACTAACGAGCAACGCTTGCAAATCATTGAATTTTATTACCAAAATCAGTGTTCGGTTCGAAATGTGTTTCGCGCTTTACGTCCGATTTATGGTCTACATAATCGACCAAGTGAGCAAACAATTAATGCGATTGTGACCAAGTTTCGCACTCAGTTTACTTTATTAGACATTAAACCAACCACACGAATGCGTACAGTGCGTACAGAAGAGAATATTGCGTCTGTTTCTGAGAGTGTTGCTGAAGACCGTGAAATGTCGATTCGTCGCCGTTCGCAGCAATTGGGTTTGTGTTATTCGACCACATGGAAGATTTTACGCAAATATCTTGGTGTAAAACCGTATAAAATACAGCTCGTGCAAGAACTGAAGCCAAACGGTCTGCCACAACGTCGAATTTTCAGTGAATGGGCCCTAGAAAAGTTGGCAGAAAATCCGCTTTTTTATCGACAAATTTTGTTCAGCGATGAGGCTCATTTCTGGTTGAATGGTTACGTAAATAAACAAAATTGCCGCATTTGGAGTGAAGAGCAACCAGAAGGCGTTCAAGAACTGCCCATGCATCCCGAAAAATGCACTGTTTGGTGTGGTTTGTACGCTGGTGGAATCATTGGACCGTATTTTTTCAAAGATGCTGTTGGACGCAACGTTACGGTGAATGGCGATCGCTATCGTTCGATGCTAACAAACTTTTTGTTGCCAAAAATGGAAGAACTGAACTTGGTTGACATGTGGTTTCAACAAGATGGCGCTACATGCCACACAGCTCGCGATTCTATGGCCATTTTGAGGGAAAACTTCGGAGAACAATTCATCTCAAGAAATGGACCGGTAAGTTGGCCACCAAGATCATGCGATTTGACGCCTTTAGACTATTTTTTGTGGGGCTCAAGTCTAAAGTCTACAGAAATAAGCCAGCAACTATTCCAGCTTTGGAAGACAACATTTCCGAAGAAATTCGGGCTATTCCGGCCGAAATGCTCGAAAAAGTTGCCCAAAATTGGACTTTCCGAATGGACCACCTAAGACGCAGCCGCGGTCAACATTTAAATGAAATTATCTTCAAAAAGTAAATGTCATGGACCAATCTAACGTTTCAAATAAAGAACCGATGAGATTTTGCAAATTTTATGCGTTTTTTTTTTTTTAAAAGTTATCAAGCTCTTAAAAAATCACCCTTTAGAAGTCCATGGTGTATGTGATGTCGAAGAGTTAGCAGACGAATGTGAACTAAATGGGCAAAGTCCTGCCCTACCAAATGAATGTGCCACAATTGATTTATTGATCGGCACAAATTTGACGAATCAAGCCTCAGGAAATTTTTCAAAAGATAAACTGTTAAATGAAGTTGAAAGGCAAACCTGTTGCGAAGAAAGTTTCATGTCGGATCTTACCCACACACAGTGTAGTATGAAGCGTTCTCTTTATGACGATGTTCCAATGAATATAAAGGATGTTGCAACTGAATTTAAATTTAAATATATATAAGACTATTGTGTGAGTGATTGACTGGTTGACCCATTTGTGGGGATGGTTGATGGATATAAATTTATTTTATATTTTATTAGAAAACTTCTGTTTTGTTTTGAAGTATAAATTCTGAATGAATAAATTTCAGTCGGTTTTGATCTCAATATTTGTACTTTTTGCAAGATTCGAAGACACGCGGCATAGATGGAAATTTGTTCTCTTAATTGGAAACGGGTTAAAAAGGATACGAAGTTTTACAGTCAGATTAGTGAAGTCCGGTGTATACATACCTCTGGCTACGTACACTCGTAACATGAATGGATTTTTCGAAATTTTTACTATTTATTGGGGGCGGGACAAAAGGGACAAAAAGAGTACCAAACAAAGTATTGCAGCTAAAATCGCGAAATTCGCTATGTACATTTCTCTGATCACAACTTAAAATGTTTTTGTGAAATTTTTTACTTTTAAGAGACGAGCGGGATAAAAATGGTAAAATAAAAATCCAAAATATTGCAGCTGAAACCCTGATATTCGGTGTATACACTCTATCTTCGAAGACGCGCGATATCGATGGGTTTTATGAAATTTGTACTTTAAGCGGGGAAACGGGATAAAAATGGTACCAACCAAAGTGTTTGCGATGACAAACGTGATAATTGGCGAGTATACTCCTCTGATCACGTAGACGCGCAAATTAATTGGATTTTGCGTAAAGTAATTGGATTTTTGACTACGTAGACGGACATGCTGCTGGGGTTTCCAACATTTGTACTTTTAAGGGGGGAAGCGGGATAAAAATGTACCAACTAAAATGTTACAGCTATAGCCATGAAATTTGGTGTGGTGGAAACCTGATCTATTTAATTACCCACTTTAATGTCTACTACACATTTATTATCTCGTTTCAAATTTACTCCAGCGAACAACTTTCAATCATGAAACGTGAAAACTTGTTCCATGAAAAAATCCCACTTTAATATATATTTTTTTAAATATTTGAACAGATTTAAAAATTCGCTTACTTGGTGCAATGTTCCTCTCGTTGATGTCCGCCAAATCGACCAGCTGCGAACCAATTTTCAGGCCACGTACACAGCCAATGTAGCCCTGCAGAGCTGGTGCATCCATGTTGGTGCGCAATAAGTTGGCCGGATCATAGCCGCCAATATTCAGTTGAAAGTATTCGGTGGGTGGTGCCGGGGGACGATGCGGTGACAAGACCTCTGTGGGAAGAAAGAGGGAGAGAGAAGAAACAAAATTCAAATGAAAGCAACATAGACTGTATACCAACATCCACGTTACAATCGGAAATTAAATTAATGGGAATGAATGCATCAATCACATCAACATCGGCGACTTAATCACTGGTTTGTGCAAATTATAAATTTATTTGATTTTTGGATGGTTTCAAAAATTTTAGTTTTAAATTTGTAAGAATTTCTAGTTTTTTTATGAACCCTAATACTCTCCATTGATTCATTTCCGATGTCATAACCCATAATAATTGACATCTCCTCCTCTACTCACCCCTTTCCGGGTTCTTCCATGGCTTATTTGCATACTCGTCCAACAGCAAGGTGCCACGCTCTATGCTGACACTCTGGTCGTTCACATGCATGCGGGTGTGTTGCTCCTCCCGCACAATGGCCACCTGAATGCTCTTCAAAGAGCTGACGCTGTCGTCCACCACCGTCAAGTTGACAATTTCATCGCCGTGATTATACAGGAAGACAATATCCCGGCCGGCCGTTATGTACAAGTGCACGAAATTATTGTAATGATCATTGGCGTACAGGACCATTGAGTTGGCGTCGTAAGTGCGTAAGTTAATGAGTATGTCCTTATTGAGGACGCCTTTAAGCATTTCCCGTTCGTCGTCGACCAGACCCAATATGTCGCTGGGCTGGGCAGTGGCACTCAAGTAATTGCGCATCAAGAACGAGTCGCGGTTAATGAATGTAAGAGCCTTCTCATTAATGTCTATGGAGAGAGGGGAGTGGAGAGAGTAATGGAGAAAGTGAAGTGTCAAGAAATAATTATTGGCCATTGAGGCCGTCGCATCGAAAGTGCGAAAGTACTCCAAATACTTACTGGTTTCGCAGAATTCTCCAATGTGCGCCCAAATATTGTTGCACACACACTTGAAGGTGCTCCACAATTCTTTGCATTCGGCGCCATTCTTGCAGGGATTGGGCACACAGGATGGCTTGCAGTCCTTGATGATTTCCGACAAATGCACCGACATGTAGCTGTAGATATCGAGGATTTCGCCGTTTACCACCAGACCGCGGAAGCAGCCAATTAAACCGGCCTTTACGGAGAGCTTCTTTAGGAGGTCTCTGGAATTGGAGGAGAGTGAAAAGAGTATGCTTGAATTGTTTTTTTTCTCTTCAGATGGCAAAATGATTCCCGAAAAAATGAAATATTTTATATTTTTTTTCGCCAGAAACTCATAAAATTAACTAGAGTTTGGGGTGAAGGCTCGAGCGAATAAAATGAAATATTTTAAAAACAACAGCAATATAAAATATATATGTTAAGAGTAAAATCCACAAACGATTTGCTCGAGAAATCATATTTTTTGGCTGGCGATAGGAACACTGAACATGATCGTCGAGAAGCCAATGCATCATCAGAGGGTTACAGTTTGGTGCGGATTTTGGAGCGGTGGCTTCATTGACCCATTTTTCTTTAACAATGCTAACGGTGAGCGTTACAGAGACATAAAAAACCTTTTTTATGGCCGCAGATTGAAAACATAGCCACAGCCCAGACCACAACCGATATATTGCCGCCTTAACAATGTCTATTGGCCACCTCGGAGCGAGGAAATGCCGATATATTTTTTGCGAGATCGAGCTCATGCATTAACGTTTCGGGCCATTTCGGCGAAACAGGCTATTCATGCGATAGAGCCAGAAACTGTCACTTAGGTCTGGGAAAATTGGGTTCATACGGTGCACTACTGCGAAGCCAGCCGAGGCGAATACAAGAATGAAATAAATAATATTTCGAATTGTAATACTTGTTGCTCTTTTTATTTTGAATTTTTAAAAGAAACTTTGATTCGGACCTCCCTTATAAGAGAACATTTTTGTAAACATGGTGGAGTTTTTTGTGGATGTTACGTAATAGCCACAGATGTAGTCTTATTGCAACCTCACACCTTGGACGGATTTTCATTTATTTATAAAGTTGCTTTTTATAGAATTAATTTCAATTGATTTAATTTTTCTGGAATATACATAAAATTGCGAAAATATATACTTAATTATAGATATATAAATACATTATGATTACAATAGAGATATACAATGGTTTATGTTTGAGTCAATTGAACAATATTTTTCCACCGAAGCATACAATTTTTTGCTCGAATATCCTACTTCTATATCGAACTTTTATATAAAATCGAATCGTTGGAATCTCTAAGGGAACCACTACTTTCAGAGGATGCACTTTCATTCTTCTCAAAATTGAAAAAAAAAATTAAACAAAAAATTTTAATTTTATTTGTTTGTAATGTTTCCCAAAAAATATAAAATATAGATCCGTCCGACCCTTTGATTTCTGACAGTTACGTGATATTAAAATGTAATTGAAAGAGCGACACTCTTGAGAATGAACATTTTTCGTGATTTTTGTTTAATTGTGAATGAACTAACGAAAACTGTACGAAGTAACTACAAAAAAACATTAAAATACTGAAAACCCGTGTCGTATTTTACTCGAATTTTGTGACCATTTTAATTACCTTATTTAACTAATTGCAAAATATTTTATTGAAAAATAAGAAAAATTATCCTTTTATTATTCTTCTTTGTTCCCGGCATTATTAATTTTGAAATTTTCATGTTATTTTGAATGATTTCTGTCAAAACCGACGACAGCACTCTCTTAAATTTTATTATTCACATTTTAATCTAAAGTAACTCGCTCAATTTTTGAAATGAGACGGACGGACCTTCTTATTCATTTATATTTTTTGATGTTCCCTTACCAAAAATTAAAGAAAACATAAAATATTTTATTTCAAAGAAAAAAAATAATAAAATAAAAACAAGTAAGGAAAGGCTAAAGTCGGGCGGGGCCGGCTATATGAAACATTCCACTTTCTACACAGTTCAATTCAATTCAATTCGGTAAAAAATGAAAACGGGAAGGATTTCTGTATACTTCCTAATCATAGGCTAATATGACCTGATCCAATTTGTCAAATAGAGAAGAATATTTGTATCGGGGCTATATCCAAACATGGAATGATGACAATAGGTTCAATTCCAATTGAAGTATAACGTGTTATGTTCAATTTGAAGAAATTCTCTGAAAATACGTAGTTTCTGGGTCGGAAAAGTCAAATCGGGAGAGAAATTTCTATGGGAGCTATATATAAATGTGACCCATTTTCACCATGGATGTTTCTAGTGGAAACATGAGATATTTTGACAAATTTGAAGAAAATCTGTTAAAATATGTATTTTCTAGAGCAGAAAAGTCAAATCGGGAGCGAAATTTGAATGAGAGCTATATATAAATCTGAACCTATCTGACCTATTTTCACTACAGGTGTTCCTAGTTTAAATATAAGATGTTTTGCAAATTTGAAAACAATCTAATAAAATATGTGGTTTCTAGAGCGAAAAAAGTCAAATTGGAAGCGAAATTGGGGTGGGAGCTATATATAAATCTGAACCGATGTGACCCATTTTCACCATCAATGTTTCTAGTTGAAATATAAGTTATTTTGCCAAATTTTAAGAAAATCTGTTAAAATATGTGGTATCTAGCTTGAAAAGAATCATATCGGGGGTGAAATTTGTATGGGGGCTATATCTAAATCTGAACCGATTTTCTTCAAATTAAATAGCATTTGTCCTTGTCCCGAAAAACTTCGTTGTGCAAAGTTTCATTTGGCTCTGTCCACAGTTGCGACCTGAATATATGGTCGCAATATGATTACAAGAATAAATGGACAGACAGACAGACAGACTGACTGTCATTGCTAAATCGATTCAAAAAGTGATTCTACGTCGATTCTACAATGGGTCTATCCCGCTTCCTTTTGGGTGTTACAAACAAATGCACAAAGACATAATACTTTCGTGGAGTGTATAAATATATATAAATATTTATAAGTTATTCGTCTAGAAACTTTATATTGAAATTATTATTTATTAATTTTATTCTATATGTTATTCAAATTATCTGAATCACTTGAAGTTGATATTATAAATAAAAAGGTGTGTTTACATCACCACACACCAATGTCAGTGAATATAGTGGGACTTAGACCACTATCAAACTAACACTAAATACAATTTTGGTTTGCATAAAATGAGAAATGTCATTGTAACGGTACTTATAAATGTCAAAAATAAAAGTTATTAAATTAGAGATCAAAGTAAAGAGAAAAATTTCCATATCGTTGGTTGGGTATGGTAAAAAATTGAAAGCTTGGACAAGTTTTTAGCTGGAAATCTGGCTATTTTTATGCACGATTTGGTTGTTGTGGGTGATTGTCAACAATCATATGGGAAAACAAGTATATTCTCCGTGCGATAAAACTTTTTCTTTTACATCCAACATATATATTATTGCACATGTAATAGGAAACTTTATAAATATACATAAATACATATAAATAAATATTTTTTAAAATATAACCCTTTACTTCTTCACTCTAATTTTTTCATGGTTTGTTTATAATCGATTTGGAAATACACATACAATGTATATTTTTTATGAATTTTTAAGTTGCCGTTTTCATAGTGAATCCCAGAAAAGAAGACGAAAACAAACTAAAAATATAAATATTTGGTCACTTGCGGTAAACATACACGTTAGCCAATTAAAATAAACCTTCATTTTCAATGTTCATTCCTCGGGATGACAGAGCGTATGAATAATATTATCCTTAATAAATATAACGTATACGGCACCCAGAATGAGTAGTCATATTGAAGATGAGTTGAAATCTCGTTCTTAGCACATTAGTTTCCATTTAAACATCAATATAGCGAGGATGTTAACTGACTTTTTTATGTAATTAATTGATTTAAATCTATTATTTTTTAATGTTGTGACAAAAATATCATATTTGACATTTTTGATTGCGTAAATCGTATAAAAACATTCCAAGTTTGAACGAATTAACAAAATTTCGTTTTTTTTTATTAAAAACGACTGTTAAAAATCTAAAATTGATAGCACTTTTATACAATTTCAAATGAAAGCAGTCGCATCTATTGAAATCTGGAGCAATAGAAAGTTTCTTCAGAGTCCTCGGGACAAAGATTTAAATCGCTAGTATCTCGAAAATAGGAGCAAAATTGAGAGTAAACTTGGGCATTCTCCTGGCTCACTACCAGTTTGCATCTTTCAGTTTGATTAGATTGATAGATGTGAAAATTTTCTACCTCCAAAGTAGCGGAGTAATTATATATGTAGAGAGAAACAGTCTTCTTCAACTGTTTGAAATTTCTCCACTTCATATTAAAGTGAACATTTCTAGTTTTTCTTCTTTTTGTTGCTTAAATTAAACGAAGGGGTGTTAAATCACTTTTATGAGATATAGAATTGAATTAAATGCAACATTAACTATTCACTGCCAGAGACAGCATCGACATCAGCACTGCCCCGGCACCAGCATCATCATAAGCTGCCGCACCAGTATTCTTTTTGCTGTTGCAAATTGATGTCAACACTTTTGCTGTCATGCGGCTTTACCCATTAACACGTACATTTATAGTCTACATTGGGTGAGGGGTTCATTCCGTCATTCATTCACTTGTTCACCCTACCATTCATGCATTCATTCATTAATTCATTTCAACCAGCAGCCGTTGACAAAGTCACCAACATCCTATTAAGTCATTAGCATACATCCCCGCATGCATGTGTTTGTGTTTATGATGTATACATCAGTTGAAGGAAAAAATATGTGAACATTAAAGTGGGTCACGTTTCATAAAAATTGAGAGTAATATTTTATGAAAAAAAAAACAGGTGGAATATGGAAATCTTTTCTCTAGCAATACAATGTGTGCGATATAATTCCATAATCACTCAAAGACGATTACTCTTTCGAACCAGCTAATGTTACTATTCTAGGTAAAAACGGCACGCCCGAACTTTATATACCCTCCACCGTGGATAGCACTTCACCGAAGCTGTCGATTTTTGTAGAAGTGCAGTAACATTACAGGAAAATGCCATTTTTTAATATAGCCAAACCAAAACAAATACAAACATTGAAAAAAAAAAAATAATTTTATAAATAAATATATAAAATTTGTATTATTTCAAACCACGCTCCTAAGACAAGGCTACCTATACGTTTATACTACATATATCAAAAAGTAAAAGTAAAATATAAGACTTTGAAAATCCATTATCTCATGTACTCAGTGCAAGATAATCTAACTTCATGATTCAACCAATTTTTGCCATAAAAGTAATAAGTACGAATTTGAAAAATATTTTTATTTTGCGTGTTTATGCAGTCAGAGGAATGTATACACCGAATTCCATGATTCTAGCTGCGGCCATTTGGTTGGTACCATTTTTATCCTTTTTTTCCTATTTCACCCCATTGGGAATACAACTTTCTAAAATCTCTTTATTTTACGTGTCTACTCGATTAGAGAGATGTACACACCGAATTTCATTATTTTAGCTGTAGACATTTAGTTGGTACCATTTTTATCCCTCTGTTCCCATTGTATCCCTTGAGAGTACGAATTTGGAAACCCTTTTTATTTTACGTGTCTACGCAGTCAGAGGAATGTATACTCCGAATTTCATGACTCTAGTTGCGGTCATTAGGTTGGTACCATTTTTATCCCCTTTTCCATTTTAACCCCAAAAAGTACGAATTTCGAAAAATCCCTTTATTTTACATGTCTACGCAATCAGAGGAATGTTCACACCGAATTTCGTGTTTCTAGCTGTTGTCGTTTGATAGGTACCATTTTTGGTGCGATTTCGTCCAGAGGGAAAAATTTTTTCCCTCACAATAACTGAAAATACCCCTAATAACCCCTAATATTTAAAGTATTTAAGCATGTTTTTTTACTATGTCTGCCTATATTTGCTTGATATTGGGAATGCGCTTTCCCCTTATAATAAAAACGCGCACCAACAAAGATATTTATTCGTAGGGGGTGAAATGGGGCAAAAAGGGATAAAAAAGGTACATATCAAACGACAAAAGCTAGAAACACGAAATTCGCTGTGTACATTCCTCTAATTTAGTAGATACATAATATGAAATCATGTTTTCCAAATTCGTACTTTTAAGGGACGAAATGGAAATAGAGGGATAAAGATGGTACCAACCAAACGGCTGGACCTAGAATAATGAAATTCGGTGTATACATTACTCTGATTGCATAGACACATAAAATACACGGATTTTTTCGAAATCCATACTTTTTGGGGTTTAAATGGAAAAAGGGGATAAAAATAGTACCAATCCTCTGACTACGTAGGCACGAAAAATAAAAGTTTTTTTTTCCAAATTCGTACATTCAAAGGATACAATGGGTACAGAGGGATAAAAATGGTACCACCTAAACGACTTACTTGAATGATAAAATTCGGTGTGCACATCCCTCTTTCGAAATTCGTACTTTTTGGGGTTAAAATGGAAAAGGGGATAAAAATGGTACCAACCTAATGACCGCAACTAGAGTCATGAAATTCGGAATATACATTCCTCTGACTACGCAGGCACGAAAAATAAAATTTTTTTTTCCAAATTCGTACTTTCAAAGGATACAATGGGTACAGAGGGATACAAATAGTACCATCTAAACGACTACAGCTAGAATGATGCAATTCGATGCGAAGACACGTAAAATAAAGAGATTTTATAATTTTTTCAAATTCGTACTTTTTACTTTTACGCCAAAAATTGGTTGAATCATGAAGTTAGATTATTTTGCACTATGTACGTGAGATAATGGATTTCAAAATTTGTGCTTTTGGAATTAAAATAGAATGGATATACACCCAACTGTAGCACCCACTACCTACCAATATTTATGGTATTTAAGCTTTTTTGAAAAAATATATATAAGAATATTTTTTTTAATTGACTTGAAGTATTATTTCGATATATATATATATAGTGTAAAGGTATAATAAAAATATTATATTTATTTATAAAATTATTTTTTCAATATTTGTTTTTGTTTATAACTGACTGACTGTATTAAAAAATATATTTTCCTGTATTATTACTGCACTTCTACGATAATCGACATCATCTGTGGAATGCAATCCATGGTGGAGGGTATATAAAGTTCGTCCCGGCCGAACTTAACGCCGTTTTTACTTGTTTTTAGTTGCTTTCAACTTTTTGCGTGACTCAGTCTAATGTCCATATAAATATTGCTGCTCCATTCTGACAAGACACACACGCATGCAAACATAAATCCTTGTTTTGAGTCGCACTACACAACGCTGCTCATTTGACCAACTGCTGTAAGTAACATTTTAGAGATTTGCCTTCCTCTTTTTACGGTACAATGTCTATGATATTTTTAATCCTACTTTTTTCTATTATATATACTTAAGCCTGCAGTACTGAATAATTTACCTAAAAAAATTGGCTTATATTAGTCCAATTAACACTACCACAAACTGTTTCGTTGCGGCTTTACTGCCTTGTCAAATTGCGATTGTGTTAATGGTTTCCCAAGAAAATATCCGAAATTTTCATGGGATAGGTTGGAAATAGATTTTCAGTGAAATTTTAAAAATACGAATTGAAAATATTCGAGCATTTCTGTGTTTCGTGGAAAACAGAACAGAGAGAGAGAGTGGTTTTAAAATAAAAGCTGTCCATTTTCCCGACTAAAATACATTTTTGTTTGTTCTATGCGTCCTCCAAACATATTTCGCTTTTATCTTTGTGCGTATTTATAATTCAGGGTTTTTCGTGAAAACTCAAAAAAAAAATCGCTTGATCCCTATCAAACCATATCAAAAATTACGATCTCAAAAATCTAAAGGCCTGACTGTGTTGTTTAGTGCTATTTTGCTGCATTTTTTATAAAGTTTGCAATAACTTCGACATTTTAGTTTAATTTTTGTTTTTTTAGGGGCTCGTTGGAGAGGCTAATTGCGAATATAAAGAGTGATTTTTTTGAGGTTAGGATTTTCATGCATTAGTATTTGACAGATCACGTGGGATTTCAGACATGGTGTCAAAGAGAAAGATGCTCAGTATGCTTTGACATTTCATCATGAATCGTCTTACAAACGAACAACGCTTGCAAATTATTGAATTTTATTATCAAAATGCGTGCTCTGTTAAGAAAGTTCATTGCGCGCTTCCATTTTATGGTCAGTTTAATCGACCCACTGAAGCGGCTATTCGGGCTATTGTGACTAAATTTCGCACCAAATTTACATTGTTGGACATTAAACCACCAACACGCTTACGTAGAGTGCGAACTGAAGAAAATATCGCAGCTGTATCGGCCAGTGTTAATGATGACCACCAATTTTCGATTCGTCGCCGTTCGCACCAATTGGGTCTCTGTTACTCAAAAACGTGGAAATGCCAAAATTGGACTAAGCGGATGGACCACCTAAGACGCAGCCGCGGTCAACATTTAAATGAAATTATCTTCAAAAAGTAAATGTCATGGACCAATCTAACGTTTCAAATAAAGAACCGATGAGATTTTGCAAATTTTATGCGTTTTTTTTTAAAAAAAAGTTATCAAGCTCTTAAAAAATCACAAAACTAAACTATTATATTCTGTTATCTAATTTGAAAAGGGATTTTCTGCGCTTTTCAAAGAAGAAAAACAAGTAAGGAAGGTTAAAGTCGGGCGTGGCCGACTATATGATACCCTACACCTAGTCAATATACCCTGTGGTGTAGGGTATAAAAAGGTCGTTACATTTGAACCGGGTATATATATACTACAAACTTCATACTTCTATCTGTATTTGTAAAAAAAATATTGACCACAAACTTTGAATGAGAGCTATATATAAATCTGAACCGATCTGACACATTTTTAGCATAGGTTTTTTGAAATATAAGACGCTTTCCCAAATTTGATGGAAATCTATTAAATATGTGGTTTCTAGAGCGGAAAGAATTAGATCGGGGAAGACATTTGTGTGGGAGCTATATATATAAATCTGAACCGATATGACCCACTTTCGGCATAGATGTTTTTGATGTAGTTGAAATATGATCAGTTTTGCCAAGTATTAGGAAAATCTGTGAAATTATGTGGTTTATAGAGCGGAAATAATCAAATCGGGGGAGACATTTGTGTGGGAGCTATATATATATCTCAACCGATCTGGCACATTTTTACCAGAGTTGTTTCTAGTTAAAATATAAATTGCTTTGCTAAATTTGAAGAAAATCTGTAAAAATATGTGGTTTCTAGAGCGGAAAAAGTCAAATTGGGAGCGAAATTCGTATGGGAGCTATATATAAATCTGAACCGATGTGGCCTATTTTTACCAGAGCTATTTCTAGTTAAAATATATGACGTTTTGCTAAATTTGAGGAAAATCTGTTGAAAATGTGGTTTCTAGAGCGGAAAAAATAAAATCGGCAGCAAAATTTGTACGGGAGCTATATCTAAATCTGAACCGATTTTCTTCAAATTAAATATCCCATAAAACTTCGTTGTGCAAAGTTTCATTTAGTTCTAACCACAATTGCGACCTGGACTTTGATTACAAGAATAGATGGACGGACATCGCTAAATCGACTCAAAAAGTGATTCTAAGCCGATCGGTATAATAAACGATGCGTCTATCTCGATTCCTTTTGGGTGTTACAAACAAATGCACAAAGACATTATACCCTGTGGTGTAGGGTATAAAAACAAGTAAAACGGAGTTAAGTTTGGCCGGAACAAACTCCTCCCTCAACCATGGATTGCATTCCACAGATGCTGTCAATTTTCGTAGAAGTGTAGTAACATTACAACATTACATTAAATGTCACCATGCCATTTGTAAATAAATTTGCATTCCAAACCAAAGCAAATAAAAGTATTAAACAAGTAAGAAGGCGTTAAGTTCTGCCGGGCCGAATCTTATATACCCTCCACCACGGAGTGCACAGTATTACCAGCAGATTAAAGGATGTCGACTTTACGTAGAAGCACAGTACCATATTACGAAAATTGTGATATGTTTATGCACATTACTATATTTGTTTACTATTTCAAACTATGAACACGCCTAAATATTAGACGATTGTCAGTCGCCATTAGAAAGAAGCATTTTCAGATACAGACAAAGTGATAAGAAAAGTGTAAATTTTAAAGATATCCCCATATCCCCAGATTCGCCCCATTCCCCGACCAAATGTAGAAATTTCGAAAAAAACCTTTTTTCGAGTCTTCATAGTCAGAATGTATACACCGAATTTCATGATTTCAACTTCAGCAGTTTGGTAGGCCCCACTTTTATCCCTCTTTTTAATTATATCCCTTAAAAGTACGAATTTCGAAAAATCTCTCTATTTTACGTGTCTACGAATTATTGGGACGTACACACCGAATTTCATGATTCTATCTGTTGTCGTATCATTGGTACTATATTTTATCCCTTTTTGTCCCATTTCGCAAGCTAAAACTTTTATTTTCTTTGTGGTGCTTCCAAGCTACAAGAGGAATGTCCGCAACAAATCTTAACTGTATGAAAATCAGAAATTTAATTAATAAGCCAAGGCTACCATTATTTGTATACTATGTCTATATATAAAGGAAATAATATTTCAATTCATAAAGTAAATATAAGGGAGTAATCATAAATACCATTTTATCCCCTTTTTCCAATTTTGCCCCCTCAAGAGTACGACTATCTAAAATCTCTTTATTTTACGTATCTACACATTTACCATTTTTATCCCCTTTTTCCAATATTGCCCCTCAAGAGTACGACTATCTAAAATCTCTTTATTTTACGTATCTACAGAATTAGAGGGATGTTACACACTGAATTTCATCATTCTAGCTGTATTCGTTTAGTTGGTACTATTTTTATCCCCTGTAGCCATTGTATCCCTTGAAAATACGAATTTGGAAAAAACGTTTTATTTGTCGGGTCTACGCAGTCAGAGGAATGTACACTCCGAATTTCATGGTTCTAGTTGCTGCCTTTTAGTAGGTACTATTTTTATCCTCTTTTTCCATTTGAACTCCAAAAAGTACGAATTTTGGAAAGTTCTTTTATTTTACGTGTCTACGCAATCAGAGGAATGTATATATCGAATGTCACTATTCTAGGTGCAGTCGTTAGGTTGGTACAATTTTTATCCCTCTATCCCCATTTAACCCCTTAAAAGTTCGAATTTAGAAAAAATTCTTTTATATTATGTATCTACTCTATTAGAGGAATGTACACGCCAAATTTCGTGTGTCTATCTGTTGTCGTTTGATAGGTACAATTTTTATCCCTTTTTGTCCCATTTCGCCCCCTACAAATAAAAATCACTCTATGGTGCCCTTTTGTGCTATAAAGGGAATGCACAATGCAAATATCAAGTAAGTACAAGCTAATATGTTCAAAAAACATGCTGAAATACTGTAAATATTAGGGGTATTTTCAGTCCTTGTGAGGGAAAAATTTTTCCCTCTGGGCCGATTTCGTCCACTTTCAATACCAAGCGATCTACAACCATAAGACACATTTAGGAAAAATTTGAACCTCCGAGGTCATTTCGTTCGGCCGCTATCGTGCTTTCAACAGACAGACAGACGGACAGAGGGACATGGCTATATCGTCTTAGAATTTTACCACGACCCAGAATATATATACTTTATGGGGTCTCCGATGAATATTTCAAGGTGTTACAAACGGAATGACAAAGTGAATATACCCCCATCCTGGAGGTGGAGGGTATAAAAATAATTTAATAAATTAATATAAAATAATAATATAAGCTACCAATACGTTTATACAGGGTGATTTTTTAAGAGCTTGATAACTTTTTTTTTTTTAAAAAACGCATAAAATTTGCAAAATCTCATCGGTTCTTTATTTGAAACGTTAGATTGGTCCATGACATTTACTTTTTGAAGATAATTTCATTTAAATGTTGACCGCGGCTGCGCCTCAAGTGGTCCATCCGCTTAGTCCAATTTTGGCATTTCCACGTTTTTGAGTAACAGAGGCCCAATTGCTGCGAACGGCGACGAATCGATAATTGATGGTCATCATTAACATTGGCCGATACAGCTGCGATATTTTCTTCAGTTCGTACTCTACGTAAGCGTCTTGGTGGTTTAATGTCCAACAATGTAAATTTGGTGCGAAATTTAGTCACAATAGCCCGAATAGCCGCTTCAGTGGGTCGATTAAACTGACCATAAAATGGAAGCGTGCGATGAACTTTCTTAACAGAGCACGCATTTTGATAATAAAATTCAATGATTTGCAAGCGTTGCTCGTTAGTAAGTCTATTCATGATGAAATGTCAAAGCATACTGAGCATCTTTCTCTTCACTATAGAGTGATTTTTTTGAGGTTAGGATTTTCATGCATTAGTATTTGACAGATCACGTGGGATTTCAGACATGGTGTCAAAGAGAAAGATGCTCAGTATGCTTTGACATTTCATCATGAATCGTCTTACAAACGAACAACGCTTGCAAATTATTGAATTTTATTATCAAAATGCGTGCTCTGTTAAGAAAGTTCATTGCGCGCTTCCATTTTATGGTCAGTTTAATCGACCCACTGAAGCGGCTATTCGGGCTATTGTGACTAAATTTCGCACCAAATTTACATTGTTGAACATTAAACCACCAACACGCTTACGTAGAGTGCGAACTGAAGAAAATATCGCAGCTGTATCGGCCAGTGTTAATGATGACCACCAATTTTCGATTCGTCGCCGTTCGCACCAATTGGGTCTCTGTTACTCAAAAACGTGGAAATGCCAAAATTGGACTAAGCGGATGGACCACCTAAGACGCAGCCGCGGTCAACATTTAAATGAAATTATCTTCAAAAAGTAAATGTCATGGACCAATCTAACGTTTCAAATAAAGAACCGATGAGATTTTGCAAATTTTATGCGTTTTTTTTTAAAAAAAAGTTATCAAGCTCTTAAAAAATCACCCTTTATATATATCGAAATAATACTTCAAGTCAATTCAAAAAGTAAATAATAATAAATATTGGTAGATAGTGGGTGCTACAGTTGGTTGTATTTCCATCCTATTTTAATTCCAAAATTTGAAAATCCATTATCTCACGAACACAGTGCAAGATATCCTAACTGCATGTGTAAAAAAAGACGAAAACTGAAAATTTTATTTATTTTACGTGTCTATGCAGTCATAGGAATGTCTACACCGAATTCCATGATTCTAGCTGCGGCCATTTGATTGGATTGATTATCCTCGTTTTCCTATTCTGCCCCCTTAAGAGTACGACTTTCTAAAATCTCTTTATGTTACGTGTCTACGCAATTAGAGGGATGTACACACCGAGTTTCGTCATTCTAGCTACAGCCGTTTAGTTGGTACTATTTTTATCCCTCTGTACCCATTGTATCCCTTGAAAGTACGAATTTGGAAAACCGTTTTTATTTTTCATGTCTACGCAGTCAGATGAATGTATACTCCGAATTTCATTACGCAAGCTGCGGTCATTTGGTTGGTACTATTATTATCTCCTTTTTCCATTTTAGCTCTAAAAAGTACGAATTTCGAAAAATCATTTTATTTTACGTGTCTATGCAATTACCGAATTTCATTATTCTAAATGAAGCCGTTTGGTTAGTCCCATGTTTATCCCTCTATTCCCATTTTACCCCTTAAAAGTTCGAATTAAAAAAAAAAACATTTATATTATGTATCTACTCAATTAGAAGAATATACACACCGAATTTCGTGTTTCTAGCTGATGTCGTTTGATATGTACCATTTTTATCCTTTTTTGCCCCATTTCACCTACTACCAATAACAATTTTATGGGGCACAATTTTATGGTTACGGTTCTGAATGCACATACTCAATATCAAGTACTAGCAAAACCCGCTGCTTCGCACGCGAAAAAGCCAGTTATTTGTTAATTTTATCCGTCTCTATTTTTGTATAGTATTTATTTAATTTTCTTTTGATGGATATAGATAAATCTAAAATAGTAATTTGAAAACCTCCTATTAGATAGCACTCATATACAGTCAAAGTAATGTGCTTGTCGATGTGCACTATTTTTGCTTCACTCCCTTCGTTTGAACTCACTTCGTATTTTTATCATTTTCTACCCAGTTTATATATATATAACCATTTATATCCACATCTCATGTTTCTAGATTCAGCCAGCCACTTTATAACTTTTGGAACCTCTTTCCCAAAAAGTACACATTTTGAAAAATCACTATAGGTTACATGTGTTTTAGCTTCCACTAAAATTATGTACTTTATTTGGTAACACGTTTATGCCTTGTCGTCCCTTATTCCTTATCCTTATAATATTGTTGAAGCTTCACCTATAAATGTTTCAATTATAAGCAGATTTACGGTTTTGGAAAAGTTGAAGGCATTAAATGTCACATTTAATCCTGGTCCAGACGGGATCCCTAATAACATACTTAAATACTGTGCTGATACTTTGTCATACCCTCTTTCAATAATCTTTAATAAATCAATAAGTTTTGGATATTTACCACCTTTATGGAAGGAATCATATATAATCCCCCTTTTTAAATCTGGTAGCAAAATTGAAGTATCAAATTACAGAGGCATTGCAAAATTAAGTGCCATTCCGAAGCTATTAGAAAAAATTATTACTTATCGCACCAAGTTTCCTCATTGTTGTCGCCCTGCCAACATGGATTCCGTAAATATCGATCAACTATAACGAATGTTTTGGAACTCACTACAGTTATAAATGATGGTTTTAGAAACCGAATGCATACTGATTCCATTTATACAGACTTTTGCAAGGCTTTTGATAAAGTAAATCACAACCTTCTGCTAATGAAAATAGATATGATGGCTTTAGTAAAACATTATTATCGTGGTTAAAATGTTATTTAGATGGTCGAATTCAAAGAGTAAAATTTGGAAAAGCTCTCTCACGAAATATAGTTGTATCATCCGGTGTACCTCAAGGAAGTCATCTTGGTCCGATTCTATTTATAATATTTATTAATGATCTTCCCTCTGTAGTTCGTCATTCTAATATTCTATTGTATGCTGATGATGTAAAAATATTTCGATCCTTTAAAGATCCCACTGAACAATGTTTTCTACAGTCTGATCTTAATAGTTTTCATGAGTGGTGTAAAATTAATTTAATATGTCATTTTCTAGAGCTAGAAGTTTAGAAACTAATTATTTTTTTGGTGATCATAAACTCGAGTCTGTAGTTTCCTTTTTGGATCTTGGAATTCTATTGGATCAACGTTTGAACTTCAGGTCTCACATTTCTATGCTAGTAAACAAAGCTTATGGTGCTCTTGGCTTTATGAAACGTTGGAGTAAGAAGTTTTCCGATCCTTCTGTCACTAAGCACTTATATACCTCTTTGGTTAGGTGCATTCTTGAATATGGTTCAGTAATATGGGACCCATCCTATACTATTCATAGTAATCTTTTGGAATCTGTCCAGAAACTATTCCTTTTATTTTGTCTGCGTGGGCGAGGATCGAACTTCCGTACACTGCCTTCATATGAATTTAGGCTTGGCCTTATCAAGTTGCCTTCGTTGAAGAGTCGACGTACTATGTTGAACATTACTTTTCTTATGAATGTTATCCAGGGCAACATCCATTCCGAGCTTATTCTGAGTAGAATGATGATAAATATTCCGACAACCAACCAGATATTACCAACTAGATATTTTCAGTTGATCCACTATAATTATTTCCGTTCAAACTATGCCAATAATGATCCTTTGCGCCGCCTGTTTGTTCAATTTAATAAATTCTATCACATTATTGAATTATCAGAAAACAAAAACTCTATTAAAAGAAAAATTATCCTGGATTTAAATACTTAATTTGTAGTATCTAAGTGTATATGTACATGTATATGTTTTTAGTCTGTAAGGATATTTGTATCTAGAGACTTAATAATAAAAAGATATCTTAGTTGGTACCATTTTTATCCCTTTTTGTCCCGCTCACCCCTTATAAGTACAAATTTCGAAAAATCAATTTATATGGCAAGTCTACGTTGTCAGAGTGCAAATTTCGATAAATCCCAATTTGTAGCTCGTCTGCATGGTCATAGCAAGGAACACACCGAAATTCATGTTTCTAGCTACTACAGTGTGGTCAGGACGAAGGTTCCATATTTATCCCTATTTGTCCCATTTTACCCCCTAAAAGTACGAATTTCGTAAGACCCTTTCTTAGTGACCCTGGCTTCAGCCGTTTGGTCTGGGGGCTGGTCAATGATAAGTTAGTCAGTCAGTAACGCAACTCTTATATGTATATAGATTTACAAGCAGATATATTAAAAAAATGCTTAAATACCCGAAAATATTAGAGGGTTATTATGGGTATTTTTAGTCCTTGTGATGGAAACATTATTCCCTTCGGACCGGTTCCGCCCAGTTGGCGGAATTTTATGACAATCAAGAGTATGTATACGTTATAGGGCCCCAGGTCGATATTTCAAGGTGTGACAGCGGAATGAGTTAGAGAGATATTAGAATTTTCTTCTGCACTTCCATTGCACTTCTAATTTATCGGCTTTTTCTATTTGGCCAGTTCAGTCAGCCTCTGCACTCATCTATGCCCACAGTATGTATATATGATATGATATTTTGCGCGCCAAACTATCGTCGTTTGTCCTTCCACCCATTGTCAATCTGTGCCACATATTTTAAAGAGAATCTGCACGTGTGATTGTGTGTTTTTTTTTATTTAACATTTAAATTTCCCATGAAAACATTTCCGACAGGAGGATATTTTCTAAAATTGTGCGAATAGAGCAGGCACAACAGGCGTCCACATCCGTTGATCCGTTAACGTCACCCACAACGGTTGCACCATCACTGGTTGCAAATGCATATAAATTGTTAAAAGCTCAATGTTTTCGTTGTTGTTCTTGCCACCAGTGAATGTGCATGTGTGGCGGGGGAGACAGACATTTAATTGTTGCTGTGAAATGACATCGATGAGGTTGTTTTTCCACAATGGAAAAACTATGCCACCATGATGCAGGCAGGCTGCTGCTGCTGGCACTGCCTGGTGCCTGGTCATCGGGTCCAATGGCGGAGGTGATGGCACCGAGAGTGTTAAACAATTAAAAATGTATTCAATTCTTTCGCCAGCAATTAAATGATGGTTGCACGAATAGAGATGGCCTCGTCAATGTGCTGCTGGCTTGGTTGGTTGGCTTAGATGTTGTCGGTTAGAGGATTGCTGGGAAAAAGTGATGTAAATGATGCGATTTTTTCCCGAAATAAAAGAATTTCACATACCATATTCTCCGAATATTACTTATGTGATATACATAGATTTAGTGAAATTATATATATCCTTTACATGGACTACTGCCCCCCATATAACGCAATTAATCAACAGTACCGACGCACAGTGATAATATCAGCGGCAAAAACTCCCAAATTTCAAGTGACCAAATCTCAACTTTACTGATTGAATTTTGCAAAGAACATTCCTATTACGATTTTGCCAATATCGCGGTTAATTTTTAGTTGCAACTTTCATCATAAGAGAGGTTATTTTATTGGGATGTATCTCGGAAACCATGTATCGTATTGAAATTTCGTTTAGTTCGTAGAAAATAAGAGCTCTTGAGGCGTTCTTTGGCATTTAAAAAAGTGTAATTACGTTTTTGCTTTCCGTTGTATTTATTCAGTATTGGTAATTTTCTACAGTATAAAACTATAATCACGATGCCTCGGAATTTACAAATATTGTTAAAGTATTGTCTTATTTATTCATTTTAAAAAGAATATTCTGCTTATAGCTGTCAATATCGATTTAATTACTGAAATGGTAAAACCTTCTAAACCAAAAATTAAGCAATACTTTCTTCGTTGTTCTCTGTTAACGCATTTAGGAAAATTTATTTAAAGCATACCTTAGGGATGTAAGGTTTTATGGCATGCGAGCGCATGTAAATATTGGGTCGATATTAATCTTAAGTTGAGTATAAAGCTATAATAGTCGTGTGTCATCGATTAAAAAATAAAATAATTTTTATAAAAAATTTCGAAAATCGTAAAAAAAAACAAAAATTTTTGTGGCACTGGTAATTTTTATTTAATTGTGGACTCAAATAAAATCACTAGTAATGATTTGTATTCACTTATATATAAAAACTAGCAGTACCCGCTGCTTCGCACGCGAAAAAGCCAGTTATTTGTTATTAGTTTTATCCGTCTCTGATTTAGGATAGTATTTATTTGATTTTCTTTTCTAAAATAGTAAATTGGAAACATAGCACTCATATACAGTCAAAGGAATGTGCTTGTCGATGTGCACTGTTTTACCTGAACTCCCTTCGTATATATATTTTTTATCATTTTCTACCCAGTTTTTAACAAAAAATTACAACCGCAGAGCCTTTAATTCGAAAAAAAAAACATTTTGATGGCGCTTCTACATGGTCAGAGGAATTTACCAAATTTCAGGATTCTAGCTGTAATCCTAAAGTTGGTACCATTTTAATCCCCTTTGGTCCCGCTCTCCCCTTAAAAGTGCACATTTCAAAAAATCCATTTATGTTGCAATTCTACGATGTCAGAAGAATTTACACATCAAATTTCACTACTACAGCTGCAATATTATAGTTGGTACTATTTATACCCCGCTCACCCTTTATTTGTAAAATTTTTGAAAAATCCAATTTTAATGCTCTTTTACATGGTCAGAGGAATTTACATACCAAATTTCACGACTATAGCTGTAATATTTTAGTTGGTACCATTTTTATCCCTTTTTGTAACGGTCACCTCTTATAAGAACAAATTTCGAAAAATCCAATTTTACTGCTCTTCTACATGGTCAGAAGAACTTACATATCAAATTTCAAGATTCTAGCTGCGATACTTTAGTTGGTACCATTTTTATCCCTTTTTGTCCCGCTCACCTCTTATAAGTACAATTTTGAAAAATCCAATTTTACTGCTCTTCTACATGGTCAAAAGAACATACATATCAAATTTCAAGATTCTAGCTGCGATACTTTAGTTGGTACCATTTGTATCCCTTTTTGTCCCGCTCGTCCCTTAAAAGTGCACATTTCAAAAAATCCATTTATGTTGCAATTCTACGATGTCAGAAGAATTTACACATCAAATTTCACTACTACAGCTGCAATATTATAGTTGGTACTATTTATACCCCGCTCACCCTTTATTTGTAAAATTTTTGAAAAATCCAATTTTAATGCTCTTTTACATGGTCAGAGGAATTTACATACCAAATTTCACGACTATAGCTGTAATATTTTAGTTGGTACCATTTTTATCCCTTTTTGTAACGGTCACCTCTTATAAGAACAAATTTCGAAAAATCCAATTTTACTGCTCTTCTACATGGTCAGAAGAACTTACATATCAAATTTCAAGATTCTAGCTGCGATACTTTAGTTGGTACCATTTTTATCCCTTTTTGTCCCGCTCACCTCTTATAAGTACAATTTTGAAAAATCCAATTTTACTGCTCTTCTACATGGTCAAAAGAACATACATATCAAATTTCAAGATTCTAGCTGCGATACTTTAGTTGGTACCATTTGTATCCCTTTTTGTCCCGCTCGTCCCTTAAAAGTACAAATTTCGAAAAATCCAATTTTACTTCGTTTCTATATGGTCAGAGGAATTTACATACCAAATTTCACGTTTCTAGCTGTAATACTTTAGTTGGTACAATTTTTATCCCTTTTTGTCCCGATCTCCCCTTAAAAGTAATAAATTCAGAGGAATTTAAATACCAAATTTCACGATCCTTGCTATAATAATTTAGTTGGTACTATTTTTATCCCAAAAAAATCCAATTTTACTGCGCTTCGACATAGTCAGAAGAACTTACATATCAAATTTCAAGATTCTAGTTGCGATACTTTAGTTGGTACCATTTTTATCCCTTTTTGTCCCGCGCAACCCTTAAAAGTACAAAATGCATTTATATTCCGCTTCTATGTGATGAGAGGAATTTACACACCAAATTTCGCGACTATAGCTGCAATACTTAAATTAGTACCATTTGCATCCCTTTTGTCCCTCGCAACCGTCAAAAGTACAAATTTTGAAAAAATCCAATTTTATCGCGCTCCTACATGGTCAGAGGAATTTATATACCAAATTTCACGATTCTAGCTACAATACTTTAGTTGGTACCATTTTTATCCATTTTAGTCCCGTTCACCCCTTATAAGTACAATTTTCGAAAAATCCATTTATATTGCAGGTCTACGTTGTCAGAGAAGTGTAAATACCGATTTTCACGATTCTAGCTGCAATTCTAAAATTGGTACCATTTTTATCCCTTTTTGTCTCTTTCTTCCCTTAAAAGTACAAATTTTGAAAAATCCCTATTTGTAGCTCGTCTGCATGGTCTTGGCAAGGAACTCACCGAAATTCATGTTTATAGCTACTGCCGTTTAGTCAGGACGAAGGTTCGATGTTTATCCCTTTTTGGGCCATTTTACCCCCTAAAAGTACGAATTTCGTAAAACCCTTTCTTAGTCGACGTCTACGTCATATTTGGGAACTACCCTGAAAATTTCATGACCCTGGCTTCAGCCGTTTGGTCTGGGGGCTGGTCAATGATAAGTCAGTCAGTCAGTAACACAACTCTTTTATATTTGTAGATAAGAAATTTAAGACGTTTTTTCATTTTAACTTTTATGGTAGGTGGGCATGGTTGTGGGCGGATTTAAACAAAAAATTGTTTTTGATCTAATTTGATTGGATGTGTTCGAAATTTCAAAGTCCTAGATCTATTCCTTCTAATTTTTACCGCAGCTTGTGCGACGTACTGAAATAAACGAGTCTCTATTCTATCCCAAAGAGTCTATTCTATCCCATAAAATTTAATTAATCTTCGATAGATTTTATTAATCTTAAACCGCTGATCAGCCAAATTTGCTGTCATCTAAAGAAAATTTATTATTACCGAACAAATATTAATTGATAAAATTCAAGTATAGATATGAAAAATGGATCTAATTCGATTTTTTGATGGTTGGGCCACCCTTACTTTAAGTGCGTCAAATGAAAGACACCTATTGTCTCGTCTGGGTAGGGAGACTTGATGAAGTCTAACATTATCGATCATTCAGCATTGACTTGTTTTCCAAACAAAGCGACTTCATCATATCTTTTGACCATGAGATTTATTTCTCTTCTTCTTCTCTATGTTCCCCTGAGATAAGTTGGTGATCATATTCAAATTAGCATTGCTCATAGACTCTCCTAAAGTTAATTATCCTTGGACACATAACATTCCCAACACACAGCTGGTTCGGCATCATGATACCAGACCGCAAAACATACTCACGGCAACAGCGCTTATTTTGTGGCCATGTTAACACGTTTCACTTTACCAAACATTTGTTGTTGTGTTTTTTTGGTGTCCTTGTAAAACACCAAAAACAGCACATTTTCAACTACGACGACCAACGTACGATGTAATGCCAATAATTACACGACGTACAGCTACAACTAAACCTACATATCTACTTAAATACGTTTAATATTTAACACATACTCAACAATTTGAAGGGGAGTTAGGTTGGTTTCATTCAGTTCGCTATGATAGTAATTAAGGAGTCAAACGTTTGCAAAGTTATGAAATATATTTAGCAAGATAGTAGGATATTTAAATAGTGTGAAGTTTGAGTCTATAGCGTTACCAACCATTATTACTTTTTGGAAAATACAACATCTGTTTTGCAATTTGAAAAGAATTCTTCATTTTCGGTAATGAACATACCCCAGAGGAGGAAATATTTAAACCAATGCAGAAAATCCGGCATTGGAGATGCCTCAGAGGAGAAAATCTTTAAGGCTGGCCGAATGCAAGAAACCTTTGCTCTGTGTAGTCGGCATTTGATATACTCCAGAGCCGGATCATATTTGTAATTTTATTACTCATTACTTTTTAACAAAGTTGTTCACTAATTCTAGAAGAACATACCAATCTCTATTGAAACCCGAATAGAGATTTTCCTAGATCCAAAATAAATTATTTACTGTTTAGCCATATTTGGAATTTGATCATATTTAAGAAAACAGATCTTGGAACAATGTATTTTGAACCTATTTTAAATATATCAGGCAAGACCGCATTCACATTTTTCTATCATAAGAGGGATAGAGGGATTTTACTAATTTCCATATGTTCAACAAAAGTATCTGCAGTACTTGTTACGTTGAATTTGTTATACCATCGTTATGGTTTTCTCTGTTAAACGATTTGAAATTCTAAGGTATGCCTCATTAATCTTTTATTAGTTAACAACTCATCCTAAAATTACATTTCATCAACGTACAGTTTAAATTACTAATCTTGCCTAAAATAAATACCGAAAAAGCGGGAAATTTAATAAAAAGATGGATTGTACGGGGTGACAATAAAGCGGGGTGGATGGACACCTTTATTCTGGGACAATTTTTCTTTAGGGTGCATTTTTAGTGTCCATGAAAAATTGACTCAAAGAATAGCCTGAAAATGAACAAGTAAGGAAAGGCTAAAGTCGGGCGGGGCCGACTTTATCGAGAATAATATTTGTATGGGGGCTATATCCAAACATGGAATGAAGTGACTAACTTTCACAATAAGTTCTTCCAGTTGAAGTATAACGTGTTATGCTCAATTTTAAGAAATTCTCTGAAAATACGCGGTTTCTGGGGGAACGAAATTTGTATGAGAGCTATATGTAAATCTGAACCGATGTGAACCATTTTCATCATATGTGTTCTAGTTTAAATATAAGATGTTCTGCTAATTTTGAAGAAAATCTGTTAAAATATGTGGATTCTCGAGCGGAAAAATTCAAATTGGGAGCGAAATTTGTATGGGAGCTATATATAAATCTGAACCGATCTAACACATTTTTACCACAAGTGTTGCCAGTTGAAATATAAGGTGTTTTGCTAATTTAGAGGAAAATCTATTAAAATATGTGGATTCTAGAGGGGAAAATTCAAATTGGGAACGAAATTTGTATGGGAGCTATATATAAATCTGAACCGATCTAACACGTTTTTACCACAGGTGTTTCCAGTTGAAATATAAGGCGTTTTGCGAATTAGAGGAAAATCTGTTAAAATATGTGGATTCTAGAGAGGAAAAATTCAAATAGGGAGTGAAATTTGTATGGGAGCTATATATAAATCTGAACCGATCTAACACATTTTTACCACAGGTGTTTCCAGTTGAAATATAAGGCGTTTTGCGAATTTAGAGGAAAATCTGTTAAAATATGTGGATTCTAGAGCGGAAAAATTCAAATTGGGAACGAAATTTGTATGGGAGCTATATATAAATCTGAACCGATCTAACACGTTTTTACCACAGGTGTTTCCAGTTGAAATATAAGGCGTTTTGCGAATTAGAGGAAAATCTGTTAAAATATGTGGATTCTAGAGAGGAAAAATTCAAATAGGGAGTGAAATTTGTATGGGAGCTATATATAAATCTGAACCGATCTAACACATTTTTACCACAGGTGTTTCCAGTTGAACTATAAGATGTTTTGCCAATTTTGAAGAAAATGTGTTAAAATATGTGGATTCTCGAGCGGAAAAATTCAAATTGGGAGCGAAATTTGTATGGGAGCTATATATAAATCTGAACCGATCTAACACATTTTTACCACAAGTGTTGCCAGTTGAAATATAAGGCGTTTTGCGAATTAGAGGAAAATCTGTTAAAATATGTGGATTCTAGAGAGGAAAAATTCAAATAGGGAGTGAAATTTGTATGGGAGCTATATATAAATCTGAACCGATCTAACACATTTTTACCACAAGTGTTTCCAGTTGAAATATAAGGTGTTTTGCGAATTTAGAGGAAAATCTGTTAAAATATGTGGATTCTAGAGAGGAAAAATTCAAATTGGGAGTGAAATTTGTATGGGAGCTATATATAAATCTGAACCGATCTAACACATTTTTACCACAAGTGTTTCCAGTTGAAATATAAGGCGTTTTGCGAATTTAGAGGAAAATCTGTTAAAATATGTGGATTCTAGAGAGGAAAAATTCAAATTGGGAACAAAATTTGTATGGGAGCTATATATAAATCTGAACAGATCTGACACATTTTTAACACAGGTGTTTCTGTTGAACTATAAGACGTTTTGCCAATTTTGAAGAAAATCTGTTGAAATATGTGGTATCTAGAGTGAAAAGGGTCAAATCGGGAGTGAAATTCGTATGGGGGCTATATCTAAATCGGAACCGATTTTCTGCAAATTAAATAGCGTTCGTCCTTGTTCCGAAAATCTTCGTTGTGCTAAGTTTCGTTTGTTTCTGGCTACAATTGCAACCTGTATCGTGATTACAACAATAGATGGACAGACAGACAGACAGACGGACATTGCTAAATCGACTCAGAAAGTGATTCTAAGCCGATCGGTATAATTAACAATGGGTCTATATTTTGCTTTTGGGTGTTACAAACAAATACACAAAGACATAATACTCTCGTGGTGTGTATAAAAAGTAATTTTAAAATTTAATTTTAACGTATGACAAAAATAATTAAGTTTCGATTCACCCTAGTGTCTAATATTTAATATTTTTTTTAGAAAAATATAGCTTTATGTGCCGTATGGAATATCCCCAAAAATCTTCGAAATCCCCTCGAAAGTTATCTGTCCTTAGTTCAGGGTATTTGTCCTCTTGGCTATCCCCACATCTATCAAACCTGTTCTCAGAGCAGTATTTCGGAATACGACATTTTGAAGTGACCTCCCTCCCTTTTGGTTATTTTACTTAAATTAATTGTTTAATTTCTTCAATTTCCCGGTATTCACAATAAACTGAATTTCATTCAAGAAATACATCATTTAATTGTATTTCCGGTTTGTCGTTATCGAACCAAAAAGCAAGTGACAAATAACCAAAAGTCTCTCACATTCTGGGCGTTGCATAATGCTTCCGTGTAATAAAATACTACCGACGTATATCACAGCCTTTAACTGGCCGCAACGCGTCCAGTTGGCCAACACGGCAGTAAAAAAAAAGAACAAGTCACTGACACCTTTAGTTTACCTGGTGGTGGTTACCGTGATTGATGTCCTTATTTACAGTTCATTGCAATTTTAAGAGAGGTATACCGCTAATGAACACTTCAGCTCAACAGATGTTGCACACAATTTCTGGTGCTTCAACTCGCGAACATACAAACATCCTCGTACAAATGCATGCATGGATGTCATGCATGTAGTCAATGCTTGCTTCAAGCCCCCAACCCCACAAATCAACTCTTCGGGCGATATATCCTTGATGCCGTTGTTAACCTTTTCCAACATTAATTATACAAGTGTTTTACATTAATTTCCAAGTGGTTGTTTGGGGGTATTCATTATGGGTTTAATATATTCCGTGAATATAAACGACAGCTGCCAGCCATTGTGCAATGAGTGAGTGTACAAATCTAGGCGAGTGGCTTAAAGTCACAACGAGTGACTGAGTGAGTTACTTGAAGTGTTTTCAAGCCGGTGAGATTTGGAAAATGAAATGAAATTGAATTATCTAATTAAAAGTGCATGTGGATGCATTTATCGTAAATTTTGAGTTTTATTTTATTATTTATAGTATTACGAGGATTTTCAAAATGTAACAACTAAAGTCCAAGTAATCCTTTAACGTTGATAAATAAATGTAACGACATCCTTTCGCATGCAATCGATTAAAATTTGCACATTATTCAAAATGTAATTTATACGCTCGGGGCTGTATTGACTGGCAGAATATTTAAAGATGCATTTATGCAGAAGGCTCCCACGCTCGCTCACACATAGACATACCCATGTGCGGAGAGTTTCCTGAGAGGGCCAGGTGGAAAACGAAACAATTTGTAATCATTTTTATATATTTTTTTTCGAAAACGAAAAAATCTGAAAAATTAGAAAATAAATTGACGAAAAAACAAAACAATCATTTCCTAATTTTTCTCATTTTCCGAAAAAATCATTTGTATTTTGATAAAAAACAAATACTTTGTAAAAAATAAAATATAAATTTGCATTCTATATATAAAATATAGATGGAAAAAGGTATTGAGCCAGAAGAAACAAAATAACAAATCATATCGTAAAACAGAATTTTTATAACAAATATATATTAAAAAATATTTTCGAAAAACAAAAAAAGTTTTTTTTTTTTAATTCGCCATTTAATTTTTTATTTTTCTGATATTTTCTTATAACACTGGAATATTGGCAAACTAATAAATCATATCTGATATGAGAAAATATTTTTTAACAAATATATATTAAAAATAGAAAATAAAATAAAAAATCATATCGTAAAACCGATTTTTTATAACAAATATATATTAAAAATATTTTTGAAAAACAAAAAAAGAAAAAAAAAAGATTTCTACTTTTCTGATATTTTCTCATAACACTGGAATCTTGGCAGACTAATAAATCATATCTGATATGAGAAAATATTTTTTAACAAATATATATTAAAAAGAGAAAATATTTAAAAAATAAATGCTTTCGCAAATCAATATAGAAAATTTTAAAAAAATATTTGCCATTTTATATTCTATATTTCCGATAATTTCTCATAACTCTGGAATCTTGACAAAAAAATAAAACATAAAATATTTTTAAAAAGAAAATATTTTAAAAATTTCATAAAAAATATTTTTATAAAAAATAAATATTTTACAAAATTAAACTTGTTTTTTTTTTAATTTCGCCATTTATTTTCCTGATTTCTGGCGTTTTCGAGCAATATGTCTTATAAAAAATGATATTTAAATAAATATTTTATAAAAAATACTCTTTTAAAAAAGAAAAATTATGAATATACAAATAGAGTACAAATAAATATTTCTAGAAAAAAATTAATTCGTCATTTAAAACAATATCAAATAAATATTTTATAAAAAATATTTTTGTGAAAATGGGAAAATAGCAAAAATAATTGAATGATTTTATAAAATTCTATATAAATAAATATTTTATAAAAATATATTTTTGAAACCCAATAAAAATCAAAAAAAATATATCTTAGCCGGTTTTTAATGTTCGTAATTTAAAATAATCAAATAAATATTTTATAAGAACAATTAGAATACGAAAAAAAAGAGTGATACAATTAAAAAATATCAATAAATAATATATAAATTAAAAAATAAAAATATATATATTTTTTAAATACATTTTTTGAAAATGATTTTTATTTTTTGTAGTTTTCGAGAATAGAAATATAAATGGATTATAGAAAAATAAATGAATATAAAAAAGTGTACAAATAAATACTTTATGATTTTTTTTTAATTCGTCATTTAAAATAATATCAAATAAATATTCTATAAAAAATATTTTTGTAAAAATGGCAAAAATAAATGAATGATTTTATATAAATAAATATTTTATAAAAAATTTTATTTGGAAACTAATAAAAATCAAAAAATGTTAAATCTTAGCTGGTTTTTAATTTTCGATATTTAAAATAATCAGATAAATATTTTATAAAAACAATACGAACACGAAGAAAATAAGAGTGGCAAATTTAAAAAATAAATAGTATATAAATATAAAAAAAATTTATTTAAAAAATATTTTTTTTGAAAAAGATTTTTTTGTCTTTTTCGAGAGCAATATTTTTATATGAAATAATTATTTTAACAAATTAATTTGACGAAGAAAACAAATCATATTTGATTTTTTGAAAATTCCGTCAATTATTTTGTCTTTTTCGAAAAATATTTTATTTTATAAAAAATGTATTGAAAATATAGAAAAAATTAATAACAAATATTTTATAAAAAAGTTCTAAAACGAAAAAACTGAATGAATAATTTCTAGCTACAAATCAATATTTTACAATAGAATATTTCTTATAAAAAATACATATTTTATAATATATATATATCGAAAACCAAGAAAATATCAGAAATTTTAAATAAATATTTTATAGACGAAGAAATAAATAAATATTTTATAGACGAAGTACAATTTATGTTTAATAAATATATTTTATAAAAAAATATATATTTTATTTTTTCGAAAACAATAAAATAAAATGTAAATGGCAAAATTAAAAAAAATATTTTTTATGAAAGAAAATATAAACGAAGAAAAAAAAAATATTTTTTATAAAGCTGACATATTGAGGAATAAAACAAATCAGAGTCATTTATTTTTGTATATTTCCTGATTTTTCCGTCTTTGAAATAAAATATATAAAAAAAATATTTTATATTTTATTTTTTAGAAAAATATTTTTTTCGAAAGCGAAAAAAATAAAATGTGAATGACAAACTTAAACAAATATTTTATTTTTTATAAAAGAAAATATAAATATAAGCGAAAAATTTAAAAATAAGTTAATATTTTTTATTTTTTATAAATCTGAAATCTTTACGAGGAAAACAATCATAGCTTAAAAAGCATTAATTTTTTGCATATTCCCATATAAAATAAATATTTTTCATATAAAATAAATAGATTATGTAAAATCTTTTTTTTTTTTGAAACTTTTTTTGTTTAAATACGGATATCTTCATCAAGGCCCAGCCAGCTTAATGAAGGATTAAACAAATGACCACTCTTTTTATCAAAAAATTTCTGTCGTTTTGTTTAAATGGAAATTAAAAAATCACTATATTGTTCTGACTTTTTTATTCGAAAAATATTTTTATATAAAATATTTTATAAAAAATATATTCCCATATAAAATAAATATTTTCCATATAAAATAAATATTTTTCATATAAAATAAATATTTTATATATAATATATTTTTTGAAACTTTTTTTGTTAAATACGGATATCTTCATCAAGACCAAGGCTTTTTTTAATTTTCAGATCGTTTTGTTTTAAATGGAAATTAAAAAATCATTATATTGTCAGAAGACTTTTTTATTCGAAAAATATTTTTATATAAAATATTTTATACAAAATATATTTTTGGGAACTTTTTCGTTAAATTCGGCTATCTTTATCAAGACCCAGCCAGCTTAATGAGGAAATAAAAAAATGAGACATTCTTTTCTGACTTTTTAGATCCTTTGTTTTTGCAAAAAATACACAAGATGTATTTTCTTCATTTCGACGCAAGCTTTATGGGAAATAAAAATATTCATTATTTTTTCAGATTATTTTTTTTCGAAAATATTTTTTTTTTTGAAAACGAAAAAAAAATCAAAAAATAAATAATTTTTTTTTTCATAAAACTCGCACCTTAATGAAGAAAACTAATATTATCTGAAGAAATTTCTAAGACAAATTATGGTCTATTGAGTTAGAGAGTCCGCAATAAAACATTAATTTCGCCTAAAATCTACCATGTAAAATTGAAAATCTTTTGTCCTTCCCAGTTCAGGAATAACACCAAACCACCCCCTACCCGCAATATTTCACTTGTCAACAGCTTGGGAATTATGTATAAATTGTCCATGTATTGATATAATGGCTTATTAACCGGCCAGATGATGTGGATACTTACGCTGTGGCGCCGCCAATGTACATACTGCCCTCGAAGGGGCCAAACTCCTCCTCCGGCAGCAGATCGACCATTTGATAGTCGGTGTTTATCATAAACCGGACATGATACTCATTGTAGTCAATCCATATTTTATGCCATTCGCCGCCGTTTAACTTGCGATGCGAGTTAATTACCAACTCTCGGGTGGTTCCGGTGCTCAGGGTGAAATTGAATGTCAATTGATAGTCTCCGGTTAAGGCCACCATAAACGAGGGATGATACGGCCGTATGGGTGGCTGGAACAACAATATGGCCTTTTCGCCCGTCGTGCGGAAGGAGAAGGCAATGTCGCCTTTGCGCCAGCCAGGCACCTCAATGTACGACTGGGATGTGGTAAATGTCACGACATAGCGTTGGGTATCTGCAACAGGGAAGAAAGAATGAAAGATAATGTGAGATGAGAACAACAACAGAATGCACTTAACTCGCAATCAATTTAGGGGAAGGGCGGATGGACTTACTTGTTTCCACGCACTCCAAGGGGCCCAACGTAATTCTGCCCTGGGCTTCATCGTCCAAATCCTTTTGCTGCAGGAAATACATGTATGTGATGCCTAAACTATGAGGTTCGGTATAGTATCCCTCATCCGAGTACCATTTATTTTCTTTAACATCACAGTTGCATGATTGATTGGGATCCACACATGTTTTGTTAACAGAGCACGGACAGGCACCTCTGGAAAGTAAACAAGAATTCGTGAGAACGGAACGACAAAACAACAAATGCCGGAGAAGGAGAGGAGATATGTATATTTGTTAGGTTTTACACGGAGAGAAAACAAGCAAGAGAGTATAGTTTAGTAAAACAGGTTTTAATATTAAAGATGAAAAATATTTATAGAAATCCATCGTATCAAAAATGCACAGTGATTCAAAATCGATTTTTTTAAATAATTCTGTAACTTTCGAACGGAAAGAGATATATTGCCTGATTCTTTTACATGAAGCCCTGTGTCCAAAATATATATACTTATTGTATATACAATACGAGCTCGATGATTGCAACTAATTACTGCCCATGCCTGTTGCAATAACCGAATAGTTGCGATAACCAAACCCAAAATTGACCTTTGAATAATTGTCTCAGACTAAACACAATAGATTTTTTAAACTATTTACAGCCTTTCGTTTTGATTTTTCTCATTTATTAACACCATATGGTAAAGGTATGAAAGTAAGACTCCAGGTTTGGCAGTCGGCGAATTGCTTCTGGATAATTAGGGTCCAAATGAGCTCTCAAAAATTCTAAAAATATCTTTTTCGACATTTAATGAAATAGAGGTGATTGGATTTTGAAAATTTTGATATAAAATCTGGCAAATATAAGGTATTGAAAAGGCCGGAGACTTCACCTTTTGGAATTTCGATTTCACGAAAACGTTGATTATCCAAGGAAATATGCAATCTGCGTATCACAATTGTCCAAAAAAGTTATTTAACGGATATCTACCGTACACAATGTTCCGGGAATTCGCGGAAAATACGGCTCGGGAATTCCAGGTGCCCAAACCCTAGTCACCATGTAATTTGTAAATAAATTTGCATACTATGAAATATAGATGCAAAATGTTCTTAAGCCGGAACAATATCCCAGTTTAACTGAAACTACGAAACTACTTTTGTGCGCAAGAAACATTTAGCTGGATTCAATTTAAACTCATAAACTCATGTGAGCATGCAAAATTTCTCTCAGTGTCTGCTGGGTAGTAGAAATTTCACATAAAAAGCGCACTATAACCGAATGAATTGAGCAATCGCCATCAGTTTGGCTGGTTGTAGTTGCACAGTGGTTGCATAAAGGCGGACATTGAGTGAGCGTTCTGCAAGTTTCGGCCAGGATTTGAGTACTCTTTTTCGAGCACTCGTTGCAGACGTTTCATTTGTATCTATCTATACTCTCTTTTCAATATCAATATATCTTAACACTCGTTGTATAAGCCGATATTCGGATTTTGTGCAAGTTTTTTTCAAAGTTGAGGTATATCTAAATGGAGGCAAGCTGTATAGTAAACTGGGCCACTCGAGGAAATGTTTTCCACTTACCTCACAAAAATTATAATTGGAATAAAATAAAATAAAATAAAACACAATTCTAATTTTTGTCGAAGGTATCTTTAGTATTTCTACTATATTTTTGGGAGTATATAAGTACGATCACATCCGGTTATATATTTAATGATAGATAATTATGATGGCTACAAATGTTGAGAATATCACCTTCACAATCTCCAAAAAATGACACGAAAAAATCCATAAAATAATAAAAAAACAGAAAAAATAGTTTATTTTATTTTTTAATCGATACATATATTTGCGCAAGATCTATTGATAAATATAGAAATTATGACTCTCTTTGTAGGCAAAAAAAGTATTTGATTTTTTAATTTTTGATTTTTATACACTTGAAATCTGATTTTTATACACTTGAAATTTGTTTCGTAGCGTGTAAAAAAGTACAAAAAAGATTTAGCGGGTGAAATGGGATAAAAGGGATAAAAATGGTACCAATGATACGACAACAGCTAGAAACATGAAATTCGGTATGTGCATCCCTATAAATACGTACCCACGTAAACTAGAGAGATTTTTCGAAATTTGTACTTTTAAGGGATACAATTGGAAAAGAGGGATAACAATGGTACCAACCAAACTGCTGATGTTAACATCATGAAATTTGGTGCATGCATTTGTCTTTCTGTGTAGATCTTTTAAAAAAATTGGCAACATAACGGAATTTTGAAATTTTGACTTTTCTTATCAAAATGAAACAGTCCCTCTGTTTGTAGCTGAATCAAGAAATTGCAAATGGAAAAAATCGGCCCTGAGGGAAAAATGTTTCTCCCTAATGAGAACTTACAATACACCTAATATTTAGAGTACTTCTTTGAAAAATGCTCGCTCATGTTCACTTTTTGATAACAATTGCAGTATCATATATAGTAGTAGACTATTAATATTATAATAATGAAGTAATGAAATGTATTTAAAACAGTGCGCATAAGTATGCCTTATAGTTTGAAATAGTATACAATATATATATATATATATATATATATATATATATATATATATATATATATATATATATATATATATATATATATACGCCCCGGCCGAACTAAACGCCTTTTTACTTGTTTAATAATAATATAATAATTTTTTCTTATATGTTTAAAATGGGATTGCAAATATTACAGCTGTCTAAAATCGAAATTGCATTTTTTTATTTTTTAAATTATCAACAAACATGACCTCACGATGTAATGAGCTCTTTTATTTATTTATAAATAAAACAAGTAAGGAAAGGCTAAAGTCGGGCGGGGCCGACTCTATGATACACTCCACTTTATATCAGATGTTATGTTCTGCCAAATTTAAAGAAAATCGAGTATAATATGTTGTTTCTAGAGCGGAAAATGTCAAATCGGGAGCGACATTTGTATGGGGGCTATATCTAAATCTGAACCGATATTATCCAATTTTTGCATAGGTGTCTCTAGTTGGATTATAAGATGTTGTGCCGAATTTAAAGAAAATTGGGTACAATATGTGGTTTCTAAAGCGGAAAATGTCAAATCGGGAGCGACATTTGTATGGGGGCTATATATAAATCTGAACCGATTTGCCTCAAATTAAATAGCGTTCGTCCTTGATCCACAAAACTTACTTGTGCCAATTTTTGTTAAGATCGGACTATAATTGCGACCTGTAGTTTGATTACAACAATAGATGGACAGACAGACAGACAGACGGACAGACAGACGGACAGACGGACATTGCTAAATCGACTCAGAAAGTGATTCTAAGTCGATCGGTATACTTAACAATGGGTCTATCTCGCTTTCTTTTGGGTGTTACAAACAAATGCACAAAGCCATAATAATCTCGTGGAGTGTATAAAAATAAAGATTATTTTTAATTTCCGTCCTTGAGGCTCTTCCACCACTTCCCGTTTTTATACCATCCGCCTCCAGAATGGGGGTATACTAACTTTGTCATTCCGTTTGTAACACTTTGAAATATCGACCTGAGACCCTATGATTCATGATTTTATGCGAGCTTTAATTTTCTGATATTAGAGTGGTACATTAGGGTAGTAGCAACTGAGATATGATGGGTAAGTACCAGAAGGGGGTGCTTGAGCTCAATGACTTCAAAGAGAAAAAAATCGGCCTCGGAAAAAACATCGATGTATCACTCTTTAAAATCCGTTTATAAATGCAGAAGTTATATAGAAAAATGTAAAAGCGCGACCCCTACGTTCGGCATAAAAAAATAAAAAAAATTTTTTTGAAACTATACTTCAATAATACTTCATATTCGAAGGTGTACGGCGAACTTTTTTTTGAGGTACGCCCTAGTGTACATCCCTCTAATTGCGTAGACACGTAAAATAAAGAGATTTTAGATAGTCGTACTCTTTAGGGGGTAAAATGGGAAAAAGGGGATAAAAATGGTACCAACCAAATGGGCGCAGCTAGAATCATGAAATTGCAAAGTCACGCAAAATAAGAAGATTTTCCCAAATTCGTACTTTCAAGGCAAAAATTGGTTGAATAATGAAGTTAAGTTATTTTACACTATGTACATGAGGTAATAGATTTTCAAAATTTGTATTAAAATAGAATGGAAATACAACCAACTCTGGCAACCACTACATACCAATATTTATGATATTTAAGCTTTTTTGAAAATATAAATATAAGAATATTATTATTTTATTATTTTTTTAATTGACTTGAAGTATTATTTCGATATAAATAGTACTGGTAGCCTTCCAAATTTGTATTTTTTATTTTTTCATGAAGTAAGTTTATCTTGCACTTGACAGATAATGTTTTTTTGGAGATTGCTGTCTTATATTTACTTTTTGAATTGATTTGAAGTATTATTTCGATATATATTATAAACGTGTTGGTAGCCTTGACTTATAAGCGAGGCTTGAAATAATAAAAATATTATATTTATTTATAAAATTATGTTTTCAATATTTGTATTTGTTTTGGTTTGGCTATAGTAAAAAATTTATATTTTCTTGTAATACTACTGCACTTCTACGAAAATCGACAGCCTCTGTGGAATGCAATCCATGGTAGAGGGTACATAAAGTTCAGCCCGGCTGAACTTAACGCCTTTTTTACTTGTTATTCTTAAAGATGAGATAAAAATCTTTCAGATGATACTAAGGTTCTTCAAAAGGTATTATGTTTTTAACGAAGCTACATCTTACTATATACGCCCAAGAGTATCAATTTTGGACAACTGTAAACCTTGTACTGCTTTACCTAAGGTAAATGTTTTAGAAAATTTCTAAATTTCAGCAAAATCGAATATGGTCAAAATCCGCAATGGATCCAAAACTTGTGGAATCTATGGAATTGTGGATATATGTAGAAGTTGCGATCGAAGACCTCATGACACCACAGATTTGTTTTGAGTAATACTTTTAACAGCTCTGGCTATTGATGAGCTAATCTGTTGAGAATTCTTTAAAATATAAAGTTTTTATTTTTTGTGAGCTCGATTATTTAAATTTTCAAAAAAATCTTCATTGTAAAAGATTCTTCACTTATTCGGGATTCCAATGAAAATCCATTGCAAAATTCTATTTTCAGATTCTGCAAAAGTCAGAAATATCGTATCTTTATCGGGATTTAACGCTTCCAATTAGAAAACTACTTACAATGGCTTTCATTTTTTTCAAATATTATTTCTATGGATTCTTTACATACGAAATATGAAATATACGTATATGACCGATGTGTGTACAGTTTAGTGTGGTTCTCCTTCTTTCAATCCCTCGTAAGAAGAAATAACCAGCTATTTCGAATAGCTAGAATTCGTAGGTATTGCATACAAATTGTTTCGTATGTCTCAAGAAATTCTGACCAAATATAAAATTTTATTGAACCCACTGTTTGTCGCTGGATGACGATGATGTATGGATTTAAATGTGAGTCATGCTTTGTGGAGTTAGTCGCCGAGTCCACCAATGCACCCAAAGCACTCGCATTCTACATGCTCTCGCTGCTGCTGGGCGAGCAACACAAAACATTCAGTCTGTGGTCATAAAAAGGCCGTTAAGGGTCATTTGGAGTTGAATTTAATACGGGGGGTTATATTTGTTTCGCCCCAGAAAAAAAAACTTTACGATTTATGAGTTTGTAACGATTTGTATTTGTTTTGGTCAAAAAAAAAAAAACTGAAAAAATCGGCCAGAGGAGAGTGTCCGTGTTTTTTGTGGTAGTTGTTGTTGTTGTTGTTGCTAAGCAATACTCTGCCACTTTACCGAGATTGATAGAAAGTGTTGTCCCATGGAATGGAAAAAAGTGCAACTTATGTACATTGAATGGAGAAAAAGTCAGTGAAATGAATTGATTGGTGAGCAGCAGCAGCAGCAGGAGAAGAAGAAGACGTAGAACCGAATAAGGGGAGAAAAACCTCAGCCATCGATCGATCGATGGATAGGAAGAGGAGGAGTGGACGCCCAGTCCACATAAGAGGAAATTGGAAAAAATGAAGAATGTTCCTGATTGCATTCCATACACACACATGCATCGAGTAACAATCGGGGATACATCCTGGCATGCATAGAATGCATGCACAGCCATGGAATAACTAACAGCCAAAGTAATGAGTGTGGTTTCGATTGGGGCCTCAACGACCGGTCTAAGCACTACCCTAGGCCTGGGTAAAGGTATCTTTGAATTCTACTGGACATTTGTAGTCTCTGAATTAAGGATGTCAACATTTGGGAATTCTAGCTCATAAATACAACTTCTTAGATTACAAATTATGTCCGGGATTTTCAAAAATGTTTCTTATGTGCATTGAAATTGAAGTAAAGAGTGTTGCCTGGTGTAGTGAGGACCCACTTTAGTGTAAATAATACCTAAAAGAATCTCAGACTCTCATAAATTATTTGATTTATTGCCACAAACATTGTGGCAACATTGCATCATGTAGGGTGGCTCATAAATCCCGAAAAAAGAACCAAATTTAACAGGGACATCTGTGGCTGGTTGGTTGGTTTATTTACACTTGAGTGCGCCGGACACGTAAAACGCATATTTGATGATGATGCTTCCCCATGCCTTGTATTTGTTGTTATCCTTTTCTTCTTGTTTTTTGTTACCAGGACTCGGAATGTATTTTAGAGAAATGAACAACAACAAAATTCTGTGTTTTTATGGTAAATTTGCACAAATATGTTTCCAATTTTATTTGGTATGCATTCGATGGCAACCAGCAACCGACAACCAGGAGCTGAGCTTGAGCGTTAATATGGCACGAGTGAGTTTATTGTATCATTATTGTAAGAAAACCCGAAAGGATTGACCAAGAAAGGACTTGGCCAAAGTTATCTCCGCACCACCCGACGGCCACCAACCTAAAACCAAAGTAAGTTTAAAATTTTTCTGGTCAATTGCAGAAGATTAATGATACTCGGGCAAACAAGCTAACTCTTTTTGCCAAAAAGTCTATTTTGTTCTGTTTTACTGGGTGGGATGCAACCAACCACACGGGCAGTGGTGATAGTTGAAATAGCACAATTTGAAGCTGATAATTGTAGATCCTTCCAATTTTCTACTTTCTACCTAATTAAAATATAAAAACCAAAACAACGGTTTGTTGTGAAAAAATAGTGTTAATATTTGACGAAGATTTGCACTCTATACAAAATTTTAGACAAACAAAAAATTACTAATAGTGAGAATTTATATTTTTAGTCACTCCACGAAAATAAAGTTTGGATTGTTTAATGACGATTTGCTAAATAATTCGTTCCTAGATCAAGCCGTCTGTGATCTGAACGCTCCTGCAAATATCCCTAAAAATCATGTTTTTCCCGTGTAATTTTTTTATACACTCCACGAGTATTTTTATGTTGCATTTTTGGGAAATCTTTAATTTTTCCCATAAATTTCCTGACTTTTAGAACACTTTTATCTGGATTAAAAGGCTATGTTCATTAGAGCGTACCAGGTTACAAGTAAAAAAAAAAAGTTCGCCGTACACCTTCGAATATGAAGTATTATTGAAAGGTAGTTTCAAAAAAATTTTTTTTATTTTTTTATGCCGAACGTAGGGGTCGCGCTTTTACATTTTTCTATATAACTTCTGCATTTATAAACGGATTTTAAAGTGTGATACATCGATGTTTTTGTCCGATTTTTTTGTCTTTGAAGTCATTGAGCTCAAACATGATTCATGATTTTATGCGAGCTTTAATTTTCGATTATTAGAGTGGTACATTAGGGTAGTAGCAACTGAGAAATGATGGGTAAGTACCAGAAGGGGGTGCTTGAGCTCAATGACTTCAAAGACAAAAAAATCGGCCTCGTCGAGACAAAAACATCGATGTATCACACTTTAAAATCCGTTTATAAATACAAGTTATATAGAAAAATGTAAAAGCGCGACCCCTACGTTCGGCATAAAAAAATAAAATTTTTTTTTTTGAAACTACCTTTCAATAATACTTCATATTCGAAGGTGTACGGCGAACTTTTTTTTTGAGGTACGCCCTAATGTTCATTGCTTTGGATTTTCGCAGTGTTGGTGGCGTATGAGTTATATTTAATAATAACAATATTACTCATACGCTCTGCCAGCGGACTGAACGAGAAAGGAAATCACCTAAAAATCCACCACTTCTACCCACAAAAAAATTAAAATACATTGCTATTCTTCAATTTAAATGGAAATCAGAAAAATTGCAGGGTATGTCCAATTCGAGTCAACGAAAAAAATGTATTTATACCCTTCACCAGGGTACTACAAGTTTGTGCATTTGTTTGTAAGGCCCAAAAGGAAGTGAAATAGAGACAACGTTTTTGCAATGCCCGTTTATCCATCTGTCATACTCTGTTCCGTTTCATGGCTAAAAAATCAGAAAACTGACTTGCTTCGAATTTAATTTTTTGATAACGTTTTATGAAAAAATTTCAAAGATTTTTTCATAGAAATAGCACTTTGAGCGATTTATATGTAAAATAAATTGAGTTTGTAGTTTCGTTAGTGAATAGTTGAAGGAAAATATTGTTCAAAACACATTTTTTTAATAAATCATAAAAATATTATTTATAACTAGCTGACCCGACAAAAATTTTCCTGTTCATACGGTGAACTAGAAAAATCGACGGGGAATATTATGCAAAAGGTCGACATTTCAACGACGATTTTGCCATTGACACTTTCAAGCAAGTGTTTTGAATATAATTTGCAGATTCGTCGTTCTGCAACTCGAAACGCTTGATAGTACTTAATTAAAATGTCGTTATTTTTTCCAGTTTTTTTTCGTCCAGATGATAAACTTTCATAAGTGTCGTACGCTAACTGCCTTTAAGAAGTCTTTATATGCTATTCGGTAATTTCCCCACTTCCCAGTGTCATTGAAAAAATAATCTGGTATTAACTGAAGATTCTGAGGCGATAATTTGAGGTTGTCAACATAATTTTCTCAAGAAGCAGAATCCTCCAATTCAATGTTTTTCGCAGTCAATATAGTATGTTCGCTCAACGACACACGATTTGGAGCAACGTATGAGAACACAAACTGAAAAATCTAAATATCATCATTCGCAATATCAACAGAAGTTTTCTAGTGCGAATGTCCAGCATTTTTTTTTTTTTTTTGAAAATACTCCATATTGGCCGATCCACACATGATTCTATTCGTCAGCTGGAGATTGCCGTGGAATCGCCCGTAATGTAAATCGAAAATCACATTCGAAGAGAACCAGCATCATCATTGAACCAACAGTGCGCCATAGTACACTCCTCCGGACCGACCAAACCTTGGCGACCTGAGATCTACGAAAGGTTGCACGATGGAGTTTCTTTAATTTCCATATTCATCGCAACCTGAGTGCATTTCGCAGTCTTCACAGAACGCAACTTAAATTCCTGATGAAGCAAGCATAACTTTAATTTTGCGATCGAATTCTTACAAAATTGGTACGATCAAAAAAGATTTTGCGGTTCCACCGAGAGCGTCCAAAAAGAAAATCATTCAGTAAGCAATCGTTCAGTAAACAATGTGAATGCATTGCATTCCAAATCTTGATTAAATGCTTAGTACATCGGATAGTGTGGCGCTGTCATTCCTAGTTGGGCTAATATTAATCGCATGTCTTTATACACTGCCTCACTGTGAATTTTCAGAAATGTCCTCTTTGTATTTGGTTCACGAATCGGTGAAAATACATGTATACATGGATTTCCATGTTTATTTTTATGACTGATTATGAACTGGATTTTCTTTAAAATTGGCACAACATTTTATTATCAAACTAGAAACACCTATACTGTAAGTGGGTAAGATCGGTTCAGATTTAGATATAGCCCCAATACAAATGTTGCTCCCGATTTGACATTTTTTGTCAAACACATACATTTACAGGTTTCAAAAATCCTTCCCGATTTTACTTTTTTACCGAATTGAATTGTAGTGAGATAGAACGTGGGGTGTATCATATAGTCGTCTCCGTCCGTCTTTAGCCTTCCCATATTTGTTTAGGAGATGTCCATACAGATCATTATATGTTTCAACTAGGATAACTTACCGTGAGAAATATATAGACGCATGTTTTGGCACAGGCCTCAAGTGTTGTTATAGGCCCCCTCCTACCGATTCATCCTATTACCGCTGTATAATCTGTATTTATCATTGGATCTTAATCAATTTTTTCCATATCATGTTATAATCACTTTACTCGGTATATCATCAATCAATTACTTTATTATTTACCATACTCATTAAATTTGACTAAAGATGAATTTATAGTAACTGTATAATTTATATGAACTACATAATATTGCTCCCATGAAATACCTGGGTTTAGTAATCAAAGTGAGGTATATACGCAGGGAGTGGTGTAGGGTATTATATAGAGGGCCCCGCCATACTTCAGCCTTTCCTTACTTGTTAATTAATACCTATTGCTTATCTGTATGTTAAATCGGTGTTAAATTTCATTTTATTCGTAACTAGAGTAAACATTTGCCTGTCAACGACCACGAAATTCTAAAATTTTCTAATTTTTCGAATTTATAGCGACGAATACTGTTGTAATAAATAGTTAACGACAAATCTATAATTCACACACATGTGCTACACATTTGGCAAATCCCAATAAGCACAGCTACAAATGATGTAAAAAATATGCTGTAAATTCGGTGAAACTGTATAGATTGGATCAGATCTTCCATGTTTTTCCTTGGACTTACATCATTTCCATAATTTAGAACATTCTTTACTTTGAAATGAGAATATGCTCATTTGGTTGGATTTTCGCAGTAATTGTGGCGTATGATATATATTTAATAATATTATTACTCATACGCTCCGTTGGCGGTCTGACCGAGGAAGGAAATCACCTAATCCGCCACTTAATGGAACTAATCGCTTTCAGTTGGTTCTTATTTTTGGTATATTTCATTAAAAATTAAAATCCATAGCTATTCATCGATTCCAATGGGATATTAACGAAAAAATTCTATGAATATTCTTCACCAGGGTATTATGTGTTTCTGCATTTTTGTAAGGCCCAAAAGGAAGCGAGATAGATCCAACGTTTATTATACCAATCGATTTTCAGAGTAAATATTCTTGAAGTTTTCCATAGTGCTATTGAAATGCACATAACTGTCACTACTTAGATATACTTGAGTATGGTTAAGTTTTAGGGTTTCTTTCTAAAATTTGTACAAAGTACAAAAATAAATTTCTTTCTTCAGCAACGAACGCATCCATGAGTTTACGCTCTGCTGATATGGAACGTAAATCAAGAATAGGAAAATATTTTAAAGTTTTCATGTTTAGTTTTTGTTTGAGGTTTTCTATAAAACACTGTTGATTGTATTATTGTGAATTATTAACGTTTTACAACATTAGTTTTCAAAATAATTTTGTGCAAAGAAACCTCTGTTGCCATGAGCTATAATTTCCAGTTTAAAGGAAATACAATTTAATCAGAGGCCACAATTAATTTCACACAATGGGGGATGTGAAAAATTGGAAACAATTAGGAAAACACCGGCTTGAAATTACACAGTTATTTAGAATTTGACAGAGAATATAATTATATACAAACATTTTAAATTTTAAAGTAATTTGAAAGTCGGGGTAATAATTGCAACATTAGAAATACAAAGTCAACTTCGCCTATAAATATGAATTTCTTTCAGAAACTGAAACTAATTAAATTGCTTGTATGTGTCCCTCAGACACACATTTTTTGTGGATATTTACAATGACTGCCACTATCTATGCAATCGCTATATAATTGTACTTTTGGCAATGGTTTCAAAATTGACTCATTTTGGAGGATCATCCAACAATCTACATACCCACTTGGGACTCAAAATTTTAGAAATCACATGGAACAAGCTTTCTGTAAAATAACAGAAATTACGATTTGGAACCACTGTGCGACAGAGCATTGTTTCCATTTGAGATTTAAACAAGTTAGCTACGAAAGTCCAAAGAATTACATCCAAGAACACAAATTACATTTTATAGTGCAACAGCAGGCAATTTGACTAATAAGTCAAATTTTAACACCTTGAAAACTCCAGCTAAGACTATATTTTATTAACTCTTTAATTCTGTGACAAAATTACTCATTATTTTCCATTTTCATTATTCTGAATTTCATTAAACTTTATGAGTCTCATTGAAAATGGATTAATGATCACAAGAATATTCCAAGGACATCATCATCACCATCCTCATGTATGTGCTGACAAACACTTTACCTACCAGCCCTTTGTTAATCCGTTCTTGCCTCTTCTGATTAAAATTGCCTAAGGATACGTAAATAAAGCCAAGACATTTATGCAAATTAATGAAATGCCACAGGACATTGAATCTGCATAATTGTTATTTACTCGTACTTTGTTAAGATTTTGATAAAGTTAAGGAAAATCATGTTTGTGGATAATTTTATGTATTATTTTATGTACATTATCTCGACATATGGGAACATTAGTGTGTCCCAAAATGTTATGAAATAAACACAAAGTTCTCGAACTTCAAGGAAAGCGATGCACATCAATCAGCGTTATTTATGAATCCAGCGCAAATATAAAAAAAATGTTTAGGCTGTATATTAGACCGGGTCGCATTCCATACAAAAAAAAATAAAGTTGCGCCGGTCAAAATAATGTGAATAAGATTAAAAAAATATTTTTGCAACGCACTTTGACCCGCGCATTTTGTTTTTTGTATCCTGTGTCTCCATTTATAGACCGATCGTGACATATCACTGTTCTTAGAATGACAACAGCTACATTCTCTACTTTGATCACTTTTGACTTTGACGTCAAGTTATAGAAGTGAGCTCTGGAATCGCGGGTTTTCCAAATGTTTTCTAAACGATGATTTGTCCCTACACGGGACAATGAAATACGTATATGGTCAAATGTGTGTATGGTTAAGTGTGGTTCTCCTCCTGTCTATTACCAAAGCAAAGATTTCCTTCGTAGGAAGAAATTACTTAAAAAAAACCTGAAGAGCAATATCCATAAAATATTTTGGTGTTGATTTTATGAATCGGTAGCGATACATCCTAATGTTTTCTTAAGCAGTAATAACCACATTTTCTTAATACTGTTTACTGTGGTTTCTTAGGAATACTCGGAATATTTTCAGTTGAATTTAATTATGAAAATATAAATATGAAGTGCTACCACCTACCCACCATGACAGCAACTGTCAGCTGAATTACGGCAGCTGTTTATACCATTTATTATTATGTATTTGTGCATTTCTTAGTAATACCCAAAAGGAAGTTAGATACATCCATTGTTTATAATACCGATCGACTTAGAATAAATATTTTAATCGATTTAGCCACCCTAAAAAAATACCATCCCTAGAAGTGATACGGAAGTTGTAAAAAATCGGCTCTTCACCAGTGAATTTAACATAGAGTTGTCATAGGAGGTATGTCTTTTATTTTGAAAGATTTAAAATTTATTTTAAAGTAAAGGGTGCTTTTTTAGCTGTTATCTTTTTGGCAACACTGGTTTAAACATCTTCAGTTTGGTCTATAATTTAACCATGTATCGTCTTACAAACGAACAACGCTTGCAAATTATTGAATTTTATTATCAAAATGCGTGCTCTGTTAAGAAAGTTCATCGCGCGCTTCCATTTTATAGTCGACCCACTGAAGCGGCTATTCGGGCTATTGTGACTAAATTTCGCACCAAATTTACATTGTTGGACATTAAACCACCAACACGCTTACGTAGAGTGCGAACTGAACAAAATATCGCAGCTGTATAGGCCAGTGTTAATGATGACCATCAATTATCGATTCGTCGCCGTTCGCAGCAATTGGGCCTCTGTTACTCAAAAACGTGGATATGCCAAAATTGGACTAAGCGGATGGACCATTTGAGGCGCAGTCAAGGTCAACATTTGCATGAAATAATCTTCAAACATTTAATTATATGGACCGTACTATCGATTCAAATAAAGATTTCATGCATTTTTCTGAATTTTGTGTTTTTTTTTTTGAAAAACTTTCCTATAGCTTTTAAAAAATCACCCTTTAGAAACCGACCTGCAATATATATGTTTCCTACCTAAACGGTGTTAAGAATCATCGTAGGAAGTTCATATGTTCTCGAAAGTTGTTTATTGGGATCATAGGTACATTTTTGTAGTTGATTGTTTCTTTGAATTTTGAACGGTTTGCTACCTATGAACCTGAACAGGGGAAAAAGGTTAAAAAATAGATTTTTTCAAATTTTTTGCGATTTTGACCTTGAATATGTTTGGTAATATTTTTGCACATGGTAATATTTTTCCCAAACTTAGTTTAAATTCGAAGATGGACGAAAGTTACACGCCCCTTCTGGTACCTCCCACACAAATGACCCATATTCCTATGTTAAATTAAAAATAATGTAACTTCCACAAGGATATTCGGCATCATTTATATTTTGGCATTAACTTTAGCAATAAAACCGCTATATACATCCGTACGGGTAGTTTGCAATTTGGTATTTGGAAATGCTTTTATAATCACTTTAAATATAACAAGTAAGAAGACGTTAAGTTCGGCCGGGCCGAATCTTATATACCCTCCACCACGGAGTGCATTCCACAGTATTACCAGCAGATTAAAGGATGTCGACTTTACATAGAAGTACTGTACCATATTACGAAAATTGTGATATTTTTATGCACATTACTATATTTGTTTACTATTTCAAACTATAATGTATACTTATGCGCACTGTTTAAAATCGACTACTATATATAAATAAAATGGTGAAATTGTGAAAGTTGACATGCCTAAATATTAGGCGATTGTCAGTCGCCATTAGAAAGAAGCATTTTCAGATACAGACAAAGTGATAAGAAAAGTATAAATTTTAAATATATCTCCATTCGCCCCATTCTCCGCCCAAATGTACAAATTTCGAAAAACCCCTTTTTCGAGTATTCATAGTCAGAATGTATACACCGAATTTCATGATTTCAACTTCAGCGGTTTGGTAGGTTCCATTTCTATCCCTCTTTTTAATTATATCCCTTAAAAGTACGAATTTCGAAAAATCCCTCTATTTTACGCGTCTATGCAATTAAAGGGATGTACACACTGAATTTCATCATTCTAGCTGTATTCGTTTAGTTGGGACTATTTTTATCCCCTGTATCCATTGTATCCCTTGAAAGTACGAATTTTGGAAAAAAAGTTTTATTTTTCATGTCTACGCAGTCAGAGGAATGTATACTCCGAATTTCATGATTCTAGCTGCTGTCATTTGGTAGGTACTATTTTTATCCCCTTCTTCCATGTGAACCCCAAAAAGTACGAATTTTTTAGAAAGTTCTTTTATTTTACGTGTTTACGCAATCAGAGGAATGTATATACCGAATTTCATTATTCTGGGTGCAGCCGTTAGGTTGGTACTATTTTTATCCCTCTATCCCCATTTAACCCCTTAAAAGTACGAATTTAGAAAAACTACTTTTATATTATGTATCTACTCTATTAGAGGAATGTACACGCCAAATTTCGTGTTTCTATCTGTTGTCGTTTGATAGGTACTATTTTTATCCCTTTTCGTACCATTTCGCACCCTACAAATAAAAATCACTCTATGGTGCCCTATTATGCTATAAAGGGAATGCGAATTGCAAATATCAAGTAAATACAAGCTATTATGTTCAAAAAACATGCTGAAATACTCTAAATATTAGGGGTATTTTCAGTCCTTGTGAGGGAAAAATTTTTCCCTCTGGGCCGATTTCGCCCACTTTCAATCCCAACCGATCTGCAACCATAAGACATATTTAGGAAAAATTTGAACCTCCTAGCTCATTTCGTTCGGCCGCAATCGTGCTTTCAACAGACAGACAGACAGACAGACAGACAGACGGACAGACGGACAGACGGACAGACGGACAGACGGACAGACGGACAGACGGACAGACGGACATGGCTATATCGTCTTAGAATTTTACCACGACCCAGAATATATATACTTTATGGGGTCTCTGATGAATATTTTAAGGTGTTACAAACGGAATGACAAAGTGAATATACCCCCATCCTGGAGGTGGAGGGTATAAAAACTATTTACACTTTAGCCACGCCCCTTCTTGTACCTCTCACACAATTGTCTCTATTCTATCTAAAAGTAAATGCTTTATAACTCCTATACCGGTGCCTGAAACCCAATATGACTTCATAGTTAATCATGTTTTTGCAATTATTGCGTCCAATTGGCACAAACTTATAGTACCTCCCACAAACATAGTCCGGCGCTAGGCAAAATGTAAGTCCTTCCATACACATGTTCTCTGAGAGTGAGGGTATAAGTATATAAGTCGGTTTAGCCGACTGACGATTTCTTACTTTATGTTTGGTCTTTTATCACGTAGTGGTGTCCGTATATGGTTGTATTTTTTCGTGTAGCACTGTGTAATCCTAAATATTCGGCTTTGGCCGTTTAATCGATTTCGGCAGAAAGATATAAGTGGCCGATTACCGGTTTTTGGCCGAAGGCCGAATCCGATTAAACGGTCGAACTCTCGTTATTATTATTATATATGTCTTAAACACTGACTTCATGTGAAGCTAATGTATTGGAACTTTTTCTTTCTACATAAAACGGTCAGTTTTTTCGACATATCTAGTTTGAATATTAATATACATTTATAGTTGGCTATATAACTTTCATTTATACCGCGGTTAATCGAATAAATTTTCCAATCCTCCCGGATTCCTTTCGGCCTTGTGATAAATAAGAATTAATGTGGGGTTATTATCAAGTGTTTGTAGAAAGTATGACAATTTTCGATTAGAACCTGCTAACTTACATACTTCAGATTTGAAATCTTCAGATTTCAAAAATTATCCGTCATAATTCAAGGACCCCGCAGCGTACATTTTATAATTACCGACTTAGATCATGTAAACACAGATACCTATGTTTACGCATATAATCTACATACATACATACGTGGTACATACCTCTTCACATTGCCGAGAAAATCGACTGTGTAATTTTTGGACGACGATGTAAACCAAGTGGCCGAATGCAACTCCAGCTGAGCCTTGTAGCAGTCATATTTAATGTACTGCGTACAGTACAGCGAATGCGATATCAACTCTTGCAGCATTTCCGGCGAGAACTCACGGTAGCGTATGTTGAAGCTGAAGTCCGTGTCGTGCGACGAACGCACATCCACTTGGCTGGGCAAATTGTGCTCGACAATCGTTTTGGTGGCATTCTCCAGGCTCTGGAAGTCACATTTGACATGGGCCGGCGGAAAGACCCCATTGCCGTCAATGTCAATTAGATAGACATCGGATTTGGTGTAGCCCAGCAGAGCCAGCTCTTCGCAGGTCTTGCGGTATTTGGTGAAATGACAATTCTTGCCAATGTAGCCGGTGTGCTTGCAATCGCAAGTCACCCGGTCATCCTTGACGAAGCACTTGCCATCGTGTTCACATGTGTTCGGCCGTTTGCAGGGGTCAATGTACTGGCAATTGTCGAGGGCCACCTCGCCCACCACCCGCTCCGTCTTGACCACATGACGCGGCTCAATCAGATGCCCGTTAATCTCAATGTCCCGTATGCAACCGACAAGGCCGGAGGCCGCCGACTTCAAACTGCTGCCAATGATCAATTTGTCGCCGATGTTAAAGGTCAGACCGTACATTTGGGTGCGCTGATGCTGATAGTCGACGGTGAATTTGATTTCGTCGTCTTTGTAGTCCAGCTCGACCGAGTGCCAGGAGGTGGCACGATTTATCTTCACCACCGTCGCCAGGGTGACGTTGTTCAGGACATCTGGTACCAAATCAAAACTGAGTTTATCCGCTGCCAAGCGTATCTGCCATGGGGGTCGGCCAAATACAAATCAGAGTTTTGTTATTTCGTGGAGGTCGGAGGGGGAGCGGAAATGCAGCGTGCGCGTGTGTTTGTATATATGATTGCCATTAATAGTTTCGTATGTGTGTGGACGAGTGTGTGTGTGTATTTACAAATTCAATTTCCGTTTTAGATTTGCATTTCCGTTGTGTGTGTGTTCGTTTATGTTGGAGTCCATTTGATTTGTTAACACCACCAGACGGAATGGATGGATGGATGGTTGAATAGTTGGATGCATGGATGCACAGCGACCACGTGTGGAGAGTTTTTGTGCGATGTCCAGTTACCCATTTGCATGCAACCGAACGGATGACCCCCATTTTCCGCAAAAACAGATTCCGTTTTTGATGCCAAGTCATCATTATTTGCATATCAAATATTGTTGTTGTTGTTGCCGTTTTTGCAGATGTTGTTGCGTTGTGTTGTGTTGAAAATTGTTGTGCCAGAGATTTGTGTCATGAAAGAGAAAAATTAAAGATGGAAAGTGTTAAAATATTTGTTTAGATGGTATTTTGAAATTGTTATGTTTTCAGTTAACGAACTTCAACCTAATTCGACACAAATAAAATGTATTTCTTCATTGAATTCACATGAATTAGAAACATTTCTTTAGAATAGGAAGCATAAATATTCAAAATTTCTTTGGATGATAGCTATATTTTATTCGACTGATTTAATTTATTCAGCGAAATACTATATAATACTAATGAAAGATATTCATCGTTCTTATGAAACATATTTCAATTTAAAAAATGCAAAATCACCAAAGAAATGTCTCAGAAGAAGCAAGGAGGAGCATATCTCCATCAATAATCTATATGGTGGTATACTTGTTGTATTCATTGAAAGCAACTTACATAGAGCCGGCTAAGAGTGATTCGAAATCGAGTTTTTTGGAAATAATTCTGTAACGTTCGAACAGGAAATTATAACTTCATGTGAAAATTTGAAATGATGGGCACAAATACAATCACAACAATACCTAATTAAAACGTGTTTACATATCGTTCATTTGCAACAAGAGTTTACGATTCGTCAGTTATATATTTTTGTGAAATTGTCTATTCGTTAAATTGCGAATACGTTAATAAAATTCCCTCAGCAACCATTAGCTACACATATGACAAATTTTAGACCCCGTTTGGATGGTAACGTTACGGGCGGACATACGGACATGGATATATCGTCTTAAAATTGTACCACGACACAGAACATATGCACTTTATGGGGTCTCCGATGAATATGACACGGTGTTACAAACGGAATGTCAATATGGATATACACTACATCCTAAGGTGTGGGTTTAATTAATAGCAAATCAATTGTTGTGCTTCATTTCGGTTTAAATAACATTTTTGGGAATAATTTTTTTGGCATTGAAAAACTACTAACTTTGGACAGATTTGTTTGACCAAAATTTTTCAAGGATTGGATTAAACGCATTTAAATTAAGTCTTCTTTGCGAAATAATAAAATAAGGCTATCACAAACTATCATGCCCAAATCTATTTAAATTGTGACGTTTCATTATTATAATATTGAGAAAATCTATATAACACAGTACGACAATTAAAAAAATTTGTTACACTTGAACCGTTGTTACACTTGAGTTACTTGGCGTTCCAAAGAATATTTTATATACTTGTTCGCACACTATGATAACTGTATTGGTGTCAAATTAAAGATGAGAATATCTATTAAAAATACCTCAAATGTGATGGTTCTATTTGTATTAGTTCAATATTAACATCTAAGTTTTCCCCTAAGTTTTTCTAGTTTATTCATATCTTGCTTTTTAAGAGACACAATTTTAATTGTGTCTCTAAATTTAAAGTATTTTTGGCACAAATTCTCTTCTTTGAATTGGCATTTATACCGGTGTCATCGAAGGAGTATTTAAAATAATTTTCGATAAATTAAATCCTTTGGAGCTTTGTAGTCCTTTTAAGGGGTAATATGATGAGAAAATTAAAAACTAAAAACGCCAATAAATCATTTGGTTTAAGCCTAATATGGACCGCCATACAGTGTAATAATTTAAGAACCATAACATTCCTTTTTACCCCTATAATTACGAAGTTGGAAAAATCATCTTACACTACATGTCTACACAGTCAGATGAATGTAGACAATGTATTTTATGATTCTAACTGCAGCCGTTGTTTCGTACCATTTGTATACCCATTCGATCCGTTTTTCCACTAAAAGTTTAAATTTAGAAAAAATCTTTCTGTCCAGAGTTTACACACTCAAAGGATTGTATACACCAAATTTTAAAATGCTAGCGGCAGGCTTTTGCTCGGCATCATTTATATCCCATTTTCCCATCATATCTTTTAAAGATATCGCAACATCTCTTCATTTTTAGCGCCTGCGCACTTAGAGGAATATACACGCCGAATTTCATGATTTTATCTTGAGTGGTAAAATCTTTCCCCATTTAACCGCTTAAATGTACGATTTACTAAATTCAATTTAGTTAACACCTAAAAACGTTTAAAATATCCACGCATATAAGGCAAGTCTACTAATATGTTTATACTATATAATCGACATAATCATTCAAGTCAATTCAAAAAGTAAATACAGGGTTTTCCAACAAGCGGTGTTGTTTTGGTATTCAAAGAAAAGTGTAATTTTTTGAGATAAATGATGGGATGTTTATTTCATAATAAAGAGGAAGGTATGTCGTTAATAATGAAAAACAACATCAGCCAAATGGCCACCACGACCACGCTTACAGGACCATATCCTTTTCATGAAATTTTCCATAACCAAATCGCAAAGGAAGAAGTTGCAATGTGTTAAATCACAAGATCTCGGTGGCCGATTGTGATCACCTCTTCGAAAGATAACACGGTCCGGAAACTTTTCTCGTAAAAGAGCAATGGTTTCGTTGCTTGTGTGGCACGTAGCGCCGTCTTGTTGAAAGTAAACGTTGTCCAGATCAATACCATCCAACTCCGACCATAAAAAATCATTAATCATCTCTCGATTCACCGTAACTGTTGATCCAACCTCATTTTCGAAAAAGTAAGGTCCAATGCCCCCGCCGGACCATAAACCGCACCAAACAGTCACACGATGAGGATGGAGAGGCTTCTCAACAATAAGCCCCAGATGCGACAATTTTGCTTGTTGACGTATCCACCGAGGTGGAAATGGTCCTCATCAGTCATGATTATTTTTCATGGAATTCCGGATCATTTTCATTCATGAATTTTTATAATTTCAATGCGTTGTTGAAGCGTGTATCGTTCCACTTTTAGTAATGGCGTAGTTTCTACTTGTCAAATGTCAAAGAATGAAAGCTTCAAAAGTGACAGCTACCGAAATACCGGGTGATTCTAAATAACACCTCTTGTTGGAAAACCCTGTATCTACACGAAACTTCACATGATTACGTTTCCCAGAAAAAGTTTATCCCTAGTGGGATTATGAGGTTGACCCTGCAAATTTTTAAATGATTGTTAGAAGTACAATTACAATTCTTTTCGAAAATAAAAATTTTCTGTCAACGGATCTAAAAGATTCTGATCCTGACGTAGTTTTTTTTTTCGATTCACACCACCCACCAAAAAAAATCAGTTTTGTGGAACAGTTTCGATATACAATTCAAAAAAAAGTACAAAATTAATCTGAAGATGAATTTTAAGTTTTGAATTTGACATTTTGGCATTTAGGTTGAGTTTTGGGTAGAATTGTATGGCAAATATTTTTGTAGAATATTTTAATCCGGTAAAGAGAGGTCCCTGAAGGAAAATGATTCAGGCAGGGCATTTAACGCAGCCAAATTATATCTGCTTTGTTACAAACGCATGATATTGGCAGCTGCAGTAAGAACAAGGAACAAAGGGCGTTAAGTTCTGCCGAGCCAAATCTTATATACCCTCCACCACGGAGTGTATTCCACAGTAGTACCGGCTGATTACAGGCTGTCGACTTTACATAGAAATGCGGTACCGTATTATTAAATGTCTGTACCATTTTTAGGCGAAAAATACTAATACTGAAAATCCATTATGATTCTAATCCACAGTGATTCTAGTTACAACCACTTGGTTGGTACCAATTTATCCCATTTTGATGCTAAAGTTCGAATGTCTGAAGATATCTTTACTTTTCGTGTCTACGCAGTCAGAGCAATGTTGCCACCAAATTTCACTATTCTAACTGCAGCCGTATTGTTGGTATAAATTTCGAAAAAATATTTTATGTTTCGCGTCTATACAGTCAGAAGAATGTATGCACCGAATTTCATGATTTCAACTTCAGCGGTTTGGTAGGTACCATTTTTTCCCTCTTTTTCAATTGTGTCCCTTAAAAGTAAGAATTTCGAAAAATCCTTCGATTTTACGAGTCTACGCAATTAGAGGGATGTATACACCGAATTTCATTATTCTAGCTGTTGTCGCATCATTGGTACCATTTATATCCCTCTTTGACCCATTTCAACCGCTAAATCTTTTTTGTACTTTTTGGTGACTACACGGTACTAGAGGAAGGGGAAGGTACGAAAGAAATTTCAAGTGTATAAAAATCAGAAATTTTCAAAAATATCAGTCCTTGTTAGGGAAAAAATTTCCCAATAGGCCGATTTCCCCCACTTTCAATCCCAACCGATCTGTAACCATAAGATATATTTACGGAAAATTTCAACCTCCTATCTCATTTCGTTCGGAAGCTAGCTTCGTGCTTTCAACAGAAAGACAGACGGACAGAAGGACATGGCTAAATCGTCTTAGAATTTTACCAGGATACAGAATATATATACTTTACGTTGAATATTTCAAGGTGTTACAAACGGAATGACAAAGAGTATATATCGCAATCCTGGAGGTGGAGGGTGTAAAAATGTAACGTTTTTTGCAAATATTTTTATACCCTACACCACAGGGTATAATGTCTTTGTGCATTTGCTTGTAACACCCAAAAGGAAACGAGATAGACCCATCGCTTATTATACCGATCGACTTAGAATCACTTTTTGAGTCGATTTAGTCCGTACGTCCGTCTGTCCATCTATTCTTGTAATCAAAGTCCAGGTCACAATTGTTGTTAGAACTAAATGAAACTTTGCACAACGAAGTTTTATGGGATAAGGACGAACGCTATTTAATTTGAAGCAAATCGGTTCAGATTTATATAGCTCCCATACAAATGTCTCTTCCGATTTGACTCTTTCCGCTCTAGAAACCACAAACTTTGACAAATTTTCTTCAAATTTGGCAAAACAACTTATATTACAACTAAAAACAGCTCTGGTAAAAGTAGGATATATCGGTTCAGATGTATATATAGCTCCCATACAAATGTCTCTTCCGATTTGACTCTTTCCGCTCTAGAAACCACAAACTTTGACAGATTTTCTTCAAATTTGGCAAAACAGCTTATATTTCAACTAGAAACAGCTTTGGTGAAAATGGGCCAGATGAGTTCAGATATATATATAGCTCCAATACAAATTTCGCTACTGAATTGATTATTTACGCTCTATAGGTATCATATTTGAACAGATTTTTTTCTAATTCGGCACATCAGCTAATGTTTCAAATAGAAACAACTATAGCGATAGTGGGTCACATCGGTTCAGATAATATATAGCTCCCGATTTGATTCTTTCCGCTCTAGAAACCACATATATAACACTCCATAAAATTTGGGAAAGCGTCTAATATTTCAACTAGAAAACCTTTGGGTCAGATCGGCTCAGATTAGTATATAGCTCCCATTCATAGTTTGTGTTCAAATTTTCTTACAAATACAGATAGAAGTATGGAATTTGTAGTATATTCTCCTCTTATAGCAGCATCGTATATCACACGGTTCAAATTTAATGACCTTTTTATATCCTACACCATAGGGTATAATGACTAAGTGTAGGGTATCATATAGGCGGCCACGCCCGACTTTAACCTTCCTTACTTGTTTTTGTTTTGCATTTGAAAAATTGTCAATATTGAAAGAGACCTAACGCAAAGTTCCGTTGGCCAGAAAGATTCAGGGAAGGCGTTTCAAGGATAAATATTCTTTTCCCTTTAAAAACAAAAAAATCCATAGAAGCGCATAACATTTGAATCTATTAACAATGCATTTATAATTTTATTAGCAATATAACATCAAAAATAATTTGCAATACGAAACTCAAGAAGCATTTTTTTATTTGTTTAGTTAAACTGAAGACAAATTAGCGAGATACAAATGATATTTGAAATAATATTCTTTCCTGACCAGTCCCATTACACAGTGCAACACGAAAAAAAATAACCATATACGGACACCGCTACATGATAAAAGACCAAAAAAAAAAGACCCGTGTTTTTTTGTTTCCCCCAAAGTCATGCACTTTTTTTTTATGGGCCCCCAGAGATTTGAGGCCTCGGTGTAATTTTTGGAAAAAAGTGATCATATTCTCAGGCTCATATCTTGCAAACCGTTCGGAATTTACTCTCTGAGGCAAAGTTCTAGCTCTTGTCATAAAGAACAAAAATTGTGAACATATAAAATCAAAAAAACTTCATCTTCAAGGTCAAAATCGCAAAAAACTTAAAAAAAATCGATTTTTTTTAACCTTTTTCCCCTGTTCATGTCCATAGGTAGCAAACCGCTGAAAATTCAGGGAAACAATCAACTACAAAAATGTACCTAAGATCTCAATAAACAACTTTCTAGAACATATGAACTTCCTAGGAATTATTCTTAACACCGTTTAGGTAGCGCTTAGGTAGCGCTTAGGTAGCCGCAAAATTGAAAAATTTCCCAAAAATTTCACTGTGCAACATTTTTGAAGTCATTTCAAAATAACCATATACGGACACCGCTACATGATAAAAGACCAAAAAAAAAAAGACCCGTGTTTTTTTTTCCAAAGTCATGCACTTTTTTTTTTATGGGCCCCCAGAGATTTGAGGCCTCGGTGTAATTTTTGGAAAAAAGTGATCATATTCTCAGGCTCATATCTTGCAAACCGTTCGGAATTTTGATTTACTCTCTGAGGCAAAGTTCTAGCTCTTGTCACAAAGAACAAAAATTGTAGTTGATTGTTTCCCTGAATTTTCAACGGTTTGCTACCTATGGACCTGAACAGGGGAAAAAAGGTTAAAAAAATCGAATTTTTTTAAGTTTTTTGCGATTTTGACCTTGAAGATGAAGTTTTTTTGATTTTATATGTTCACAATTTTTGTTCTTTATGACAAGAGCTAGAACTTTGCCTCAGAGAGTAAATCAAAATTCCGAACGGTTTGCAAGATATGAGCCTGAGAATATGATCACTTTTTTCCAAAAATTACACCGAGGCCTCAAATCTCTGGGGGCCCATAAAAAAAAAGTGCATGACTTTGGGGGAAACAAAAAAACACGGGTCTTTTTTTTTTTGGTCTTTTATCATGTAGCGGTGTCCGTATATGGTTATTTTGAAATGACTTCAAAAATGTTGCACAGTGTTACCAAGCGAATGACTAATATTACTCATTCGGAATAAATATAACTCATAAGACCTATACTGTCATAGGCGAATTGCTCAGTTTATAAAGAATAAATAGTAACACAAATTGAAAAGAAAAGAAATCTATATATGACAGATTTATGCAAATATGCCCTAAATAAAGTCATTTCAAAATCAGAACTTATATTCTTTAAAATATAATATAGACCTTTGGTTTCACTTTGGCAATGAATTTAATTTTTTGAAATGAAAATATTGATTTTTTTATACTTTGTCATGGTTATTGAATTATTATTGCGAAATAGAAGGCAACGTATTTAACTATCTGCCATTACACACAAACTATCGAATAAAGTTGTAAAAATGTTCAGTCATACATTTACATACGTACATACAAATTCAGATGAAATGCATGTATGTTCATGGATGGACAAATTGCAATTTACATTCATATTCTGTTGAAATATGCATACATTGTAAGTACACATGAAGTCATTTATTTGAGGTCATTTATTATGAAATCATTGAACAGTTGTAAATTTGACAAAGCAAGAGGCTTTTTGGTTAGCACTGGCAAAATGAAATTATTCAGTGTTTTGCCACTACCATTAGGTAGTATTTGTAAGCAGTGCAAGTGGACGAAATCGAGTGGAAACATATTTACAAAAAAAAATATATTTGGACACATATTTACAAAACTCTACAGAGTAGGAGGGTATATATCAGACAGAAAACGCATTGAAGGAGTGACTTAAAACCCTTGCAATGTTTGTGTAGAGTCCGCTCTACGACTTTTTAAGTTACTTGAGTCATGTCCGTCCGCCTGGTGTACTCGGCAACTCTCGAAAGGAGTTAAGGAATCAATTCAAACTATCCGCATGGTAATATTTTTCCTAAACTTTGTTTAAGTGCGAAGATGGGCGAAATTGCCGCGTCCCTTCTGGTATCTCTCACACAAATGGTCCATAAATAACCAATATAACTTTCAAACATATATTCGGAATCAGCTACGTTTTGGAATTTACTAAAGTTTTTATAATCACTTTAAGTGTACAAAATATGGTGGGTTTTGCTACGCCACATCTAGTATCTCCCACAAACCCATGTAAAATTAAAACTCATATAATTTCTATACGAATGATCATAATGCTCTGAAGTTTTATATTGGGAAATATTTTTATAGTTGTTGTATAGTAGTAAGGGCGATATTACCACACTCCTTCTGGTATCTCCCACACAAAGCTATGGTTAAAATAAAATTGCCGCATGGTTAAAATCAGTTTCAGTTTTATATTCGAAAATGTTTTTATAATCACATTAAACAAGTAAAATATTTACGCTTTTGCCACACCCCTTCTAGTATCTCCCACACAATTTTCCCTATCCTATATAAAATTGAACTCTTTATTACTTCTATGCCGGTATCTGAAATCTATCTCTGGCATAAATAGTTCGTCCCTAAGTAATATAAGAGTTCTTAAAAATCCCAAACAAATGCTTTGCATTTTGATTCTGAGAGTGAGAGTGTGTAGGGTCCGCCATGTAAAGTTTTTTTTTTCAACTATTCAACCGTTGGACTATTATTTGTGGGGTGCCCTCAGCAGCCATTTGAATGAAATTATTTTCTATTATTAACCGGAAGGATTGTACTTTCAAATAAAAAAAGAAATTTGAGAAAATATTCAGCAGTTTTTTATAGCATTTTCAAAAAAAAAAGTTTTTTGGCGGACATTCCTCTGATTGCATAGACACGTAAAATTAAGGGATTTTTCGAAATTTTTGCAGAATAAACTTATAGCCTAGCCGGTCTGATTTGATTTTACAGTGGTTCAAAGTTTTCATTTTTGGTCGATTTAAAACTTTAAACGACTATAAAAAAGTACTGATTATTTGTTTCAAATTTCTGGTTTTATTGGTCATTTGATAATGGGACACAATAACATTCATATGACTACCACTACCGATCAACCCAATTTTTTAGTACAGCCCAAAATCCACACTAACCAGTGACTAGTTGTGGATGGATTGGCTTCGCAATAGTCACGTGTGAGCCCTCTGAAACCCACATGCGACAATTTTGCTTATTGACATAGCCTCCGAGATGAAAATGAGCTTCATGAAGGCTGAAATGAAGGCTTTTCGAAAAATTTCCACGTAAATTTCTTACAGAGACTCACTACTTTGGAAGTACGTTTTTAATATTTCCCAATTTTGTTCGAGCGTATAGCGTCCCATTTTGCAAATGTCAAACATAAACCTGCAAATAAAAATTAATGTTATTCTACCGTTCAAAGTCAAAGTAATCGGTAGTTCAAATTTTAAATGGCCCACTCTATATTAGGTGAAAAACTGAAACTATTTTGTAGAATTTTATGGGAATCATTTTTGTGGAACATCTTAATCCTTAATCTCCTCTCTTTATGTGTCAATGTGACCCTTTTTCGATAAAATCAAAAAAAAAAAACTTTCAAAAAGGACATTTAAGGATTAAAAACCACCAATACAATAATTGTTTTAAACACTTCAAAAAGAAAAATCCTTAAATTTGAGAACTGATCAAAGTAAAGAGAACAATTAGCATATCTCAATTTTTTTGACTTACACTATCATACTAACTGGCGTATATAATTTTGGCTATTTCGTGAGTGTATGTACCTGGACTACCGACGAAGTAGTTCAGAAGTTCAATCTCGACACCGTTGTCAGAAAGATTTTTGATAACTGCACGAATATCAACAAATAATCTGTTTAAGGTCTTTGAGTATATTCTTTTTAAATCTTTCTGCCAACCATACTTAATTTTCAAAAAACCCTTTATTTTATCCGAAACAATTCTCAACCTTTTCGGAATGAATAGATGTGAATTCTTGAATGTAGTAATCTATTTCATGGTTCGACAAGTTTCGGAAATTCTAAGAGAAATTAACCAATATTGAGCTGCTTATATATATTCCTAAATAATCTCCAATCGACGTTCCTGATTGAAAAATTGCAATCGGATCTAGAAAAATCGAATAGGAAAAATGAAAAATCTTAGAAAAAACTGGCTTCGTTTTTATACCCTACACCACTTCGTGGACTAGGGTATTATAAGTTAGTTTCGCGCCAAATGTTTGTAACACCAAGAAATAATTGAGTTAGACCCACCTTTAAGTATACCGATCGGCTTAAATCACCAGCTGAGTCGATTTAACGATGTCTGTCTGTCCGTCCGTCTGTCCGTCTGCTGTCCATCTAAGCTTGTTCGCACTCTACAGGTCGCAATTGTTGTCCGATTGTCATGAATTTTGGCAGAAGTTACTTTTTTGGCCAAGGACGATCGGTATTGAATTTGGAGGAAATCGGTTCAGATTTAGATATAGCCCCCATACCTTATAATCTAACTAGAAATACCTGTGATGAAAGCGGGTTAGATCGGTCCCCATACAAATGTCGCTCCCGATTTGAACTTTTTCCGCTCCAAAAGCCACATATTGTACCCGTTTTTCTTTAAAATTGGCACTACATTTTATAAACGAACTAGAAACACCTATGGTGAAAGTGGGTAAGATCGGTTCAGATTTAGTTATAGCCCCAATACAAATGTTGCTCCCGTATCTTTAACCAATTTTGGCCAAACTTAAACTGAACCGATTTCGTGTGTGTGTCGAATATCGTGTTTCTAGTTGATGTCGTTCGATAGGTACCGTTTTTATCCCTTTTTGCACCATTTCACCCTCTACAAATAAAAATCACCTAATTGTGCGCGTTGATGCTATAAAGGGAAGGAGCATTCCAAATACCAAGCTGAAATATGAGGGAAAAAGTTTTCCCTGTAGGCCGATTTCGCCATTTGCAATCCCAACCGATCTACAACGTATTCAATTCTTTTAGATGCTAGCGTGCTGTCAACAGACGGACGGGCGGCTAGATCGTCTTAGAATCTTATGGCGATCAGGAATATATATACTTTATAGAGTCCCAGGTCGATATTTCAAGGTGTTACAAACGGAATGACAAAGTTAGTATACACCTGGTATCCTCTAGGTGAAGCATATAAAAATATTTTTTTCTCCATTTTTGGAGACTGGTCCGAAACCACTTTTTCTATGTGAAATTGTAATTTGCAACATTTGTAGCCATCACACTTATGTTTTATTGAACATATAAGCGTGAGAGTACGAAATGAGAAATAGAAAATTCAAAGAAAATTTAAAATTCGAAATTCGTTTTCGAGCGTATAAAGTCGAAACACATCAGCAAATGTAAGAGATTCGAAAACTTTTAAAGTTTAATGTCGTTATTTTTTTTTTCATAACCCACTCTACTGTACGCACTAACATGGTACATGTTTCGGGCGATGTGAGTGGTGTTTGCATGAATCGGTGAATAAATTTGAAATTTTATTATGTGGACAGAACATTTATTGGGCATTTTACACATTTCGAGTTCATGCAAAAAAATAAACACACACACACGCGCACAACACATAAATTTATAGTTGATGTCACGTGTAGATTTGCTGGGAAAATGGAAAATTCAATGTACGAGTGAGTACACGTACATTCATCATTGATGTAAATTGATCAATAGAGTAAATAAAATGCATTTGACAAAGAGCTAAAGCCTCTGGCCGTATGTTAAATTAAATGGAAATGATGGAGATGAGTTCCTGTGTAGTATTTAATATGGAAAAGGTATTCAGTATCCTTAAATGGTTCTGTAATACGAATTACACTAAAAAGAAAAAAGGTCAAATGAACAGAAGAGTAAGTAATTTGTCAACTCTATAAAATGCTAACCTCGCTCTTTAAAGTTATTTATGACACAGCTCTGCTGTTTAATTTCATTGCAGTTTTGCGTATGATTTTCTTGATTTTGTCATAAATTTCTAATGCCCCAGTGGTGCAGTTCCAGCCAACTGTTCCTGTTTCCGCCAGTATTATGTGATTTCCACAAGTGTCGCTTGCGTGGATAGAATCAAAAACCAAAATGCAATTTTTCTATGATTGATTTGAGAAATAAAATAAGAACATTTCCGGACTGTCAAATGTCACACACATCTTACACACGCTTACACTCGTATGTGAGCATAAAAATATGACATATATTCTGAGGGTAGTGGAGGGTATAGTGAAAAAGATTATTGCAGGATATTATTATAGTTATCCTGCCGTATTCAAAGGTAAGGTAATTTATAGATAAATAGATGTGGGAAAAATTGTTCTTCAAAAACTTAAATGAGAACATTTTTAATTGAAATAAGTCATCAAATCATATCGATGGGTTTGTATTTGCTATGAATAAACAGATAAATAGAAATAAAATAATTGTACTCTAATAGACGAATACCTCCAATCATAGGTTGTTTATAAAAGTAAATATGAGGGTTATGCAATTTTTATATCCTCAAAACAATGATTTTTGAAGACATCGTGAAAAACAATGCCGTAAAATTCACATAGAGAATTATGATATTTTTGAAATATTTTTTAATACTACACACTACATACACACCCATTTGCAGCTGCGATCAAATAATAGCACAACATACTTAGTGTTTCAAGTCATTTTTTTCTGTCCCAAATGAAATATAACCTCCTACTCTGTAGAGTAAGGGTATACAAATAGAAAGAACTATGAAAACATTATTTTGTTTTATTTTTATAGCTAAAATTCTTACGAAGAACAGAATGTCTATATGTAAAAGATCTATGCGCAAAATAAGTTTCTTAAAAAAAAATCATGAGTTTTTAATTTTTAGATAACATCTTTTACTAATTAGATAACATAATATTTTGGTTTATTATAATAGCTGGTATCAATACAAACGTGATGCAGTGTCACCAAATAAGGTATTAGGTAAAAAGGTAATTCTTAGCTCGCCTTTTTACTGGCGAAATGTAATTGAGATTTTGAAAATTTTAAAATAGTTACCTTCACTGACTCACTTGTTAAGAGAGACACTCTTCTTAGACTACAATTGTGTTAAACCTAGCTTAACTAGTTTATAGAAGAATACTTTGAAAAAATCCCGAAAAAATTGGATTTTGTTAACATATCCAAACATGCACTCAGAAAAATAACATTCCTAAATTTGAGTAAAATCCATACTCTAATTTAGTTCAACAATTTTTCTCCAGTTTAGTAAAAATTTTCTTAAAAGTAGGAAATTAACTAATAAAGTTTTCTCATTCCAAAGTCATTGCAAATAGTTCATAGGGTACTAAATTTACTTGGATCTAATAAAAAATTCTTACAATTGAGTAAATTTATATTTGTGCGGAAGAAAATTTCCAAGGAGAAAAATATTAAGATTTTTTTGTATGGGGAAAAAATTATTTAGGAAATATTTCATGTTGCCAATTTTTTGTATCAGTTTTGCATACTCTGAAGCAAAATCATTTGTTTGGATTATTTTTAGATAAGTTGAACTTATTTGAAGTTAATTTTTTCCTTGCATCAAGTAAAATTTTCCTCAATTTAAGTAAAAATTTACTCGTTTTGAGGAAAAAATCAACAAAATTGTCCTCAGTTTAAGTAGATATTTACTTGATTTGAGTAAAAATTTACTTAGTTTTAGTAAAATTTCAGCAACATTTTACATAGCTTTAATAAAAATTTACTTTTTAGTTTTTAGTTTTAGAAAAAATTTATTTAGTTTTAGGACAATTTTACTTGAATTTAGTAAAATTTACATGGTTTTAAAAAAATTGCTTAGATTTAGGAAAATTTCAGCAAAATTTTACTTAAATTTAGTAAAAATGTACTTGGTTGGAGGAAAAACTTACTGGAATTGTCCGTAGTTTGAGTAAATATTTACTTGGTTTGAGGAAAATTGAACTAGAATCAAGTTCAAAGCATGTACTACTTTCAAGGAAAAGTTTGAACTTGATATGAGAAAATATGGCTTTAGTGCTATACGAAGTTCAATTTTCCTAAATTTTAGTTCATTTTAACTCGTTATAGGGTTCACTTTTTTCTGAGTGTAGCTTTTCATTTTCTCATCCTGTTGGCCCTTAAAAGGACTACAAAGTTCCAAAGGATTCAATTTTTCAAAAATTATTTTTAATACTTGTTTGCACCCTATGACATCGGTATAAATGCTAGAAATACTTTAAATTTCATGCATCTATCTGTATTAGTTTAGTATTGGCAACCATTTAAAGTTTTGTTCCTTAAAAAGCAAAAAACCTAAGAGGTAAATTTGAAATAGATGTTAATGCTGAACTAACAATAATAAATAACTAATAGAAGTACTCCAAAGTATTATTCTTTAAACTATATAGTTTTAGTACGAATTCGAAATGAAATGATGAAATAAATATCGACCTTTTTTATCCACTTCAATAATCAATAAATAGCCTTCCTAGTTATAAATATCTATCGTTTTCCGGCTTTAATGTATTTTCCTCATTTCGCCTCATTTCTACACAACATTTAAACGAATATCTTTCATTAGTTTTAATTATATTATAATTACTGTATAGTTTTATTAAATTTTAGTAATATGTATATTAGGATGGGTTACGAATGATGGTTACAGCGGTCACCCCCAGAAATGATGATTGGATTGTTTAATGATGATTTGCAAAATATTTCGTCACTGGGTCAAGCCATGTGTGAGCTAAACGCTCCTGAAAACACCTCTAAAAATCATGTTCATCCCGTGTAATTTTTTTTATGTTGCATTTCTGTCGATTTTTTTTCTGAATTAATAGACCCTTGGAGGCACTTTAAATAAAAATTTTTATTCTTGCCTTTTTATTCTGGTCGTATTATTGGACATCTAGATTGATTTTTTGTGGGCTTTCGAAGTGACAGCTACAAACTCATATTTCTTGGTAACATTTTGTGAAAGGTATTTTGGAAAATGTCTAGGAGGAATCAATACCTGTCGAATGATGCCTAAATGATAAATATCGGACGATACATGACGTCACTAACTCCACATGTGTTAAATAATTTAATACAGGAGATGGCAGGGGGATGACCCGGGAAACCGGGTTTTTTGAAATCACGGTTTTCCAAAAACCCGAAAACCCTGTTTTTTATCACTCTATCCAAACATATTAACAGATTTGCCTCTAAATTCGCAAAGCACCTTTTATTTCAACTGGAAACACCTGTGGTAAGAATGTGTTAGATCGGTTCAGATTTCTATATATAGCTCCCATACAAATTTCGTTCCCAATTTGATTTTTGCCCCACATATTTTAAAAGATTTTCTTCAAAATTCGCAAAACACTTTATATTTAATCTGGAAAGACCTGTGTTAAAAATGTGTTAGATCGGTTCAGATTTATATATAGCTCCCACACAAATTTCACTCCCGATTTGAATTTTACCGCTCTAGAATCCACATATTTTAACAGATTTTCTTCAAAATTCGCAAAACACCTTATATTTCAACTGGAAACACCTGTGGTAAAAATATGTTAGATCGGTTCAGAATTATATATAGCTCCCATACAAATTTCGTTCCCAATTTAAATTTTTCTGCTTTATAATCCACATATTTTAACAGATTTTCCTCTAAATTCGCAAAACAAATTATATTTAAACTAGAAACACCTATGGTGAAAATGGGTCACATCGGTTCAGATTTACATATAGCTCTCATACAAATTTCGTTCCCCCAGAAACCGCGTATTTTCAGAGAATTTCTTAAAATTGAGCATAACACGTTATACTTCAACTAAAAGAACTTATTGTGAAAGTTAGTCACTTCATTCCATGTTTCTCATTCCGAATTATCTCATCCTTTATCTTTGAATTGTTGCTGGCTTTTCGACATACAACTTTTCTTTCAAATAACCCCAAAGAATGAAGTCAAATCACATGATCTTGGCGGCCAATTGACATCGCCACCACGTGAGATAACACCGCCATTAAATTTGTAGCGCAAAAGAGCCGTTGTTTCGTTAGCTGTGTGGCAACTAGCACCGTCCTGTTGAAACCACATATCGTCCACATCCATATCTTCCAGTTCGGGCCATAAAAAGTTCGCTATCATTTCACTATAGCGAAGACCATTCACAGTAACTGCCTGACCGGCCTCATGTTGAAAAAATACGGCCCGATGATGCCGTCAGCCCATAAACCGCACCAAACAGTCACTCTTCTATGGGTGCATTGGTTTTTCGACAATAACTCTTGGATTATCATTCGCCCAAATGCGCCCAAATGCGGCAAATTAAATTGACCGAAAAAAAATCACGAAGTGCACGATATGCATTTTGATTTGAACGCCCATTTTCTTAATAAGCCTGAATAACTTTAACGCGTTGCTCGATTGTGTATCTTTCCATGGTTCAAATTGAGTTAGTCTGAAATTGAGAAATGTCAAATGAAACACAGAAAAAACTTGACGTTTAGGTGTGGTTCACATTCAACATCGGCCCTTACAATTTAACCACCCTCTATATACTTCAAAGGCTCTCAGGGCGACCTTTCAAGGCGTTGCACTGAATTGGAAGGGAATGACAAACATAGTATACTCCCATCCCTAGAAGATCGGTGTTGTGAAAAAGTTTTTACTACGTCCTCGTACATATAAAGACATACATACATAAGTATATGTTATATTAACTCTAAATGTCATTTATTTTCTTATCACTTCCATAAGATTATGCACTTTTGCATATGAATATATACACATGCATACATACATACCATGAATGCAGGCATTTATGTTTGAATATATGTGTGGGTGTTTGTGTGTGAATGACATCGATTTGTGCAGTGTCGAATAATCATTTATTAAAGGACCCTCCCCGAAACACACCCACGCACACATAGCCAACATAATATAAATTCTTAACACATACATAAATTCATATTCACACATGGCACACACACACACTCGCTCCTGAGACATCGTCGGTCCTCACATCGTTCACTACATTCAACACTTACCTCCCAAAAACCATTTCCGGCTTGAGTTGTCACATCGCTGTACGCCAGTATGGCTGCCGTTCGACTACTGCGGAAATCGAACTTGATATTAAATTCCTCAGCATGATTTATGGGCCACCAAATGTGTGACGTCGCAAAAGGATACGTTATTGGTATGACATGCACTTCGTTTTCTTGGAATTCCGCTTCCAGGACACCTACAAAACCAGGAAGACAACAACAACAAGAATGGTGAAATGGCTGAAAAAATTTCATTCGTATTTTGCAAATTTATGCAATCTTCTATGTTACAATTTACAAAGTTTATTAGGGATCTCCTTGTAGTTACTCACACATAAGTATATATACATACATGCAGACATGTCCATGCCAAAGATGGGATGAGATGAGGGGGGAGAATTTTGGAAGGAATGAAATGATTTTCATATGACATTATTTATGAACATTTATAGGTACACGCACACACACATATGTACTGCCAATTCAGTTTGGAATTGAAATATTAAATTTTTCATGATTTATTAAGGCCAATGCAGGAGAGAGCGTCACTTTCCATTTGATAAAAGAAATCGATTCGAAATTCTTGAGCATTTGTGGATAATGTGACATTGTCATAAAGTTTTGTAAAACATCAAAGTATACACCGGAGACCGACATAAAATAAATCTGTTACAGGTAGTGGTGGAATTGTATGACGTCTAAAGCAGAATTGGCATACTCAAAAACTTATTTGAACAATCGATTTCGCCTTGGCTAAAGTAACATTTTTATACACTCCACGAGAGAAAGCGAGAGTTAATTATACCGATAGACTTAGAATCACTTTTTGAATCGATTTAGCAATGTCCGTCTGTCCGTCCATCTATTGTTATAATCAAAGTACAATTATAGTCCGATCTTAACAAAAATTAACAAGTAAGTTCTGTGGATCAAGGACGAACGCTATTTAATTTGAGACATATCGGTTCAGATTTAGATATAGCCCCCATACAAATGTCGCACTCGATTTGACATTTTCTGCTCTAGAAACCACATATTGAACCCAAGTTTCTTTAAATTTGGCACAACATCTTATAATGCAACTAGAAAACCCCATGCTGAAAGAGGGTAAGATCGGTTCAGATTTAGATATAGCCCCCATACAAATGTCGCTCCCGATTTGACTCATGCCGCTCTAGAAACCACATATTCTAGCCGATTTTCTTTAAATTTGGCACAACATTTTATAATCCAACTAAAAACACCTATGGTGAAAGTGGGTAAGATCGATTCAGATTTATATATAGCCCCAATACATATTACATTTCACCTATTTCGTTCCATGTTTCAATATACTCCCATACAAATGTCCTTTCCGATCTAAAATTTTTTGTCAAACACATACATTTACTGGATACAAAAATACATCCCGTTTTCACTTTATTACCGAATTGAATGTATTGTATTCGGATAGAAAGTGAAGTATATCATATAGTCAGCCAAATAAGTAATCTTTAGTCTGCTAAACCGACTTATATAGGGTGGGCTATTTAAAATGTTTAATTTGAACTATGTCAATAACGGAAATTGTCGCCTATGGGCTTCCGAGAACCCACACGTGGTCGGTGTGGACTTTGGGCTGTACTAACAAATTGGGTTGATCGGCTAAGGTACTGTCGAGCCAGTCGTGATAGTCATATGAATGATATTGTGTTCCATTATTAAATGACAAAGTTCATCCTTTCCAATAAAACCAGAAATTTGAAAAGAAAATCTGTACTTCAGTCTCGCTCAGGCTATTTTTAGTGACAGACGTTTGTAAATTATCTCTCACACATTGCAAATAAATACAAAAAATATAAAAATTCCTAAACGTATTTCCAACTACCGGTATGATGAAAATATGGCGTCTTCACCTTCACCTATCAAAGTGTTAACACAAAACAGTGATAATATTAATATGTTACTAAAACCTAAAAAAAGTATCAATACTTGGTTAAAAAAATATCTATTGGACTTAAAATAATTTGCGAAACAATTGAATCGTACAATAAAATTATTGTTACTCTACGTGAAAATAATTGTCAATTTTTTACACATGATAACAAAAACAACAAACCTTTCAAGGCTGTTATTCCCGGTTTAGACAACATAACAGACTCTGAAGTCAAAAATTATCTTAAATCTCTTGGTTTGAAATGCAACGAAGTCAAAGTCGTAAAGAGAACATTTGATAAATATTTTGACACTTTGTACATAGTGTACTTTGAAAGAGGTTCGGTGAAAATGCAAGAACTAAACGAGTAAGAAGGCGTTAAGTTCGGCCGGGCCGAATCTTATATACCCTCCACCACGGAGTGCATTCCACAGTATTACCAGCAGATTAAAGGTTGTCGACTTTACATAGAAGCACAGTACCATATTACGAAAATTGTGATATTTTTATGCAGATTACTTTATTTGTTTAATATTTTAAACTATAATGTATACTTACGCGCACTGTTTAAAATCGACTACTATATATAAATAAAATGCTGAAATTGTGAAAGTGAACATGCCTAAATATTAGGCGATTGTCAGTCGCCATTAGAAAGAAGCATTTTCAGATACAGACAAAGTGATAAGAAAAGTATAAATTTTAAAGATATCCCCATTCTCCGCCCAAATGTACAAATTTCGAAAAAAAACCCTTCATAGTCAGAATGTACACACCGAATTTAATGATTTCAACTTTAGCGGTTTGGTAGGTCCCATTTTTATCCCTCTTTTTAATTATATCCCTTAAAAGTACGAATTTCGATAAATCCCTCTATTTTACTCTATACAATTAGAGGGATGTACACACCGAATTTCATGATTCTAGCTGTTGTCGTATCATTGGTACCATATTTTATGCCTTTTTGTCCCATTTCGCCCGCTAAAACTTTTATTTTCTTTGTGGTGCTTCCAAGCTACAAGAGGAATGTCCGCAACAAATTTTAACTGTATGAAAATAAGAAATTTAATTAATAAGACAAGCCTACCAATATTTGTATACTTATATATAATGGATATAATACTTCAATTCAGAAAGTAAATATAAGGGAGCAATCATAAATACCCTAAATATTGGGGGATAGAGAGTGTACTTTCAGCTACAATCGTTTGGTTCGTTGTATTTCCATCCTATTTTAATTTCAAAAGTATAAATTTTGAAAATACCTTATCTCTCACGTACGCAGTATAAGACAACTTCATGACTCTACCATTTTTGTCGTAAAATCAACAAAATAAAGTACGAATTTGGAAAAAATATATATTTTACGTGGCTATGCAGTCAGAGGAATGTATACGCCGAACTCCATGATTCTATCAGCGGCCATTTTGTTGGTACCATTTTTATCCCCTTTTTCCAATTTTGCCCCTCAAGAGTACGACTATTTAAAATCTCTTTGTTTTACAAAACAAACAAACGATGGTGGTGTTGCCATTCTTATAAGAAATGGTATAATTTTCAAAACAATACCTTCTATCGCAACTCATAGCATTGAGAATGTCGGGATAGAGATAAAAATAAGAGAAAATTAATATATTAAGCTATATAGTGTGTATTTTCCTGGTGGGCAAAATAATAGCTCATCTCGAGGAATGTTTAAATCGGACTTAAGGAAAATACTAAATACAAATTCTAGTTATATTTTTGTGGTGATTTGAACGCTGGGCACAGAGATTGGAATTGTTTACGTGCTAATGCATTGGGAAATGTTCTAAATGAACTCACATCGCTTTTCCCAGTTACGATATCATATCCCAACTCACATACACACATTCCTGCATCAGCTCGAGGCAATCCATCTACCCTTGATTTAATACTAACGAATATACCACAATTTATATCTAACATGCATTAAATGTTCTTTCATCTGATCACTTTCTGGTGTTTTTTAACATCATCTATTCAACCAACAACTAACGTAAAACTCAACTTTTCTCGTGCGAACTGGAATTCATATAAAACTTACACTGCTACAAAGCTCCAGGATGAGAATCTAATTATTAATACACCTTCCGATATAGATTGCCATGTAGAATTTTTTACGGCGTCTTTATTAGAAGGTGTAAGATAATCTGTTCCACTGAGTTCTCCTAAAACAAAATGCACTAAACTTCCGGAATTCATACTTCGTCTTAGAATTAGAAACTTTTACCGTAGGGAATGGTGTAGATATAGGTAAATATCAGACCATCAAATTATACAGTGATCATACGTAATAAGATACATTTATTTCGAAATCGTCGATGGAATAATTTGTTGAAAAGTCTGGAAGTCTGAAAAGCTTCAAACCCCTTTTGGAACGTGTTCAAGATTCTGAGGAAAAAAGCAGCTTACTGCCATGGTCTTATTGGTGGTGCCAATGCTTTCGCAAATACATTTAGTTCAAACCACAGGGTATCTGAGGACATTGGAACTCAGGGACACATAGAACTCATTAATGTAGTCATTGATCGTTTTGATACATTAAATGTTATTACTCCCAACGCAGACCTAATTTCTGTATCTGACGTGGAGGGTATAATATCCAATATGAAGAGAAGAAAAGCTTGCGGTTTAGATGATGTTAATAACGAAATGATAAAGCATTTCCCACGAAATGCAACCAGTTATTTAACACAGATTTTTAATTCTTGTCTTGTCAATACTTTCCAGCCAAATTAGCCAAGGAAATCGCCAACTATTTTATAAATCACCAAAAAATGGTCATGTCGCCAAATCGAATATAAAGTCGCCAAACATATTTAAATTCGCCACAATTGGCGCGAAATCGCCATATCTGACAGCCCTGCTCCTGCACTAGAGACACCATCATCCTCAGATTAGGAAAAAATTAATGAAGGCCTTACTTTTACCCTGGAATCATAAGGAAAGAAATTACGAATGTGGTTTGTGGACTGCAGCCCAACAACCTCTTAAAATATTTGAAATCCGAAATATGGTTGTCCTATCGCATGTTGGCGGCCACGAGCAGCAGGATAACTATGGACCGTTGAACCTGGAAACATATTTAAACCACAAATTGTGCCTTAAAATTATTCTAAATTCATGCATATTTTATTTGGTGTGTATTTCATAAATTATCCTATATTTAATGTTAAATGAGAATGATATATTGACAAATATTTTAACTCTGAGAGACAAGAATTCGACAAGAGAAAAAAAAATACCGCATATCAGAATGTTCCAGAGAGCACTTATTTCAAAGAAAATACAACATATATATAGGGTCCGCCATCTAACGTTTTTTTCAACTATTCAACCGTTGGACTATTACTTGGGGTGCCCTCAGCAGCCATTTGAATGAAATTATTTTCCATTATTAACCGGAAGGATTGTACTTTCAAATAAAAAAATAAATTTGAGAAAATATTCAGTAGTTTTTTATAGCTTTTTCAAAAAAAAAAGTTATTTCGCGGACCCTATATAAGTATATAAAATTTTTAAAAAATTTTAGTTTTTTCGTTTGCATTTTTTTTGGTCTGTAATCAATATTTGATTTGAACTGGGATATTGTCCTGGCTCAAGACCATTTTGCTTCTATATTTAATAGAATGCAAATTTATTTACAAATGGCATGGTGACATTTATTACTTGGCTGCAGACTACCACGATCATGATTTCGACCATGTCAAAAGTCTTTTCAAGTGGCTTCGCAGCGACTTTTCAACATCAAACCCGGCCTCTATAAGGAGATGATTCTCACAAACGAACGAGAATCACAACTCACTTGCCGAATTTGCGTTTAAAAAATCGCACCAAGTAATAAAGCACACATGCCATCTTACAAGCATCTCATTGAGTTGCATATGTAAGTATGTGTATATGCAGGTATAGTTACCCAGCAATACTTCTGCCGTGCCAACGCTCATTTGTTTTAGTTTTTTCGTTTGCATTTTTTTTGGTCTGTAATCAATATTTGATTTGAACTGGGATATTGTCCTGGCTCAAGACCATTTTGCTTCTATATTTAATAGAATGCAAATTTATTTACAAATGGCATGGTGACATTTATTACTTGGCTGCAGACTACCACGATCATGATTTCGACCATGTCAAAAGTCTTTTCAAGTGGCTTCGCAGCGACTTTTCAACATCAAACCCGGCCTCTATAAGGAGATGATTCTCACAAACGAACGAGAATCACAACTCACTTGCCGAATTTGCGTTTAAAAAATCGCACCAAGTAATAAAGCACACATGCCATCTTACAAGCATCTCATTGAGTTGCATATGTAAGTATGTGTATATGCAGGTATATGCTTGTAAGATGGCATGTGTGCTTTATTACTTGGTGCGATTTTTTAAACGCAAATTCGGCAAGTGAGTTGTGATTCTCGTTCGTTTGTGAGAATCATCTCCTTATAGAGGCCGGGTTTGATGTTGAAAAGTCGCTGCGAAGCCACTTGAAAAGACTTTTGACATGGTCGAAATCATGATCGTGGTAGTCTGCAGCCAAGTAATAAATGTCACCATGCCATTTGTAAATAAATTTGCATTCTATTAAATATAGAAGCAAAATGGTCTTGAGCCAGGACAATATCCCAGTTCAAATCAAATATTGATTACAGACCAAAAAAAATGCAAACGAAAAAACTAAAACAAATGAGCGTTGGCACGGCAGAAGTATTGCTGGGTAACTATACCTGCATATACACATACTTACATATGCAACTCAATGAGATGCTTGTAAGATGGCATGTGTGCTTTATTACTTGGTGCGATTTTTTAAACGCAAATTCGGCAAGTGAGTTGTGATTCTCGTTCGTTTGTGAGAATCATCTCCTTATAGAGGCCGGGTTTGATGTTGAAAAGTCGCTGCGAAGCCACTTGAAAAGACTTTTGACATGGTCGAAATCATGATCGTGGTAGTCTGCAGCCAAGTAATAAATGTCACCATGCCATTTGTAAATAAATTTGCATTCTATTAAATATAGAAGCAAAATGGTCTTGAGCCTAGGACAATATCCCAGTTCAAATCAAATATTGATTACAGACCAAAAAAAATGCAAACGAAAAAACTAAAACAAATGAGCGTTGGCACGGCAGAAGTATTGCTGGGTAACTATACCTGCATATACACATACTTACATATGCAACTCAATGAGATGCTTGTAAGATGGCATGTGTGCTTTATTACTTGGTGCGATTTTTTAAACGCAAATTCGGCAAGTGAGTTGTGATTCTCGTTCGTTTGTGAGAATCATCTCCTTATAGAGGCCGGGTTTGATGTTGAAAAGTCGCTGCGAAGCCACTTGAAAAGACTTTTGACATGGTCGAAATCATGATCGTGGTAGTCTGCAGCCAAGTAATAAATGTCACCATGCCATTTGTAAATAAATTTGCATTCTATTAAATATAGAAGCAAAATGGTCTTGAGCCAGGACAATATCCCAGTTCAAATCAAATATTGATTACAGACCAAAAAAAATGCAAACGAAAAAACTAAAACAAATGAGCGTTGGCACGGCAGAAGTATTGCTGGGTAACTATACCTGCATATACACATACTTACATATGCAACTCAATGAGATGCTTGTAAGATGGCATGTGTGCTTTATTACTTGGTGCGATTTTTTAAACGCAAATTCGGCAAGTGAGTTGTGATTCTCGTTCGTTTGTGAGAATCATCTCCTTATAGAGGCCGGGTTTGATGTTGAAAAGTCGCTGCGAAGCCACTTGAAAAGACTTTTGACATGGTCGAAATCATGATCGTGGTAGTCTGCAGCCAAGTAATAAATGTCACCATGCCATTTGTAAATAAATTTGCATTCTATTAAATATAGAAGCAAAATGGTCTTGAGCCAGGACAATATCCCAGTTCAAATCAAATTTTTAAAAAATATTTGTATTGATTTTAAAATGAGATCAAAAATTAAATATTACCAAATATGTTTTAAAAAAATATATTAAACCGAAGTAATGCAAAATCTGTTTTAAGAAGGATTCGTAAAGGAATTTGATTCACTCCATTTTCATTAATTCAAAGAACTCTCACAATTTATCCAAAAAGGAATAACTTTCACCTATGGAAAAATGTCATATAAGCATCGAACGTGCTGGGATCTGTAAATGAACCCATTCCTCCCAGTGACAACCCTATTTTAAAATCATGTGTGATTCGCCCAAAAAAGAATTACTTCCATATCATCTTTTCACTAGTTGAAGCTATGATTAACCATTTCTCCGTCGTGATATTTTTTGCTGGGTACTTATTACCATCTATTTTACACATGTGGCGTATTAGTGATACAATATACACATATAAATCATACGCCAGGCAGTACCACCCTACGGTTACTTAGTTAAATTGCGTATTTGTGAGGAAATTTAGTTTGAACTAAATCGAGGGGTGGATTTTTCTAAGACTTACAAAAATTATATTTTTGGAGAGCAATGCTAACCAACTTGGTAAGTTTATTAAAGGGACGGACATTATGGTTAAATTTTGCTGCTTTTTTAGACTAACCTATCAAGTGATGTGAAATTGTTGTAAAAACCATATCTCAGACAGATTTGGAAAAAGGTGTCCACCGAAAATGGATTTAATACTAAAAATAGGTGATTTTCAACATCATTTATTTGAAATGTTGCATCGTTCATTTTACGATAGTAAACAATTTTGTAGAGTTATTATTATTGAAAAAAATGTAAAGATCCAACAGGCCAAAATTTCAAAAAATTATAAAAAAATGTATGGCTACGAAAAATAAACCTAATAATAATGATATGTGCCAGTTAGAATGATAGTGGTCTAAGTCAAATATCCAAAAAAAATGAGTTATGCCAATTTTTCTCTTTTATTTTGTTCAGATCTCTATTTAAAGAACTTTTATTTTTTACATTTATAAAATTTACAATGATATTTCTCATTTTATGCACACCAAACTTATCTTTAGTGTTAGTTTGAAAGTGGTCAAAGTCACACTATAGCCATTGACATTGCTGCGTGGTGATGTAAATAAACATTTTTTATTTCCATTTTAGGTGATTCAGATAATTTGAATAACATATAAAATTAAATTGTTTGAAAAGTGCATAATTATTGCAATATAAAGTTTCTAGGCGAACAACCTGTAAATATTTATAGATATCATTATTGTTAATTTTTTTAATAAAATATTTTGTGTTTTCCTTAATTTTTGGTAAGGAAATATTGCTTTTGCGAAAAAAATAAAATATGTTATTGTTCATATTTTTCCCCAACTTAGTTTAAGTTCGAAGAAGGGCGAAATTGCCACGAACCTTCTGGTACCTCCCACACAAATAGCCCATATTACAAGGTTAACTTAAAACCCATATAACTTCCACACCGATAATCGGAATCACCTTTATTTTGGTATTTGATAATGCTAAAGTGATTATAACTTTAAGTGTACTAAATATGACAGGTTTTCTCACGCCCCTTCCATATATATACTGTGAAATACTGTGAAATTTGATATTTAGCAATGCTTCCGGCAGATATCTTCCCGGCCAATTATGATGTTCAGAAGTTTAAAACAAGAGTCAACAAATCTACTCCCTCTTTCCTCCTCCCAATAGCTTACGCCAACGTAATGCGCTGCATTTATAGGGGACATCCCCTGAGTGTTGGTTTAGTAAAAAAAATCATTTGCAATTTGTTATTTGAAAATGTTTGTAGAATCACTTTAAACATAAAAAATATTTACGCTTTAGCCACGCCCCTTCTTGTACCTCCCACACAATTGTATCTATCCTAGGTAATATTAAATCCTTCATAACTTCTATACTCCATGCACCAGTATAGTAGTTATGACCACTATGACTTGATATTGATCATGTTTTTACAATTGATTACGGAATGTGAAAGCTGGGACCATGTGATACGAACCTCCTAGCACCTTCCACACAAATTATCCTGCCCTACATAAAATTGTATTCCTTATAACTTTCGTATATATGTTCCCTGAGAGTGAGGGTATATATAAGTCGGTTTAGCCGACTGAAGCTTACTTACTTGTTTTTATAAAAGTCCGAAATAGTAGTAGAATATTCAAAGACAAAAATTTTGTGTTTCGGTGGAGAAATATGTTCCAATTGACTTAAACCTAACTGGCACATATTTCATATGAAAAGTACCCCCAAAAGGGGTATGTATACCAAATTGGTGTGTGTTTTTGAAGAAAAAACTCAGGTATCTATTTAATTCTAACGTTGTGTTAATGTTGACACACTCTGAGGTAATTTCCAAATTTTATTCAATTTTTTGGTTGCATTATTTTTAACTTTTCCTACTTTCAGTGGATGAGTTACATTCTCGAATGTGAGTAGTCACAAACCCACATCCACTCACATCTGTACATCACGTACACATACACATGTATATGTGTATGTGTGTGTAATTGTTTACATTTATTTATGTAGATAAATGCATAATATGCCCGTGCCTATATTTGTAACGTTGTGGTATAATTAAGTACTATAACACTCATTAAATAAAACAGTACACACAGATATATACGTACGCAAAGGGTTATCTGAGAAGTGCTATATATTATCGGAACATATTTTAATTGAAAATAAAGCGCCAGTCAAAAATGTTGGAAGACAAGATGATTTGTTTTTACTCAAAAACTTGGCATTTCTAGAGGGAATCTATCAATTTTGAATGAAAGTTGTTGTTTACACTGTCCGGAAGTCCGTATTACACTTGAACCAAATGATATACATCTGACAACAAAAACTATGTTACAACAAAACTATGAAAAGAAAAGATCAAATAATAAAACAATTAAAAACGGCGTTAAGTTCGCCCGGGCCGCACTTTATACAGCCTCCGTCATGGATTGCATTCCACATAGGCTGTCGATTTTCGTAGAAGTGCAGTAATATTAAAGGAAAATATATTTTTTATACCCTACACCACTTCGTGGATTAGGGTATTATAAGTTAGTTTTCCGCTAAATGTTTGTAACACCAAGAAATAATCGAGCTAGACCCACCTTTAAGTATACGGATCGGCTTAGAATCACCAGCTGAATCGATTTAACGATGTCTGTCTGTCTGTCCGTCCGTCCATCCGTCTGTCCGTCTGCTGTCCATCTAAGCTTGTTCGCACTCTACAGGTCGCAATTGTTGCCCTATTATCATGTAATTTGGCAGAAGTTACTTTTTAGGGCCAAGGACGATCGGTATTGAATTTGGAGGAAATTGGTTCAGATTTAGATATATCCCCCATATAAATGTAGCTCCCGATTTGATTTTTTCCGCTCTACAATCCACATATTTTACCCGATTTTCTTTAAAATTGGCACAACATTTTATAATCGAACTAGAAACACCAATGCTGAAAGTGGGTAAGATCGGTTCAGATTTAGATATAGCCCCCATACAAATGTCGCTCCCGATTTGATTTTTTCCGCTCTAAAATCCACATATTTTACCCGATTTTCTTTAAAATTGGCACAACATTTTATAATCGAACTAGAAACACCAATGCTGAAAGTGGGTAAGATCGGTTCAGAATTAGATATAGCCCCCATACAAATGTAGCTCCCGAATTGACTTTTTCCGCTCTAAAATCCAAATATTGTACCCGAGTTTCTTTAAAATTGGCACAAAATTTTATAATCTAACTAGAAACACCTATGCTGAAAGTGGGTAAGATCGGTTCAGAATTAGATATAGCCCCAATACAAATGTCGCTCCCGAATGTTTAACCGATTTTGGCCAAACTTTGCATATTATATTTCACCAATAAACATACATGGCGAAAGCGGGTCACATCGTTACAGGTTTCAATATACAAATGTCCATACAAATGTCCTTTCCGATTTAACATTTTTTGCCAAACACATACATTTACATGATTCAAAAATCCTCCCCGATTTTACTTTTTTACCGAATTGAATTGTAATGAGAGAGAGAAAGTGGGGTGTATCATATAGTGGCTCCGTCCGTCTGTAGCTTTGCCTTACTTGTTTGGGAGATGCCTATATGTCCATACTTTGGTATAACCCAAATTCGGTCCCATTTTGCAGATCATTATATGTTTGAACTAGGAATGCCTACCGTGAATGAGAAATATATAGGCGCATGTTTTGGCGCAGGCTTCAAGTGTTGTTATAGGCCTTCAAATGTCCGTCCGATTCATCCTATTACCGCTGTATAATCTGTATTTATCTTTGGATATTGATCAATTTTTTCAGATCATGTTATATTTACTTTACTCGGAATATCTGCTTGCACATTGGATCAATTACTTTATTATTTAGCATACTCATTAAATTTGACTAAAGATGAATTTATGGTAACTGTATAATTTATATGAACTACACTAAATTGCTCTCATGAAATACCTGGGTTTAGTAATCAAAGCGAGGTATATACGCAGGGAGTGGTATAGGGTATTATATAGTCGGCCCCGCCCGACTTTAGCCTTTCCTTACTTGTTTTAATATAGCCAAACCAAAACAAATACAAATATTGAAAAAAATAATTTTATAAATAAATATAAAATTTTTATTATTTCAAACCACGCTTATAATGATGAAATAATAATATAATAATGAAATAATACTTCAAGTCAATTCAAAAAATAGATATTCTTATATTTATATTTTCAAAAAGCTTAAATACCATAAATAGATAGGGCGTGCTACAGTTGGTTGTATTTCCATTCTATTTTAATTCCAAAAGTATACATTTTTATAGTCCATTATCTGACGTACATAGTGCAAAATAAACTAACTTGATGATTCAACCAATTTTTGCCGTAAAAGTAAAAAGTACTAATTTGGAGAAATCTTTTTATTTTGCGTGTCTATGCAGTCAGAGGAATGTATACACCGAATTCCATGATTCTAGATGCTGTCATTTTGTTGGTACCATTTTATCCCCATTCTAGCCTCATTTCAGCTTTAGTCGTTTAGTTGGTAATACTTTTATCCCTCTGTACCCATTGTATCCCTTGAAAGTACGAATTTGCAAAAGAACTTTTATTTCCGTGTCCAGGAAGTCAGAGGAATGTGTACTCTTAACTTCATGACTCTAGCCGTGGTCATTTGGTTGATACTGTTTGCATCCCCTTTTTCCATTTTAACCCCAAAAAGTACGAATTTCGAAAAATCCGTTTATTTTACGTGTCTACGCAATCAGGGAATGTATGCACCGAATGTATACAAGTATTTCAGATGCAGTCCTTTTGGTTTATACCATTTTTATCCCTCCATTTTACACTTTGAAAGAACGAATTTGGGAAAAATACGTTTATATTATGTATCTACTCAATTAGAGGAATGTACACACCGAATTTGGTACCATTTTTATCCCTTTTTGCCCCACTTCACACCTTACGAATAAGGATCACTTTATGGTGTACATTTTTATTATAGGTGGAATGCGCATACCGAATATCAAGTATACACAAGCTTTCATATTGAAAACACATGCTTAAATACTCTAATATCTTAACAGTTATTATGGGTATTTTCAGTCCTTGTGAGGGGAAATTTTTCCCTTTAGGCCGATTTCGCCCAGTTTCAAACCCAACCGAACTACGACTATAAGGCGCATTTGTGGAAAATTTGGATGTCCTAGCTTCTTTTGTTTAGATGCTAGCGTGCTTTCAACAGACGGACGGACGGACGGACATGGCTAGATCGTCTTAGAATTTTATGACGGTCGATATTTCAAGTTAACATACCCCCATCCAGGATGTGGAGGGTGTAAAAACAAAGCAGACGAAATTAAGTGGGGTACGACTTAAACATGTTGTTGCTTGAACATAGCAACAACAAAAACTCTGTGTGCATTTTTCGCCAATTGCGATTACACTCGAGAAGAAGTGTGGACATTTGTTTGTTTTCTGTAACTACTGACTGGGATTTTTGGGTGTATATTTAAGTCCGAAGCAGTTCTCATTCAATTTAGTTTGCGAGGCAGATATACAACCAATAATAACCGGAGTAGTGGTTGCATTGCACTGGGCATTGATAAGGGTGAGGAGCGTCCTTTGAAATGATCGCCAGTCCTGCTAGCAACTGAGATAATATAGAGTTAATTGGCCTTTTTAGTTTTTCATTTTTCCATCCTGTTGCCCCTTAAAAGGACTACAAATTTCCAAAGGATACAAATTTTCAAAAATTATCTTTCAAAAATTATTAGCATCCTATGACACCGGTATAAATACCAACTCAAAGAAGACAATATGTGGTAAAAATACTGTAAATTTCAAGCTTCTATCTGTATTAGTTTAATATTAACAACCAGAGTCATAAAAAATCATAACAACAAACGACTCTACAAAAACGTCAACTAGAAAAAACATCTTCATCATTTGCACTATTACCGTCTCGTAAAATAAATAAATAAATAAAATGTATAGTGTCATATATAAATGACTCCTCCCTCAGTGGGAGGTCCATAATTATTGGAAACCTGTTCACACATGCTTAAATACTCTAAAATATTAGGAGTTATTATGGGTATTTTCAGTCCTTGCGAGGGAAAATGTTTTCTCTTTAGGCCGATTTCGCCCAGTTTCAATCCCAACCGAATTACGACTATAAGCCGCATTTGTGGAAAATTTGGATGTCCTAGCTCCTTTTGTTTAGATGCTAGCGTGCTTTCAACAGACGGACGGACGGACATGACTAGATCGTCTTAGAATTTTATGACGGTCGATATTTCAAGTTAGTATACCCCCATCCATTAGGTGGAGGGTATAAAAAAAAAAAGACAAAATTAAGTGGGGTACGACTTAAACATGTTGTTGCTTGAACATAGCAACAACAAAACATTGTGTGCCTTTTTACGCGAATTACGATTACACACGAGAAGAAGTGTGGACATTTGTTTGTTTTCGGTAACTACTGACTGGGATTTTTGGGTGTATATTTAAGTCCGAAGCAGTTCTCATTTAATTTAGTTTGCGAGGCAGATATACAGCCAATAATAACCGGAGTAGTGGTTGCATTGCACTGGACATTGATAAGGGGGAGTAGCGTCCCTTGAAACGATCGCCTGTCCTGCTAGCAACCGAAACAAATAAACGTCACACACTTCTTTTTAAAATACTTTGTTTTCTGTTGAAGAAAACAAATGACCTCGAACCTGAGTAAGAGTTTAAACAAAAACTATTCATCTGAAACTATAGGTAATATAGAGTTAATTGGCGTTTTTAGTTTTTCATTTTATCATCCTGTTGCCCCTTAAAAGGACTAAAAATTTCCAGCGGATACAAATTTTCAAAAATTATTTTTAAAAATTATTAGCATCCAATGACACCGGTATAAATGACAAATCAAAGAAGACAATATGTGGTAAAAATACTTTAAATTTCAAGCTTCTATCTGTATTAGTTTAATATTAACAACCATTCAAAAGTGTGCCTCTTTAAAAACTAGATATGAATAAACTAGAAAAACATCCCTATTATTACCATCTATTTTACACATGTAGCGTATTAGTGATACGAAATACACATATAAGCCATACGCCACGCAGTACCGCCCTTCGGTTACTTAGTTAAATTGCGTACTTGTGAGGAAATTTAGTTTGAACTAAATTGGGGAGTGAATTTTACTAAGATTTACAAAAATTATATTTTTGGGAGCAATGCTGACCAACTTGGTTAGTTTATTAAACGGACGGAATATTCTTATAGATAATTTCGTCGAAATTGAATATTTTTATAGATAATTTCGTCGAAATTGAATATTTTTATAGATAATTTCGTCGAAATTGAATATTTTTATAGATAATTTCGTCGAAATTGAATATTTTTATAGAAAATTTCGTCGAAATTGAATATTTTTATAGAAAATTTCGTCGAAAATGAATATTTTTATAGAACATTTCGTCGAAATTGAATATTTTTATAGAACATTTCGTCGAAATTGAATATTTTTATAGAAAATGACGTCGGAATTGAATATTTTTATAGAAAATTTCGTCGAAATTGAATATTTTTATAGAAAATTTTGTCGAAATTGAATATTTTTATAGAAAATTTCGTCGAAATTGAATATTTTTATAGAAAATTTCGTCGAAATTGAATATTTTTATAGAAAATTTCGTCGAAATTGAATATTTTTATAGAAAATTTCGTCGAAATTGAATATTTTTTTAGAAAATTTCGTCGAAATTGAATATTTTTATAGAAAATTTCGTCGAAATTGAATATTTTTATAGAAAATTTCGTCGAAATTGAATATTTTTATAGAAAATTTCGTCGAAATTGAATATTTTTATAGAAAATTTCGTCGAAATTGAATATTTTTATAGAAAATTTCGTCGAAATTGAATATTTTTATAGAAAATTTCGTCGAAATTGAATATTTTTAGAAAATTTCGTCGAAATTGAATATTTTTATAGAAAATTTCGTCGAAATTGAATATTTTTATAGAAAATTTCGTCGAAATTGAATATTTTTATAGAAAATTTCGTCGAAATTGAATATTTTTATAGAATATTTCGTCAAAATTGAATATTTTTATAGAAATTTTCGTCGAAATTGAATATTTTTATAGAAATTTTCGTCGAAATTGAATATCTTTATCGAAATTTTCGTCGAAATTGAATATTTTTATAGGAAATTTCGTCGAAATTGAATATTTTTATAGAAAATTTCGTCGAAATTGAATATTTTTATAGAAAATTTCGTCGAAATTGAATATTTTTATAGAAAATTTCGTCGAAATTGAATATTTTTATAGAAAATTTCGTAGAAATTGAATATTTTTATAGAAAATTTCGTAGAAATTGAATATTTTTATAGAAAATTTCGTAGAAATTGAATATTTTTATAGAAAATTTCGTAGAAATTGAATATTTTTATAGAAAATTTCGTAGAAATTGAATATTTTTATAGAAAATTTCGTCGAAATTGAATATTTTTATAGAAAATTTCGTCGAAATTGAATATTTTTATAGAAAATTTCGTCGAAATTGAATATTTTTATAGAAAATTTCGTCGAAATTGAATATTTTTATAGAAAATTTCGTCGAAATTGAATATTTTTATAGAAAATTTCGTCGAAATTGAATAGTTTTATAGAAAATTTCGTCGAAATTGAATATTTTTATAGAAAATTTCGTCGAAATTGAATATATTTATAGAAAATTTCGTCGAAATTGAATATTTTTATAGAAAATTTCGTCGAAATTGAATATTTTTATAGAAAATTTCGTCGAAATTGAATATATTTATAGAAAATTTCGTCGAAATTTAATATTTTTATAGAACATTTCGTCGAAATTGAATATTTTTATAGAACATTTCGTCGAAATTGAATATTTTTATAGAAAATTTCGTCGAAATTGAATATTTTTATAGAAAATTTCGTCGAAATTGAATATTTTTATAGAAAATTTCGTCGAAATTGAATATTTTTATAGAAAATTTCGTCGAAATTGAATATTTTTATAGAACATTTCGTCGAAATTGAATATTTTTATAGAAAATTTCGACGAAATTGAATATTTTTATAGAAAATTTCGTCGAAATTGAATATTTTTATAGAACATTTCGTCGAAATTGAATATTTTTATAGAAAATTTCGTCGAAATTGAATATTTTTATAGAAAATTTCGTCGAAATTGAATATTTTTATAGAAAATTTCGTCGAAATTGAATATTTTTATAGAAAATTTCGTCGAAATTGAATATTTTTATAGAAAATTTCGACGAAATTGAATATTTTTATAGAAAATTTCGACGAAATTGAATATTTTTATAGAAAATTTCGACGAAATTGAATATTTTTATAGAAAATTTCGACGAAATTGAATATTTTTATAGAAAATTTCGACGAAATTGAATATTTTTATAGAAAATTTCGTCGAAATTGAATATTTTTATAGAAAATTGAATATTTATCATAGGGTACAAACGAGTATTTAAAATAATTTTTTTGAAAAATTGTATCCTTTGGAAGTTTGTAGCCCTATAAAGAGGCAACAGCATAAGGAAATGAAAAACTAAAAACGCCAAATAACTCCATTTTGCCTATAGTTTTATACTTATATAATCCGGTCCGAGTGTAACGACTTTTTTAAAAATTGTCGTACGATGTTATAAAAGATGTTTTTTTGAAAATTCAAACATTTAATATTCTTTGGATGGCAACATATAAGATAACCCTTTACATATGCTGGCCCATCTTGCCATAAATACTCTTTATCTCAGGCACATGCACAACACAGAAACAAGATTATAACTGCCACAGATATACTGGGGACACACACGAACAAACGGACATTCATGCAACAGACTCGTACCACATATAGCCACGGGAGTCTTGTTGTATTCATTTGTCCGCCACAGATGTACACTCTCATTCGCTCATTTGTCCGTGGCATGATGGAAAAAAGGAATACATGCACACATGCATATATGCGAATTTGGACACACACGTATCCGAATCCGCAGTTGTATCCTCCGCTTCCTCCTCTTCCTCCTCATCCTCATCATCTACTTTGGTACTTACCATGATAGTGAACTTTTGGATTTCCACGGTGCAGCTCATACAGAATGGACACATCATTGTAGTAGACGGACTTTAACGAACCGACGAAATTATTATGCGATGCCAAACCCTTCTTCTTATGCAAATCGGGGCCACCGCCGAAATAAATTTCCGGATCAAAGAGCAGATTGCCACTGGCCGTCGCCGGTATTTCGAGTATCTTCATCTGTTCGTCGAGTATGATGCGCACGGTGCGCTGGTCATGGTAGATGGTCAAATTGTGCCAATAACTACGTGTCAGCTCATCCGTCAGTATGGTCGACATGACATTGTCACCGAAATCCATCTCAACATAAATCGACTGATTCTTAATGGACGCGGCAATGTACTGATGTTTCAGCGACTCACCGCTGGCATAGAACAGGGCCGAGTCATCGAATTGTGTGCGAAACATGAGGCTGATACGTGTCGTCGATGAATGGACACGATCCTTCCAATCATAGATGCGATACGAGACGTAGCTGGCACCACGTAATGTTATAATTGTTGCAGCTGTCAGCGGACGGATGAATGGAGAGGGAGAGAGAGAAAGAGAAAAAAGAAATGAAATTAATTAACGACATGTTATTTTAAAGTAGATTTATTCATTAATATAGTTGGGACAGGTTCTATGTGGACAGTAATTATCAGATGTTGTCAGTTGTTATAAGTTATTATGATTAACCATGGCATTATAAACTAATTGAAAAGGATTGGGTGATGATATTACAAAAGGCGAAGATTTGATTTTTTTATTAATATATCAAAATATCAAACAATGTTTGAGGAGAAACAGCTAATTATGTACCTTACACCAAGTAATACATTACATAGTATTGCCGACAGTTTATATGCTGTCTGACTGTACGTAGAGGTGCAGTAACGTATTAGGAAAATTCTGATATTTTCTATGCAAATTGCGTAAGAAATAAAAAATAAAATATAATAAAATTTTCCAACAAGAGGTGTCATTTTGGTATTCAAAGAAAAATGCCATTTTTTAAGAAAAATGATCGGATGTTTATTTAATAATAAAGAGGAAGGTATGCCGTTAATAATGAAAAACAACAATAAACAAATGGCCACCACGCATATCCTTTTCATGAAATTTTCCATAACCAATTCGCAAAGTGGCTGCCCTATGTCCTCGATATCGTCACGAATTCTATCTTTGAGGTCTTGAATCGACGCTGGCTGTTGGCGTAGACCTTTTCTTTCACGTGGCCCCAAAGAAAGAAGTCGCAAGATGTTAAATCACAAGATCTCGGTGGCCAATTGTGATCACCTCTTCGAGAGATAACATGGTCCGGAAACTTTTCCCGTAAAAGTGCAATGGTTTCGTTGCTTGTGTGGCACGTAGCGCCGTCTTGTTGAAAGTAAACGTTGTCCAGATCAATGCCATCCAACTCCGACCATAAAAAATCATTAATCATCTTTCGATAGCGCAATCCATTCACCGTAACTGTTCGTCCAACCTCATTTTCGAAAAAGTAAGGTCCAATGAACCCACCGGACCATAAACCACACCAAACAGTCACACGATGAGGATGGAGAGGCTTCTCAACAATAACTCTTGTTTTTGCTTGTTGACGTAGCCACCGAAGTGAAAATTGGCCTCATCAGTCAAGATGATGCATGGATTTTCGATGGAATCGGATCATTTTCATTCATCTCAGGGACCCAATCAGCAAAGATACGACGTTGTTGATGGTCGGGCGGCTTGAGTTCTTGTGTTAACTGAACTTTATAAGCCTTTACTTTATAAGACCCAAGTCTTTATGCAAAATACGGTGTAATGACGTTTGTGGAATGCCCAATTCCAAAGAACGACGAGGAATAGACAAATCTGGGTTTTCTTCAACACTTTTGTTGATGTAGCCCATCAACAATATTCTCATTTGTTCTTGAGCGACGTGCACAGGTTTTATTCTTCACAACTTGTCCCAACAGCTCGAATTTTTCCTCCAATTTCTGTATTCCGGTCCAACAAGGTTCTTCACGACGACTCGAAAACGCTTCAGATTTGCGAACTGTGATTGCAAGATTTTCACCATCTTTGTAGTGAAGTTCAATTATTTTTAATGCTTTGTTGAAGCGTGTATCGTTCCATTTTTACTTGTCAAATGTCAAAGAATAAAAGCTTCAAAAGTGACAGCTACCGAAATATCTGGTGATTAAAAATAACACCTCTTGTTGGAAAACCCTGTATATACATCGAATTTCATTATTGTTGCTGCGACCGTTAGTACCATTTTTATCCCCTTCTTCTCTGTGTCCCACTAGAAGTAGGAATGTCAAAAAATCTCTAATTTTTCGCATTTACATAGTCATTCACCGAATTTTATGAATCTAGCTACCAATTTTATCCACGTTCCCATTTTCCCCCTAAAAATACTAATATCTATATATCGCATTTTTTTCGCATCTACTCAGTCAGAACGTATACATATGCATCGAATTTCGTATTTCTAGTTTCCGTCGTTTGATTGGTAATATTTTTATACCATTTTCGCTCCAAAAGTACGAAAATTGAAAGATCTTTCATTTTTTGCCTTTACACAGTCAGAGGATTGTGTACTCCGAATTTTATGAATTTATCTGCAGCCATTTGGTTGGTACTAATTGTATACCCTTTCCCATCCCCCCCACCTAAAAGTACCAAAAAGTCCCACCCCCAAAAGTAAAAATATCGAAAAATATTTAATAATCTTTATGGTGCGCGACTACATGATCAGAGGAATATATACATCGAATTTTGTGATCTCAAATTCAGTTGTTTTGTTGGTACAAATTTTACCCCTATCTCCCCGCTTCCCCCCTTAAAAGTACGAAATTCGAAAAATCGCTTTATTTCACAAGTCTACTCAATTAACATGATCGAATTTGATGGTTTAGTTAGTTTAGATTGGTACCATTTTTATCCCAAAAAAATTACATGACTCCGATTTTTCTAAAAATCCTACGAAATATGAAAAAAAAATAATATTTTTGCAGAGTTATAGGCATTTGAATTTTCCCGCAAAAATTTAAAAATACTTGTTAGCAGGATGTAATCAAATCTTTGTAATTCGCAATTAGTTTAACGAAACCTTGTATAAAAAGTCTGCAGGAGTACTTTAATCCTATTAAATAATTTATAACCTTCACTATTAAGGTTAACAAGCATTTTAATATTTCCAATTTTGGTATCGATTTTTAAAAATTATATTCATATATTCATCATATTTTGATATATTTTTAATTTTGTCCAGGCAACAGGACGATGCATATTAATTTTTAATGCGATTATTGTTGAATTTTTCGTGATAATGATAGTGAATATTTGTTGTAACTTGTATATTTGTATACCCTCACTCTACAGAGTAGGAGGGTATACAGGGTTGCCCATATTCGACGGACCCATGTTTTTTTTAAAAAAATCAAAGAAAAAAATAAAAATTTGGCGGTTGGCAATCTTAATCATTTAATTTGTTCCAAGTAGATTTGTTTACATCAATTTTTGAATATGATATCTCTCAAATGGCCGCCTCTGGCGTTGATGGCGTATTGTGCCCTTTTTGCAGCATTTTCCATCGTTTTCGCCAACATTTCGGCCGGAATAGCCGCTATTTCTTCACGAATATTGTCCTTGAGCTCTTCTACGGTCCTTGGCTTGTTAACGTAAACCTTTGACTTCAAATATCCCCACAAGAAGAAGTCAGGCGGCGTCAAATCGGGCGAACGCGGTGGCCAGTCCAAATCACCACTTGACCGTTTTCGCACGAACGCCGCACCAAACTGTGACTTTTTCGTCATGAAGAGGCACTTCTTGAATCTCCTGAGGATTTTCAGTGGCGTAAATACGGCAATTTTGCTTATTTACGGTCCCATTCAATGTGAAATGGGCTTCATCGGACATGATAATTTTGTTCCAAAATTGCTCGTCATCTTCGGCCATTTCGATGACTCTTTGGGCCCATTCCAATCGACGAGGCTTGTCCACAGGCAACAATCTTTGCGTCAATTGAATTTTGTACGGGAACAAATGCAAATCAACGCGAATAATCCGTTGTAAAGTGGACCGAGCCATGCCCAACTGCTGAGAACGGCGTTTTTGGGATGTTCTTGGGGACCTCTCAACACTGGCTCGTACGGCAGCGATATTCTCGGCCGATCGCCTTGGTCGACTTTTATTTGGCATCTTCGGATTAGAAAGAGCCTCACCAGTCGAAAATTTTTCGTATAAACGCTTAATGGTGTTCTTAGAAGGCGCATTTCTCACATTTTTTAATATTTTAAAAACACGTTGAGTTTTCACAATTGACTTGTTCTGTTGAATGTAAATTTCAACTATTTCAGAGCGCTCGCGTGGCGTGTATTGTTGCATGGTAAAAATCTGCTTGGACTGACGCTTCAAATGCGGTATGTCATTAAGCGATCTGACATCTCTGTCAAAAGTTATGGCGTTGCCAGATGGGTCCGTCGAATATGGGCAACCCTGTATATCATTTGGGACAGAAAAAAAGTGTAACGCTTTGAAGGAGTGACTTAAGACCCTAAGTATGTTTGGGCCAAATCCGTTTATTGACTTTTTAAGGTGTTTGAGTCATGACCGTCCGTCCGTCTGGCTGGTGTACACGACAACTCTCGAAAGGAGTTAAGGAATCGACTCAAACTTTGCACATGGTAATATTTTGCCCAAACTTAGTTTAAGTACGAAGATGAGCAAAATTGCCACACCCCTTTTGGTATCTCCCAAACAAAAAGGTCATATTCCTATGTTAAATTAAAACCAATATAAATACCAAACGGATATCCGGAATCAGATATATTTTGGTAATTGATAATTTTTTTAATAATCACTTTAAGTGTAGAAATTATGGCGGGTTTTGCCACGACCCTTCCAGTACCTCCCACACAGATCGCGCAAAACTACGTAAAATTAAAGCTGTTATAACTACTATACTAATGATCGGAATACTGTACAATTTGGTATTTAGCAATGCTTTTATAGTGGTTACATTCGCATAGAATATGGGCGATATTGCCATACCCTTTCTGGCACCTCCCACACACTTCTATACTGGTGCATGGAATCCACTATGACTTGATATTTGATCATGTTTTTACAATTGTTTTATAAATATGAAGACTGGAACCTTGCGATACGAACCTCCTAGTACCTTCCACACAAATTATTCTGACCTACGTGAAATTTTATTCCTTCTAACTTCCGTATATATGTTTTGTTTAGTGTTTATCCTCTGATGATGGTGGACGAAGACATCCGAAATATTGGGAAAATTAAATAAAAATAAATATTAAAACATGGCCTCAAGCTGAATCAATCAATAGGAAAATTAAAAAAATCATTTTTAATAATTTAATTTTAAATTTTGATATATATATATATTCTGATATATTTTCTCTTCTGTCCGGAAAATTTTTTGCAGCAGATTAAAAGGTTTATATTTAAAAAAAGACAACATAAACCTTATAAATAAAATATATATAAATCGTCGGAGCAAAGGTAGATAAATGATTTCCCAATTATTCAGGAGAGCACAAAACTGAAAATTTTTTTTATTTCGCAATAACTTTAGTATAGTTGATTTTTTTCCTACGCCATTTCTTTAATAATATCTTTAACTGTTTTAATTTTAATTGGTTTTGTTTTTTATCAAAGATCATTTGTGTCAGTGATAATGTTCTAAGTCACACTTTATCCGTTTTGAGATATGTTCATATTTGAGTCAATTGAAAAATATTTTTCCACCGAAGAACATTTTTTTTAGAATATCCTACTACTATATAGAACTTTTATAAAAAAAGTCGACAACTTTGATACCTCTAAGGAAACTACAACTCTCAGAGGATGCACTGACTTAGACCAATATAATTTTTCTCAAAATTAATAAATAAACAACAACATATTTTATTTTAATTCGAAAAATTAATATTTCCTTACCAAAAATGAAAGAAAGGACAAAATATTTTATTTAAAAAAGGACTTATTTCTACAAATATTAACATTCTGCATCAAAGACACCCGATATTTTAAATATAATGACCACATATATGAACAAAGGAAAGGAATGCCCATGGGCTCCCCGGTTTCTCCTGTGATCGCTGACATTATCATGGAAGAACTGGTGGACGCTACAATGGAGAAATTGACGACAAAACCAAGAATTCTCACAAAATATGTAGACGATTTGTTTGGGATACTAAGGAAGGAAGAAGTTGACAATACCCTAAAAACACTGAACTCATTTGATCGACAAATACAATTCACTACGGAAAGAGAAGAAGACAATAAACTGCCATATCTTGACTCTATAATTCATAGACAAGGAAACCTGCTAAAATTGAACTGGTACCAGAAGCCAACGTCATCAGGAAGACTTATAAATTTTCATTCCAAACACCATAGACGAACAATAATCAACACAGCGACGAATTTTATAAATAGGGTATTCAATATAAGTGACTCATCATTTCACAAAGACAATGAACGCAAAATCAAAAAAATTCTACGATCAAATGACTTCCCTAAACAAACCATCGACGATCTGATAAACCATACTAAGATGAAAAAACATAAAAATGACAAAGAGAAGGAGGAGAAAATCTATAAACCGCTGACGTATGTACAAGGATTTTCTGAAAGGTTCAAAAATGCTGACATTTATAACAAAGACAATTTTCAATTAGCACTCAAAACAAATAGTACAGTAAATAATTTATTCAGCAAAACTAAATCTAAGATAAAAAAGAGGACAAGTCTAATGTAGTATATAAGATTCCTTGTAATGGTGACAAGTCCAACATATGCCAAAAGGTATATGTTGGTATTACCAAGACGAAACTAAAAACTAGACTTTCTTCACATAAATCGGACGAAAAAGCAACTGACAAGCCAATTGAGCAAAAAACAGCTCTTGCGGCCCACTGTGCTCTGACAGGCCGTACGCCAAACTTCAAAGACGTACAAATATTAGCAGAGGAGAGAAATTATAAGCGAAGATTTACTCTTGAAGTATTGAACATTATTGACGTTCCCACGGAGAAGAGGATGAATTACGAAACAGACACAGAGAATTGCGCGAAAAATTTTCGACATATAATACAAAAAATACAGCCGACAAAGAGAGACTTTTAGTTGACAATAATTTGTGCAGACAACAGGACGACGCCTATTAATTTTTAATTGTTTATCCCCTGATGATGGTTGACGAAGGCAACCGAAATATTGGGAAAATAAAATAAAAATAAATAGTAAAACAACACCACCAGTTTTTCCATGGCCTCAAGCTGAATTAATCGATAAGAAAAAAAATAATAATAAATAATTTAAATAAAATAAAAACAAATGTATATAAATATTTACAGGTTGTTCGCCAAGAAACTTTATGTTGAAATTATTATGTACTTTTCAAATAATTTCATTTTATATGTATGTTATTCACATTATCTGAATCACTTAAAGTGGACATTATAAAAGAAAAATATTTGTTTGCATCAACACACATCAATGTCTGTTGATATAGTGTGACTTAGAACACTTTCAAACTAACTCATGGTGCAAAAATGAGAAATGTAATTGTAACGGTACATTTTTTATAAATGTCAAAAAGAAAGGTTCTTAAATTAGAGATCTGATCAAAGTGAAGAGAATCTCAAATTTATATAAACTGGCACACATATAATAAAAAAATACTTTGACTAAATTTATCTTTGGTTTGTTGTATGCACAATATTTGGGCTTTATCACCGTCGTAAGCTATACAATTACAATTACAATTATATATTTCTCAATGTGAATTTATTCCATTCTGATCATAAATTATATTAAAATCTGTACCCAGACAGTGTCGCCAAACGTCTGTTAACCGTTACTCTTAACCTCTTCCTCGTCCCCGCGGCTCCTAGAAAAGACTCAATTTGACTCTATATTTATCCCGTAACATTGAAATCATCATAACATTGAAACCATTTCATTAACATCTCGCTCAAAGTATACAACTTTCACAAGGTGTTCTCTAGGATACCTAGCTAAAACAGCTGTGAAATGAAATAATTTATGAAATATTTAAAATTTTAAAAATCTTCAATTTAAATGGAACAGATTTCACTGTCATAACATTTGCATTTTCAATTGATTGATGTCTGCTGGCAGACACACGACGAATCTCTATCAAGTTCCCCGTCGACATACTGCAGCAGTGACAGATAATTGAAAGTGACGCACTACTGGATGTGGGTAAAGGTGTCAAGAATCCAAGCATACACCACACGCACACACTTGTGCTTGCTGCCTATCCAAGGACAATTTGCACAGTGGTGGCAAGTCAAAAATACGGTGATATTTGTTATGTATCTCGGAGATTTATAGAATTTATTCGAATAATAGATTTCAGATTTTATTTTTGCAGGGCTTTCAAAGAAGAAAAACTTCAAGTAATTTGAAAAGCAAACAGAACGATCAAGCGTATTTGAATTGAAATCGAGAAATTTTGAGATTGCAATTATGAGCAGAATCCTAATTAAAATATATATCTATATATATAAAAGAGTTGCTTTACTGACTGACTGACTTATCATTAGACAGCGGATTTATATGCAAAATCATATTTTGAACATATGGTTATTATTGAATGCCGACTTTAGCAAAATGATTTTCATGATAAGAAAATTAAAAAACCGATCTAACCAATTTTATATTAACATATATGCCATTACGATTTCCATATTCTACACAAATATGGATTAAAAATGGAACTTGCATACAAATCCGCTGTCTACTTATCATTGACCAGCCCCCAGATCTAACGGTGAAGCCAGGGTCATGAAATTTTCAAGATAGTTCCCAAATATGATGTAGACGTCGACTAAGAAAGGATTTTTCGAAATTTATACTTTTAGAGGGTAAAATGGGGAAAAACGGGATAAACATCGAACCTTCGTCCTGACTAAACGGCAGAAGCTAGAAACGTGATATTCGGTGTGTTCCTTGCAATGACCATGCAGTCGAGTGTACAAATAGGGATTTTTCAAAATTTGTACTTCTAAGGGAGGAAAGAGACACAAAGGGATAAAATGGTACCACGGTACGGTATCTACTTTTCTCTGACAATGTAGACTTGCAATATAAATGAATTTTTTTAAATTTGAACTTATAAGAGGTGAGCGGGACAAAAAGGGATAAAAATGGTACCAATTAAAGTATTACTGCTAAAATCGTGAAATTTGGTATGTAAATTCTCTCAAAATTCCTCTGACCATGTATAAGCGCATTAAAATTGGATTTTTCAAAATTTTTACAGTTAAGGGTTGCGAGGGACAAAATGGTACTAATGTAAGAATTGCAGCTATAGTCGCGAAATTTGGTGTGTAAATTCCTTTGATAACGTAGAAGCGCAACTAAATGGATTTTTATACTCTACACCACTTCGTGGACTAGGCTATTATATGTTAGTTTTCCGCCAAATGTTTGTAACACCAGCTAGACCCACTTTTAAGTATACGGATCGGCTTAGAATCACCACCTGAATCGATTTACCGATGTCTGTCAGTCCGTCCGTCTACTGACCATCTAAGCTTGTTCGCACTCTACAGGTCGCAATTGCTGTCCGATTATCATGAAATTTGGCAGAAGTTAATTTTTTGGCCAAGGACGATCGGTATTGAATTTGGAGGAAATCGGTTCAGATTTAGATATAGCCCCATACAAATGTCGCTTCCGATTTCACTTTTTCCGCTCTAGAAACCACATATTGTTCCCGATTTTCTTTAAAATTGGCACAACATCTTATAATCCAACTAACAACACCTATGGTAAAGTGGGTAAGATCGGTTCAGATTTAGATATAGCCCCCATACAAATGTCGCTCCCGATTTGACTTTTTCCGCTCTAGAAACCACATATTGTACCCGATTTTCTTTAAAATTGGCACAACATCATAAAGCTATGACAGTTTAAAGTTTTGAAAATTGAATTTTTGAATATAGTGATCACAGATTATTGTCCTTTTTGTCCCTGGGGCTATATTTAAGGAGTTATGACAGTTTAAAGTTTTGAAAATTGAATTTTTGAATATAGTGATCACAGATTATTGTCCTTTTTGTCCCTGGGGCTAAATTTAAGGAGCTATGACAGTTTAAAGTTTTGAAAATTGAATTTTTGAATATAGTGATCACAGATTATTGTCCTTTTTGTCCCTGGGGCTATATTGAAGGAGCTATGACAGTTTAAAGTTTTGAAAATTGGATTTTTGAATATAGTGATCACCGATTATTGTCCTTTTTTAAGGAGCTATGACATTTTAAAGATTTTCAAATTGAATTTTTGAATATAGTGATCACAGATTATTGTCCTTTTTGTCCCTGGGGCTATATTTAAGGAGCTATGACAGTTTAAAGTTTTGAAAATTGAATTTTTGAATATAGTGATCACAGATTATTGTCCTTTTTGTCCCTGGGGCTATATTTAAGGAGCTATGACAGTTTAAAGTTTTGAAAATTGAATTTTTGAATATAGTGATCACAGATTATTGTCCTTTTTGTCCCTGGGGCTATATTTAAGGAGCTATGACAGTTTAAAGTTTTGAAAATTGAATTTTTGAATATAGTGATCACAGATTATTGTCCTTTTTGTCCCTGGGGCTAAATTTAATGAGCTATGACAGTTTAAAGTTTTGAAAATTGAATTTTTGAATATAGTGATCACAGATTATTGTCCTTTTTGTCCCTGGGGCTATATTTAAGGAGTTATGACAGTTTAAAGTTTTGAAAATTGAATTTTTGAATATAGTGATCACAGATTATTGTCCCTTTTGTCCCTGGGGCTAAATTTAAGGAGCTATGACAGTTTAAAGTTTTGAAAATTGAATTTTTGAATATAGTGATCACAGATTATTGTCCTTTTTGTCCCTGGGGCTATATTTAAGGAGCTATGACAGTTTAAAGTTTTGAAAATTGAATTTTTGAATATAGTGATCACAGATTATTGTCGTTTTTGTCCCTGGGGCTAAATTTAAGGAGCTATGACAGTTTAAAGTTTTGAAAATTGAATTTTTGAATATAGTGATCACAGATTATTGTCCTTTTTTAAGGAGCTATGACAGTTTAAAGTTTTGAAAATTGAATTTTTGAATATAGTGATCACAGATTATTGTCCTTTTTTAAGGAGCTATGACAGTTTAAAGTTTTAAAAATTGATTTTTTGAATATAGTGATCACATATTATTGTCCTTTTTGTCCCTGGGGCTATATTTAAGGAGCTATGACAGTTTAAAGTTTTGAAAATTGAATTTTTGAATATAGTGATCACAGATTATTGTCCTGTTTGTCCCTGTTCGAATTAAGATCGGTTCAGATTTAGATGTAGTCGCCATATAAATGTCGCTCCCGATTTGACTTTTTCCGCTCCAGAATCCACATATTGTACCCGATTTTCTTTAAAATTGGTACAACATTTTATAATCGAACTAGAAACACCTATGATGAAAGTGGATAAGATCGGTTCAGATTTAGATATAGCCCCATACAAATGTCGCTCCCGATTTGACTTTTTCCGCTCTAGAAACCACATTTGAACCCGATTTTCTTTAAAATTGGCACAACATCTCATAATCCAACTAAAACACCTATGGTGAAAGTGGGTAAGATCGGTTCAGATTTAGATATAGCCCCAATACAAATGTTGCTCCCGAATGTTTAATCGATTTTGGCCAAACTTTACATATTATATTTCACCAATAAACAGACATGGTGAAAGCGGGTCACATCGTTCCAGTTTTCAATATACCCCCATAAAAATGTCCTTTTCGATTTAACATTTTGTGTCAAACACATACATTTACATGATTCAAAAGTCCTTCCTGATTTTATTTTTTACCTAATTTAATTGTAATGAGATAGAAAGTGGGGTTTATCAAATAGTCGGCTCCGTCCGACTTTAGCCTCTCCTTACTTGTTTGGGAAATGCCCATACTTTGGTATAACCCATTCTGCTCTATTACTGCTCCAAAAACTACATCTTACATTGGATCTTCATCAAATTTTGCAGATCATTCTATGTTTCCACTAGGAATGCCTACCGTGAAAGAGAAATATAGTGGCTCATGTTTTGCCACAGGCCTCTAGTGTTGTTATAGGGCCCCTTCAAATGTCCGTCCGATTCATCCTATTACCGCTGTATAAACTGTATTTTTCTTTGGATCTTGATCAATTTTTCCAGATCATGTTATATTTACTTTACTCGGAATATCTGCTGGAAAATTGGATCAATTATTTTATCATTTACCATACTCATTAAATTTGACTAAAGATGAATTTATAGTAACTGCATAATTTATATGAACTACATAAAATTGCTCCCATGAAATACCTAGGTTTAGTTATCAAAGCGAGGTATATACGCAGGGAGTGGTGTAGGGTATTATATATTCGGCCCCGCCCGACTTTAGCCTTTCCTTACTTGTTTCTTTTTTTCAAAATTTGTACTTATAAGGGGTGAGCGGGACCAAAAGGGTTAAAAATGGTACCAACCAAAGTATTGCAGCTATAGTCGTGGAAGTTGGTGTGTAAATTCCTGTAAGAACGTAGAAGTGCTAATCTAAATGAATTTTTTGAAATTTTTCTTATAAAGAGTGAGCGGGATAAAAATAGTACCAACACAAGTATTGCAGCTATGGTGATCTTTCAAAATGTGTATTTTCCGGGAAAGAGGTGCAAAAAGTTATAAGTTATATCTAGAAACATTTTACATACGAAGGGATTTCAGCTAAAGCAGTGCACATCGACAGGCACATTCCTTTGATTGTGCTATCTAATAGGAGGTTTCCAAATTACTATTTTAGATTTATATATAAATATAAAAAAATAAAATAAATACTAACCAAAAAAAAGAGACGGATAAAACAAATAACGGGCTTTTTCGCGTGCGAAGCAGCGAGTACTGCTAGTATACAATAATTATTAGATAATTTTTTCTGTTTTGTTGGATATTTATATTTGTGAAACACCAGCTCCAACTCTATAATACGCATAATTTTAGCTTTTTTCCAAGCGATACAGTGGATTCTGATCGAGTTACAGAATTATCAGCAATTTCTGCAAGTTTGGAGCCATTGTGCTTTGGCACACGTACCGCAGACAGCCTTTGCTGCTGCTGCTTCCATTTTGTGTGTCTCTGGCAATGGCATGTCACACGTACCGTGCAGTACAAATGCAACTGCAACTGCAATTGCAATTGCAAATGCACTTCACTGCTTTTGCGTAATGACTCTTGGGCCCGATGACCATTATGCGTCAAAAGTAAACGAAAACAATTTTATGCGAAATAGTGATTCCTTTATGGTGTCAATCCCTGTCGCTGTGCAACAGCAACGACAAATTTACAAGAGTGGCAATAGCCTGCGCCCTCCCACCAACAGGAAAAAGGACGAAGTAACCCCCATCCGTTTGTTCGGTTGTCCGTCTGCTGCTGTCGGTCTGTCTGTCCGTCCGGCTGTCTGTGATATGCGACATAAGTCAACATGTCAGCTTTCCCGGCAATATACAACATTGTCAGTCAGTCAACAGCAACTGGTACTGCAGCAATGCTGCTCGGGCGAATGACAACGCCAGCCACACCAACAACAACAGCAACAGTCAGTTTTGGCAACAATTCTTGCACATTTGCGTTGTTGCGAAATGGTGGCAAAATTAATTTGAATTTCATGTAGTCTGCCTCCCCCCCACAGTAATAGGATCGGATCCGAGATCGCATTCATTACTTTTTGTGTTGTTTTTGGTTCACAACTTGACTGTCAGCCAGTCATTGCTATTGATGTTGTCGGTGTTGTTGGTCATGTTGTTGCTGTTGATTGTTGTTATATGTGTGTGTGTGGTGTCTGGTTGTAGTTGGTCGAGTGCTTTCATGCACCCATGACAGTTGTTAGAACAATTTTCCATTTTATTTTTATTGCTGGCGACAGTGAAGGTGATGTCCTCTGCCAACATCTACATAGAAATGGATGCTTTCTGTGATTATGATGTCCTACAATCTGTGATGTGGGTAAAATGGAACACAACGCATGAAATTGTGGTTGTATCATAATCAAAATATTTCTTGCGGTGTTTACTACCCGTGATTGTAAAAAGTAAAAGAAGTCTAAAGTCTACCAGGGCCGACTATACGATACCTTCGTCGACTATCTAGCCTATTACAAGTTTTTGAATAGCCACCTGGGTGTTTTAAATTTTTGGGAAAATATTTGAAATCATTGAAAAATGTGTTGTTAAACTTTAAATATGTTTGAACTGTAACAACTTGTCAAGAGAAGTACTCAAGACCTTTGCAACGAATTCTTAATCTTAAAAATCTATTCACACAAAATGGGCGTGGCATCTACAATACAAATCATAAATAATGAATCCTATAAACTAAAATTAAAATATTTCACTTTGTGAGCTGGACACTTTCAAAATAATAAATAAATAACCGTTTATATAGTCCGGTTTAGCTCACAAAGCAGAAAATTTATAGATTTGTAGTTTACCGACACCTGTTATCTTAGGCGTAGCGATATATAGATTTGTTAAGAAAAGATTAATTTGTTAAGGAAATGACGATGAGATAGAAAATACAAGTGAAAACGGCGTTAAGTTATATACCCTCCACCATGGATTGCATTCCACAGAGGTTGTCGGTTTTCGTAGAAGGGCAGTAATATTACAGGAAAATATAATTTTTTTAATATAGGCAAACCAAAACAAATATTGAAAAAATAATTTTATAAATAAATATAATATTTTAATTATTTTAAACAATGATTTATTTCAAATCAAAAAATACGTGTTCTTATATTTCTATTTTCAAAAAGCTTAAATACAAATATTGGTATTCTATTTTAATTCAAAAAGTACAAATTTTGAAAATCCATTATCAGACGTACATAGTGCAAAAAAACCTATCTTCATGATACAACCAATTTTTGCCATAATAGAAAAGGTACAGATTTGGAAAAACTTTTTAGTTTTCGTGTCTATGCAGGCAGAGGAATGTATACACCGAATTCCAGCTGCGACCATTTTTACCCCCTTGACGTTTCTACGCAATTAGCATTTCATCATTCTAGCTGTAGTCGTTTAGTTGGTACTATTTTTATCCCTCTGTACGCAATCAGAGTGTATACTCCGAATTTCTTGACTCTAGCTGCGGTCATTTAATTGGTACTATTTTTATCCCCTTTTTCATTTTAACGCCAAAAAGTACGAATTTCGCAAAACCTGTTTATTTTAAGGGTCTACGCAATCAGAGGAATGCATACACCGAATTTCATTATTCCAGGTGTAGCCGGTTGGTTGGTACCATTTTTATCCCTCCGTACCCATTGTATCCCTTGAAAGTACGAATTTGGAAAAAACCTTTTTTTTCATGTCTACGTAGTCAAAGGAATGTATACTTCGAATTGCATGACGCTAGCTGCGGTCATTTGGTTGGTACTATTTTTATCCCCTTTTTCTATTTTGTCCCCAAAAAGTACGAATTTCGAAAAATCAGTTTATTTTCCGTGTCTACACAGTCAGAGGAATGTATACTCCGAATTTCATGACTCTAGCTGCGGTCATTTAATTGGTACTATTTTTATCCCCTTTTTTCATTTTAACCCCAAAAAGTACGAATTTTGAAAAATCCGTGTATTTTACTTGTCTATGGAATCAGAGGAATGTATACACCGAATTTCATTATTCTAGGTACAGCCGTTTGGTTGGTACCATTTTGATCCCTCTATTCCCATTTTACCCCTTAAAAGTACGAATTTGAAAAAAATACTTTTATATTATGTATCTGCTCAATTAGAGGAATGTACATATCGAATTTCGTGTTTCTAGCTGTTGTCGTTTAATGTGTACCATTTTTATCCCTTTTTTGCCCCATTAGGGAGTGACCCTACAAATAAGAATCACTTAATGGTGCAGTTTTTAGCTATAAGAGGAATACGCATACCAAATATCAAGAAAATATAAACAGACATATTCAAAAAACATGCTTAAATACGCTAAAATAGTAGGGATTATTATGGGTATTTTTAGTCCTTGTGAGGGAAAAATTTTCCCTTTGGGCCGATTTCGACCAATTTCAATCCCAACCGATCTACGACTATAAGACGCATTTATGGAAAACTTGGTCTTCCTAGCACCTTTCGTTTAGATGCTAGCGTGCTGTCAACAGACGGACGGACATGGCTAGATCGTCTTAGAATTTTATGACGATCAAGAATATATATACTTTATACGGTCTCAGGTCGATATTTCAAGGTGTTACAAAGGGAATGACCCCATTCTGGAGGTGGAGGGTATAATAATTCATATTCGAATAAGAATTACTATCGGGTGGACGGATCGGCGACACCAGATGACTTCACTAGCAAATCAATTGATTGGAATCCGTAAGGTGGTGGTAGAGGGTGGCCTGCATAAGGATCATAACAAATAATTAAATATTAATTCTTCTTTGAAAAACACATTAAGATAATCATCAACTGTTACTATATACTTCGTTTTCGATATTTAAGAATTTGAAATCGATTTTGGTTCATGGTAGATCTTAGCCATGTTTTGGCATCATCGAAAAACTTCTTTCACAGCAATCTGAACTTGGTGGAATAGATAGAAATTTCTTATCATCATTCACCGAACATATTGAAATTATTTGGCTTATTGTCATTAATAGTACAATAGATTTCACAGTATGATACTTCAACAGTTACACTGTCCAACAAATTAAGACTTTTCGAATGGAACAAGATAGCGATCTTATAATTCTGAAAGGGACTGTTGAGTAGATCATTTTTGTAGAATAAACTTATAGTCCAACTGGTCTGAGTTTCTTTTTATCGCGGTTCAAAGTTTTTATTTTTTGGTCGAAGGGAGCATTATGTTAACTGAAAAAACTGTTATAAGTTAATGTCTGAGAGAATTCTTATTATCAGAACTATATAGTGGAATTTCACGAGGATCATTTTTGTGGAAGATCTTAACCTTCTAGCTACTCTCTTTATGGGCCAATTTGACTCTTTTTTCCACGAAATCAAAAAAAGTCCTTTCAAAAAGGACATTTATGGATTAAAATGTTCTACGAAAAATATTGCTGGACAATTTCAGTGGGGGTCACCGATGACACCAAAGTTGTAAATAATGATCTTCCCGCTTAAATAGCAAAATTACACGCCAGCGTGTACAACAAAATTACTGGTAAAATTGGTCCATGTTTTTTTGGAAAATCGATCTTTTTCGACAAAAAATTTGGGTATTTCCGTAGGGCACGGTAAACAAAAAATATAAATTGCATATTTTTGCAAAATTTTCATTTTTGCGGGAGATATAGCTAAAATGATTTTGTATGCATGACATTTTTATTTTGTAATTTTCTCGCGATCTATCCAACGGATCCGGCAGATGTTTTGCATGTGCATTAAGAACCAATGTCGCTTGTAAGATATATGTAGTAAGTCGCAAAAAAGTTGTGATTGTTGCAAAAATCCAAAATTCGCGGTTGCAATTGCATTTATTTCAACTTTCTCTATCAGGGTTTCTGAAACAATTCTGTCACAAATATTCCCTAATTAGTCAGCAATCATATGCCAAGCACTCTCTATATGATAAAAAGTTACGCGGGTTTTTCTGAAGACACTTTTTACAATTTTTGATTTTACAGCCAACATTTATCCTATTTCAGTCTTATTTTAGTCTGAATTTAGAAGCAAAATGTTATAAAAAAGGACTTTTCTTGATTTTCCTGAAAAAGGGGTCAAATTGACCCATAAGGAGAAGAGTTACAGGATTAAGATCTTCCACAAAAAGGATCCCCATAAAATTCCACAATATAGTTCTTACAATAAGAATTCGCTCAGACATTAACTTACAACACTTTTTTCAGTTAACATAATGCTCCCTTCGACCAACAAATTAAAACTTTGACCCGCGATAAAAAGAAACTCAGACCAGCTGAACTATAAGTTTGCTCTACAAAAATGATCTACTTAACAAGCCCTTTCAGATTTATAGGGTCGCTACTCTGTTCCAAAAATGCTGTTGCACAGTGTTATCAATATATTCAGAAGCTCCATATAATACTTTTAAATCTGTGCTTCAAATTTTGCAATAATATTATAATTGATTATAATAATAATTAAGTGATAAGTATTTATTTTCCAGTATTCAAATGCTTCCATATCATCAGCCAAATCTAAATATTGTTTTTTACCTACTGTTGAATCAAAAAAACATTTTTCTGTTTCTCATTTTGTTTGCAAAATATTCAACATATTTCCAAATGTATCCGAATATTTAGATTTAATAATTCCAAAGGCGGCAAGTCTTACCCAAACTGCCTCCACTTGCTTACTCGTCTAAAAATTTTTGATAACAACATTATTTGTCAAGGTCGATCCACAATTTTCGTATCTGCAACTCCATCTAGTTGTACTGAGACTTTACACTCCCAAATATTTTGTCTACAGAGTATTCCTAGTTCTTTTTAAATCACTATGACCAGCTGATGGTATGTTGAAGCATTAGTCGACAACTATCAGATTTAATTTTTTGTGCCATTTTTTTCGTTTTAAGTCTATTCTTGTAGTCCAACATTGCAGGTTAAAAGAATATTTTTGCATGTGGTGTTTCATTTAGTCATGTTTCTTAAAGGATTCACTTTATTTTTTCCATCTATCAAAAGTATTCACTGAAGTAGAGTTACATTTCAAGTTGTACAGCAAGTATTTATGTGTAAACATCTCCAATATTGGCATGGATAAATTATAAAATTCTATGTGACAAGTGGGGGGAGTGCTAGAAAAGTTGTGGGCTGATATTAGACCACCTCAGTCAACCGAGTCACCCCCTTCCTACATCTATAACAAGCATAGGCGTAAAATTGGACATACTTACTTATTAAAAAATTTATTTTAACAGCATTTAAAAACATATACATTGAAAACAACTTCTACATTTTTAGTTTTGTATTAAAGATCGGTTTGAAATCATTTACTAGTTTAATAATTACAATGACGTATGGAAAAGAACATACATTTCTTAATGACTTATGAATTCACTCAATCTTTTTAAAAGAAAATTTTTACCTACAACAATACCTACCAAATTATAAAAAATACGTGCAAAATTATGTTTGTTTGGAAAATACAGTCTTACTATTTCTTCTATAACTTTTGATTCGTGTGGGATCCCATGGATTAGTTTTTTGTTATTATTTAGAAACTTGTATAGAAAAAATAATTAGAAACAAGTAAGGAAAGGCTAAAGTCGGGCGGGGCCGACTATATAATACCCAACACCACGCCCTGCGTATATACCCCGATTTGATTACAAAACCCAGGTATTTCATGGGAGCAATTTTATGTAGTTCATATAAATTATACATTTACTATAAATTCATCTTTAGTCAAATTTAATAAGTAAGGCAAATAATAAAGTAATTGATCCAGTTTTCCAGCAGATATTCCGAGTAACGTAAATATAACATGGAAAAATTGATCAAGATCCAATGATAAATACAGATTATACAGCTGTAATAGCAGCATCAGACGGACATTTGAATGGGGCCTATAACAACACTTGGGGCCTGTGCCATAACATGCACCTATATATTTATCAATCACGGTAGGTATTCCTTGTTGAAACATATAATGATCTGCAAATTTTGATGCAGATCCGATGTAAGATGTAGTTTCTAGAGCTGTAATACAGCAGAATGGGGCCCCATCTGAGTCATACCAAAGTATGGACATATGGGCATCTCCCCAACAAGTATGGAAAGGCTAAAGACGGACGGATACGACTATATGATACACCCCATTTTCTATCTCACTACAATTCAATTCGGTAAAAAGCGAAATCGGGAATGATTTTTGAATCCTGTAAATGTATGTGTTTCACAACAAATTTTAAATCGGAAAGGACATTTGTATGGGGGTATATTGAAACCAGAAACGATGTGACCCGCTTTCACCATGTATGTTTATTGGTGAAATATGATATGTAAAGTTTGGCCAAAATCGGTTAAACATTCGGGAGTAACATTTGTATTGGTGTTATATCTAAATCTGAACCGATCTTACCCACTTTCACATAGGTGTTTTCAATTGGATTAAAAGATGTTGTGCCAATTTTAAAGAAAATCGGGAACAATATGTGGTTTCTAGAGCGGAAAAAGTCAAATCGGGAGTGACATTTGTATGGGGGCTATATCTAAATCTGAACCGATCTTACCCACTTTCACCATAGATGTTTCAAGTTCGATTATAAAATGTTCTGCCAATTTTAAAAGAAATCGGGAACAGTATGCGGTTTTTAAAGCGGAAAAAGTGAAATCGGGAGCGACATTTGTATGTGGACTATATCTAAATCTGAGCCGATCTTACCCACATTCACCATAGATGTTTCTAGTTTGATTATAAAATGTTCTGACAATGCGAGCGATGCGAGCACATGCATAACATTGAATTGGCAAAGTGAGATTTTTAGTGTGCCGACTTAGTTCGGTGGAATATTTTGCTTATCAGCGCTTCTCATTTGTCGTATTTGACCGCTGGTACTAATATGAACCCTGATTTAAGTCAAAGACATACATTCGTTGCGAAAGTTCTGACGAGATGGGGTAGCTCCCATCGAAACTGCGCAGTCAACTTTTAGCTGCAACAATAAAGGTCTCACTTTGCCTTTTTGCTAATTTTGAGTTGTGCTGAAGACTTCAGCACAGCCTTTGGTCTTAAACCAAAATAAATCACAACACAGAAAATCGGGAACACTATGAGGTTTCTAGAGCGGTAAAAGTCAAATCGGAAGCGACATTTGTATGGGGGCTATATCTAAATCTGAACCGATTTCCTCTAAATTCATGAAATTCGGACAGCAATTGCGACCTGTAGAGTGCGAACAAGCTTAGATGGACAGCAGACGGACGGACGGATTCAGATGGTGATTCTAAGCCGATCCGTATACTTAAAGGTGGGCCTAGCTCGATAATTTCTTGGTGTTACAAACATTTGGCGGAAAACTAACTTATAATACCCTAGTCCACGAAGTGGTGTAGGGTATAAAAATACGTGCAAAATTATGTTTGTTTGGAAAATACAGTCTTACAGTTTCTTCTATAACTTTTGATGAATTTGTTTTTTGTTATTATATAGAAAAAATAATTAGAAAAAATATATATTTTTTTATTGCAAAGAAAAAAATATTTTTCTGAATTAAATTTATTTTCAAAAATACAAAAAAAAATCCGTCATTATATTTATGAAAACATTGAATTTTTAAAATATTTTAATGATTATAAGATATTTCATAATCTTTAAGGAACCGTATTTTAATACAATGACTCTGTTTTTTGATCTTATAGGAATAAGTTTCTCTAATTTAACATTAGACGCATAAAAATATACCAAAAACATCATCAGTATTTTAGGAATCACAATTTCGTGGTTCAGACTAATGTACATTAGGTTGGGTGGTCCGTACAAATAAAAAATAAATTCCAGTCACCACCAAAAATAAGGTTTGGTTTGTTTAATGATGATCTGCAAAATATTTCGTCTCCGGATCAAGCCGTCCGTAAGCTAAATGCTCCTGAAAACACCCCTAAAAATCATGTTTATACAATCCACGAGAGTATTATGTCTTTGTGCATTTGTTTGTAACAGCCAAAAAGAAGGGAGATAGACCCTTTGTTTATTATACCGATCGACTTAGAATCACTTTTTGAATCGATTTAGCAATGTCCGTCTGTCTGTCTGTCCGTCCGTCTGTCCGTCCATCTATTCTTGTAATCACGATACAGGTCGCAATTGTAGACAGAACCAAATGAAAAATTTGAAGAAAATCGTTTCAGATTTAGATATAGCCCCCATACGAATTTCATTCCCGATTAGACTCTTTTCACTCTAGATACCACATATTTTAACAGATTTTCTTCAAAATTGGCAAAACATCTTATATTTGAACTAGAAACACTTGTGGTAAAAATGTGTTAGATCGGTTCAGATTTATATATAGGTCCCATAGAAATTTCGCTCCCGATTTGACTTTTTCCTCTCTAGAAACCACATATTTTATCAGATTGTCTTCAGATTTGGCAAAACAACTTATATTTAAACTAGGAACACCTATGGCGAAAATAGGTCAGATCGGTTCAGATTTAGATATAGCCCCCATACGAATTTCACTCCCGATTTGAATATTTCCGCTCTAGAATCCACATATTTTAACAGATTTTTTTCTAAATTCGCACGAAAAACCTTATATTTCAACTGGAAACACCTGCTGTAAAAATGTGTTAGATCGGTTCAGATTTATATATAGCTGCCATACAAATTTTATTCCCCTAGAAACCGCGTATTTTCAGAGAATTTCTTAAAATTGAGCATAACACGTTATAATTCAACAAGAAGAACTTATTGTGAAAGTTAGTCACTTCATTCCATGTTTGCATATAGTCCCGATACAAATATTCTTCTCGATTTGACAAACTGGGTCAGGTCATATCAGCCTATGATTAGGAAATATACAAAAATTCTTCCCGTTTTCAATTTTCTACCGAATTGAATTGTATTCGAATTGAAAGTGGAGTGTATCATATAGTCGGCCCCGCCCGACTTTAGCCTCTCCTTATTTGTTTTCCTTTGTAATTTTTTGATTTTTCATTTTTGTCCAATTCTAATTATTGTCTTAGAATAAATTATTAGTGGAATTATTGGAAGTTTATAGTAGTTTTTTAGTATATTTTCATAGTGACAACTGAAAACATTTTCGTATTTGGTGGTAGTATTTTGTAAAAAATAAATAGTTGCTGTCAATACTTTCAGAATGATGGCTAAATGAGGAAAGAAATTGACATAGCAGCGCTCATTTTTGTAAAAAGAGTTTGAAAGTTTTGTCTTTGAATCCCCATCTTTTGTATTAAACTATGTTCCCAAAATTGCGGGCTTTGACGTCATTTTTCGTTTGATAGTCATGATTTGAAAGGTACCCAGCAAATAGAGAGCACCCAAAGAAGTGAACGAGATCTTCACCAATTAATTTAACATGAAGTTGTCATATGAGGGATGTTCTTTATTTTGAAAGTCTTATTTTAAAGTGTTGCAAAGGAACCACTTTTTTTTATCAGTTTCCATATCTGTTTTAAAGAAACCGCCGCTACCGGGGGTGGAAGAATCTTATGGTTGCTACTACGTCACTCTAACCATCTCACCTATCCTCTCTTGTGAGTGCTGAATATCTAAAGCACACCATTTAGGAAAAAGGAAGCTTAACAAAATATTTATTTAGTACGAATTAATATATAACCCAAATTAATATTAAATAAAATCAGTATTAATTAAATTAACACTACTAATTTTATTGATATTATGTAGTATTAATATTAATAAAAAATAAATATTTAAAGAAATAAATTTGCATTTTTTAAGCAAAAATTTTTAAATCGTTAAAATTATACAAAATTACACATTGTTTATTTATAAAAGATGATGTTGAAAAGTCGCTGCAAAGCCACTTGAAACGACTTTTGACATGGTCGAAATCATGATCGTGGTAGTCTGCAGCCAAGTAATAAATGTCACCATGCCATTTGTAAATAAATTTGCACTCTATTAAATATAGATGCAAAATGGTCTTGAGCCAGGACAATATCCCAGTTCAAATCAAACATTGATTACAGACCCAAAAAAATACAAACGAAAAAACTAAAACAAAAGAGCGTTGGCACGGCAGAAGTATTGCTGGGTAACTATACCAGCATATACACATACTTACATATGTAACTCAATGAGATGCTTGTAAGATGGCATGTGTACTTTATTACTTGGTGCTATTTTTTAAACACAAATTTGGCAAGTAAGTTGTGCTTCTCGTTGGTTTGTGAGAGTCATCTCCTTATAGGAGCCGGGTTTGATGTTGAAAAGTCGCTGCGAAGCCACTTGAAAAGACTTTTGACATGGGCGAAATCATGATCGTGGTAGTCTGCAGCCAAGTAATAAATGTCACCATTAAATAAATTTGCATTCTATTAAATATAGATGCAAAATGGTCTTGAGCCAGGACAATATCCCAGTTCAAATAAAAAAAGTTTTTTTTTGTCCCGAGTCACGATTCGAACCCGAGAAACCTGACCTCTGTGACCCGATACTAAAAATTCGTTCCCATTCACTTGTGAAAATGCTATTAGTAAAATGTTACATATTATCGACTTTTTTGGAAGTCACAAGCGGGAAAAATGCACATTTGGATTTTGAGATGCGATTAAAATATGCTTCTACTTCCATTTTTATTTGCTGGGTATTGATTCCTTCTATTTACACCTTCTACAAAATATTTCCAAAATATATGAGCATTTAGTTGTCACTTTCAAAACCCACAGAAAGTGACTATAAACGTCCAATAATTCGACCAATAACTTACACTAAGGTAAGAATAAAGTATTCGTGAGTTCGAAAGTCTATTAATTCAGAAAAAAATTAGATGAACGTGTAATATACATAACAGAAATCAGATGGGGAAAACATGATTTTTGGAGGTGTTTTCGGGTGCGTTTAGTTTACAGAAGGCTGAACTCTTAGGGATGCAATATTTTGCAAATCATCATTAAACAATCTAGTCTTCAATTGTGGGTGGTGACCGCTTCGATTTTTTTTTTGTGACCCATCCTAATGTACATTAGTTCTAAAAGGGTGTAACTGGCATTTTTTCAAAGTCATGTTTTTTACATATTCCGATAGAAAACGTTGGAATATATCTGAATAGGTAAAAAACTCCATTTTGGAAAAAAGTCAGTTACGCCCTTTTAGTATTAGGCTGACGATTTGCATGTATTTTTATTGTACTAATATGGGTGCTTTGCAATTCATCCAAACATGTACTGTTTGTGAACATATGTATATGTATGTGTAGGCAGTGTTGGAATGCATTGGAATTTGGCCGATTGTGTGTCGATATTATTGGACCTGACAGATTAATTAAGTTATCTGCCAACGGCCAAATATGCAAAAATGAGCAAATATTACTCGTATGCATGTGTTCCACACACACTCACACACATCTGCATTGAAAAGCTGTCGAAAATGCATTCGTGCATCAACAATTCAACGATTATGGCGCATGAATGGAGGGACTGATTCTCGTGCTGGTTCTGCTTTAAAAGTTAACGTAGTGGCAAAAAATTCTAAATTTTATTTAATTGACATTTTAAACAAATATTAGAAATTTCAAAAGAAAAAATAATCCATGAAATGGCAATAGTAAATATGTGTACAATGTACATAGATTAAGGTTTAAATTTTAAAACTGTCAACATTTGATTTTTAGTATTTTTTGGGAAGACTTTGCATGTAGATCGCCAAGTCCGTATGGTTCTTCAGAGATTTTTCTAAATTTACACCTACAGACATATACTTAACCCTCTCATGCCCAATGTTGCCTATAGGCAACATTGCGAGTTAGTCCTATAAAATCTTTAAAATCACAAATTTTGCAGCATTAATAATTTTTATTTTTGTTTACATATGTAACAAGGAATAGTTAAAAGGGAACCAACAAATTCGGTGACTTGGGTTTGCGTAGAAAGGTGAAAACAAAAGTGAAGTCTCAAATTTCAATTGTTTGAGTTTCTTGTAATTCAAAATTGTTTAAAAATTCTTCTTTTTTTTATTGGATTTCTTCGAGTACAAGAAAAACTGTCTTTGTTATTTGAAGAGATATATATCAAAGATTTTTAAAATGAAGAAACCATTTAAAAATATTTCTTTCTTTAACCGATATCTGCAGTACAATGATTTAAAAAAACATCCTGTTACTCATGTCCTGTATGAATTAGAACCCCAATACTCTATAGAAATCATATTTAGACCCATACCTCATCAAAAAGCATAGTAAGTTTTATATATTTATTAAGAAGAAAATTCGGGCATGAGAAAGTTAAGATTGTCCTCATTAAATATTTTTTATATATTTTAAAACAGCCCCACCTCAACCACTACATTCTATTCAACTACCTCCAGGAAGCCAATAGGGAGGTCAAACTCATGACCACCTCCCAATAATTTTCCGCCCCAACATTTTCTAAAAACATACATATCTTCAAACGTTAAGGTGGCCCCATACATTTTATATTTAAATATTTTTTAAGAAAGATAGACCTAAAACTATCCAAATGTCGTGCCTAGAGGGGATGTATTATGACTGGCTCCAATTAATTTCCCCTCCCGAGCACACCTACCCCCTATTTCTATTCCTAAAGGGAGCTCCCAACATTTGCTACCACCGCTCTAACTCTTCTATGGAGGCCTATTAATTTAACTCCTCTCTCTACATCGTCTGTGACAACAAGTAATTTATGCTTGTATAAATTGACACAATTTACATAAAAAAATCATAATCTTCCGAATATATTGTTGTACTTCTATTTAAAATCAAACTCTCCATATTGCTGTGCCAACCTAATTTAACACCATTAACAACATCTCTAGTATTTTTGGGAAAATGTGATTTTTATACCCTCCACCTCCAGGATGGGGGTATATTCACTTTGTCATTCCGTTTGTAACAAATTAAAATATTCATCGGAGACCCCATAAAGTATATATATTCTGGGTCGTGGTAAAATTCTAAGACGATACAGCCATGTCCGTCTGTCCGTCTGTCTGTCTGTCTGTTGAAAGCACGATAGCGGCCGAACGAAATGAGCTAGGAGGTTCAAATTTTTCCTAAATGCGTCTTATAGTTGTAGATCGGTTGGGAATGAAAGTGGACGAAATCGGCCCAGAGGGAAAAATTTTTCCTCACAAAGACTGAAAATACCTCTATTATTTAGAGTATTTCAGCATGTGTTTTGAACATATTAGCTTGTATTTTCTTGATATTTGCAATTCGCATTCCCTTTATAGCATAAAAGGGCACCATAGAGTGATTTTTTTTTGTAGGGGCGAAATGGGACAAAAAGGGATAAAAATGGTACCTATCAAACGACAACAGATAGAAACACGAAATTTGGCGTGTACATTCCTTTAATAGAATAGATACATAATATAAAAGATTTTTTTAAATTCGTACTTTTAAGTGGTTAAATAGGGATAGATGGTTAAAAATAGTACCAACCTAACGACTGCACCTAGAATAATGAAATTCGGTGTATACATTCCTCTGATTGCGTAGACACGTAAAATGAAAGAACTTTCCAAAATTCGTACTTTTTGGGGTTCAAATGGAAAAAGGGGATAAAAATAGTACCTACCAAATGACCGCAGCCGAAATCATAAAGTTTGGAGTATACATTCCTCTGACTGCGTAGACACGAAAAATAAAACGTTTTTTTCCAAATTCGTACTTTCATACAATGGCTACAGGGGATACAAATAGTACCAACTAAACGACAACAGCTAGAATGATGAAATTTGGTGTATACATCCCTCTAATTATGTAGATACGTAAATTAAGCAGAGTTTAGATAGTCGTACTCTTGAGGGGGGCAAAATTGGAAAAAGGGGATAAAAATGGTACCAACAAAATGTTCGCTGATAGAATCATTTAATTCGGTGTATACATTCCTCTGATTGCGTAGACACGTAAAATAAAAGAACTTTCCAAAATTCGTACTTTTTGGGGTTCAAATGGAAAAAGGGGATAAAAATAGTACCTACCAAATGACCGCAGCTAAAATCATAAAATTCGGAGTATACATTCCTCTGACTGCGTAGACACGAAAAATAAAACGTTTTTTCCAAATTCGTACTTTCAAGACATACAATGGCTACAGGGGATAAAAATAGTACCACCTAAACGAATACATCTAGAATGATGAAATTCGGTGTGTACATCCCTGTAATTATGTAGATACGTAAAATAAACAGAGTTTAGATAGTCGTACTCTTGAGGGGGCAAAATTGGAAAAAGGGGATAAAAATGGTACCAACAAAATGGGCGCTGATAGAATCATGGAATTCAGTGTATACATTCCTCTGACTGCATAGCCACGTAAAATATTTTTTTACAAATTCCTACTTTATTTTGTTGCTTTTACGACAAAAAAAAGTGGTAGAATCATGAAGTTGTCTTATACTGCGTACGTGAGAGATAAGGTATTTTCAAAATTTATACTTTTGAAATTAAAATAGGATGGAAATACAACCAACCAAACGACTGTAGCTGAAAATACGCTCGCTATCCCCCAATATTTAGGGTATTTATGATTTATTATGATGAAAGTAGCAGTTTTCAAAAAAACGGTGGACGGTGGCGGTTTTCTTAAATTTTAGCCTGAAATATTTTTTTTCGCCACTTATTAAAAAGTTCCAAAACTATTGGTCAAGTTAAGTTAAGATAGTGGTAAAGTTCTGGGAATTAAATCGATTTCAGATTTATTGCCATTTTAATGTATTTTAACATCTGTTGAACAACTTTTTCAAAAACCGACAAATTTGATTATTGTTTTGTTGCAATATTGGAACCGACAAGTATCTGTTGGTGTATTTAGATGAAAAAAATCTCATGCGTTTTGTGGTAAGACATATACACTCTATTTGAAGGATCGCTCCTATATGACACATTGTATTCGGATAGTGTGAATTCACTTTTTTAAATTCCAAAAACAAAAATTGGCAAACGAAATTGTTCATTCTCGTACACCTCTAGTATTTTTGGTAAAATGTGATTTTTTATTCTCATGCGTCTAGATACATATATAGGTGTGGTCGTGGGTATAATTTCGGATGTATTCCCATCCAATTTGTACTTACTGTAAATGTCACAATGCTCGCCCTCATAGTGTGACCCAAAGCAATCGCACGATATATCATAGTAGTGATTAATGCAACGCGAACCCACAAAGCACAAATTGTGCCGTGAGTGGCATTTGTCAGCGCAGCCCTCGTTGACATTCTCGTGTTTGGTGGCCACCAGCGGCGAAATGGGCAGGAGGTCTGAGGCAGCTTTACCCGAACTCAATGTTACGTTGCGTATACAGCCAACAAATGATTCGATGATGTATTTCACGCCGTGTAATTTTTCCTCGGACGAAAGACCTGCAGAGGAGAAGAGAAGAAAAGCGAAATGAAAATTATGAAATTGATATTAATACATATGGGATGACATCGAAAAATGTTTTAATTAGGCTGATGGGAAGCAATCAAAAAATGTATATGAAAAGACAGCCAGATTTTTCATTCATTTCCGGAGGTACATCTTTCATTTTGCAGCTGCGGTTTTTTCATTACGAAGTAATTTCCAATGAAATCACACCAGATGCATTTCTGAATTCGATGCTTATTTCAGTTTGCATATAATTGGACGAAAATTGCATGTTATTAAAATTGAAAAATTCTTATTGAAATAGTGAGCCGAATTGCTAAAACTATAGCGGGGCTACAAAGTTCTTGGAGGGGATGAAATATTTGCGCCAACATTAGGCGTTACTCGCGTTCATGGTTATGAGGCGGCATGCAAAATAGCCCAAAATAATTACAAAATGATATAAATGAAAAATGACACAAAAGGTATATTTTAATGTGAATTAAGATCCAATATATAGACTGATTGCAAAAATGCGAATTTCAGCTACAATTAGTTTTTTGTTGTTTCGTGAGCTACAACTTTAAAGCAAATGTAAACTTACCTCCCACTAGCACAACGGATGGCAGATTTGTAGATACGCCATAGTTGGTATCGTGATTCAGGCCTTTGAGATACACTTCCTCTTGATTATTGTCAACTCTGGCAATTAATCTTGCACCATGGACATCAATGCGTACCTACAAATGCAAATGCAAAAAGAGTAAAAGTTACAAAACTGCAAATCAACAAAAAAAAACGAAATGAAAACAATCAAACAATGATCCAAAAATCTATTGGAGTTATGATAGATAGACACACCGAAGAAGAGAGCGAGAAATGAATGCGGCGATTAAAATGTGTATGAAGACCTTAGGGCAAATGTAACCACGATGTTGAATTATGTATTTAAAATGTATTTTTAATGTCCCGAAAGTAGATCTGTTCCGCAATTTGGGCTCAGCCGGTGAAAGGCGGCACTGCATGGCGTATTGTTTATATATGCATTTCATATCACTAATACGCCACACCGTTTCTACTAGCGAAACAAATGAGTCGCAAAAGGTCTTTCTTTGCAAGAATTTGACACCATTTCTTCAGTAAAGTTTCAGCAAATAGAGAGTAGCCAAAGAGGCGCAAAGTATCCATCCGGAAGTAGTGAATAGCATTGTCATAGGTGCTCAATTCAGTATTCTGCTCCCTCTCAAAATCTTTCGAATTTGGAATCTTTTGTACTGATGGCTTCATATAATTAGGGTGGCTAAAACATAAAGCATGTGAAACATTATGAACTATATAAATGTAGTTCATTTTCATGTACTTTGGCCAAGATTTATGAAGGTGGATGTATTTCGGACATATTTAAAAAATATAGAGGGATAGTGAATGAATATCTTTCGTTGAGATGGGTAAATACCCACAGGAAATTATACCCCAAACTAAAAATAGAAGAAGTCACTAAATGTAATGAGAGATGCCTTGGAAATAGCTCACAAAATAAAAAACCTCGAAGAAAATCAAATTATATCTAAATATAAGAACTCGAAGATCGTTGCAGCCCTCCTCTGTATTTGCAATTGGCCGGAGGGCCTATTACGTTTGGAATAAAATTGCGGCATAAAAAAATCGTACGAAAAAAATGGCTCAAGAAAATAAATTAAACATCGCCCAAGGCGGTGGAGAGCCCACAATCTTTCTCTAATATAAATTAAAACAAGTAAGAAGGCGTTAATCTTATATACCCTCCACCACGGAGTGCATTCCACAGTATTACCAGCAAATTAAAGGATGTCGACTTTACATAGAAGTACAGTACCATATTACGAAAATTGTGATATTTTTATGCACATTACTATATTTGTTTACTATTTCAAACTATAATGTATACTTATGCGCACTGTTTAAAATCGACTACTATAAATAAATACAATGCTGTAATTGTGAAAATGAGCATGCCTAAATATTAGGCGATGTTAGTCGCCATTAGGGAATACGTTGTATTATTTTGATAAGAAAAGTACAAATTTTAAAGATATCCCCATTCGCCCAAATGTACAAATTTCAAAAAAAATCGTTTCGAATATATACACCGTTACACACCGAATATATACACCGAATTTCATGATATCAACTTCAGCGGTTTGGAAGGTCCCATTTTTATCCCTCTTTTTCAATAATATCCCTTAAAAGTACGAATTTCGAAAAATCCCTCCATTTCACATGGCTATGCAATTAGAGGGATGTACACACCGAATTTCACGATTCTAGCTGTTGTCGTATCATTGGTACCATATTTTATCCCTTTTTGTCCCATTTCGCCCGCTAAAACTTTTATTTTCTTTGTGGTGCTTCCAAGCTACAAGTCCTACATGTCTGCAACAAATTCATGATTCTACCATTTTTTTGTCGTAAAAGCATCAAAATAAAGTATGAATTTGAAAAAAAAAATTTACGTTGCTCAGAGGAATTCGGGGTATACAGAATTCCATGATATCCATGAATGATCTGCGGCCATTTTGCTGGTACCATTTGTATCCCCCTTTTCGCATTTTAGTCCTCAAAAATACGACTTTCGAAAATTTCATCATTCTAGCCGTAGTTTTTTAGTTGGTACTATTTTTATCCCCTGTACCCATTATAGAGGAATGTATACAGCGCATTTCATGGTTCTAGCTGCATCCATTTGTTTGGTACAATTTTAATCCCCTTTTTCCATTTTACACCCTAAAAGTACGAATTTCGAAAATTTCTTTTATTTTATGTGTCTACGCAATCAGAGGACTATATACACCGAATTTAATTATTCTAGGTGCAGCCGTTTGGTTGGTACTATTTTTATCCCTCTATCCCCATTTAACCCCCAAAAAGTACGAATTTAGAAAAAAATACTTTTATATTACGTATCTACTCTATTAGAGGAATATACACTCCAAATTTCGTGTTTCTATCTGTTGTCGTTTTATAGGTACCATTTTTATCCCTTTTTGGGAATGCGAATTGCAAATATCAAGTAAATACAAGCTATTATGTTCAAAAAACATGCTGAAATACTCTAAATATTAGGGGTATTTTAAGTCCTTGTGAGGAAAAAATTGTTTCCCTCTGGGCCGGTTTCGCCCACTTTCAATCCCAACCGATCTGCATCCATAAGACTCATTTAGGGAAAACTTGAACATCCTAGCTCATTTCGTTCGGCCGCTCGTGGCCGTTCGTGCTTTCAACAGAGAGACAGACAGACAGACAGACGGACATGGCTATATCGTCTTAGAATTTTACCACGACCCATAATATATATACTTTATGGGGTCTCCGATGAATATTTTAAGGTGTTACAAACGGAATGACAAAGTGAATATACCCCCATCCTGGAGGTGGAGGGTATAAAAACCAAATCCAAAAAGATGAAATTTGTTGGCTTCGTGAGTTTCTTCTACAAAAATTATCTACTCAACATGCCCTTTCAGAATTTTATGGTCGCTACTCTGTTCCAAAAATTCCTTTGGACAGCGTTATAGGTTAAAATCCAATTTAATCTGGAAAATGGTTCGCAACCCAGTTTAAAACAATTAATTACAGACCGAAATAAAATTAATTTTTTTGGGATACTTTTCGTGTGAATTATAGCCCATTTTTTGCCAGCTATTGTTTGGCTTTTTTTCATACTTTTTTTGGCCAGTTTTTATCGGTCGAGTTTTCGTTGTCCCCTTGGAAAAGGGAATTATGGGAAATAAATGACACACAAATTAAAGTGCATCCAAAAATATTGATTGACATTTCCTATGAAATAACACTCAAAAATGTATCAAACAAATTTTTGGGAAAAAATTTCTAGCTACTTTATAACGGACCACTCTAATATACTTAGGTACCTCAATCAACAAATAGGTAGTAGTGAGTCGTACTTGATTACATTCCCACATGCACAGGAATAACAAACATTTGCTGCAGGTTTGGCCATTGTCTGATAAGACACGATGAGGTCTGGTTAGCCTCTATTGTACCTACTGTCAGTCTTCTTCTACGATGAAAGTCATCATAGTGTTGCTCCTGACCATCTACCTAACAATGTCATTTCTGTGGCATTGTCTGCGTATGCGTTCGTTCGTTCGTCCGTCCGTCCGTGCGTCCTGACAGAGAAGAATCGACTATTGTGGCTGACAATGGAAATGTTTCACATTACAAATCACACGTGAGTGAATGTAAACTCGAACACATTTCAATGCAATTTTAAATTTGTTATTTTTTGCAGTTGGCATGCGAAGCTATGCCATTGTGAAGGTATGGGACGAACAGTTGATATTAATTGAATAGGTTTCATATGTCGTCGTATGTGTATCTCTTACAATCAATGAGTGATTGCTTTGCGTTTTTTGAGGTTGTGAGGTATCTGCGTAATAACTACTGTAGTCTTTAGATTATTTCTGATTACCAGCATTTTTCAAAATATTTTCGACTAAGTTAATATTTGGCAATACCAGCCACGGCCAGCAATTTTTATTAAATTCGTAAGATCTTCGAAACTATCTCATTGATTTAACATGGAATTCCTCAATAGTGACCCACCAATACTTTTTATACCCTCCACCTCCAGGATGGGGGTATATTCACTTTGTCATTCCGTTTGTAACACCTTGAAATATTCATCGGTGACAACATAAAGTATTTACTTAAAGTAAAGTAAATGGGTCGTGGTAAAATTCTATGACGATATAGCCATGTCCGTCTGTCTTTTGAAAGCACGATAGCGGCCGAACGAAATGAGCTCGGAGGTTCAAATTTTTCCTAAATGTGTCTTATGGTTGTAGATCGGTTGGCATTGAAAGTGGACGAAATCGGCCCAGAGGGAAAATTTTTTCCCTCACAAGGACTGAAAATACCCCTAATATTTAGAGTATTTCAGCATGTTTTTTGAACTATTAGCTTGTATTTACTTGATATTTGCAATGCGAATTCCCTTTATAGCATAAAAGGGCACCATATAGTGATTTTTATTTGTAGGGGGCGAAATGGGACAAAAAGGGATAAAAATGGTACCTATCAAACGACAACAGATAGAAACACGAAATTTGGCGTGTACATTCCTCTAATAGAGTAGATACATAATATAAAAGTATTTTTTTCTAAATTCGTACTTTGAAGGGGTTAAATGGGGATAGAGGGATAAAATTGTACCAAGCTAACGGATGCACATAGAATAGTGAAATTCGATATAAACATTCCTCTGATTGCGTAGATACGTAAAATAAAAGAACTTTCCAAAATTCGTACTTTTTGGGGTTCAAATGGAAAAAGGGGATAAAATTAGTACCTACTAAATGACAGCAACTAGAATCATGAAATTCGGAGTATACATTCCTCTGACTGCGTAGACACGAAAAATAAAACGTTTTTTTCCAAATTCGTACTTTCAAGGGATACAATGGCTACAGGGGATAAAAATAGTACCAACTAAACGAATACAGCTAGAATGATGAAATTCAGTGTGTACATCCCTCTAATTGTGTAGATTCGTAAAATTGGAAAAAGGGGATAAAAATGGTAGCAACAAAATGGCCGCTGATAGAATCATGGAATTCGGTGTATACATTCCTCTGACTGCATAGCCACGTAAAAATTTTTTTTCCAAATTCGTACTTTATTTTGTTGCTTTTACGACAAGAAATGGTAGAATCATGAAGTTGTCTTATACTGCGTACGTGCGAGATACGATTTTCAAAATGTATGCTTTTGAAATTAAAATAGGATGGAAATACAACCAACCAAACGACTGTATCTGAAAATACACTCTCTATCCCCCAATATTTAGGGTGTTTATGATTGCTCCCTTATATTTACTTTATGAATTGAAGTACTATATCCATTATATATATCAAAGAAAATAAACGTTTTAGCGGGCGAAATGGGTAAAAAGGGATAAAATATGGTACCAATGATACGACAATAGCTAGAATCATGAAATTCGGTGAAATTCCCTCTAATTGCATAGACACGTAAAATAGAGGGATTTTTCGAAATTCGTACTTTTAAGGAATATAATTAAAAATGGGACCTACCGAACCGCTGAAGTTGAAATCATGAAATTCGGTGTATACATTCTGACTATGCACATTTGGCCGGAGAATGGGGCGAATGGGGATATCTTTAAAATTTATACTTTTCTTATTAATTTGTCTGTATCTGAAAATGCTTCTTACTAATGGCGACTGACTATCGCCTAATTCAGCATTTTATATATAGTAGTCGATAATAAACAAACATTATAGTTTGGAATAGTTAACAAGTATTGTAATGTGCATAAAAATATCACAATTTTCGTAATATGGTACAGTAATACTGTGGAATGCACTCCGTGGTGGAGGGTATATAAGATTCGGCCCGGCCGAACTTAACGCCTTCTTACTTGTTTATTTTGAGTAATAAACTAACTTTTTTTTAGCGTTTTTTTATCGCAGCTTGTTTCCCTTAACAACAGACCTATTATACTCAATGTATGCTCAGTGAGCATTGCTCACATTTCTAGGTTTCTTGGGTACTTTCCATTCTGGCATTGAATTTTACATAATTTCGTTTATTTTCCCAGCAACGAATGGATTATTGATGGCCGTTATAGGATTGTTATCTGCATTGAATTTTAAAAGGATTTACTATCGAGTCCTTTTCTATCTTCAATTCTCTTTCAATAACTTCTGCCCGATTTAAAGCAAAACACCATCAGTATTGTGAACATTCAAAAGTCATACATCATCGAGATATGTAAATGTTTACTACGTACATGCTGCACAGCAAGGTGGGTCGCTCATCACTTAAAACGCAGTAGAGATGGTAATTCTGAAAATATTTCTGCTGTATAAGCTGTGTTTCTTCCCGAACTGAACAGTTTAATTAATTAAAAATAGAAAAACGTTGGAATAGGAGCATTTAAAATAAATAAAATAAAATTTAAAAAGGTTTTCACGGGCAGATCGAATACTTATTGGACTGTTTTTAAATTATTTTAATCGAATTTGCTAAACTGTATATCTGCCAACTGTATATTAGACCAAATGATTTGATAGGATTCGACCGGACAGAATCCTATATACCCTCCACCATTATGTGTATTCCACGGTATTAACAGGAGATTAGATGATGTCGACTTTACGTAGACGTGCAGCAACATATTAGGAAAATTAAGGCGTGGGAAACCTTGTAATCCTTTCATTTCAAGTATAGGATGTTTTCAGCAAAATTACTTAAAGTACTATAAGGAACACTTTTAACTCTCTAGCTCCTTAACATAGGGGCATTTCTGGTGTCTGTTGTGAAAAGGGTAAAAACACCCCTAAAACAGCCTGTTCTACACAAATATTTGCAATAAAATTCTAATATGAGTCTCTGAATACACCAAATTTCTAAACTCAACTTAAATGCTAGAAACAAATCACGACTTAAAATTCATTTTAGGGTTGATTTCGCACTTTTTCTATCCACAAAACTCAACTTTAGTGGGGTGGTGTGATCGGGAAAAATACAACAAAAAATAATAAAGTCGATATATCTGCTACATAAAACCACAGTAAGTTATTTACTATATGATACACTCCACTTTCTATCCGAATACAATTCAACTCGGTAAAAAGTGAAAACGGGAAGAATTTTTGTATGTTTCCTAATCATAGGCTAATATGACCTGTTCCAATTTGTCAAATCGAAAAGAATATTTGTATCGGGGCTATATCCAAACATGGAATAAAGTGACTAACTTTCAAAATAAGTTCTTCCAGATCAAATGTAAAGTGTTGTGCTCACTTCAAAGAAATTCGGAGAAAATTCGTGGTTTCTGGGGCGAAAAAAGTCTATCTGGGAGCGAAATTTGTATTGGATCTATATGTAAATCTGAACTGATCTGACCGATCTTATCTGAACCGATTTGACCCATTTTCATCATGGGTGTTTCTACTTGAAATATAAGATATCTTGAAAGATTTGAAAGAGATCTGTTGGAATATGTGGTTTATAAAGTGGAAAAATTTGTAGAATCGGAAGTGAAATTTGTGTGGCAGCTATATATAAATCTGAACCGATCTGGCCCATTTTTACCACAGGTATTTCTAGTTGAACTGTAAGATGTTTTGCCAATTTTGAAGAAAATCTTTTAAAATATGTGGTATCTATAGCGGAAAAAGTCAAATTGGGAGCGAAATTTGTATATATATATATATATAAATCTGAACCGATCTGACCCATTTTCATCATGGGTGTTTCTAGTTGAAATATGAGGTAGTTTGGCAAATTTGAAAACTATCTGATACAATATGTGGTTTATAGAGCGGAAAAAATAAAATCGGGAGCGAAATTGGTATTGGCTGAATCGATTTAAGATTGTTCGCATTCTACAGGACGCAATTGTTGTCAGATTGTAGTGAAATTTGGCAGAAGTTTTTTTTTTGTTCCAAGAACCATTGGTATTGAATTTGGAGAAAATCGGTTCAGATTTAGATATAGCCCCATACAAATATCCCTATAATTTACAATATTACTGCTCTAGAATATACATTTTACATGGGATCATGACAAACTTTTCAGGATCGTTTTATATTTGAACTAGAAACAGCTAAAAGGAAAGTGGACCACATGGGTCCATGGTATCATAAAGCCCCCCATACATATGTACCTCCGATTTACAATATTACTGCTCTAAATGCACGTTTTGTATCGGATCTTGATCAAATTTCTCACACAATGTCACATTTAGACCAAAACCCCCTATTTTGAAAGCCATCTATATAGGTCAATGTTTTGGTATAGCCCCCATACAAATGGGCCAAAAATTCACACTATTATCGCTCATCTTAAATTGGATCTTGTTAAAATTTTGCAGATTATGTTATATTTCAATAAAGAATACCTACTTTAAAAGTTATATATAAGGGTCCTCTTTTTAATGTAGCGCCCTTACAAAAGGGCCCCCATTTTTATTACTACCCCTCTAAGACTCACATTTTACATCGAAACTTTATCAAATTTAGCAGATTAAATTATATTTCAACTAAGACTACTTACTATGAAAGTCAAATATATGAGTCCATATTTTGGTATAAACTCCATACAAGTTGGGCACTCTACTCTATTACAGCTCTAGAACCCAAATCATGCGATGGATCTCATATATATTTCAACTAAGAACACCTACTTTGAAAGTGATCTATATGGTCCCACTTTTTAATGTAGCGTCCTTACAAATGGCCCCCATTTTTATACACTCAACGAGAGTATTATGTCTTTGTGCATTTGTTTGTAACACCCAAAAGGAAGAGTGATAGACCCATTGTTAATTATACCGATCGGCTTAGAATCACTTTCAGAGTCGATTTAGCAATGTCCGTCTGTCCATCTATTGTTGTAATCGGAACTAAACGAAACTTTGCACAACGAAGTTTTTCGGGACAAGGACGAACGCTATTTAATTTGAAGAAAATCGGTTCAGATTTAGATATAGCCCCATACGAATTTCACTCCCGATTTGACTCATTTCACTCTAGATATCACATATTTCGAAAGATTTTCTTCAAAATTGGCAAAACATCTTATAGTTCAACTAGAAACACCTATGGTAAAAATGGGTCAGATCGGTTCAGATTTATATATAGCTCCCATACAAATTCCGTTCCCAATTTGAATTTCTCCACTCTAGAATCCACATATTTTAACAGATTTTCTTCAAAATTCGCAAAACATATTAAATTTCAACTGGAAACACCTGCAGTGAAAATGTGTTAGATCGGTTCAGATTTATATATAGCTCCCATACAAATTCCGTTCCCAATTTGAATTTCTCCACTCTAGAATCCACATATTTTAACAGATTTTCTTCAAAATTCGCAAAACACCTTATATCTAAACTAGTAACATCTGTGGTAAAAATGTGTTAGACGGGTTCAGATTTACATATAGCTCCCATACAAATTTCGCTCCCAATTTCAATTTTGAGTATTTCCGCTCTAGCAACCATTTATTTTGTCAGATTATCTTTAAATTTGCAAAACATCTTATATTTAATCTAGGAACACGTATGGTGAAAAATAGTCAGATCGTTTCAGATTTATATATAGTTCCCATTCAAATTTCGCTCCCGATTTGACTTTATCTGCTGTAGAAACCACATATTTCAGAAGATCTTCTTCAAAATTGGCAAAACGTCTTATATTTAAACTAGCAACACGTATGGTGAAAATAGGTCAGACTAGTTCAGTTTTATATATAGCTGCCATACAAATTTCGCTCCCGATTTGACTTTTTATGCTCTAGAAACCACATATTTTAATAGATCCTCTTCAAATTAGGCGAAATATCTATATTTGTACTATAAATAGTCGTGGTGCAAATGGGTCAGATCGGTTCAGATTTACATATAGCTCCCATACAAATTTCGCTCCCGGATTGACTTTTTCCGCCCCAGAAACCGCGCATTTTCACAGAATTTCAGAATAACTTGAACTGGAAGAACATATTGTGAAAGTTATTCACTTCATTCCACGTTTGGATATAGCCCCGATTTTAGCCTTTCCTTACTTGTTATTATTACCCCTCTAGGACACACATTTTACATCGGAAGTTTTTCAAATTTTACAGATCATGTTCTATAGGGTCTGCCATCTAACGTTTTTTTTTCAACTATTCAACCGTTGGACTATTATTTGTGGGGTGCCCTCAGCAGCCATTTGAATGAAATTATTTTCCATTATTAACCGGAAGGATTGTACTTTCAAATAAAAAAAAATTGAGAAAATATTCAGTAGTTTTTTTATAGCATTTTCAAAAAAAAGTTATTTGGCGAACACTATATTTCAACTAGGAATATATGTGTCCATATTTTGGCACAATCCCCGTACAAATGGTCCCCCCATTTTACACTATTACCGCTTCAGAGCCTATATCTTACATTGGATCTTTTTAAAATGTTGCAGATCATAACATATTTCCACTAGGAATGCCTAAAGGGAACTATAATCGCCCATGTTATGGTACAACACAACAAGTGTTGTTATTGGCCCCTACAAATGTCCGTCCAATTTATCCTATTACCGCTGTAACATCTGCATTTGTTATCGCATCTTGGTCAAATTTCGAGATCATATTATATTTACTCTCGGAATACCTACCGAAAATTGGACCATATGGGTCAATGTTGCCAAATGCAACTGTTCCACCAATTTTCAATATTATCGTTTTAAATCCTTCCATTACATCGGATCTGGAATAAATTTTCCAGATCATGGTTTATTTCACAAAAGGAACACTTACTGATGAAGTGGATCCCGATTTTAGACGTATTTATATACTCCACGAGAGTATTATGTCTTTGTGCATTTGTTTGTAACACCCTAAAGGAAAAGAGATAGACCCATTGTTAATTATACCGATCGGCTTAGAATCACTTTCTGAGTCGATTTAGCAATGTCCGTCTGTTCGTCCATCTATTCTTGTATTTCTTATATTTCAACTAGAAACACCCATGATGAAAATGGACCAGATCGGTTTGATTTACATATAGCTCCCATTCAAATTTCGCTCCCGATTTGACTTTTACTGCTCTAGAAACCACATATTTTAACAGATCTTCATGAAATTTGACAAAATATCTTCTGTTTCCATTAGAAACACCCATGGCGAAAATGGGTCAGATCGGTTCAGATTTATATATTGATCCCATAAAAAATCCACATTTTTTAACAGATTTTCTTCAAAATTGGCAAAGCACCTTATATTTCAACTGGAAACACTTGTGGTGAAAATGTGTTAGATCGGTTCAGATTTACATATAGCTCCCATACAAATTTCGCTCCCGTATTGATTTTTTCCACCCAATATTTTCCCACGTATTTTCACCGAATGTCTTCAAAATGAGCATAACACGTTCACTTGAACTGAAGAAACTTATTGTGAAAGTTAGTCAATTCATTCCATGTTTGGATATAGCCGCGATACAAATATTCCTCTCGATTTGACAAATTGGGTCAGGTCATATTAGCCTATATTAGGAAACATACAAAAAGCCTTCCCGTTTTCACTTTTTTAGCGAATGGAATTGTGTGCGGATAGAAAGTGGAGTGTATGGTTATGCCGAATATGCTCGGGCTTTAAAGGAGTCTAACAGGTTATGTAGTGATTTTGATTATGCTTTAAATATGTTTAATTTTTTTAAGACATTAGATTTAATTTATTTTTAAGATTATTTTTAAGTTGTAGTCTGTAAGGAAGTTTGTATTCCATAGACTGTAAAATAAATGAAATGTATCATATAGTCGGCCCCGCCCGACTTTAGCCTTTCCTTACGTGTTTCTACATCACGTTATATTTCAGTTAGGAACACTTACAGCAAAGGTGGAGCATTACGCAAAGAAATTGTCACCGTTCTGATTTGTTTGTAATCAAAACCAGGTAAATACGCAGGGAGTGGTGTAGGGTATCATATAGTCGACCCCGCCCGACTTTAGTCTTTCCTTACTTGTTAATATAAAATTATTGCTTAAATTTTCTTTTTAATACATAAAAATAATATTTATGATTTATATTTGCTGGCGACAATGAGATCAATTACTTTTTTCCATTGATTGAAAAATTAACATTTTATTTGCGTTTTTATTATAGCACCTCAGTTATCCCATTTTAAACAAAAACGTGTCTCTCTTTATTAGATTCTAACTTTAATTATGAATTATTTTACAATAAATCTACACGGATTTCACAGACCCTGGATTCTGTGGACCAATATTCCCAAACTTTATTTTTCTTGGGTAACCGAAAAACAATTTTTTGTCTGTATGGACAATGTGAGCCACATTAATGTATGTATGTACATACTGTACAATTGTTTTGAATGATGATGATGATGATGGCTTCATAGATGTTTGTGGACATTGCGATTGTTTACGTTCAATTTCCGTTTTCAACAACACTCACTCAGACACACACCCACACATACACTAGCATATACACTCACCATCACACTGTGCCATTCGTCGCGATTGAGTCCTTCGCCAACGGTCACACTCGTCGAATGTTTACCAAAGACATGGACCACTTTCAATTGTCCCTTCTCCACGATGACATACAATGCATACGGATTCAAATTGATGCGATCCGGATTCTTTACATTGTGATAGACCAGCAGACCGTGCGGCAGACGGGTGCGAAATTGAAATGAGATTTCACGGCATAATCTGAAATGGTGGCAGCAACGAAAAAAAAACACAAATATCAGGGACAATAATTAAATGGCTGTTCTGTAATGTAAATACTAATCCACGGAGGATGTAGGATCATACCTCAATTGAAATGTTTGAATGATGTCGCCATCGATTTGAATGAAGGTGTTGTTTTCGGCAAAGACGAATGTCTTTTCTTGGCCCGTTTCGGCAAATGTCAGTTCGGGACCGCGTTGTTCGAACGGCACGGGACTTGTCTCCGAATCACCGTAGGTGGGTGACAGCGTATACGGCGGTTGTGCCACGGACGATTCTGTGGTGCTGGGTTCACGGGTGGTTGTTTGCAGGAAGGGCGGCAGAGTATCTGAAATATGAGGGGGAATACATAGTTGATAATTACAAAAATGGTGTAAAAATCCTTGATATTTTCTTTTGTCAAAAAGGATCTATACAATAAAAGAAGTATTAATTCCTGTAGGTCTATATGATCCTTATCCATTTATATATAAAATAATTTTTTACAAAAAAAAAATCGAATTGGAATCACTGTGAATTGCAACTTTTTTTTTTCATGCAAACCGACCCTGTTTATTGATCGATCTAAGCTCCCATAATGTTTGTTAATTCTTGAACGTCATAAAATTTGTCTAGCCTATGTCGAAGGATCATCTAATTGAAATATACTTCCAATTTCCACCCTGACTACTACTTAAGTAATTGGAATTGATTTTGAACAAAGAACAATTCATATATTTATTTGAAATAATTTTCAAAAACTTACGTGGCGCTCCAATACAATGGAACAGACATTCCGCATCGCTGTTGAACCGGTTCTGAGGATTACCCTCACAGCCACCCCATATGAAGGAGGTGCACTCGTTGGTCGTCGACTCATAGCGCCACTTGTAGGTATACTGTTTGCATGGACCCGGATCAGCGGGTCCGCTGCACTTATCGTACACCTTCTCCTTGGGCAGAGCCACAATGTTGCCGCTGCTACTGCCCGCCACACCATTGACCACTGCACCGGGGCCCACACCCATGCCGGTGGCATTCATCAGATCAACATTGGAGCCCGAATTAACCATAATGGCCGGCAGATTGCCGTTACCACCACCGGTCATATTGATGTCATTGGCCACATTGGTGTTGAGGCCATTGTTGCCCAATGGATTAGAACTGATGGGACTTTGATTGTTGGCATTTAATGCGTTGCCAATATTGCCATTGACATTGTCGTTGTTATTGTTGTTGTTGTTACCATTGATGTTGTGATTATTATTAGGGCTATTATTATTGTTGTTGTTGCCATTGATGTTATTGTTGTTGTTGTTACTGTTGATGATCAATGGACTGTTGTTGTTGTTGTTCTGGTTAACTTGCGAATTCAAGAGGAGGGAATTGGTGGCAGCGGGTATGGCGCGCACAGAGGAACATAAAATGCACAAAACAACAATGTTGAGCAGAAGCCATCTTGTCGTTGTTGTCGCTGTCGCTGTTGGTGTCCTTGTCGGTGTTACTCTTGTTGTTAGGAACATACAATGCATTGTTGATGGTTTCACATTAAAATTAAGTTGGGAGCTGTAACGAAATTGAGAAAAACCGTTATATTTATTAAAAAAGTTGAATAGAGACTTCGGTTTAACTAGAGATCACAATAATTTCAAATATTTCCCAGCAACATCTGCAATTGGCCACAGCCTTCCTTGACTACAAATATCATAAAAATATAAATAAATAAGTCAGCTAAAAACGTTTTATTCCCTTAAACAGGAAAATATATATCGGGTATGAAAACTAGTATTCAAGAATTAAAGAAATATTATCAAATCTCAGCAAAACAATGGGAAGTATCACAAAATCCAAATGCCCATATTTCCCGTTATTTTGAACAACCTCAAAAAAGTTGGCATATGATAACAAAAATTGTGCCGCAGGGTTATGTATAACGTTTTGTGATGTATTTTTCTGAACTCGAAACGATATTGAAAAAAACAAGTAAAAACGGCGTTAAGTTCGGCCGGGCCGAACTTTATATAAATTGCAGGAAAATATATTTTTTTTAATATAGGCACACCAAAACAAATACAAATATTGAAAAAATAATTGTATTTCAAACCATTATTTATTTAAAATCAAAAAATAAATATTCTTATAATTATGTTTTCAAAAAGCTTAAATACCATAAATATTGGTAGATAGTGGGTGCTACAGTTGGTTGTATTTCCATTCTATTTTAATTCCAAAAGTACAAATTTTGAAAATACAATCACGTACATAGTGCAAAATAACCTAACTTCATGATTCAACCAATTTTTGCCGTAGTAGAAAAGGTACGAATTTGGAAAAAAAAAACTTTTTATTTTGCGTGTCTATGCAGGCAGAGGAATGTATACACCGAATTCCACAATTCCAGCTGCGACCATTTGGTTGGTACCATTTTTACCCCTTGACGTTTCTACACAATTAGAATTTCATCATTCTAGCTGTAGTCGTTTAGTTGGTACTATTTTTATCCCTCTGTACCATTATATCCCTTGAAAGTACGAATTTCTAAAAATCCGTTTATTTTCCGAGTCTACGCAGTCAGAGGAATGAATACTCCGAATTGCATGATTCTAGCTGCGGTCATTTGGTTGGTACTATTTGTATCCCCTTTTTCCATTTTAACCCCAAAAAGTACGAATTTCAAAAAACTCGTCTATTTTCCGTGTCTACGCAGTCAGAGGAATGTATACACCGAATTTCATGACTCTAGCTGCGGTCATTTGGTTGGTACTATTTGTATCCCCTTTTTCCATTTTAACCCCAAAAAGTACGAATTTCAAAAAATTCGTCTATTTTCCGTGTCTACGCAATCAGAGGAATGTATACACCGAATGCCATGACTGTAGCTGCTGTCATTTGATTGGTACTATTTTTAACCCCAAAAAGTACGAATTTTGAAAAATCCGTGTATTTAACTTGTCTATGCAATCAGATGAATTTCACCATTTCACCCCTTAAAAGTACGAATTTGAAAAAATACTTTTATATTATGTATCTACTCAATTAGAGGAATGTACACACCGAATTTCGTGTTTCTAGCTATTGTCGTTTAATATGTACCATTTTTATCCCTTTTTGCCCCATTTCATCCCCTACAAATAAGAATCACTTTATGGTGCACGTTTTTGCTATAAGGGGAATGCGCATACCAAATATCAAGCAAATATAAACAGACATATTCAAAAACATGCTAAACAATTAGGGATTATTATGGGTATTTTTAGTCCTTGTGAGGGAAAATTTTTTCCCATTGGGCCGATTTCGCCCCGTGTCAATCCCAACCGATCTACGACTATAAGACGCATTTATGGAAAATTTGGACGTCCAAGCTCCTTTCGTTGAAAAGCTAGCGTGCTTTCAACAGACGGATAGACGGACGGACGGACATGGCTAGATCGCCTTAGAATTTTCTGACGATCAAGAATATATATACTTTATATTGTCTCAGATCGATATTGCAAGGTGTTACAAACGGAATGACAAAGTTAGTATACCCCCATCCTGGTGGTGAAGGGTATAACAATTATAATTTTTTACTAAAATTCCAATTTTTGTCTTTAAGGTATCGTTAAAATTTGTACTTTGATTTTGGAAATAACTCCTGCTCATATATTCAATTAAAGATAATTGCAATGGCTGCAAATAGTGCGAATTTCACTTTCACAGTAGTTTAGGATCAGTCTACTAAAAATTAAAAAAAATATATATTTTTTTATTGTTTGTTGACATGAAAAAAATTCGGAAAAATATTTGTTTAATAGCACTGTCCAAAAAAGTAAGACTTTTTGATTGGAAGAGTATAGAGACCTTATAGTTCGGAAATGTTGAGTGTATAATTTTTGTAGAATAAACTTAAACTGGTCTGAGTTTCTTTTTGCAGTGTGTCCAAGTTTTCATTTTTTGGTAGAAGCGAGCGATTTTTTAAAAGCTATAGGAAAGTTTTTCAAAAAAAAAACATAAAATCCAGAAAAATGCATGAAATCTTTATTTGAATCGATAGTACGGTCCATATAATTTAATGTTTGAAGATTATTTCATGCAAATGTTGACCTTGACTGCGCCTCAAATGGTCCATCCGCCTAGTCCAATTTTGGCATTTCCACGTTTTTGAGTAACAGAGGCCCAATTGCTGCGAACGGCGACGAATCGATAATTGATGGTCATCATTAACACTGGCCGATACAGCTGCGATATTTTCTTCAGTTCGCACTCTACATAAGCTTGTTGGTGGTTTAATGTCCAACAAAGTAAATTTGATGCGAAATTTAGTCACAATAGTCCGAATAGCCGCTTCAGTGGGTCGATTAAACTGACCATAAAATGGAAGCGCGCGATGAACTTTCTTAACAGAGCACGCATTTTGATAATAAAATTCAATAATTTGCAAGCGTTGTTCGTTTGTAAGACGATTCATGGTTAAATTATAGACCAAACTGAAGATGTTTGACAGTGAAACAAACACGGAACGTGCGTCAGCTGTTTAAACCAGTGTTGCCGAAAAGATAATAGCTAAAAAATCACCCTTTACTAACTAAACCAAGTAAAAACGGCGTTAAGATTTGAACTGTGATATTGTCCTGGTTCTCGTTCGTTTGTGAGAATCATCTCCTTATAGAGGCCGGGTTTGATGTTGAAAAGTCGCTGCGAAGCCACTTAAAAAGACTTTCGACATGGTCGAAATCATGATCGTGGTAGTCTGCAGCCAAGTAATAAATGTCACCATGCCATTTGTAAATAAATTTGCATTCTATTGAATATGGATGTAAGGAAAGGCTAAAGTCGGGCGGGGCCGACTGTATGATACACTCCACTTTCAATCAGAATACAATTCAATTCGGTGAAAAGGTGAAAACGGGAAGGTTTTTTGTAGCCTGTAAATGTATGTGTTTGACAAAAAATTTTATATCGGAAAGGACATTTATATGAAGATATATTGAAACCTGGAACGAAATAGGTGAAATATAAAATGTATAGTTTGGCCAAAATCGGTTAAACTTATGGGAGCAACATTTGAATTTGGGCTATATTTAAATCTGAACCGATCTTACCCACTTTCACCATAGTTTTGTTTAGTTAGATTATAAGATGTTGTGCGAAATTTAAAGACAATCGAGCACAATATGTGGCTTTTAAAGCGGCAAAAGTCAAATCGGGAGCGACATTTATATGGGGCCTATATCTAAATCTGAACCGATCTTACCCAATGCATAGGTGTTTCTAGTAAGATTATAAGATGTTGTGCCAAATTTAAAGAAAATCGAGTACAATATGTGGTTTCTACAGAGGAAAATGTCAAATCGGGAACGACATTTGTATGGGGGCTATATCTAAATCTGAACCGATTTGACCAATTTTCACCATAGATGTTCTTAGTTTAAATATAAGATGTTTTGCCAAATCTGAAGACAATCTGATACAATATGTGGTTTATAGAGCGGAAAAAGTCAAATTGGGAGCGAAATTTGTATGGGAGCTATATATAAATCTGAACCGATCTGACCGATATTCACCATGGGTGTTTCTAGTGGAAATATAAGATGTTTTACTAAATCTGAAGACAATCTGATACATTATGTGGTTTCTAGGGGGGGAAAAGTCAAATCGGGAGCGAAATTTGTATGGGAGCTATATATAAATCTGAACCGATCTGACCGATATTCACCATGGGTGTTTCTAGTGGAAATATAAGATGTTTTACCAAATCTGAAGACAATCTGATACATTATGTGGTCTCTAGAGCGGAAAAAGTCAAATCGGGAGAGAAATTTGTATGGGGGCTATATATAAATCTGAACCGATCTAACACATTTTTACCACAGGTGTTTCTAGTTACAATATAAGATGTTTTGCCAATTTTAAAGAAAAGCTGTTGTAATATGTGGTATCTAGAGTGAAAAGAGTCAAATCGGGAGTGAAATTCGTATGGGGGCTATATCTAAATCTGAACCGATTTTCTTCAAATTAAATAGCGTTCGTCCTTATCCCGAAAAACATCGTTGTGCAAAGTTTCATTTGGTTCTGTCTACAATTGCGACCTGTATCGTGATTACAAGAATAGATGGACGGACTGACGGACGGACAGACAGACAGACAGACGGACATTGCTAAATCGACTCAGAGTGATTCTAAGACGATCGGTATAATTAACAATGGGTCTATCTCGTTTCCTTTTGGGTGTTACAAACAAATGCACAAAGACATAATACTCTCGTGGAGTGTATAAAAATACATCCGAAAAAACTAAAACAAATTTTATAAATATTTATAATATTCTTTTTATTCCACACCACGCTTATAAGTCAAGGCTACCAATACTTTTACACTATATATATCGAAATAATAATTCAAGTCAATTCAAAAAGTAAATATTCTTATATATTTTTTTCAAAAAAGCTTAAATACCATAAATATTGATAGCTAGTGGGTGCTACAGTTGGGTGTATTTCCATTCTATTTTAATTCTAAAGGTACAAATTTTGAAAATCCATTATCTCAGGTACATAAAGCAAAATAATCTTACTTCATGATTCGAACAATTTTTGTCGTAAAAGTAAAAAGTACGAAATTGGAAAGCTCTTTTTATTTTGCGTGTCTATGGAGTCAGAGGAATGTATGCACTGAATTCTACGATTCTAGTTGCGGCCATTTGGTTGGTACAATTTTTATCCCTTTTTACACCCTTAAGAGTACGGCTTTCTAAAATCTCTAGAGGGATGTAAACACCGAATTTCATCATTCTAGTAAGTCGATTAGTTGGTACTATTCTTATCCCTCTGTTCCCATTGAAAGTATGACTTTTGAAGAAACCTTTCATTTTTCGTGCCTACGGAAGTCAGAGGAATTTATATTCCGAATTTCATGGACGGTACTATTTTATCCCATTTTCATTTTAACCCCAATAATACGCAATAAGAGGAATGTATACACAGAATTTCATTATTCTAGGCGCAACCGTTTGGTTTGTACAATTTTTATCCCTTTATTCCCATTTTTCCCTTAAAAGTACGAATTTGGAAAAATACTTTTATACTATGTATCTACTCAATTAGAGGAATGTACACATCAAATTTCGTGTTTCTAGCTGCCGTTTGAAAGGTAACATTTTTATCCCTTTTTGCCCCATTTAACCCCCTACGAATAAAAATCACTTTGTGGTGCACGTTTCTGTTATAGGTGGACAACCAATATCAAGTAAGTACAAGCTGACATATTGAACAAATGTGCTTAAATGCTCTAAAATATTGGGGAATATTATGGGTATTTTTAGTCCTTGTGAGGAAAACAATTTTCCCTTTGGGCCAATCACAACCGATCTACGACTATAAGACGCGTTTATGTAAAATTTGGACGTCCTAGCTCCTTTCGTTTAGATGCTGGAATGCTTTTAACAGACGGGCGGACGGACATGGCTAGATCGTCTTAGAATTTTATGACGATCAATAATATATATACTTTATAGGGTCTCAGATCGATATTGCGAGGTGTTACAAACGGAATGACAAAGTTAGTATACCCCCATCCTGGAGGTACATGGTATAAAAGTTTTTTTGATCTAATTTCACGATATAAGGGATGTGTGCGAAATTTCAGGGTCCTTGCTCTGTTCCTTCTATGTTTTACCGCAGCTTGTACGAAAATATTTCACTGTGTGGCTCTTTGTATAAACATTTTAAGACTGATCTTTTAATTTATTTAAATTTGCATACAAAAAAAATTAAATTTTTTTTTAGTTTTTTTCGTTTGTATTTTTTTTGGTCTGTAATCAATATTTGATTTGAACTGGGATATTGTCCTGGCTCAAGACAATTTTGCTTCTATATTTAATAGAATGCAAATTTATTTACAAATGGCATGGTGAAATTTATTACTGCAGACTACCACTATCATGATTTCCACCCTGTCTAAAGGTTTCATTCAGGTGGCTTCGCAGCGACTTTACAACATCAAACCCGGCCTCTATAAGGAGATGATTCTCACAAACGAACGAGAATCACAACTCACTTGCCGAATTTGCGTTTAAAAAATCGCACCAAGTAATAAAGTACACATGCCATCTTACAAGCATCTCATTGAGTTGCATATGTAAGTATGTGTATATGCAGGTATAGTTACCCAGCAATACTTCTGCCGTGCCAACGCTCATTTGTTTTAGTTTTTAGTTTTGAAAATTATAATATTTTCATAATGTGGTATTACACTTCTACGCAAAATCGATAGCCTCCTATCTGCCGGCAATGGCGTAGGTTTTACTTCATGATGGAGGGTTTGTAAGATTCGGTGCGTCCTAATCTTTAGTCCGTCCAAAATGGTAGGCTTCTCGTAGATTCGACTTAGAGCCAGAATGCATTAGTTATAGTATTAATTTCATTTTGGAAATCTGAAAATTTCCACATTCGATAAATTTCTGAAATTTTTTTCTCAAATTTCTTGCGACTTTTAGTAAAGCACTGATTCCACATATGTTTTATGGATTATCGATAAAAATGTTCAATACCGTTTGGTAGTTTAGAATGCCAAAATACAGAAGAAAATATCCTTCGAAAAAGCACGTGAACTAGTGTAATCTGATTTTCAATGATAAAATCTTTAAATAAATCATTTGACTCATTAAGGTACTTGAAAATGTTTACAAGATACAAATTATTGAAATTCGGACGATGAAAATCGCTTCTGAACCATTGTACCTCAAGGCGCTTTTGAGCTCACTATTCTTTTAACTCCTAATTGCCCAGGAAAGGATTTACCTTCGCTCATAACTAATGCCACTCTGCCAGAAAATTAGAACATTGCTAATAGCTGATCTCTATCCTCAAATGATGACAATAACAAAGCTCAGTTGACAATGTTGTTTTTTTGGGTTTGATAAACTACACAAAAAATGCCATCATCAACATAATACTCATCATCAATACCGTCAGCACCAGCAGCAGCAGCATCATCATCAGAATCCCAAGCAACATCCGTGTCTGAATCAGCAACGTCATCGCCGCCATTCCTTTCACACCGATGACGTTTGAATATTTCTCAACACATATCCCATTTAAATTGCATTTATAAGTTGCGATATTTGCCAGCATCTACTCCCCTGCCCACCAACCCACAGCCATCATCTTAACCCAGTTAGCGTATCGGCCAAAAAGAAAAACTAACTTGCATTTGTTTGGGGTGGCGTGGAACGAAACCATCTTTACGTCTGTTTTTTCACCCATGGGGACTTGTACGACTTGCCACAATTGGTGAAAGTTGCTGTTGTTGTGCCACAGTTTCCCTTCATTTCATCATAGTTTTTGGGTGTTTTTTTATTTCTCTTCGAATTCTTGTTCTTGTATCCGGCGGAAGTGCAAATAAGATGGAACTTTGTTATGCGCTTTGTTTTTGTTGCTGCTGCTGCTTCGCTATCACTCACCGAGGCATGACCAGGCGCTATCCTTCCATGCCATACTTACGTCGGTCGTATGGTAGTTTTTAACTTTTAACATTAAATGACTTGACATTGACTGATGATGGTGCTCCGCGGAGACCAAGCCATGTGCAATCAAGAGCACACACACCGAAGTGCACCAGACAAGGGAGTGCAGGACGGAATGTCGCACGAAAAAAGAAGTATTTGTTTAAGAGAGATAATTTTCGCTCTAAAAGATGACTTGATAATGGAGTGTAAAAGCAATTTATATGGAAATGTGAGGGAGGAAATACTCGCACACACACACATGAACACACCGACACCTTGGGAAAATTTTGATGAACGTATTTCCGGACGACACCTAGATGAATTTGCTAGCTTCCTGGTTACACAAACAATGCATTTGCTTGTGTCCTTTCTAAAGAGTGATTTTTTTGAGGTTAGGATTTTCATGCATTAGTATTTGACAGATCACGTGGGATTTCAGACATGGTGTCAAAGAGAAAGATGCTCAGTATGCTTTGACATTTCATCATGAATCGTCTTACAAACGAACAACGCTTGCAAATTATTGAATTTTATTATCAAAATGCGTGCTCTGTTAAGAAAGTTCATTGCGCGCTTCCATTTTATGGTCAGTTTAATCGACCCACTGAAGCGGCTATTCGGGCTATTGTGACTAAATTTCGCACCAAATTTACATTGTTGGACATTAAACCACCAACACGCTTACGTAGAGTGCGAACTGAAGAAAATATCGCAGCTGTATCGGCCAGTGTTAATGATGACCACCAATTTTCGATTCGTCGCCGTTCGCACCAATTGGGTCTCTGTTACTCAAAGACGTGGAAATGCCAAAATTGGACTAAGCGGATGGACCACCTAAGACGCAGCCGCGGTCAACATTTAAATGAAATTATCTTCAAAAAGTAAATGTCATGGACCAATCTAACGTTTCAAATAAAGAACCGATGAGATTTTGCAAATTTTATGCGTTTTTTTTAAAAAAAAAGTTATCAAGCTCTTAAAAAATCACCCTTTATAAGAAAATGTACAAAAATATCATTCGAAAGTTTTCGTTTGCACTGAGATTGCTCTTCGCCACTCTTCATGCTTATGTAAAGAGTGATTTTTTTGAGGTTAGGATTTTCATGCATTAGTATTTGACAGATCACGTGGGATTTCAGACATGGTGTCAAAGAGAAAGATGCTCAGTATGCTTTGACATTTCATCATGAATAGACTTACTAACGAGCAACGCTTGCAAATCATTGAATTTTATTATCAAAATGCGTGCTCTGTTAAGAAAGTTCAGAAAGAAAGAAATTGTGTTCAGCGACGAAGCTCATTTTTGGCTCAATGGGTACGTAAATAGGCAGAATTGTCGATTTTGGAGTGAATATCAGCCAGAAGCATTGCAAGAGCTACCAATGCATCCAGAAAAAGTCACAGTTTGGTGCGGTTTATGGGCTGGTGGCATCATTGGACCGTACTTCTTCAAAGATGATGCGAATCGTAACGTAACTGTGAATGGTGAGCGCTACCGTGAGATGATATCCAACTTTTTTTTGCCCAAAATGGAAGAACTGAACTTGGTTGACATGTGGTTTCAACAAGATGGCGCTACATGCCACACAGCTCGCGATTCTATGGCCATTTTGAGGGAAAACTTCGGAGAACAATTCATCTCAAGAAATGGACCGGTAAGTTGGCCACCAAGATCATGCGATTTGACGCCTTTAGACTATTTTTTGTGGGGCTACGTCAAGTCTAAAGTCTACAGAAATAAGCCAGCAACTATTCCAGCTTTGGAAGACAACATTTCCGAAGAAATTCGGGCTATTCCGGCCGAAATGCTCGAAAAAGTTGCCCAAAATTGGACTTTCCGAATGGACCACCTAAGACGCAGCCGCGGTCAACATTTAAATGAAATTATATTCAAAAAGTAAATGTCATGGACCAATCTAACGTTTCAAATAAAGAACCGATGAGATTTTGCAAATTTTATGCGTTTTTTTTTTTAAAAAAAGTTATCAAGCTCTTAAAAAATCACCCTTTATATACCAATCTATACATATATAAAAATAAATGTGTTTCTGTATGTCTATATGTTGCGTATAGAACGCCAAACCGGTGGACCGATTCGCCGGAAAATTTTACTGACCAAAAATTGTATTTTTTAATTCTAATGAATTGAAGTTTTCATTCAGTCAATTACCAACGGATTTTTGAAAAACAAAAGGACGTTTTAGTCTTTTTTATATCAATTCAAAAATGGTACCGTTACATCAGCAAATAATGTGTAAAGACATTGGCAATGTTGAAGAATGGCGAAAAAAAAAATAAAAATGTGTTTGTCCACAGATTTTCAAAAATTTCTTAAATTATGTATACAGGAACAACTCAAAAAAATTGTGAAAATTGACATTTTTACCATTAATAAGTAAAAACGGCGTTAAATTCGGGCGGGTCGAACTTTATATACCCTTCACTATGGATTGCATTCCACAGAGGATATCGATTTTCGTAGAAGTGCAGTACAGTACAGGAATATATATATATTTTTTTAAATAATTTTATAAATAAATATAATATTTTAATTATTTCAAACCACTCTTACAAGGCATTTCTGCCAATATCTTTACACTATATAAATATATATATATATATAGAAATAATACTTCAAGTCAATTCTAAAAATAACTATTCTTATATATATTTTTCAAAAAAGCTTAAATACCATAAATATTGGTAGATAGTGGGTGATACAGTTGGGTGTATTTTCATTCTATTTTAATTCCAAATGTACAAACTTTGAAAATCCATTATCTCACTTACATAGTCCAAAATAATCTAACTTCATGATTAAACCAATTTTTGCCGTAAAAGTAAAAAGTACGAATTTCGAAAAATCAGTCAGAGGAATGTATACAACGAATTCCATGATTCTAGCTGCGGCCATTTGGTTGGTACCATTTTGATCCCCCTTTCCTATTTTACACCTTAAGAGTACGACTTTCTTAAATCTCTTTATTTTACTTGTCTTCACAATTAGTGAGATGTACACACCGAATTTCATTATTCAAGGTGCAACCGTTTGGTTTTTACCATTTTTATCCCTCTATTCCCATTTTATCCCTTAAAAGTACGAATTTGGAAAAATACTTTTATGTTATGTATCTACTCAATTAGAAGAATGTAGAGGGTATAAAAATTCGATTTTCCAGTATAGGGGTATACTAACTTTGTCATTCCGTTTGTAACACCTTGAAATATCGACCTGAGACCCTATATAGTATATATATTCATGATCGTCATAAAATTCTATGACGATATTGTCATATCCGTCCGTCTGTTGAAAGCACGTTAGCATCTAAATGAAAGGAACTAGGACAACTAAATTTTACATAAATGCGTCTTATAGTAGTAGATCGGTTGGGAAAATTATCCCAAAGGGAAATTTTTTTCCCTCACTAGGACTAAAAATACCCATAATAATACTTAATATTTTAGAGTATTTAAGCACTTTTTTTTAATTTGTCTGCTTGTAGTTACTTGATATTGGGTATGTGCATTCCCCCTATAACAAAAACGTGCACCATAAGGTGATTTTTATTCGTAGGGAGTGGAACGGTGCAAAAAGGGATAAAAATTGTACATATCAAACGACAACAGCTAGAATCGAAATTCGAAAATCGGTCTGTACATTCCTTCAATTGAGTAGATACACAATATGAACATTTTTTTCCAAATTCGCATTTTCAAGGGCTACAATGGGTACAGGGGATAAAAATAGTACCAACTAAACGACTACAGCTAGAATAATGAAATTCGGTGTTTACATCCCTCTAATTGTGTAGATTAGTAAAATAAAGAGATTTTAGAAAGTCGTACTCTTAAGGGGGTAAACTAGGAAAAAGGGGATAAAAATGGTACCCACCAAAGGGTCGCAACTAGAATCATGGAATTCGGTGTATACATTCCTCTGACCGCAGAGACACGCAAAATAAAAAGATTTTTCCAAATTTGTACTTTTAATTTTACGGCAAAAATTGGTTGAATCATGAAATTAGGTTATTTTGCACTGTGTACGTAAGATAATGGATTTTCAAAATTTTTAGTTTTGCAATTAAAATAGAATGGAAGTAAAGAGTGATTTTTTTGAGGTTAGGATTTTCATGCATTAGTATTTGACAGATCACGTGGGGTTTCAGACATGGTGTCAAAGAGAAAGATGCTCAGTATGCTTTGACATTTCATCATGAATAGACTTACTAACGAGCAACGCTTGCAAATCATTGAATTTTATTACCAAAATCAGTGTTCGGTTCGAAATGTGTTTCGCGCTTTACGTCCGATTTATGGTCTACATAATCGACCAAGTGAGCAAACAATTAATGCGATTGTGACCAAGTTTCGCACTCAGTTTACTTTATTGGACATTAAACCAACCACACGAATGCGTACAGTGCGTACAGAAGAGAATATTGCGTCTGTTTCTGAGAGTGTTGCTGAAGACCGTGAAATGTCGATTCGTCGCCGTTCGCAGCAATTGGGTTTGTGTTATTCGACCACATGGAAGATTTTACGCAAAGATCTTGGTGTAAAACCGTATAAAATACAGCTCGTGCAAGAACTGAAGCCAAACGATCTGCCACCACACTTTCCTTTTCATGAAATTTTCCATAACCAAATCGCAAAGTGGCTGCCCTATGTCCTCGATAGCCTCACGAATTCTAACTCTGAGGTCTTGTTGACGTAGCCACCGAGGTGGAAATGGGCCTTATCAGTCAAGATGATTTTTCGATGCATTTCCGGATCATTTTCATTCATGATTTTTAATAATTTCAATGCCTTGTTGAAGCGTGTATCGTTCCATTTTTAGTAATGGCGTAGTTTTTCAAGAAATAAAAGCTTCAAAAGTTACACCTACCGAAATACCGGGTGATTAAAAGTAACATCTCTTGTTGGAAGAAATTGACTTGAAGTATTATTTCGATATATTTAGTGTAAACGTATTGTTAGCCTTGCCTATAAGCGTGGTTTGCAATAATAAAAATATTTTATTTATTTATAAAATTGTTTTCTTTTTTTTTAATATTTGTATTTGTTTTGGTTTGGCTATATTAAAAAAATTATATTTTCCTGTAACATTACCGCACTTCTACGAAAATCTGCAATGCAATCTATGGTGGAGGGTATATAAAGTTCGGTCCGGTTCGGCCGAACTTAACGTCGTTTGTACTTGTTTTTTTTTAATATTTCCAAAATTTTTAGGTTTTATTATTGCCGCACAATAAAAATCCTTTGTATGCCTGTTTCATTTGTAGACGCATACAATAAGAGATTTTACGAAATTTGTACTTTTAAATGAGAAAATTGGTATATATCAAATGGTACTAACTAAACGGCTGTAAGTGAAATAAAAAAATTCAGTGTACACATTTCTCTGGCCGTGTAGACATAAAGGAATCGTTTCATATTTCTACTTTTAGGGGAATGGGGATAAAAATGGTACCAACCGTACGGATACAGCTAGAATAATGAAATACGGTGACGTATAATGAAAAATAAGAGTTCTTTCGATAGTCGTACTGTTAAGTTGGGATTTTTCTTGAATTTTAAAACGGGGAAAATGATAAAATTCGTAACCACTTTGGAAAAAAATGGCCGAAAGGTGATAGGGTCCGCCATTTAACGTTTTTTTCAACTATTCAACCGTTGGACTATTATTTGTGGGGTGCCCTCAAAGATAAGTGTTACGCCGATAAGCCAGAGACAATTGACGCTTTAAAGGACAATATTCGTGAATCCATTGGTGGAATACAGCTGCACACAATCGATAATGTGCTTAAATATTGGACCGATCGTGTAGGTAACTGCATGGCCAGCCGAGGCAGTCATTTGAATGAAATTATTTTCCATTATTAACCGGAAGGATTGTACTTTCAAATAAAAAAATAAATTTTAGAAAATATTCAGTAGTTTTTTTTATAGCATTTCCAAAAAAAAAAGTTATTTGGCGGACCCTATAGAAATCACAGGGTTGTAGCCGAATCATGAATTTTGGTAAAAAGTGAAAGAAATTTTCCAAATTGGCAGTATTAGTATAGTTTCTGTAAAATAATGGTTTAGCCGTTCGTAGTTCCCTTGTCTTTGAGTTTAAAATTATATATCGCACAGTTCATTGAACGAAAGAAGTTGGCCCTTGCCCATTTGAGGATGTTTCTGGGAATATTAGTTTGTTTTTTAAACCTTGGTAAATAGGGTCCATAAATTGATTTCCATATTTTCACACGAATCTTTAAATATTCACACATCGTATTGAAAACCCATTTGTAATATCGTAAAGAGTGGAGGGCGGTATCATAGTATCCATTTCGCATATCCTTGCATATTTAAGTTTATTGATCTTGATCATGGGACATGATTAAATTATATTTTCTATTAAATTATATTTAATTAGATTATATTTTGAACGTACATATGTATTTAAGTTAAAAAATTGCTGAAATATAATTTGCATTCATTAAAAACTTCAACGGAGCCACGAACGGCCAAAAATAAATGTTTTAACACTTCGACGTCATTTCGAGTCAAACACTTGTGAAACTGTCCTCCAACTTTGCAATTGTACCACTCATGTACAACTTCGCACTTTTATGTCGTCGGTGACAGTCGCCACAGAGTAGTCCCTCCTCTAGGAATATTCTTAAAATAAAAATGAGAATTTACACAACCTCCACAAAACTTCCAACATGTCAGCTACCCTCGATGGGAGAGACTAGCTGCAATGAAAATTCACAACAACTTTGGGAATATGTCTGCTTTTCTCAGAACGAATGACGTCTGTACACTAGGATGTCCCGCAAATGCAATAAACTTCATGTATGAAGGTCAATTTTCAAATGTATAATTATGTGTTATTCAAAATAATTTGTCGTTCGGGAAAAACAGATTGTCCATATGACAAAAAGTTGCTTTGTATGAGCGTTAATAACTTTTTAGAACTAGTCACATTAGAATGTTGGCAAATTTATCACATTCTATTTTCGAACATTTTTTTACTATAAAGATATTTCAAAAATATTTGGCACATGTAATATTTGATATAATTTTTCTCTTTTGTATGAGATTTCTTTTTCTAGTGCACTCTTTTGAACTACATCGGTTGATGTATGTGCTAAATTCGCCAATATTAAAATGATCTACACATTTTCTACATGACAGTCACTTTATTGAACATTTTTGTACATTTTTCGAAAGTCGTAGAAAACGATATTAATGACGTCCAAAAAATAATGTTCTGCTTATTCAACAACAGAATATTGTCTAGATATGTAGCCAGCAAAAACTCCTATTACCATTGGATGTAAGCCAAGCCAGGTAAAAATATGACGATTTTGAGTCCCCATTGACTCCATTCATAATTTCAATGTACTAGTCGTCAATTTAAGATCATTTAAAGGCTGTAAATGAGTTTTTATTTTTAAGAAATCGGCAAAAAACAAGTTAAAAAAGTGTTAAGTTCGGCCGGGCCGGACCACATTCTACAGAGGCTGTAGATTTTCGCAAAAGTGCAGTAATATTACAGGAAAATATATTTTTTTAATACAGTCAAACCAAAACAAAAACAAATATTGAAAAAATAATTTTATAAATAAATTTAATATTTTTATTATTTGAAACCACGCTTATAAGGAAAAGCTACTAATACGTTTACACTATATCCCAGCAAAAAGTGAGCACCCAAAGAAGTGAAAAAGATGTTCATCTTGTAATTCGGAAGTAGTGAACATTGGGATCTTCCACCAATGAATTTAACATGGAGTTGTCATAGGAGGGATGTCCTTTATTTTGAAAGACTTAAAAGTTATTTTTAAGTTTTGTAAAGGAACCACTTTTTCACTTGTTTCCATTTCTGTTTTATAAAATCCCACTATACCGGGGGTAGTACAGCGGACCTTCTGATTACTACTACAGCACTCTAACCATCTTAGCTATCCTCTGTTGTGAGTGGTGTATAACTAAAACAAATCATTTAGTTCGGTAATACTGACAATTGGGAACTTAACAAAATATTTGTTTAATATGAATTATTATATAACTCACATTAAAACTAATTAAATTTAGTATTAAATAAATTGAAACTACTTAATTTTACTAATATTATGCAGTACCAATAATTAATAAAAATATGAAATATTTTAAGTACATTAAAAAAGCAATAAATTTTTATTTTCTAATCAAAAACAAGTAAGGAAAGGCTAAAGTCGGGCGGGGCCGACTCTATGATACACTCCACTTTCTATCCGAATACAATTCAATTCGGTGAAAAAGTGAAAACGGGAATGTTTTTTGTATCCTGTAAATGTATGTGTTTGACAAAATATGTTAAATCAGAAAAGGGCATTTGGTATGAGGATATATTGAAACCTGGAACGAAATAGGTGAAATATAAAGTGTATAGTTTGGCCAAAATCGGTTAAACTTTTGGGAGCAACAATTGTATTTGGGCTATATTTAAATCTGAACCGATCTTACCCACTTTCACCATAGTTTTGTTAGTTGGACTATAAGATGTTGTGCCAATTTTAAAGAAAATCGGGCACAATATGTGGTTTCTATAGCGCAAAAGTCAAATCGGGAGCGACATTTGTATGGGGGCTATATCTAAATCTGAACCGATTTGACCTACTTTCACCATATATGTTCCTAGTTTAAATATAAGATGTGTTGCCAAATCTGAAGACAATCTGCTACAATTTGTGGTTTCTAGAGCGGGAAAAGTCAAATCGGGGGCGAAATTTGTATGGGAGCTATATATATATATCTGAACCGATCTGACCTATATTCACTATGGGTGTTTCTAGTAGAAATATAAGATGTTTTACGAAATCTGAAGACAATCCGATACAATATGTGGTTTCTACAGCGGAAAAAGTCAAATCGGGAGCGAAATTTGTATGGGAGCTATATATAAATCTGAACCGATCTGACCCATTTTCAACACAGGTGTTTCTAGTTGAACTATAAGATGTTTTGCCAATTTTTGCAGAAAATCTGTTAAAATATGTGGTATCTAGAGTGAAAAGAGTCAAATCGGGAGTGAAATTCGTATGGGGGCTATATCTAAATCTGAACCGATTTTCTTCAAATTAAATAGCGTTCGTTCTTATACCGAAAAACTTCGTTGTGCAAAGATTCATTTGGTTCTGTCTACAATTGCGACCTGTATTGTGATTACAAGAGTAGATGGACGGACGGACAGACAGACGGACATTGCTAAATCGATTCAAAAAGTGATTCTAAGTCGATCGGTATAATTAACAATGGGTCTATCTCCCTTCCTTTTGGGTGTTACAAACAAATGCACAAAGACATAATACTCTCGTGGAGTGTATAAAAATTATACAAAATTAAACATTGTTTATTTATAAAAATAATAAAAAATATAAAAAAAGTTTTTTCGCAAGCCAAGATTCGAACCCGAGACCTTCTGGGTGCAAAGCGGACACCTTACCTTTGTGAAGCTGCTATTCATAAAATGTTACGGAATATTAACATATTATCGCCTTTTTGGACGTTGTTCAAAAGTACTTCCTCCAAAGCAGGAAAAATGCAAATTTGCATTTTGAGATGCGATTAAAATGTGCTTTCTACGGAAGTACTTCTAATTTTTTTTTTGCTGGGATATATCGAAATAATACTTCAAAAATAAGTGTTCTTTTATTTATATTTTCAAAAAGCTTAAATACCATAAATATTGGTAGATAGTGGGTGTTACACTTGTTGTATTTCCATTCTTTTTTAAATGAAAAGTTAACATTTTTAAAATCCATAATCTCACGTACTTAGTGCAATATAACCTATCTTCATGATTCAACCATTTTTATCCCCTATTTCATATTTTACACCCTTAAGAATACGACTTTCTAAAATCTCTTTATTTTACGTGTCTACGCAATCACAGGGATGTACGCACCGAATATCATCATTCTTGCTGTAGTTGCTTAGTTGGTACTATTTTTATCCCTCTATACCCATTGCATCCCTTGAAAGTATGAATTTGAAAAAATCTTTCATTTTTCGTGTCTACGCAGTTAGAAGAATGTATACACCGAATTTCATGACTCTTGTTGCGGTCATTTGTTTGGTACTATTTTTATCCCCTTTTTCCATTTTACCCCTTAAAAATACGAAACTGGAAAAAATACTTTTAAGTTATGTATCTACTCAATTAGAGTAATGTACACACCGAATTTCGTGTTTCTAGCTGCTGTCGTTTAATAGGTGCCATTTTTAGCACTTTTTGTCCCATTTCACCCCCTACGAATAAAAATTTAGGTGCACGTTTCTGTTATAGGGGGAATGCGCATATCCAATATCGTGTAAGTGCAAGTAGACATATTGAAAAATATACTTAAATACTCTAAAATATTAGGGGTTATTATGGGTATTTTTAGTCCTTGTGAGAAAGAAAATGTCAAATCGGGAGCAACATTTGTATGAGGGCTATGTCTAAATCTGAACCGATTTACCTCAAATTAACTATTGTTCGTCCTTGATCCTTTTTACTTTTCTGTTATCGCAGATTAGTTAAATAACAGTCCTATTATTTCCTTCCCTTTTTATATTTTGTGTCCAATGTGCTGAAATATAGACTACGAAAGGTATTTACTTTTATTATCTAGTTTTTCTTTTTGTTTTGTGTTGGACCACCCTAATGTATTCGTACATGTGTGCTGTGTGTGATGACTGAATTAAATAATTTAATAATAAATAATTCGTTCATTTTTGGCGCAAAATTTCCCATCGCAAATCTTTGTGTTGTTGCCTCGCAAAGTTCATCTCAAACAATGTTAAAATATCAAAATTGTTTGTGTGCTCATATACACATGCACTTTATGTGGATACGCGTGTGTGTGTGCTTGAATGGAGGGTAAAAGTTGTTTTTTACTTTCTGTCAAATTTATTGTTAAATTCACTTTGATGTATTGTGCTGCAACGTGAACGTTTTTACACTTGAATGTTGTTTCGATTTTTGTTTTACAGTGGTGCGACATGCAGTAGATGATATTTTTGTACCATCCACTAAAGTTTTATGTATTTGTGCATTTTTTGAAACACCCAAATATACTGAGGTTTAGGAACGGTCGTCTATAAATTGAGAAAATATAAATTTATAAATAAAAAACTTTTTTGCTGGCCCGCGGATAATCTTTCTGCAACGCAGACAATCTTTACTCTGCATAGCTGGACATACCCCAGAGGAAAAATGTTTAAAACTCTGCCGAAGGCCGGTAATGTAGGTAACCATTACTCTGTATAGCCGGATTTTGACATTCCCCCGATGAGATATATTTGATGTTTTTCTTGTAAAATTACCCATTTTTGGCGATATTTCATTTGGGTGATTTTGCATTTATATTTGGGTAAAAATTTAGTTTTCCATTTTAGGTCTTTTTGAATTTTTTGGCCCAGTTTTAATTTTTTACCGATTTTTCATGTCGCCAAACATAGTATGTCAAAAATATTGGGTGGTTATTGGATCAAAATTCTTTTCATTTTGTTGTAAAGTGTTATTACAATAAATACCACCACTGCTACTTGCCCGCCCATCACTGTACTTTCATTCGTTCGTCTATATTTTTTGGGATTGTTTATTTGTTGTACACGTGCATACCAACATACATACACACAAACATATATTGTATGTGTGTCGAGGGTTTGCTGTGCTTGTGAGAAAATTGAACATCAACTAAAGTTAAGGACTATAGCAAGTGTGTGTGCGCGCATGTTCGACTCTGTGTGTCGTTGCTTTCGTTACGTTTTGGACTAATACGAGAGTCAACATTGTTATTTATCAGAGACAAATTTACAGCGAGGAAAAAAATGACAACGCATAAATTCGTAGGAAATGTCAGGTCCCCACGACAACTATGATTGTCGCGTCTATGGGTGCAGTGCTAGCCGTTACTGGCTAACAGTGTGCGGACAATGAATTATAGCACTGTGCGACAATCCAAAAACTCTGGGAAGTGATATTATTTTTATATTATTATTTTTAATTTCTGCTTTATATGCACTTATAGCATTACAAGAGTATCTTGAAAGCTCCAAAACGTAAATAAAAGTTTTAGCGGGCGAAATGGGACAAATAATTCGGAAATAATAATAATGGGAAATAATGTAATTCGGTATGTACACCCCTTTAATTGCCTAGACACGTAAAATAGAGGGATTTTTTGAAATTCGTACTTTTGGGACGAAAGGGTACAAATGATACAGCAACAGCTAGAAACACGAAATTCGGAGTGCACATTCCTCTAATTTAGTAGATACGTAAAATAAAGTTTTGTTTTTAAATGTGTGCCTCTAAGGGTTTAAAGGGAAAAATGGTACCAACAAACAACTGCATCTGGAATTATGAAATTCAGTATGTACATCCCTCTAATAGCATGTACACGTAAAAAGGAGAAATTTTCAAAATTAGTACTTTTAAGAGGGGTTATGTAAAACAAGTAAAAACGACGTTAAGTTCGGCCGGGTCGAACTTTATATACCCTCCAGCATGGATTGCATTCCACAGAGGCTGTCGATTTTCGTAGAAGTCCAGTACTACTACAGGAAAATATATATATTTTTTAATATAGCTAAACCAAAACAAATACAAATATTGAACAAATAATTTTATAAATAAATATGTATAATATTTTTATTATTTCAAATTACTCTTATAAGGGCGAGTTTTTCGACAAAAAATGGATATTTCGGTAGAGCACGGTAAATAAAAAGGACAACTTGGATATTTTTGCAAAATTTTCATTTTCGCGGGAGATATACCCAAAATGATTTTGAGGTTTGGCAAAAAATTAAATTTTTGGTCCAATGGCTGATGTCAAAAAATTGAAAAGTCCCACTAGAAAACCCAGCGTAACTTTTTATCATATAGAGAATACCAAAATTTTTTCGCTATTTGATTGCTGACTTAATGGGGAATATTTGTGGCAGAACAGTTTTAAAAGCCCGTATAGAAAAAGTAAATATATATTCAATTTCATCCGCGAATTTTAGATTTTTGCAGAAATGCAGCCATTTGACTACATATATGCAAAAACACGTGCAAAAAAATCAGTCGGATCCATTGGATAGTTCGCGAGAAAATCACAAACCAAAAATGTAATTTTTTGCCAAACCTCAAAATCATTTTTGCCATATCTCCCGCGAAAATTAAAATTTTGCAAAAATATCCAATTTGTCCTTTTTATTTACCGTGCTCTACCGAAATTTTAATTCTAAAAGTACAATGAAAATACATTATCTCACGTACATAGTGCAAAATAACCTAACTTCATGATTCAACCAATTTTTGCCGATAAAGTAAAAAAGTACGAATTTGAAAAAATCTTTTTATTTTGCGTGTCTATGCAGTCAGATGAATGTATATACCGAATTCCATGATTCTAGTTGCGGCCATTTGGTTGGTACCCTTTTTAAACCCCTTATTCCTATTTTACCCTTTTAAATGTACGACTTAGTGGGATCTACACAAATTCATCATTCTAGCTGTAACCGTTTAGTTGGTACCATTTTTATCCGTCTGTTCCCATAGTATGCCTTGAAAGTACGTACTTTTTTATTTTTTGTGTCTACGTAGTCAAAGGAATGTATACTCCGAATTTCATGACTCTAGCTGAGGTCATTTGGTTGGTAAAATTTGTATTCCCTTTTTACATTTCACCCCCTAACAGAACGATTTTCGAAAAATACCTTTATTTTACGTGTCTAGTAGGGTATCCAACCGATTAGATTTTATTCGATTAATCGAATATTTAGTATCAAATATTTGTTCGAATAATCAGAAATGACCGATTTTTCGAATAACGAATAATTCGATTAATCCGTACCAAATAATCGAATATTCGAAATGTTACACTACCAAACATTTTTGGAGCGAAATATCATTTTGGAAAGTATAAATAATTGCACAAATTAGTTTACTTTATATCTACCAAAGTTTGGAAGGTATAATTAAATTTTTAACGAAAACTTTGTGAAAATTTAATGTTTGCTAGGTCAGTATACAAAAGTCTATTTGGAGTTGAAAACGTTTCAGAATATCCTGTCTCTGAAAGAGAAAATATTGTCGCTGAAATTAGTGGTAAAAATTCCAGCAAAAAATAGATAAATATAAAATAAAATTCAGAAAAATGCATAAAATCTTTATTTGAATCGATAGTACGGTCCATGTAATTTAATGTTTGAAGATTATTTCATGCAAATGTTGACCTTGACTGCGCCTCAAATGGTCCATCCGCTTAGTCCAATTTTGGCTTACTCGTTCCAACATTTCGGCGGGTATCTCACGAATAAATGCTTCAATGTTGTCTTCCAATGCGTCAATTGAAACGGGCATGTCTGTATAGACATGAGCTTTAACATTGTCACAAAAAATAGTCTAAAGGCGTTAAATCGCACGATCTAGGCGCCCAATAAACCGGCCCCGAACGTGAAATAAAATGTTCACCGAACTCGCCTCTCAATAAGTCCATTGTTGCGCGTGCTGTGAGCATGTGGCACCGTCTTGTTGAAACCACATGTCATGCAAGTCAAGCTCTTGTATTTTGGGCAAAAGTTGGATATCATCTCACGGTAGCGCTCACCATTCACAGTTACGCATCATCTTTAAAGAAGTACGGTCCAATGATGCCACCAGCCCATAAACCGCACCAAACTGTGCCTTTTTCTGGATGAATTGGTAGCTCTTGCAATGCTTCTGGCTGATATTCACTCCAAAATCGACAATTCTGTCCATTTACGTACCCATTGAGCCAAAAATGAGCTTCGTCGCTGAACACAATGAACGCGCGATGAACTTTCTTAACAGAGCACGCATATTGATAATAAAATTCAATAATTTGCAAGCGTTGTTCGTTTGTAAGACGATTCATGGTTAAATTATAGACCAAACTGAAGATGTTTGACATAAAAATAACTCAAAAACTTAATTACATAGTCTTCTTTCTATTGCTCCGTCTTCAACAGGAAGTGAAATAGTTTTTTCGAAATCGAACTTTATTAAAGCAAAGGAAAATAATCGCCTTAAATTCAATCTTTTTCAAATAAAATGATGAAACATGAGTATGTGTTATATATTCCTATACAAATCTAATTTATTTACAGGAAATTTTATTCGATTAATCGAAACTCCATATGAAAAAAATAAAATCCGGGAAAAATAGATTTTGGGCATGCATCCGAACGCCAAAAATAAAGAATTTAAAGTTTTCGAAACTACGGTACAAAGAAAACACATTTCGTTTAATGCTCTACTCATTAATGTGAACGATCGTTTTCCGTCGCGTCCTCATTTTCCAATAAAATAAGAAATATCTGATCTTTAATTAATTTTGAAACTTGAAAAGATGTTTGAATTGATCTCACATTGCGCTTTATTATATGAAATCTGAAACAGGTTCGTTGTGAAATATATATTTATTTTATTTTAATAAAATGTGAATGTTTCATTGGAAAAAAATAAGCTTAACTCATGGTAAGCAGTATGTTGACGATTTCCCGTGCTGTCCCGGGATCCCGGGAAATTAAAAAATTGACCAAGACTTTTAAGAATATATATACTTTATAGGCTCTCAGGTCGATATTTCAAGATGTTACAAACGGAATGACAAAGTTAGTATACCCCCATCCCGTAGGTGGAGGGTGTAAAAAATACCCGAATTCCCAAAGTGGGGGAAAATGTGTTCCAAAATTGGGGATTTTTTATTAAAATGTTCGCCATGCTTTCTTAACCTTATTTATCTGTTTTGATTAACTTTATGTATTTTTATTGGAATTCAATTCGTAAAATGATGAGAGATGTTAGCTTTAATGAGATCTCCAGCACCCCTCGTATGTGCTGTTCTCAAATACAGTATGCAACCGATAAAATATGATATTTAACAAAGGAACCCCAAGATCTTCTCTGTCATACATGGAGAAGTTACAATATAATATCCACATCTTGTGTATTCTATGAGTTGTATGTTCCCTGCTTGCTGCCCTAATTCATTGACAGCACACTGTACTGCAAGAGCTGCATTTAATGCTGTGCGGAATTTTCATATCGTAGCTCGGCACCACTTGTTTAAACGGAAAGTTATACTTCGTATATCCTCTGTTTGAGTGCGTTCGTGTGCATGGGTATGTGTATGCATTTGTACGCTATGCGTATGATTGTGAGTGTTTGTTTTTTGTTCTTCTTTGCTGATGGCATTCAATTCGCGAGCAATCAAGTCATTTCAATTCATTACACTTGGCGGAGACAAGTTCTTGCATGGAGTCATACAAAAACATCCATCCATACACACATATCCCCATTCGCTCGTGTACAACATCTAAGAGTGGTATTCGTATTTGGTTTCGTATTCGCACGAGTGTATCTCTTTACTCTTCATTGTGAGGCTGTTGTTGGTTGCTAGCATAGGATGTGTGTGTACATGTGTGTGTTGCATGAATGCTGGAGGGCAGCAAGAATGAAATGTGATTTACATGTGATTATGTGCGTTTTTCAGCGTATCATTCAGTCATTGTTAAATTGGTGTCTGTGACATTTTGTCGTGACTGCAGTTGTTATTGTTGCTGCTGATGTCAATATTGTTGCCGCTGTTGTTGTTGTTCCTGCCGATGCCGCCCGTCTGTTTGTTTACTATGTAATTTGTGCATACATCTGTCTGTATGTAAACTTGAGTCGTTATTACAAATGATTTCATTGCAGTTTATAGACATTGTTTTCGCAATCGATCAAAGACTGACTTAACTAACTGTGTATGCACGTACATATGTATGTATGCACGAGTATGTAGATTATATTACAGATATACAATTTACGAAGTTTTGCATTCAAACGTTCATAGCCAGCCCACTATGCAGCTTTACTTAATTTATCAGCTGCATGAAACAATTAAAATCATTTGAGTTGGGTAAGTTGAATTACATTCCAGATATTCCGTGTCAATCGGAATTGACATCACTTCGCCTTATAAAAATTGTCCTACTTTTTGAGTTGATTTAGTTATATACGTCTGCGTAAGATTTTTGAAACAAATTCTGTAACATTTGAATTTGATATTTTACATTCTTTTAATGGAGGTGTTTTGCAAAAAAAAATTGAAAAATTTTAGATCTCTAGTGGGTCACATATACGATTTTGAAATGATTGTTATAGGTACAATTACGTACCGATTGCAAAGATAGGTTATACCATATTAGAATAGGAAGAAAACGAGATTTAATGAAATGTAACAGAAAACAAGTAAGTAAGTTTCAGTCGGTTAAACCGATTTATAGTTATATACTCTCACTCTCAAAGAACATGTGTATGGAAAAACTTAAATTCTACTTTATTTAAATTTCTGAATACGAAGTAAACATTTGGGGTGAACAAATTAAAATAAAATGTGTCTAAACGTTGCTTTGGTCTTCGAGAATTTTTGTAAATATATTTGTTAACATATTTTTTGAGATTTTGAAAATTGAAAATTTTAATTTCTTTTTTCGACTTTTTCTCATACATTTGAAGAGATTTTGTACTCAAATTTGTTTTATTTGAATCTGTATTTGTAATAAATATTTAAAGAAATACTCTTTTTGTACCCTGCATCTAAGGTTGGGGGTCATTTATGTTACTCTGTTTGTAACAACTTGGAATATTCATCGTATACAACATAAAATATTTATATGCTGGGTCGTGGTAAAATTCTAAGACGTTCTAGCTATGCCTACCCCGTAGCCACTTGTAGCTTGAAAACACTTAAAAGTAAATAAAAGTTTTAGAGGGCGAAATGGGACGAAAAGGGATAAAAATGATACCAATGATACGACAACAGCTAGAATCATGAACATCAGTGTGTACATCCCTCTAATCGTAGACACATAAAAAGGGTAAAAAGGATTTTTTTGAAATTCGTACTTTTAAGGAACACACTTGAGAAAAAGGGATAAAAATGGTGCCATGTAGGGTGTCCAAAAAACCGGTTATTTTATAAAGACGGTTTTCGGTTTAACCGAAAATTAAATTTTTTCTAAAACCGGTTTTCGGTTATAGTTTTTTTACAAAACCGGTTAAACCAGTTTTAACCGGTAATAACCGGGGTTTTAAATCAAAGTACGAAAATATTTAAATTATTTTTTTTTCCGAAAGTAAATACAGTTCATTTTTAGTAAAGATACATTAAATAAGGAACTTCAGTAGCATTTTTTGTTTGAGATCATTTTAAAATAAAGTCAATTCTATAAAATAATTCATACTTTTACGTACAAAAGCTTGAATAAAAAGTTTACATAGAATCCTTCTTATTATAATATCGCAATACTAGTATACAATTCAAGTGATTGTTTTGTAAGAGATGTTTTTGTTTTTTTTTTTTTTTGATAGAGCTTTGACACGCTCGCTAAATGTTGATGTAGGGTTAACAGTCATCAAGGCATCATAAAAGTAACTTAGCTTTTCATTTTTTCTTTGTTTTGTCAAAAAATGCGAAATCGTCTTATAAAGTCTCCTGTTTTTCGCCTTTTCGAGCAATTTTAGGATTTTGAATGTGGTTTATTATTTGGTTTATATCCAACATTAAATTGCAAGATTCTTGGATTTCACAACTTACATCCGAATCTGAACCGTTGTCTAAATCTGGTTCTACAGAAATTTCGTTGAAAAGACGTTTGTATAATTCATTTGCAAATTCCTTTGTATCCGATTTTGATGAGTATTTCAATACGCCATCGTTTAACAGAAATTTTCCGGAACTTAAAAACAGCAAAAATGTATTCAATGTTTTTACTCTTCTTTCTGCCAGTGCACTATGGTCCCAAATCCATATTTTTTGGCAGAAATTTGAAAAATTTGAATTGGAAATTGTTAAATGTGTATATACTTTCTTAATGGAAACACTAAGCTGTCAAGAAAATGTATTGTAGAATACTAGGTAGCAACACTGCAAGCCTGAGAGACATTTAAAGTTTGCCGTTGAAACAAGTGGGATTAATTCAGGTCTAAAGCAGTTATACAAAATACTTCAAATTAAGGCGTAAAAAGATGATAATGACGTGACTATATTATTGAAAATGAAGGCCGGCGTAAGTAGTCGAAAAATATATTTAACATTTTGAGATTATTGTATCTTTATTTTTCGACTTTATGCCATATAGAAAAGGATTTTGGACCAGTGTGCAGTCTAGCCATCAGCCTATGTAATATATGTATGTGTCTCTTTCTTTAATTTTTGAATAAAAAAGTTTGTATTACTTCAGCTTCTATGAGTGTTGCTGAGTCCTTTCACAGTTCTTTAATTGCTAACACAATGTGCAATGTTCTCTTATTTACCAAAAACAGGTTAACCGACACGAAAAACCCGGTTTTCTCGGTTAACCGAAATTGGCCATTTTGCAAAAACCGGCCGACGGTTGCAGGTGACGAAACCGGTTAACCAGATTCGGTTTTGGATACCCTAGTACCAACCAAACCGCTGAAATTTAAATCATGAAATTCGTTGTATAAAGGGTGATTTTTTAAGAGCTTGATAACTTTTTTTTAAAAAAAAACGCATAAAATTTGCAAAATCTCATCGGTTCTTTATTTGAAACGTTAGATTGGTCCATGACATTTACTTTTTGAAGATAATTTCATTTAAATGTTGACCGCGGCTGCGTCTTAGGTGGTCCATCCGCTTAGTCCAATTTTGGCATTTCCACGTTTTTGAGTAACAGAGACCCAATTGGTGCGAACGGCGACGAATCGAAAATTGGTGGTCATCATTAACACTGGCCGATACAGCTGCGATATTTTCTTCAGTTCGCACTCTACGTAAGCGTGTTGGTGGTTTAATGTCCAACAATGTAAATTTGGTGCGAAATTTAGTCACAATAGCCCGAATAGCCGCTTCAGTGGGTCGATTAAACTGACCATAAAATGGAAGCGCGCAATGAACTTTCTTAACAGAGCACGCATTTTGATAATAAAATTCAATAATTTGCAAGCGTTGTTCGTTTGTAAGACGATTCATGATGAAATGTCAAAGCATACTGAGCATCTTTCTCTTTGACACCATGTCTGAAATCCCACGTGATCTGTCAAATACTAATGCATGAAAATCCTAACCTCAAAAAAATCACTCTTTACATTCATCTGACTGTATAGACTCGAAACATTAAGGAATTTTTCGAAATCTGTACTTTTAGTCGCAAATGGGGCGAAGGGGGGTATAAATGGTACCAACCAAACGGCTGCAGCTAAAATAGTGAAATTCGCTGTGTACATTGCTCTGGCGATGGGGGATAAAAAAGGTACCAACCAAACGGCTGCAGCTATAATAGTGAAATTCACTGTGTACATTGCTCTGACTGAGTAGACACGATAAATAAACAGATCGTCCGATATACGTACCTTCAGGATCTAAATGGGATTAAATTTGGCACCAATTACGCGGTTGTAGCTAGAATCATGAAATTAGATAAGTACATATTGGATCTTCAATATTAGTACTTTTCCTATCAAAATGGTACGGACATTTGGGCTGTAACTGGAGCCAAGAAATTGCAAATGGGAAAATTGGCCCTGAGGAAAATTGTTTCTACCTAGTAACGACTGACAATACACCTAATATTTAGGGTGTATTTTTGAAGATTGCGCCTTATGTTCACTTGTTGATTAACCTTGAAGTTGTATATATATGTAACACTGTCCGACAGTCCACATTACACTTGAACGAAATGATATACGTCTGAAACTATAGGTGAAGTGGAGTTAATTGGCGTTTTTAGTTTTCCATTTCTTCATCCTGTTGTTCCTTAAAAGGACAACAAATTTTAAAAGGATACAATTTTTCAAAAATTATTTTAGATACTTATTCTCATCCTATGCTACCGGTATAATCTGTGCTAAAAATACTTCAAATTTTAAACTTTTATCTGCTTTAGTTTAGCATTAATAAACAATTCAAGATTTCCTTCTTAAAAAGTAAAATATGAATAAACTAAATAAATTAAAGTGTAAACTTGAAATAATACTGAACTTGAAGTAATACAGATAGAAGAATTATATTTTAAGTGTTTTTAGCAGTTTTCCTCCTCCTAATACCGTTGTCATAGTGTGAGATTAGGTATTTAATTTTTTTTTGAAAGAATTGTATCCTTTGAAACTTTGAAGTCATGTGATGGGCCAACAGGTTGAGAAAATAAAAACTGAAGGTGAGGGTGGTGGAAAAGGGATAAAGGAGTCTCCCCCAAAGGGGATAAATGTAAGACCAACCCCCATTAATGTTCCCTCCCCAACACAGCCGGGCAATTTTCGGCCTTTCTTTAATAAAAAAATATAAAAATAAACAAATGTATCGGGACCACGTTAAGGGTTGCAGATGGAGGGTAGGTGTGTTCTAGGAAAATATTGGAGCTGAAAAAATATTGGTTATAAATTTGACTCCAATAGGGGCCTCGTTGGGACATTTAAAGCGGTGGGAGCAAATTTTATAAGAATGTAGTTTTTGTATGAGAGCTCCATTATGGAGTGGAATGAAAATTAATGGGGGACGATCTTACATGTCTTCCCTTTAGTTGTGCCTAGAAGGCAATTTTGGGCCTTTCCTTCATTGGGACTGAAAAAACATTGGGGGTGATCATACATTTGACCTCCTTGAGACAGTTAGAGTGGTCGGAGCAAATTTTATAAAAAGTATTTTTTGTATGGGAGCTCCGTTAAGGAGACGATTTTTGGGACGATTTATTAGAATTTGTCGTTATTCGAAAGATATGATTTTTTCATTATTCGAACAAATATTTGAAAAGAATTATTCGATTAATCGAATAAAATTTAATCGATTGGATACACTATTTATTATCCAAAATATAACAAGTTCATGTTCCAGGATTGTCATATGCACGGTGACACTGGGTTGCATACTTTACAAAGTAAAAGGCAAAATGTATATTTGTTACTCATACGAAACATCTACATTTTTTGCTGGCAACAAATTTTATTTGGCTTTATGAAATTTGCCTTTTTGGAGCTACCCAAACTCCTGCAGAAACTCTTGAGTATTGAAATGTGGTGTAATGTTTGTTGATATACGAGGGCAGTTCAATAAATAGGCCGTATCCAAGAGATGGCTCCATAGACTGGCGAATGTAAATAAAGTTAAAGATATTCCTGTTAAATGATATAATTGAATGGGAAACTAATTCTTATTTTAGACCCAAACTCGTACTATAATAATGGCCTAATGAAATTGGAACAACGTTAAGCTTTGACTATCGATCTAGTTGTAATATGTTTACAAATAAAATAAAATAAATTAATTTAAAAAATAAATAAATTAAAACTGTGGCTACCCAATACCATTGAATTTGTGAATGTTTTGAGAAATCGGATTTATAAAATAGGTTTTAGGGTAATTTGTGTCCAAGGTAATGTTAGGAATATGGCAGATTAACATATCTTTCAAGAAATATTATGGCTGTTTTTCTTTTAGACTGGATAACTAAAATGCGATAACAAAAATCTAAATAAAATGTTAAAATTTCACTCAAAATAAATAATTCCTTTTTAGAATTGTCGCCAAAAGCAATGTCAATGTGTGTGTGAAAACAAATTTTGAAAAAATAATTTTGTGTTAAAAATTTTTGACTTAAGTGTAAGTCAAAATGATGGATATCGAGGCTAAGTCCAATAAAGTCGACAGTCGGTTGAAAATCATTGTGATCACATTGATTTAACAACATACATAAGTTTAACACTCTAGCAAACAATATACGTATAACGAATGCTAACGAATTTGGAAACAGTTCACTATCGACTATATTCCATATTGGAAGTGCCCCTCGTTCCAATTCAAGTTCAATTTCAAATTCTTATAATCCCATACAAATACTGAAAATGACCAAAAATTATATTGCAAAATAGTATTTGGCAAGAAATTCATTTCAAAATTATATCATTTGCAAAAATCCTCTTGGAAATTAGAATAACAAATATAAACTTTTCACAAATCTAGCCTACACCATAGGATATAATATATATTAATTCGTCACTCCGTTTGGAAAACTTTGAAATATTCGTTCGAGCTCCACAGGATAGAGATTATGGGCATTTTTCCAGAAAAATCCACCATGATCAAAAAATAAAAAATTGAAAAAATGTAGTTTTCGAAATGTATTAGTGAACCAAAATATAATTAAATTAAATAGTCCAAAGCGTTGCTTAATTACAATGAAAATCATACGGCCTGCAAAGTTAACATCATGTTTTCTTCACAATTTTTATTTTTAAGACAATTTTATCTTAAAAATTGCTTCATTGAGCAATGATGCAAGCTCCCCTTATGACAAAATATTTGCTACAACAATATAATATGAAAGAATATATAATAAAGCGTTTCATATCCTGTAACATATATATAATTTTGTCACATCTCGTAACGTAACGTCACGTCACGTTCCACATTATAGGTTGTAAAAAGGCAAACAAGCTTTATTAACTCGCCAAATAGTAAAATAAACTAAAAATATAAAAAAAATTCGTTTTTAAAATTATCGCCAAAAACATTATCAAAGTGTGTGTGAAAATAAATTTTGAAAAAATAATTTTGTGTTAAAAATTTTTGGCTTAGCCTGGATAATTATCCAGTGTAAGTCAAAATGATGGATATTGAGGCTAAGTCCAATAAAGTCGACACAAAATATTTTTTTGAAAATTTCTTTGGATAAATATATTTATAATGTAGTTGGCGACAATGTGAAAAAATAAATTTTTATTTTGAATAAAAAATTAAATTTTTATTCACGTTTTTGTTATCGCAGCTTGTTATCCCGGCTGAAAGAAAAACAGCCATATTAATTTATATCTAAATGTAAGTCGGGTCGTATTTGTGATTAAAATGTACGTTGTTCATACAACCCATTGTACAGCCGAGAAGGGAGGGATATAAAACGGCAACTTGTAGCTTAAATTTCTCCAGTTTTAAAACGCAAAAATTTCAAAGTAATTTTCTACAAACCGCAAATCAAAACTTGGCCTTACGCACCTTCCTCCTTGGTGGTTGCTTTAACGTTTTCTTTTGTATTCCGTTCGTGTATGAACGACACGTAAAGGTAATGCGATACTACTTTAATGTTGGCTCAAGGATATATGTACACAAACATACATACGTATGTGTACATGTGTGTGTTTGTATACACTTAACGAAGTCTGCGGGGCGGGAATAAAGCGATTTTTCGCTTAAGGAGGTCAATTAACAAGCGAAAATCGCGTCTTGTGTTTACCGTACAAATTGAATTTAATTGAATTGAATTCGATTGAAATGAATTGTTTGCGAATCGTTCCGAAAACAACAACGACAACGAAAACTATAAATACTGTTGTAAATATGTCAAGTAAAGTGCACACATCACACACAGGATTCTATTCATTCCCTCGCTCCCGCTCTCTCTCTCACTTTTGATTCACATTTACGTTCTTAATTCTCGAGTTTGTTTCACATTTTCCCGAATTTTTCCACTAGAAATCACAGTGAGACACTTGCTGGGTTTTAAAGGATTTTTTTCTATTTTGTTTGTTTTCATTAATATTTAATTTTGTTATTTTCTTTTTGCTCACCACTTTTCTGTTTTCGTTACATTCGCTTTTTTCTATACGCTTGCCATACCGTTTAACCTCCGTTAGCCGACTAAATGTTAGTGAGCTAAAAAATATCACAATTAGTCTGGGAGAGACAGACTGAGAGAGAGAGAGAGAGAAAGAAGGAAGCACCAACTCAATGGCTATGAAACCACTACACTAATATTTGAGAGTGATGTGGATGTATGTGTGTTTTTTTTTGTATTTCTAACCCAGAGTGGGAGAATGACTGCAGCGATGTCAACATTTCGTTGTACAATAAACACCCGCCACTAACTAACACAAATACAAACACTCTCGGCACAGCTCGGCTCACCTAAGCAAGTTATGAATTCATAGGAAACATTCTATTGCTCGAACTCAAACCATATGTTTGTTGGTGAGCTTGTTGCTGTTGTTGTATATTTACACTTGTAATTATGTCTGTGTTGTTTTTGTTTTCGGCTGTTTCCTTGGATTTCTGGGTCGCAGGTCTTGCCTTCTTCACGCCGATTTTTTCTTAGAGGTTGTGGCTGCCTAAGTGTTGTGTGTGAGTCTAAATGATTATTTGGCAAGTCTGTCAGCTGCCAGTTAGGTCACTTGGAAATCAAAATTACTCATAGACGATTTGCATGTGCGGAAATTGTCAGGCCTTGACTGAGGTGGCCTGCCGATGAAATGTGATCAAATTTGTCACTAAAAAGATAATAATTACTATGGCAAAGCACATTACTACTTATGGATGTCTGGTATGGTGGGGCGCAATGAGAGTGAGTAAACTCCGGGCAAAATTAATGAAAACGCAAAGGCTATCAGGACTGAGCATTACGGGAACCATAAAAAGCACTCCACAAGCAGCAATGGATGTAATTCTGCATCACCCATCTCTGGACCACTTCACAGAGATGATTGCTGTCAGGAGTGCTATAAGACTCAAATAATCAGGATGCTGGAAAAATAGACCTTATGGTCACGCAAGGATAGTTCAAGGAGGAATACTGGGTGTTCACGAATCGGTCATCAATGGAGGTACAGAGTACATGGTGCCGGTTCTGGACTTCTCACCCTTACCACAGATGATTATACCAAAGAGATCAGACTGGGACAATGGTGAGCCCTTCAAAGGGCTTTCGGTCTATACTGATGGCTCAAATATGGAACAGGGCAAGATTTCTATCAAGCGAGAACATTCCGGTAACCACGGATATAAACATCTACGTAGATAGTCAGGCAGCAATGAAATCAATCATGTCACACACTGTCAAATCCAGGCTTGTGCTGAGTTGTCACTAGATAACCTCAACGACCATGTCGTCCGTCTCTGCTGGGTTCATCCCCAACCGCTGCTGTGCCGGTGGTGAATCTTGCTGCTTGTATGTATGAATGTGTGGGTACCTCACACATATATACAAATACTGCACCCAACTTGATTAAGTAAACGATTTTTTCATTGAATCCATCGGTGGATGTAGGGTATATTAAATCTGTTATTCCAGTAGCAACATTCTGAAATACGCAGTGAATAATCTACAGAAATTCTATAGACTCAGAGTTACAAAAACACAATATGTATGTCATTGCGAAAGTATGGTGGATTCATAATAAATTTGTCACATTTGACTACTTGAAACTACTGGATGTTGAATTATTTTTTGTAAATGATATCAAGTAAACTTAAGAAATGAGGATTCAACCAATGTGAAATTTTGTGTTTTATATTGATAACACGAAATTATTTTGAAAACAAGTAGGGAAAGGCTAAAAATAAATTTCCACAACGAAGTTTGTCGGGATAAGGACGAACGCTATTTAATTTGAAGAAAATCGGTTCAGATTTAGATATAGCCCCCATACGAATTTCACTCCCGATTTGACTCTTTTAACTCTAGATACCACATATTTTAACAGATTTGATTGAAAATTGGTGAAACATTTTATATTTCAACTAAAAACACCCATGATGAAAATGGGTCAAATCGGTTCAGATTTGTATATAGCTCCCACACGAATTTCGCTCCCAATTTGACTTTTCCGCTCTAGAAACCACATATTTGAACAGATTGTCTTCAAATTTGGCAAAACAGCTTATATTTCAACTAGAAACTCCCATGGCAAAGGTAGTTCAGATCTGTTCAGATTTATATATAGCTCTCATACGAATTCCGATCACGATTTGACTTTTTCTGCTGTAGAAACCACATATTGTAACAGATCTTCTTCAAATCTTGCAAAATATCTTATATTTCAACTAGAAACACCCATGGTGAAAATGGGTCACATCGTTCAGATTTACATGTAGCTCTCAAACAAATGTCGCACCCGACTTGACTTTTTACGCTACAGAAACCACTTATTTTTGAGCATAGCACGTTATACTTGAACTGGAAAAACCTATTGTAAGTGGGTCACTTCACTCCATGTTTGGATACGTAAATAAATATTCTTCTCGGTTTGACAAATTGGGTCTGGTCATATTAGCCTATGATTAGGAGACATGCAAAACGTTGTTGTTTACGCGTTTTTACTTTTTTACTGAATTGAATTGCATTCGGAGAGAAAGTGGAGTGTATCATATAGTCGGCCTCGCCGACTTTAGCCTTTTCTTACTTGTTACTTTTGAAATCGGTGCTTTAATTTTTATACACTCCACGAGAGTATTATGTCATTGTGCATTTGTTTGTAACGCCCAAAAGGAAGGGAGATAGACCCATTGTTAATTATACCGATCGACTTAGAATCACTTTTTGATTCGATTTATCAATGTCCGTCTGTCTGTCCATCTATTCTTGTAATCACGATACAGGTCGCAATTGTAGACAGAACCTAATGAAACTTTGCACAATGAAGTTTTTCGGTACAAGGACGAACGCTATTTAATTTGAAGAAAATCGGTTCAGATATAGCCCCCATACGAATTTCACTCCCGATTTGACTCTTTCCACTCTAGATACCACATATTACAACAGATTTTCTTCAAAATTGGTAAAACACATTATATTTCAACTAGAAATACGTGTGGTAAAAATGTGTTAGATCGGTTCAGAATTATATATAGCTCCCATACAAATTTCGCCCCCGATTTGACTTTTTCTGCTCTAGAAATCAAATATTTTACCAGATATTCTTCAAATTGTGCAAAATACCTAATATTTCAACTAGAAACACCCATGGTGAAAATGGGACAGATCGGTTCAGATTTATATATAGCTCCCATACAAATTTAGCTCATAATTTGACTTTTTCCTCTCTAACTACCACATATTTTATTCAAATTTGGCAACATATCTTATATTTCAACTAGAAACACCTATGTTAAAAATGAGTCAGATCGGTTCGGATCTATATGTAGCTCCCAAACAAATTTAGCCCCCGATTAGATCTTTTTCATCCTAGAAACCACATATTTTAACAGAAATTTGGTAAATTATATTATATTTCAGCTAGAAACAACTACGGTGAAAATGGGTTAGATCGGTTCAGATATGTATATAGCTCCCATACAAATTTCCCGGCTTGGCTTTTTTCGCCCTAGAAACCACATATTTTAACAGATCTTCGTCAAATTTGGCAAAATTTCTTATATTTCAACTAGAAAGACCTGTGGTGAAAATTGGTCAAATCGGTTCAGATTTATATATAACTTCCTTAGAAATTTCGCTCCCACTTGACTTTTTCCGTCCACCAAGTATTTTCTTCAAATTCTTCTTTAACTAGAAGCAGCTATGGTTCGTTCCATATTTGGATATAGTCCCGATACAAGTATTCTTCTCGATATGGCAAAGTTGGTCAGGTCACATCGGTCTATGATTAGGACACATACACAAATTCGCCCCGATTTCACTTTTTTACCGAATTGAATTGTATTCGGATAGGGAGTGGAGTGTATCATATAGTCGGCACCGGCCGACTTTAGCCTTTCCTTACTTGTTTTGTATTGAAAAATTGACAATTTTGGGGTAAAGCTTCCGGGAAGATCTTATGGCCAAAACGATTCGACGATTCTTCTTTACGATAAATTATTGGAAGAAATCTATAGGAAGAATGAAAGAACTTACCAGCGTCTTTAAAAACGTTAAAAATGGGACACTTTTTGGATATTTTGTCTTTAGAAGTGTATAATTTGATAGAAGTAACATATTTGCACCTTTCTTTGGACTAGTTTATTTACAATTTTAAACACAATCCTTATATACAAATCCTTCAATTCCCAATACGGAGAAAATAAATCCACAAATTTGTTTTCAGAAAGAAACTAACATTGCCAAGAAATATGATTTTTTTCTTAGTCAGAACGTATTTATGGTATTTATGAGCAATATCAACGTGCAAAATATATTTGCAATTGGTACATTATTGTACTTGTGGCAGTCATTTCAAAATATGGCATGCCCGAGGTCACCAACTTTGGAGTGTCATCCAGTAGCCTCCATACACACTAGGGACCAAGAACTCTCCAAATCATCCGGAAATCTCCTCTACTCTATGTTTGTACAAAAGTGTTTTTCATGCAAACAACAATTGCAATTTTTTTTGTTCATTTTGAAACATCTATAGATGAAGTGAGCCTTATCGGAAAATGCTTGGATAGATAGGTTCCATAGAAATGACCCGCTATATGGTAAGGACTGGTAAACCATGATATATTTGATATAAATTTGTTATGGATGTGGATTATATAGGTTCATATTTTGATATAGACGTCATACAAGTGTTAGTGTTAGTGTACAATACTTGCAATTTCAAAGAAAGTGGAGTGTAATATATAATCGACGTTAGTTTTCCTTACTTGAATTAATTAAATTATTTTTTTATTTATTTCTACGTAAAACTGTAAAATTGCAATTTTACATTTGTTTTATTTTATGAATACTCCCAACATTTTTTTGTTATATCTGATTTACTTTCGCGGAGCTAGCTTTTTTGAATAACCCCATGTTAACATGTTCTTAACAATTTTCTTAAAAAGTATAGAATAATATGCAAAAAAGGGAAACTCTAAAACGATTATGACATGAACTATGCCACCTGCAACATCCAACATTAATAACAAAATATTTGTTAGTAGTGTATCATAGAATCGACCTAGACCTGACCAACAGTCCATTGCGTGTTCTTAACTTAATCATAATTTCGTTTGATGATATTATTATTATTGTTGTTGCTGTGTTGTTGTTGTCGTCGTTCTTGTCTGGACTTTAGGTCACTGCTACTTAGTCAACATCAGTTTAGCCGTAATAGGCGTCAATTGTTAAATTACACAAATGCCGGCTGTTTTCCAGCATTTGCGAAGTTTGTCATACTCGTAGTTGATGTTAATGGACTTAGGTTTGTGTGTGTGTGTGTACCATAAAGAGACTATAATTTAATGGCACTGTGGTGCCTGGGAATGTGCACTAATTTATGAAGGAATTTATGTTGACGACGAACACACAGAAAAGATGCCACTGAAAATAGAGAATATATGCCACAACAACTGTTTTACTTGAAAAACGCTGCTGAGTCGTTTTTAGTTAATTCGAAGCAAATTATGCACAGCTTTTTTGGAAAAAAGTAAGATCCAATGGCACCTCTCTAATTCGGGTTAACCTTGACAATATATTTCCTACTTTTTTGATGTTGAACAATGTCTCTCGTTCAAAGATAATTTATCGAAAATCCAAAATGTTCTTTCAATAGAGGAATTTCAGATTAGAAATTTTCGAAGGCCTTCCGAGGTGCTATAGGGCTAAGATTACAATTCCGCAATATAGTTGCGACAATATGAATTCTCTCAAACATTAACTTGTAACACTTTTATCACTTAATGCTCCCTTCGACCAAAAAATGAAAACTTTGATCCACTGTAAAAAGAAACTCACACCAGCTGGACTATAAGTTTATTATGCAAAAATGGTCTACTCTAATGGTCTAAGGGTCGCTATTTTGTTAAATTGTAAAAGTCTTAATTTTTATTCCGTACACCACTTCGTGGACTAGGTTATATATCTCATAAAAATATTGTATACGTATTTTTGGAAAACATAATATGTGGTCATATACAATTTAGTATGATTAAAATACAACTGAAGGCCTTTCAAACACGTTATGGAACTTTAAAATCGGTTAACCAATTGTGAAATGGGATATATGTGCCAGTTAGTATGATAGTGGTCAAAAACCCAAACAAAATTAGATATGCCAATTTTTAACTTTACTTTGATCAGAACTTTAAGAAGTGTTATTTGTGACATTTATACACCGATCGGCTTAGAACTACCAACAGAGTCGATTTATCAATATCTGTCTCTCTCAGGTTGCAATTGTTGACCGATTTCCATGAAATTTGGCAGAAGTAACTTGTTTAGCCCAAAGACGATTGGACGATTTGGATGAAATCGGTTCAGATTTTGATATAGCCTCCATACAAATATTCCTATAATTTAGACTATTACTGCTCTAGAATAGTGCAATAAAGTAGTGAGTCTTCAACGCTAACTGTAAGAAATGTACGAGGAAAATTTTCGTGTTCTCAGATGAAGTCCATTTTCATATCGGTGGTTATGTCAACAAGAAAATGCCGCATATGATGTTCAGAGAACCCACAAGTGACTATTGAGAAACCAGTGCATCCAAAACGAGCCACTGTTTGGTGTGGATTTTGGGCTGGCAGCATCAGTGGGCCATGTACGGAAAAATTGGGTTTATCGAATGAGGTACTGCCGAGCCAGTCGTGGTAGTCATATGCATGATATTATGTTCCATTATTAAATGACATAGTTCCAATAAAACCAGATATTTGAAAAGAAGTAAGGAAAGGCTAAAGTCGGGCGGGGCCGACTATATAATACCCTACACCACTCCCTGCGTATATGCCTCGCTTTGATAACTAAACCCAGTTATTTCATGGGAGCAATTTTATGTAGTTCATATAAATTATATAGTTACTATAAATTCTTCTTTAGTCAAATTTACTTAGTATGGTAAATAATAAAGTAATTGATCCAATTCCGAGTAAAGTAAATATAACATGATCTGGAAAAATTGATCAACATCGAATAATAAATACAGATTATACAGCGGTAATAGGATGAATCGGAGGGACATTTGAAGGGGACCTATAACAACACTTGAGACATGTGCCAAAACATGCTCTTATATATTTCTCATCCACAGTGGGTATTCCTAGTTGAAACATATACTGATCTGCAAAAGTTGATGAAGATTCGATGTAAGATGTAGTTTCCAGTTATGGTTTATACAAAAGTATGGATATATGGGCATCTCCCAAACAAGTAAGGAAAGGCTAAAGTCGCACGGAGCCACTATATGATACACCCCACTTTCTATCTCATTACAATTCAAAAAAATGAAATCGGGAAGGACTTTTGAATCATGTAAATGTATGTGTTTGACAAAAAATGTTAAATCGGAAAGAAAATTTGTATGGGGGTATATTGATACCTGGAATGATGTGACCCGCTTTCACCATGTATGTTTATTGGTAAAATATAATATGCAAAGTTTGACCGAAATCGGTTAAACACTCGGGAGCGACATTTGTATGGGGGCTATATCTAAATCTGAACCGATCTTACCCACTTTCACCATAGCTGTTTCTAGTTCGATTATAAAATGTTGTGCTAATTTTAAAGAAAATCGGGTACAATTTGTAGATTTTAGAGCGGAAAAAGTCAAATCGGGAGCGACATTTGTATGGGGGCTATATCTAAATCTGAACCGATCCCACCCTCTTTCAACATATGTGTTTCTAGTTCGATTATAAAATGTTGTGCTAATTTTAAAGAAAATCGGGTGCAATATGCGGTTTCTAAAGCGGAAAAAGTGAAATAGGGAGCGGCATTTGTATGGGGGCTATATCTAAATCTGAACCGATCGTACCCAATTTCTGCATAGGTGTTTCTAGTTGGATTATAAAATGTTGTGTCAATTTTACAGAAAATTGGGTACAATATGTGCTTTATAGGGCGGAAAAAGTCAAATCAGGAGCGACATTTGTATGGGGACTATATCTAAATCTGAACCGATCTTACCCAATTTCAGCATAGGTATTTCTAGTTCAATTATTAAATGTTGTGCCAATTTTAAAGAAAATCGGGTACAATTTGTGGATTTTAGAGCGGAAAAAGTGAAATAGGGAGCAACATTTGTATAGGGGCTATATCTAAATCTGAACCGATCCCACCCTCTTTCAACATATGTGTTTCTAGTTCGATTATAAAATGTTGTGCTAATTTTAAAGAAAATCGGGTGCAATATGCGGTTTCTAAAGCGGAAAAAGTGAAATAGGGAGCGGCATTTGTATGGGGGCTATATCTAAATCTGAACCGATCGTACCCAATTTCTGCATAGGTGTTTCTAGTTGGATTATAAAATGTTGTGTCAATTTTACAGAAAATTGGGTACAATATGTGCTTTATAGGGCGGAAAAAGTCAAATCAGGAGCGACATTTGTATGGGGACTATATCTAAATCTGAACCGATCTTACCCAATTTCAGCATAGGTATTTCTAGTTCAATTATTAAATGTTGTGCCAATTTTAAAGAAAATCGGGTTCAATTTGTGGATTTTAGAGCGGAAAAAGTGAAATAGGGAGCAACATTTGTATAGGGGCTATATCTAAATCTGAACCGATTTCCTCCAAATTCAATACCGATGGTCCTTGGCCAGAAAAAATAACTTCTGCCAAGTTTCATGACAATCGGACAAAAATTGCGATCTGTAGAGTGCGAACAAGCTTAGATGGACAGCAGACGGACAGACGGACGGACAGACAGACATTGTTAAATCGACTCAGCTGGTGATTCTAAGCCGATCCGTATACTTAAAGGTGGGTCTAGCTCGATTATTTCTTGGTGTTACAAACATTTGGCGGAAAACTAACTTATAATACCCTAGTCCACGAAGTGGTGTAGGGTATAAAAATAAACAGTACTATTTTTATAGCCGATTGTAATTTAAACTGTTAAATGGCCAGCCTATAATTTTCCGTAGGCGCAGATACAATGAGATTGGATCACAGCGATTTGGTTTTTGTGTGGGGCTCATCACATGTAGGAGTAACGTGATCCAAACGATGTTCATTAATTTTTCCAATTTTTCGTTAAATTTGACTAAAGATGCATTTAATAAAATCGGCCCATAAAACACCTTGGTTTAGTAATCAAACCCATGTATATACGCTGGGAGTGGTGTAGGGTATAATATCAAAGTCGGACCCGCCTGACTTTAGCCTTTCCCTACTTGTTTTTACATATTTTTCCTAAGGCACGTACAACATTTTTTTAAAGAAGAACATTTCCTGAAATTTTCAGAAAAAGTGGTTCCAGGAAAAAATGTTGTCATGGAATAACATTTTCCAATTCTGTGGATCTGTACTGTAGATGACAATTTTTTAATTTCTGTATTTTCAGCATAAAACTAATCTTGACCAGGGTCAATGTCATACACCTCAGCACGTTTACTTAATGGATTAATTGCTCAAGTCATCAGTCGTCTACGAGCACAACAAGTACTCAACAACCAAGATGATTGAGCCAGTCAACGTTCGTTCACTATCAACTCAGTAGCACTAACCCCCATCACTCTACCCACCACCCCTATCACGACATACAACTGCGACATGATCGCAACGAACAGCAATGAAGACAAGACTGCTCGCTGAGAATCTTATAATTTATAACTCAATCAGTCAAATTGAATTTCTAACTTTAATAATTTATGGCATTCGATTGAACAACAGTACGTTGTCATTGTTGTAGTCCTCCCACTCTGCCAAAGGGGGTGCTATCGTTTCCCAGCCCTCGGAAGAACAGGCGGCGGGTGATTTTTTGAACTTGTGTAAATGGTGTGTAATCAGGGCACTTGAAACAACCGAACAGCTCTACAGCTACTAATGACTCTGTAATGCTCGTACTCGAGCGCGAGCACTTGGCCAGCAGACAAATTTCATGGTAAACATTGTCATCCAGACGAGACAATCGCCGGCCATCGAAGATGATAACAAATGGCACAACACCTGTAGATAACAACAACAACAACAATGTGCTAATTTGTAATCAGCTATTATTAAGTTGCAGTGCAGTTGAGTTGAGTGGTGGCGGCTTAAAATAGCTCCAGTGCTGCACTTCAACTGGCCATCAACAAGTATTGCTGTGCATTTGAAATGTGTCCCCGTGGGCATGGAATTCAGTTTAATCCGTTGAACATCAATTAATTTGTTTTCGCGTCAATGGTTATCGATCATGTGAGCAGCGACAGCTGTTTCAAAACCACCTGTGGAACGGTCAGGCAGACAGACAGACGGTCGGTTGGTCGGTCAGTCTGGTCATTCAACGCTTGTGAAATGATGGGAAATAACAAATGACACACCAACATGCAAATATGGAACTTATACATCTCGAACGTACTTATATGTATGTAAATGTAACGAATCAACAATGTTGTCTACTATATACAAAGAAAAAAAAAACGCATTATTTAAAAAAATACATTAAAGATTTTTTTCGAAAATAAGGAGACCTTTTGAACTTCGTTTTATACAATTAAAAAATATTTTTTAAAGAAGAAAATTTTCTAGAAATTCTGTTATAAACTGGGCTATAAATTATGTAATTAATATAATTTAAATAGTTCCTCTTACTTCGCACCTTTAGTGGGTTAAATTGACAAACAGTTATACAATTAGTAACAACCAAACGACAATTCTAATTCAATTTCATTTTTATACCCTCCACCTCCAGGATGGGGGTATACTAACATTGTCATTCCGTTTGTAACCCCTTGAAATATCGACCTGAGTCCCTATAAAGTATATATATTCTTGATCGTCATTAAATTCTAAGACGATCTAACCATGCCCATCCGTCCATCTGTTCAATGCACGCTAGCATCTAAACGAAAGGAGCTAGAACGTTCAAATTTTCCATAAATGCGTCTTATTGTCGTAGATCGGTTGGGATTGAAATGGGGCGAAATCGGCCCAAAGGGAAAAATTTTTCCCTCACAAGGACTAAAAATACCCATAATAATCCCTAATATTTTAGCGTATTTAAGCAAGTTTTTTGAATAGGTCTGTTTATATTTGCTTGATATTTGGTATGCGCTGATTCTTATTTGCAGGGGGTGAAATGGGGCAAAAAAGGGATAAAAATGGTACATATTAAACGACAACAGCTAGAAACACGAAATTCGGTGTGTACATTCCTCTAATTGAGTAGATTCATAATATAAACGTTTTTTCCAAATTCGTACTTTTAAGGGGTAAAATAGGAATAGAGGGATATAAATCGTACCAACCAAACGGCTGTACCTAGAATAATGAAATGCGTCTTATAGTCGTAGATCGGATGGGATTGAAAGTGGGCGAAATCGGTCCAATGGGATTTTTTTCCCTCACAAGGACTAAAAATTCCCCGAATATCCCCCAATATTTTAGAGTATTTAAGCATATTTTTTCAATATATAACAAAAACGTGCACCATAAAGTGATTCTTTTTCGTAGGGGGTGACAACAGCTAGAAACACAAAATTCGGTGTGTACATTCCTCTAATTGAAATGGAAAAAGGGGATAAAAATAGTACCACTAAGTGACCACAGCTAGAATCATGAAATTCGTGTGTAGACACGAAAAATAAAAGGTTTTTTCCAAATTTGTACTTTCAAGGGATACAAGGGATATGGATAACAATAGTACAACTAAACGACTACAGCAATAATGATGAAATTCGGTGTGTACATTCCTCTGATTGCGTAGGCACGTAAAATAAACGGATTTTTCGAAATTCGTACTTTTTGGGGTTAAAATGGAAAAAGGGGATAAAAATAGTACCAACCAAATGGCCATAGCTAGAGTCATGAAATTCGGAGTATACATTCCTCAGACTGCGTGGACACGAAAAATAAAAAGGTTTTTCCAAATTCGTACTTTCTAGGGATACAATGGAAACAGGGGGATAAAAATTGTACCAACTAAACGACTACAGCTGGAATGATAAAATTCAGTGTGTACACCCCCCTAATTGCATAGACACTTAAAATAAAGAGATTTTAGAAAGTCGTACTCTCAAGGGTATTGGTAGCCTTGCCCTATAAGCGTGGTTTGAATAATAAAAATATTATATTTATTTATAAAAATTATTTTTTTCTAATATTTGTATTACTGCACTTCTACGAAAATCGACAGCTTCCGTGGAATGCAATTCATAGGTGAGGGTATATAAAGTTCGGCCCGGCCGAACTTAACGCCCTTTTTACTTGTTATTATGATATATCGACTGAATTCTCGAAAGTTAGGAACTCACAATTCTGCTTATTGTAGCCCAGATATTTAAAGCGTTTCTGTGGAATGGGTAAAATGGATTTGGGGGAAAGAATCAAATAGGACAAAAGTAAAAAAAATAAAAAAAAAAATCATAAATATTACAAAAATAATAAACAATATTTAAGGATATTTGCAACATGTGAGAACTGCTGATATGGAGACCGATATTCGTGAAGGCACACAATCGATAATTTGCTTAAAAATTGGACCGATCGTGTAGGCTACTGCATGGTCAGCCGAGACAGCCATTTCAATGAAATTATTTTCCATTATTAACCGGAAGGATTGTACTTTCAAATAAAAAAAAAAATTGAGAAAATATTCAGTAGTTTTTTATAGCAATTTCAAAAAAAGCCATTTGGCGTTTTAGTAAAAACAAGAAAAAACGGCGATAAGTTCCATGAAATGCAATCCACAGAGGCTGTCTTTTTTTCGTAGAAGTACAGTAATATTACAGGAAAATACAATTTTTTAATATAGCAAATACAAATGTTGAAAAAATAATTTTATAAATAAATATAATATTTTTATTATTTCAAACCACGCTTATAAGGCAAGGCTTCCAATACGTTTACATATCGAAATAATACTTCAGGTCAATTCAAAAATAAATATTATTATATTTATATTTTAAAAATTAATTAAATACCAAAAATATTGGTATTTCCATACTATTTTAATTCCAAAAGTACAAATTTTGAAAATCCATTATCTCATGTACATAGTGCAAAATAACCTAACTTCATAATTTAACCAATTTTGCCGTAAAAGTACGAATTGGGAAAAATTTTTTTATTTTGCGTGCCTATGCCGATTTTCATGATTTTTGCTGCGGCCATTTGTACCATTTTTTATCCCCTTTTTCTTATTTTACCCCCTTAAGAATAGGATTTGCTAAAATCTCTTTATTTTACTTATCTACACAATTAGAGGGATATGCACACTATCTGTACCCATTTTATCCCTTGAAATTACGTATTTGGAAAAACCTTTTTATTTTTCGTATCTATGCAGTCAGAGGAATGTATACTTCGAATGTCATGACTATAGTGGATCGGTACTATTTTTATCCCCATTTTCCATTTTAACCCCAAAAAGTACGAATTTCGAAAAATCCGTTTATTTTACGTGTTGACGCAATCAGAGGAATGTATACACAGAATTTCATTATTCTAGGTGCAGCCGTTTGGTTTTTACAATTTTTATCCCTCTATCCCATTTTACCCCTTAAAAGTACGAATTTAAAAAAAATACTTTTATATTATGTCTCTGCTCAGTTGAAGGAATATACACATCGAATTTCGTGTTTCTAGCTGTTGTCGTTCGATAGGTACCATCTTTATCCCTTTTTTGTCCCATTTCAACCCCTAAGAATAAGTATCACTTTATGGTGCACATTTTTGTTATAGGGGGAATGTGCATACCCAATATTCATTAAGTACAAGCAGACATATTGAAAAAATATGCTTAAATACTCTAAAATATTAGGGCTTAGTATGGGTGTTTTTAGTCCTTGTGAGGGAAAAATTTTTCCCTTTCGACCGATTTCGCCCAGTTGAAATCCCAAACGGTCTACGACTATAAGACGCATTTATGGAAAATTCGGACATCCTAGCTCCTTTCGTTTAGATGCGAGCGCGCTTTCAACAAACGGACGGATATGGCTAGATCGTCTTAGAATTTTATGACGATCAAGAATATATATATACGATATTCAATATGTTACAAACGGGATGACAATGTTAATATACCCCCATCCGGGAGGTGGAGGGTATAAAAATATCCAAAAAATATGTGTGTTGATTTTCTAAATAATGGTTTAAAATTCAAGTTCGAATATCAATAGTTTCTGGTTAATTAATAAGCACTTATCTAAGAACAAAACCATTTTTTCTAAATTTGCCTTTTCCATAAATTATCTTAGCAAATACTGCCAAGCGGGAAACAAACGATTGGGTAACGCAAACACGCTTGAAAAAATGTACAAAGACGATTTAGTCAAGATAAATGGGTTTAAATCGACAAGAATATTAACAAAGTGGTTGTGTATGCGTATGTGTGCATGTTATTTGTTTATATTCACGATAATTATTTTATTTGTTCACATTTCTCAACGTCAGCAGCAGAGATGCCACCGCCACCACCACCTCCGAACGCTTACTTTTGTTAAAAGGGTAAATTTAATTTCCAACTAATTAAGAATTATCATTTTCTTGTTTTACTATCTGCCCCGTAACTAAATAAATATTTAACCCACCAAAATGGGAAGGGGTCTGTTCATTGCGTTAAGAACTTTATTCAAACATTATATGTGTGTGTGTGTGAGTGTGTTTGTACAGACATTCATCTCTGTATGTAGGTCAGTACTGCGTCTAAGATAAAAGTAAACAAATTAAATGAGAAAACCGGAATACAAGTTTGTCGCGATGACATCTCTAGTGTTTTCGAATACATTGTATTTCGATGGAACAACAACAAAAAACCGGTTTGATTTGTGGTTATTCAGTCACGTGCTGTCTGGGGTATTCACGAGTGAACGTATTTTTTAAGGCCATTATTTATTTAAACAACAATAATATACATTAGTAATAAAAGTTCACAACATAGGGCGTCAATCACAAGTAACTTATGGATCGTTTAATAAGGAGTTGCAAAAGATATCTTCCCGCATGTGAGCTTAACGGTACATTTATTATTGAGTAATACCTTAAATTTTAGTTAATTATCAGGGCTACAAATGTTCCAGTTGTATCTTACACGAAGAAACAGTGGTTTAATAGCTATCGTTAACAAATCAAAAAAGAGTTATTAATCGACTATTTATCGAGCTAAACTAAATTTTATAACAAAAATAAAACTATATCGGAAAATGGTAAACATACCACAGCTTTGCATAACTAAACGATTTTGAAATGTTAAAAAATTTAAATTTTAATTTTTTATTAAAATTGCAAGACCGATCGATATATTTAAGGTATTTATGATGGCTACAAATGCTACAAGTGTCTCTTTCATGTAGAAGCAGTTTAGTACCAGTCGTTAAAAAAATTAAAAACTTTTTTTTTTTTTGAAAAAAAAAATCTACAATCTATCTCCACAGCATTCCACCAGCCAGACGGACGGACATGACTACGGTTTGTGGTTTCCCGAACTTTTTCATTTCCCGGGAAAACGGGAATGACATGTTTCATTTCTGGGAATCCCAAGAATTCCTGGGATAAAATAATTTATTTTAGAATAAAACAATATAATAATAATAAAATAAAAATAAATGGTTTATTACTGTAGTAGTTATTACGAAAATAATTGAAAAGAAATTAACATTGGGCATTAATGGGTTAAAATGAGGAAATATTACACATTAAAAACGAAAGTTTTTGTCAAAATGTTTTAGAAATTATTTTTCATTTTACAAATATTTTATTGTAGACAAATCGTCAGAATTGAAGGAGTCATAATATTGGACATTTAAATCACAAGCACAAGTGAAAGAATCAGGGGAAATATTCTGAACTGTAAAAGTAATAGAAATGTTACAAAATGGTAATATTAATTAAACAAATTCATAAAAAATTAAAGGCATAGTGTAGTCAATTGTTCTTACAAAGGGTCACTAAAATATTCCGCAGGGTATATTTCTATTCATATTATTGAATGTTTCCTGGTGAACAATTTTAATTTATCCCTATTTTTAGGCCATGTTTACTGGTTAAGTATTGGCACTAAGAAATACCGATCGACTTAGAATACTTTTTGGGTCGATTTAGCGATGTCCATTCGTCTGTCCATTCTTGTAATCAAAGTCCAGGTCGCAATTGTTGTTAGAACTAAATGAAACTTTGCACAACGAAGTCGTATGGGATAAGGGCGAACGCTATTTAATTTGAAGCAAATCGGTTCAGATTTAGATATAGCTCCCATACAAATTTTGCTTCCGATTTTACTTTTTCCGCTCTAGAAACCACATATGTCATCAGATTTTCTTAAAATTTGGAAAAACTACTTATATTTTTCAACTAGAAACAGCATGGTAAAAATGGACCAGATCGGTTCAGATATATATATAGCTCCAACACAAATTTCGACACTGAATTGATTATTTCCGCTCTAAAAATAGCATATTTGAACAAATTTGCTTAAAATTTGGCAAACCCGCTCATATTTCAACTACAAACATCCATGGCGAAGGTGTGCCAAATCGGGTCAGATTTATATATAGCTCCCATATAAATAACTCCCCCGATTTAATTCTTTCCGCTCTAGAAACCACATATTCAACAAATTTTCAACAAATTTGGGAAAGCGTCTTATATTTCAAGAAACCTATGCTAAAAATGCGTTAGCTCGGTTCAGATATATGAATAAACTAGAACAAGTCGGCAAGCTTAAGTTGGCTAAACCAACTTATATATACAAGGCTGGGTCGATGTCCATACAAATGGGAAAACCATTTCCAGTCACCTCACGAAATAATGTTTGGATTGTTTAATGATGATTTGCAAAATATTTCGTTCCTAGATCAAGCCGTCTGTGAGCTAAACGCTCCTGAAAATGCTCCTAAAAATCATGTTTTTCCCGTGTAATTTTTTTCATGTTGCATTTTTGTCCAAAATTTTTTTCTGAATTAATAGAACCTTGAAAGCACATTAAATATAAATTTTGATTCTTGTCTTAGAGTACTTATTGGCTGAATTATTGGACGTTTATAGTATTTTTTGTGGATTCTCACATTGACAAGTGAAAACTTTTTCGTATTTGGTGGTAGTATTTTATAAAAAATAAATAGCTGCATTCGAATGATGCATAAATGATAAACATCGGAATGAATGACGCCGCAGCGCTCATTTTTGTAAAAAGAGTTTGAACATTTTCGCTCTGAAAACCACCGTCGCATTAAATTATTTCACAAAAATGAATTCAGTGGCGTAACTTTTCGTCCGATATTCATCATTTAGGCATCATTCGAAAGGTTTTGATTCCTTCTAAATATTTTTCATAACAACTTTTACAAAATGTTTCCAAGAAATCTGAATTTTTAGCTGTCACCTTGAAAATACACAAAAAATCAATATAAACGTCCAATAATGCTACCAATGAGATATTCTAAAATAAGAATAAAAATTTTAATTTACAGTGTATCCAAGGGTCTAAAAAATTTGGACAAAAATGCATCATTAAAAAATTACATAAAACACATGATTTTTTGGAGGTGTTTTCAAGAGAGTTTAGCTCACAGATGGCTTGACCCAGCGACGAAATATTTTGCAGATCATCATTAAACAATCCAATCTTCATTTCTGGGGGTGACCGCTGCAATTTATTTTCGAGACCCAGCCTAATATATACTCTCACTTACTTACTTACGGAAGTTATAAGGAATTAATGCTAGAAGGAGCGTGGCAAAACCCGCCATAATTTGTACACTTAAATTAGATTCATCTGAAAGTAATTAGATGTCATCTGAAAGACTTACACCTCATCTTTCCGAATGTGTACGAAAACATGAATGTCCTTGTGGTTCAAGGACTCCAAAAATTAAAAATAATTTTTATCCTTGAATATTCTGAAAACCTGTCTTTAATTTTTATACCCTCCACCTCCTGGATGGGGGTATATTCACTTTGTCATTCCGTTTGTAACACCTTGAAATATTCAACGGAGACCCCATAAAGTATATATATTCTGTATCCTGGTAAAATTCTAAGACGATTTAGCCATGTCCGTCTGTCTGTTGAAAGCACTCTAACTTCCGAACGAAATGAGCTAGGAGGTTGAATTTTTGCGTAAATGTGTCTTATGGTTGCAGATCGGTTGGGATTGAAACCGGACGAAATCGGTCCAGAGGGAGAAATTTTTCCCTAACAAGGACTGAAAATTCCCCTAATATTTGGACTATTTATGCATTTTTTTTTTGAAAATTTCCAATTTTATACAATTAAAATTTGTTTCGTACCTTTCTCCAGTAAGGTGTTATCACTAAAAAGTACAAAAAAGATTTAGCGGATTAAATGGGACAAAAGGGATAAAAATAGTACCTTTGATGCGACAACAGACAAGTAAAATAGAGAGATTTTTCGAAATTTGTACTTTTAAGGGACACAATTGGAAAAGGGGGATTAAAATGGTACCAACCAAACCGCTGAAGATAAAATCATGAAATTCGGTGTATGCATTTATCTGACTGCGTAGACGTGGAACATAAAGGATTTTTTCGAAAATTGTACTTTCAGGCGGAAAATGGGGCGAAAGGGCTAAAAATGGTACCAATTTAAAGGTTGCAGTTAGAATAGTGAAATTCGGTGTGTACATTGCTGTGACTGCGTAGACACGAAAAATAAAGATATATTTCGATATTCGTAACTTTAGGTTCAAAACGGGATAAAATTGGTACCACGCAAACGTCTGTAGCTAGAATCATGAAACACAGTGGATATACTCGTCTGTCTTCGTAGACACGCACAATATGAGTATTTCTCCCAAATCGTACTTTAAGGTCAACATTTTAAAAAATGCTAAAAGTGGTACCAAGCAAACGGATGTACCTAGAATCATGAAATTAGATGTGATGCTTCCAATATGGGCGCGAAACATAACGGATCTCTGAAATTTGTACTTTTCTTATCAAAATGATACAGTCACTCTGCTTGTAGCTTAAGAAATTGCCCTGAGGGAAAATGTTTCTCTCTAATGACGACTGACAATACACCTAATATTTAGAGTACATTTTTGAAGATTGCTCCCTCATGTTCACTTTTTGATTACAATTGCAGTGTTATATATATATATTAGTAGTTACTTCACTCCTTTGTAAACTCTACAGGCGCTAATCTACCGACAATTCTATGGAATGCACTCTGTGGTGGAGGGTATATAAGATACGGCCCGGCCGAACTTAACTCCATTTTACTTGTTCCACTTGTTCCATTTGTTTTTCTATTTTTATGATTTTTTACGTGCCAGCAAAAATAGATTTTTTTTCGAAAAGTATTTTTTTTTTTCAATTTCCTTAACCACTATTTCTATGTGATTCAAAAATTGTTAGCATATTTACATTGGACCGCTTTAAAAAGTTACCCAAATTTTTTTATAGTCTCTTCATTTCAATAAATTCCAATATGGTGATATTGCTAATGATGTTGAATAGCTTTCGTTAGGATTATTAAAATCCACAATATGGTCCTCTGTTCACACTGTATTCTGAGTCAGTCACATATAAAAATTGTAAACTACCATTTATTATACCGAATGTCCATTCGGTAACATACAATTCCCCTTATAGGCCGTCGTATGTGCCAAGCAGGCAGGGAAACTAAATATTGCAAAAGGCAAATATAAATAATTACCTAAGCAACAACAACGGCGATAATAAAATAATAACAATTAAAACATTAATGTCTATAATACATGACACAATGACTTACGACGCCGGCAGGTGAAATAAACTCGCTGAACAATTTGCTTAAATGTGGCTATTGGTGTCACGTGTATGGGACTAATTGGAAGAAGTGAAATAATAGTGCGTTGCTCAGCACTAAATTTCGATAATTTCACTGGACTACACCACACTGAAAAAATCCTTTCATGAACAGTTTGGACTTCCTCAAATAATCAAAATTGTAGGAAAATTATGTTTTTTTGCTAATAGCGACATTTGTTTAATAAATTGTGATGTTTCATTATTATAATTTTGAAATAAAAGTAATTTATTAATTTAAAGACCACACCCACATATAGGGCGTGTTAATACATGTCTTTTTTATTGCTTGATAGTCCTTGACTATCAATGTAATTCTTCAGAAAGGCAAAGTACGAATTTCGAAATTCCATTACCTTTCGGGTTCAATATGGTATGTATACACCTAATTTTAAGATTTTAGCTACACCCGTTTGCTTGGTACCAGTTTTATTTCTTTTAAAACATTTTATCTCTAAAAGTACGAATTTGGGGAAAGACTTTTGTTTTGCGTTTCTACAAAGTCAGAGAAAATTATAATTATAATTTTATGATTCTAGCTGCAGCCGCTTGACTGGTACCTTTTTATCCCCTATTGCTCCTACACGTCGAACTTTAGAATTACACAGTGCAACACGAAAAAATATAACCATATACGGACACCATTACGTGATGAAAGACCAAAAAATAACCGTGTGTTTTTATTTATTTATTATTTGCGATTTTGACCTTGTAGCTGAAGATGTTTTGATTTTATATGTTCACAATTTCTTTATGATAAAATCTACAACTTTGCCTCAGAGAGTAAATCAAAATTCCAAACTTTTTTTTGCAAAAATGACACCGAGGCCCTAAATCTTTGGGGACCATAAAATAAAGTTCATGACTTTGGGAAAAAGTGGGAGACACGGTTATTTTTTGGTCTTTTATCACGTAGTGATGTTATGTATGGTTGTATTTACATGACTTAAAAAAATGCACACAGTATTATCTATCTGCAGCCAATTGGTCAGCACCAATTGTATCGCTTTTTGGCCTAAAAGTATCGAAAAATCGCATTATAAAGAGTGATTTTTTTGAGGTTAGGATTTTCATGCATTAGTATTTGACAGATCACGTGGGATTTCAGACATGGTGTCAAAGAGAAAGATGCTCAGTATGCTTTGACATTTCATCATGAATAGACTTACTAACGAGCAACGCTTGCAAATCATTGAATTTTATTATCAAAATGCGTGCTCTGTTAAGAAAGTTCAGAAAGAAAGAAATTGTGTTCAGCGACGAAGCTCATTTTTGGCTCAATGGGTACGTAAATAGGCAGAATTGTCGATTTTGGAGTGAATATCAGCCAGAAGCATTGCAAGAGCTACCAATGCATCCAGAAAAAGTCACAGTTTGGTGCGGTTTATGGGCTGGTGGCATCATTGGACCGTACTTCTTCAAAGATGATGCGAATCGTAACGTAACTGTGAATGGTGAGCGCTACCGTGAGATGATATCCAACTTTTTTTTGCCCAAAATGGAAGAACTGAACTTGGTTGACATGTGGTTTCAACAAGATGGCGCTACATGCCACACAGCTCGCGATTCTATGGCCATTTTGAGGGAAAACTTCGGAGAACAATTCATCTCAAGAAATGGACCGGTAAGTTGGCCACCAAGATCATGCGATTTGACGCCTTTAGACTATTTTTTGTGGGGCTACGTCAAGTCTAAAGTCTACAGAAATAAGCCAGCAACTATTCCAGCTTTGGAAGACAACATTTCCGAAGAAATTCGGGCTATTCCGGCCGAAATGCTCGAAAAAGTTGCCCAAAATTGGACTTTCCGAATGGACCACCTAAGACGCAGCCGCGGTCAACATTTAAATGAAATTATCTTCAAAAAGTAAATGTCATGGACCAATCTAACGTTTCAAATAAAGAACCGATGAGATTTTGCAAATTTTATGCGTTTTTTTTAAAAAAAAGTTATCAAGCTCTTAAAAAATCACCCTTTACTTCGAAGCTACGCAACCTGAGCGAAATAAACATTTCAATCGATTTTCATTATCCTAGCTGCAGCTGTTTAACTAGTACCAGTTTTATCCCTTTTTCCACATACCCCCCTAAGAAGTACTTATTTTGAAAATCACTTTACTTTACGAGTACAAGCCATTAGAGTAATGTAGACACAGAATTTCATTATTCTAACTGCAGTCGTTTTGTTGGTACCATTTTTATCCCTATATTCCCATTTAAAACCCGTGAAGAAAAACTTTATTTTACGTGTCTACTCAATTAGAGAAATGTACACACCGAATTTCGTGTAGCTAGCTGTTGTCGTTTGCTATGTACCATTTTTATCCTTTTTGCTCCATATCACTCCCTATAAATAAGAATGAAATTATGAGGCACGTTTCGCTATAAAATGTGCCTAAAAATATCAAGTAAATATAAGCAGACATAGTAGGGGTATTGCCTGACCTTGTTAGGAAAAAATGTTTCCCTCTGGACCGATTTCGCCCATTTTCAATCCCAACCGATATACAACTATTAGACATATTCTGGGAAAATTCCTCGTTTAGATGCTAGTGAGCTTTCAACAGACAGACATGGCTAGATCGTCTTAGAATTTTAAAACGACACAGAATATATAAAGTATGTGGTCTCAGACGAATATTTCAAGGTGTTACAAACGGAATGACAAACTGAATATACCTTAGGTGGATGGTATATCGATCACTTTTACACTTAAGACCCCACCAAACAAATGAGAATTAAATGTTTACCTCCGTTTTGAAATGGCATAAAAGCATAAATTACCCAATTTTTTCCAACAACCTTTCGACATTCCCCACTGTGGTGGAATGTCTGCGCAAGATATTTACATAATAAATAACAAATAAATTTGTTAATATTTAATAAAAGATAAGCTGAAATGTATACAATAACGCCTCGGTGAAGGAATAGTATCGGGACAGAGTGTGGTATTCATGTTCACCTTTAATTAAAAAAATGAAAACAGTGACAAATGTAATATTTGCTCATTGAAATGTGCCGACAATTGTCGTGAGGATTTGTTTAAGAAAACAATGTTTTTAATGAGTTTTTAATGCAATCAAAAGATTTATCGGGGGCACGAGTTTACACTTTTGAATAAATAATAAGCAGCTACATTTCCATTAATTTCAAGTGAGTTTTCACACCAAATCTTTAAGTAATCGTGATATCTCCATTTTATTATTACCTCTATTTTGCTCTGAATGACAGCCTATACTATTTTTGCACGCAATTTATTTTGTACATTTTCTTAATTCGACAAACATTATAGTTATTATTAATAATTATTAGGGGTTATATTTCCAATTAAAGGCAATTATAATGTCTACAAATGTTGCAAATTACACTTTCACATAGAATCTATGGTTTAGGAGCAGCCTTCAAAAATTTGGTAAAATAATAATTTTTTTCAAAAAAATCTATTTTTGCTGACACTAAAAAAATCATATAAAATAGAAAATAGTTGGAAAAAATATTAAAAATAAAAAAATATATATTTTTTATCCGTTTTTCTATACGCTCCATCTAAAGAGTGAATAGTTTTTCCGTATGTAACACCGTAAAATATTCCTGGGAGACTCCATAAAGTATATATATTCTGGATGTTGGTAAAATTCTAGCCATGTCCGTCTGTTGAAAGCACGATAGCGGTCGAACGATATGAGCTAGGAGGTTCAAATTTTTCCTAAATGTGTCTTATGGTTGCAGATCGGTTGGTTATTGCAAGTGGGAGAAATTGGCTCAGAAGGAAAATTTTTTCCCTAAAAAGTACAAACTCCCTAATATTAAGATCATTTAAGCAATTTGAAGCGAAATGGGACAAAAAAGGGATAAAAATGGTACCAATGATACAATAACAGCTAGAAACATGAAATTTGGAATGTACATCCCTCTAATTGCGTAGATACGTAAAATAGTGTGATTTTGTTTTAAATTTTTACTTTTAGAGGATACAATTGGAAAAGAGGGATAAAAATGGTACCTATAAAATTGCTGAAGTTGAAATCATGTGTACATTCATCTGACTGTGAAGATGCGAAACAAAAAAGGATTTTGTCGAAATTTGTACTTTTAGCCGGAAAATGGGGCGAATGGGGATAAAAATGGTACCATCCAAACGGTTGCAACTATAATAACGAAATTCGGTGTGTACATTCATCTGTCTGTGGAGATGCGAATAATAAAGAGATCTTCCGATATTTGTAGCGTCAGGAATAAAATCAAACCGTTGTTGCTAGAATTATGATATTCAGTATTCTCGTCTGTCTACGTGACGCGGAATTCTAAATTCGTACTTGTAGGGTCAAAATGGAAAAAAGAGTGAAACTGCCACCAATAAACCGGTTGTGGCTAAAATCATGAAATTAGGTGTGAAACATGTTGGATCTTCAATATTACAACTATTCCTATCAAAATGGTACAGTCGTTTAGGCTGTAGATGGAATCAACAAATTGCAAATGGGGGAAATCGGGATTGAGGAAAATTTTTTCTACCTAATAATATTTAGGGCACATTTTTGAAGATTTCTAAATAATAATTATATTAATATTTATATATAGTAGAGGACTATTAATATTGTAATAATGAAGAATCACAATTTTCCTAATATGTTAGTGCACTTCTATGTAATATCGACAGCCTCTAATCTACCGATAATACTGTGGAATACACTCAGTGGTGGATGGTATATAAGTTTCGGCCCGGCCGAATTCAACACCTTTTTACTTGTTCCGACTTGTGTTTCTATTTTTATGATTTTTACGGCCAGCAAAAATAGATTTTTTTTCGAAATAATATTAATTTTTTCACACTTTTTTAAGGCTGTTCCCTAACCACTATTTCTATTTGAATGTATAATTCGTTATACACTTTTTTAAGGCTGTTCCCTAACCACTATTTCTATTTGAATGTATAATTCGTTATATGTGTAGCCATCATGGGTATCTTTAATTTAACATATAACCGGGTATTAGCGGACTTATATTTCCAAAATGAGAGTACTAATATAGGGTTTTCCAACAAGAGGTGTTATTTTGGTTCACCCGGTATTTCCGTAGCTATCACTTTTGAAACTTTTATTCTTTGACATTTGACAAGTAGAAACTACGCCATTACTAATAAAAATGGAACGATACATGCTTCAGCAACGCATTGAAATTATTAAAATTCACTACAAAAATGGTGAAAATCTTGCAGTCACAGTTCGCAAAACTAAAGTGTTTTTGTGTCGTCGTGAAGCACCTTGTCGGACCGCAATACAGAAAATGGTAATGTAAAGAATAAAACCAGTGCACGTCGCTTAAGAACAACTGAGAATATTGCTGCTGTAGCCCAAAGTGTCGAAGAAAACCCAGGTCTGTTCATTCCTCGTCGTTCTTTGGAATTGGGCATTCCACAAACGTCTATACGCCGTATTTTGCATAAAGACTTGGGTTTTAAGGCTTATAAAGTTCAGTTAACACAAGAACTCAAGCCGCCGATCATCAAAAACGTCGTGGCTTTGCTGATTGGGTCCTTGAGATGAATGAAAATGATCCGGAATTCCATCGAAAAATCGTCTTGACTGATGAGGCCCATTTCCACCTCGGTAGCTACGCCAACAAGCAAAATTGTCGCATCTGGGGCTCGGAAAACCCAAGAGTTATTGTTGAGAAGCCATCCATCCTCATCATGTGACTGTTTGGTGCGGTTTATGGTCCGGCGGGGTCATTCGTCCTTACTATTTCGAAAATGAGGTTGGATCAACAGTTACGCTGAATGTATTGCGCTATCGAGAGATGATTAATGATTTTTTATGGTCGGAGTTGGATGGCATAGATCTGGACAATGTTTACTTTCAACAAGACGGCGTTAGGTGCCACACAAGCAACGAAACCATTGCTCTTTTACGAGAGATAACACGGTCCGGAAGTGTTATCTCTCGAAGAGATTATCACAATTGGCCACAGAGATCTTGTGATTCAACACCTTGCAACTTCTTCCTTTGGGGCCACGTGAAAGATAAGGTCTATGACAACAGCCCAGCGTCGATTCAAAGATAGAATTCGTGAGGCTATCGAGGACATAGGGCAGCCACTTTGCGATTTGGTTATGGAAAATTTCATGAAAAGGATATGGTCCTGTAAGCGTGGTCGTGGTGGTCATTTGGCTGATGTTGTTTTTCATTATTAACGGCATACCTTCTTTTTCTTTGAATACCAAAATAACATCTCTTGTTGGAAACCCCTGTATTTAAGGTATAATTTTTTAAATATTTTTTTTTGAGTTTAGAAAACCCAAAATACATCAGCATTGTACATGACCCTTCGACAAAATTTTGTGGCACAGTGATTATTATGGGTTATTGGAGATATTTTCAGACCTTGTGAAGAATTTTTTTCTCAGGACCGATTTTGCCCATTTTTTAATTCCTACCGACCTACCACCATTATACCCAGCCCATTTAATTCGGAAATTAGCGGATATATCTAGATTATCGTAAAATTTTACCACGATCCACAATATCTATACTTTGTAGGATCACCGATGAAAGTTTTAAGAATATGTTAACAGAATGACAAAATGAATATACACTCCATCTTAGGGTGGATGGTATAAACATTGACTGAATTTCAATTTCAAGGAAGTCAACACATTTTCAAATGTAAATCTGATCATTACACTACCATTCATAAGAAGCAACCATATGTTTGTGGTACGTATAACCACCCAATTAAATGTGTGCGCGCCCTTGTCAAATTCAATTCCCCTCTTCAATTCTGAATGAACCACTTACCGGTTGAAAATACACTTGGTCGTTGGCGACAATGATTCCTGATTTAATTGAAATCCAAAACAGTCTTTAATCCATAGAACGTTGTGCGCTGACGGCGCTGACTTCCAGACAATTTTCAATTTGCTGTGGCTGGATGATAGTGGTGATGGTGGTGATGGTGGCGGTGCTGTAGCTGTAGCTGTAGCCGGTGCTGGTTAGTTTAATTTCTTTGATGCCCATCCACAAAAAAAATCATATTTTTCACTTGTACACTCGTGGTCACTGTATTATTGCATTCACTAGGGGCGATGATGAATGATTATATGCACTTTTTTTCTTATTCTTATTTTTTATTTTTGTTTTCGTTATCTTTCTTTCGTTTTCAGCTGTCTTTTTTTGTTGTTGTTGCTGGATAAATTTAATTTAATTTTCTGTAAATTATACAATAGAGCAAATAAAGAAAATTTATTTACTGGAATCGCGCGCATCCATTTGGGATACTCGTATCACTTCACAAATCACGAAGTCACACACACACACGATAATACGTTAACACTGTTAAATTGTACAGTTTGTCGCAAAATATTGTTTCACTTCAAAAAGATTGTTTCACTTCAAAAATAGTTACGATGGTTTTTCATAAATCGATTGTTTTTTCTGCACTTCTCCACATTGTTAACTCCTACCTAATAGGAAAAAACTGATCTTTCAATATTATTTAAGGTATATATCATACAATGAATATATCAAACAATGAATTGGTCCACGAATTTTACAGTCTTTCAAAAGTTTCTAAAATGCACTACTCTTTAATAATATCCCATATTTTGTGAAGTATTTATTGCTATATATAATACTGTCTGATTCATTAAGAGTTTTTTTCAGTTGGTTTTTTTTCTACAGAAATCGCGCGACGGTGCACTATGTTCTATATATTTTTGCAGAAACTATACAAAGAAAATTTTGAAAATGTAAAAAGTTTATAAATATTCTTGAAGACAAAATCCCAACAAATCAAGAAAATGTAGTGGGAAAATATGTGGTAACACTGCTAGTCTGGGCTTTTAAAGTTGGATGCTTAAACACGTGAAATTAATGAGGTTTCAAAACTGTGAATTATATTAAATGAAAAGTGTGAAAAGGAATATTATTAAAAACACATAGAATGGAAATTGAAGCTCATACAAGTAGTTTATTATTTTAATTTTTATACATTATATTTTGGTCCATATTAATCTATAAGTTTCGTGGACAGAAAGTTGTATTTGGTCATGAACTTCAAATCATGAGAGAGTTTGTATTTTAGGAGGAAATTTACACATCGCCGACATTTACAAAATACTACAATTGTCATCTATATATATATAAAAGAGTTGCGTTACTGACTGACTTAGCATTGATCAGCCCCCAGACCAAACAGCAGAAGCCAGGGTCATGACATTTTCAGGGTAGTTCCCAAATATGACGTAGACGTCGACTAAGAAAGAGTTTTACGAAATTCGTATTTTAGGGGGTAAAATGGGACAAAAAGGGATAAACTTCGAACCTTCGTCCTGACTAAACGGCAGTAGCTAGTGACATGAAATTCGGTGTGTTCCTTGCAATGACCATGCAGACGAGCTACAAATAGGGATTTTTCGAATCTTGTACTTTTAAGGGAAGATAGAGACAAAAAGGGATAAAAATGGTACCAATTTAAGAATTGCAGCTAGAATCGTGAACATCGGTATTTACATTTCTCTGACAACGAAGACTTGCAATATAAATTGATTTTTCGAAATTTGTACTTATAAGGGGTGAGCGGGACAAAAGGGATAAAAATGGTACCAACTAAATTATTGTAGCTAGAATCGTGAAATTTGGTATGTAAACACATAGAAGCGCAATATAAATGCATTTTGTACTTTTTAAGGTTGTGCTGGACAAAAAGGGATAAAAATGGTACCAACTAAAGTATTGAAGCTAGAATCTTGAATTTTGATATTGTATATGAGTGCTATGTTTCCAATTTACTATTTTAGAAAAGAAAATCAAATAAATACTATCCTAAAATAGAGACGGATAAAACTAATAACAAATACCTGGCTTTTTCGCGTGCGAAGCAGCGGGTACTGCTAGTTTTATTATATTTTAATTCCAATTTTCGTTGAAGGTAGCTTTAATATTTGTACTCTCCTTTGGAAATATATTTTCAATTTAATATAATTATGATGGCTACAAATGTTGCGAATTTCGCATGTACTAGAGACAGCGGTTTAGGAACATCCGCCAAAAAATGATTTTTTGTCGAAAAAAAAAATTTACTGTCGTCATGAAAAAGCCCATTGCTTAAGAGTTAGGTGTATAGCGAAGAAAACGCTGAAATTTTTTAAAAAAATCTATCTATTTATTTTCTCATAGAAAAAATATTAATTTTCTAATGGCTCTTAGTGAAGAGAACAAGACCAACATGGGGAAATCAATGGATAAATATGGAAGATTACACGATCCAAATTCAAGAACAAATGCCGCCATAGTTGAATTTACATTTCAATTTCAGTGAAAAACTGCTGTTTTCGCACCAAATTTTGTTCATTAGTGGAAACCAATAAAAATATAACAATAATTACACCGCGCAACAAAAAAATCGCTACCTTAGACCAACAAGGTTCTAACTGACTGACTGATCGTTCTAAACTTTGCAAGCTCTTTCGACTTTTGCTATCGCCATAATTATATATCTTGTCGTTCACGAGATATCCAAAGCAACAAAATTCGAACTAACATTTTACTACAACAATTCTGCAAACAAAGTTCTAACAACCAGATAAAACCTTGCGTTCCTAAACAATATGAAAAATGTTGCTGATAGAACTTTGTTTACTAAAGTATTGTTGGCATAACTTTCCTGTACATCATCAGTTTTCATTAGACAAATATAATAATCATCATACTAAATCTGATCGATATGATAAGTGAGAAATTTGTTACTTAGTGTGGTTTTTAAAGAGTGATATTTAAGTGATATTCGGAAAGAGAGTTGTTGTTCTCATTCGTTTTAGTCACAAACGATTGCATTCTATAAAATATATAAGCAAAATTGTCTTCGGCCAGGAAAAGTCCCAGTTCAATTCAACTATTGATTACAGATTAAAATAAATTAATGGAAAAAGTATGTTAAAATAAGTGAGAAACTTTTACTGTGGAAGAAAAAGATAACATCTGGTCGAAAAAAATGAACATAGAACGAGATGATCAAGTCATGAGACGGTTTGGAATGAAGAGTGTGTACTTTCTAAATTAAGTTTTGATATTCAAAATGTTTTATCCTCGTGCAGGAAATCGGTTTATTATTTTATTATTACAAACTGGACATACTTGTCCATTGAACAAATTGAAAAAATACTTGTCAGTCAACGAATATTTTCACAAATAACAGTGTTTCCAAAATGTTTGTCGCAGAAAATAATTAATCCATCAGATTTAAAAAAGTCGGTAAATACAGAAAACTAGCTTTTACTTCAAAAATGTTCCATTTAGTTCAATAGGAATTCTTAATTCTAATAGATAGGTTAAACTATAATCTTCAAATATATGAGAGCAGCAGAGAGCAGATATTTCAAAACAATGTTTATAATATGTATGATTTTATTCTATTATTTATTTTTTAGATAAAACCTATATAAATAATAAATCCTATAAAATATGATTCAATTTGCATTAAACTAGTAGATGGAATTAATTATTTAAATCGTATAGTTTCTTCGAAAATAAGTAACCGGTTGTCTGAATTCCATGTCACATTATATATTCAATCAGTATTGATTCATGAAACAAAGTTATAGAACATAGAACATTGTGGCTCTCAAACCAGCCTTTGGTGTTGTCAGAACCTAGTTGATCTAAGGTAGCGAAATGTTAATGCAGATTAAACAAACTAATAAGTAATGAACCAACATGCCACAACCGCATATTTGGATTTTCATTATTTCGAGTTTGCAAGGACATCGAAGTTACAAAGAACATGTCCAGTCCATGAATTTTCACCTTTTTTGTGCAAATCGTATTATCACAAATTCCATGCTTCTATCTGTTTTAGCTTATCATTAACAACCATTTCAAGTTTAAGATTTCAAGATTATTTTGTTTTTTAATTATTAGAATTAAAAACTTTTTGTTATAATGTTCCATCTTGAGAAATTCAAAGAGAAAATAGTGGACCACATCAAACGAGATTTGAGATATGAAGCAGCAAAGTTATAATGAGATGGAAGCATATTTTTGTTACGCACTGTATGCATACTAGTGTGGGTCACGATAAAACTGATGTTTTCGCCAACTACAAATAAATATGGATTGTTTAATAATAATTTGCAACAGATTTTGTCCCTAGTCAGGTCGTCTGTGAAAACACCCTTAAAAATCACTTTTCTAATGTTTAAAGTTTGTTAAATGTTCTGTGTTTAAGAAGCAGACCTTCAAAAGGTCTTTGATTATCAATTTTTTTCTTATCTTATTGAATCATCGATATCGTCATAAATATTCATCATTTAGGCATCATTCATTATTCGAAATATATTAATTCCAGTTCTTCATTCTTCACAAAATGTACCAAGAAAATACGAATAAGTTGTTAGTTGTCGTCTTGAACAAAAAACACAAAAAATGCTATAAACATCCAATAATTCGACCAATAGGACAAGAATAAATGTGTAAATATAAAGTGCTTCCAAGGGTCGATGTCTCCAGAAAAAATGTTGAACTTGATCAAGACACGAAACATATTTCAAATCATCATTAAACGATTCAAACTTATTATCTGGGGGTGACTGGAAATTATTATTTTAATTGTATGGGCTGCGACCCAGTTTAATGTACACTACATATCAACTGATTTACGGCTATATTTTAACTGTGGACACATACGAGTATGTATGTATGTACGTATACATATAAACATACATAAATATAGTGCATATAGACCGATGGGCTGGTATATTCATACATGTGAGTAACTAGTACAATGTTATAGAGGCAAATATCGCTTTGAAGATTTTAATTAACACTTCCGCAATATTTATATGAAAATTTATTTTGTTCAATTGTTGTTGCTGTTGTTGTGGCTGTCGCTATGCTCTGTTGTTGGGCTATGATTTATTTTCGAGATTTGAGTTGACTTCTTTGAAGCGTTTTCTAAATGAGTTGTCTCGTCTCGGTGGTTCACGAAGCAAGCGAAACCCCTAAATGGTTGGAAATGGAAATTGTCCCGATAAACTTATTAATAAAAATAAAGATTTTTCTTTATTCCAAAAATGTATGGGAATGCTACAGTAGGTGGTGGGGATGCTTTGCAAGTGCACATCTACATACATACATTTGTGTATATATCTCATTAGATGTTTTCAGCTAACCGATCGATGACTTTGCTAGACCATCTCACTGTTCTCAGCTCTGATCGTATTGGCATTGGGAGAGGGATTCGGGAGGAGTTCGGAAGCCCTAATTTCTACTGTAAACATTGTTTTTCTTTTTGCTTCCCATCTCCACAGTTAGAATGACCATTTACGTAAAAGTATTAAACAATGTCATGGCTTTCGATGGTTAAAATGAGCGTTGAACACATGCCATACCAGTTATGACGAGCAGTGTTTAAAATTTGATATTTTGTGGAAATAATGCTTCTAGTGTAATATAAAGGAAATGCATAACCAAGAAACAATAGGCCTGTTCGATTGGGCTTACTAGCTTATTTTTTGTATGGAATTTACTCGCTTAACAAGAAAGTAGGCTACTACTTACTCTCTTAGTTGTGTTTCCAGATTTTTCCTGTTAATAAATTTAAGAAAAACCAATGTGTAGCAACGTTTCCACCTTATCAAGTCTCTTAATTGTAAGCTAGTAAGCCTAATCGAAGCCTAATGTAATCGATGCACCTAAATGAAATATTATTTATTAAATATAGATCGATGACCACGAATATTCCGTCAAAATATATTTCATTCCGCATCAGGTGTGTTTGATTTATTTATTATTATTTATTTAGACAAAAAATGCCCTTAGTTAAATTGTCATACTCCCCAGCAACATATTGCTGAAATCATATATGTACATATTAGCGACAGACATAAAGTAGAATTAGTATACATTCCACAATAGTAGTGGGGAATAATGAAAATGATCTCAAATTTCACAGATTAATTCCATATGAAACGTAACAGAGAGTTTCTTTAGGTTCTCCGGAATTGCAAATGGGGGAATCTGTCCAGAGAGAAAATTGTACTCCCTAATGAAGACTGACAAAATAAACCTACTATTTAGGGAACATTTTCGAAGATTGTTGCCTCATGTTCACTGTTTGATTAAACTTGAAGTATTATATTGCAAATTTGCATTTATAAGGAAAATAAATTGCTTCTAGTTAAATTATCAAATTTTATAAAAGTATGTATATTTTTCTTAATTCTCTATATTTGTAATTTTCAAAAAAATCAAAAAACACAAATCGAACTAAAAATGTGGAAGTTGTAAAAAATGTGGATTTTGAAATCCGTAATAAAACTGACTAGACCACGAATGGACAGCGATAAAGTCGATAAATTCTGGGACAACGCATTAAACAAACTAAATATTGATTTTAGTCACATCTTTTCGTGAAGAAAGTTTAAAGTAAGTTGTTTAAAAGACAGGAGGATGTAGATTATTAAATAATTACGAGGAATTAAGAAAAAAATATTTTTTAAGATTTTTATATTAAATTACAAGCAATTTGCTTCAAATTCACCAAAAAAATATATTTCTACGTTAAATAATCGGAGAATCCGTCTACCTCACTTCCATTAGATTGATATGTGCAGATAGATAATACCCTGCTCTATATAAAAATGATGCGTGACTGGCTCATTGATAAGCGAGGGAAAGCGAGACAAAAAATGTTGCAGCTAAATCATATAACGGCATAGGCGCCATTATTTAGTCCGGACTTTTTGAATTCCCGGGAAAGCGGGAAAGATTTAAACAATTCTATGAAATTCCTAGAGCACATAACAATATAAGAATAATTAATTAATTCTTAAGATCAAGAGAAGACGTGTGGATTATTAACATTCTTCCAGCAGAACTGGAACAACGTAAATCTCTAAATACATATTTTATTAACTGTAAGATTATATCAAATTGCAAAACGAAATATTGATTTTTTTTTTGGTATTGTGTTGTAACAGATTTTCAGCCTGTCTATATTTGATATTAGCTGAACACCAGCCCGCTTCGCCAGGAACAAAAAAAAAACAAACGGAAAATCCTGTATCACATTGATTTTTCTCGTAATCAGTAATATATGTACCAATCATAATGAAGGTACCTCCCAGAGATACTACAGAAATCAGATGTTCCATGATGAGAACTATAGTTTACGGCGAATAGAAATGTTAAAAATCAAATTGAATATAGTTGCCGTTTTCTTGATTTAAATCGGCTTTTGACGAATGAACATTAAGATGGGCCACGAAAATAAATTGCTGCGGTCAACCCCCAGAAATGAAGATTGGATGTTTAATAATGATTTGCAATATTTTTCGTCGCTCTATGAAGCTGTCTGCTTTATGTTTTTCCGTATTTATACACTCCACGAGAGTATAATGTCTTTGTGCATTTGTTTGTAACACCCAAAAGGAAGCGATATAGATCCATTGTTAAGTATACCGATCGACTTCTGTCTGTTTGTCCGTCCGTCTGTCAGTCCATCTATTCTTGTAATCACGATACAGGTCGCAATTGTAGCCAGAACCAAACAAAACTTTGCACAACGAAGTTTTTAGGGATAAGGACGAACGCTATTCAATTTGAAGAAAATCGGTTCAGATTTAGATATAGCACCTATACGTATTTCACTCCCGATTTGACTCTTTTCACGCTGGAATATGTGGTATATTTTAACAGAATTTGGTAGAACATCTTATTTTTACAATATAAACACCCATGATAAAAATCGTTCAGATCGGATCAGATTTATATATAGCCCCCACACAAAATTCGCTCCCAATTTGACTTTTTCCGCTCAAGAAACCATATATTTTATCAGATTTTCTTCAAAATTGGCAAAATATCTTATGTTTCCACTAGAAACAACTGTGGTTAAAATGGGTCAGATCGGTTCAGATTTATATATAGCTCCAATACAAATTTGTCTCCCAATATCACCTTTTCCGTTCTAGAAACCAAAAAAGCATATTATATTTCATCTCGAAACACCTGTGGTGAAAATGTGTTAGATCGGTTCAGTATTATATATATCTCCCATTCAAATTTCGGTCCCGATTTTACTTTTTCTGCTCTAGAAACCATATATTTTATCAGATTGTTTTCAAATTTGGAAAAACGTCTTATATTTAAACTATGAATACCTCTGGTGAAAATAGGTCAGATCGGTTCAGATTTATATATAGCTTCCATTCAAATTTCGCTACCGATTTGACTTTTAGTGCTCTAGATACCACATATTTTAACAGATCTTCTTCAAATTTGGCAAAAAATTCTAATGTTTCCACTAGAAACACCCATAATGAAAATGGGTCAGATCGGTTCAGATTTATATATAGCTTTATATTTATATTCGGTCCCAGCTTGACTTTTCCCCCATAAACCACGTATTTTCAGATAATTTCTTCATATTGAGCATAACACGTTATACTTGAACTGGAAGAACCTATTGTGTAAGTGGGTCACATCATTCCATGTTTGGATATAGCCCCGATACAAATATTCTTCTCCATTTGACAAATTGGTTCAGGTCATATTACCCTATGATTAGGAAGCATACAAAAGTCCTTTCCGTTTTCAATTTTTTAACGAATTGAATTGTATTCGGACAGAAAATGGAGTGTATCACATAGTCGGCCCCGCCCGACTCAAGCCTTTCATTACTTGTTTTTTTATGTTGCATTTTTGTCCCTTGCAAGCACTTGAAATATAAATAATTATTATTGTCTATGAATAACTCATTGGTCGTATTATTGAACTTTTAGATTGATTTTTTAGGGATTTCAAGTCACAGCATAAAAAAAAACATTTTGTAAAATATGTTATAAAAATATATAGAAGGGACCTTTCGAATGTGTCCTAAATAAAGAATATCGGACGAAAAATGACGCCACTGACTTAATTTTCGCGAAATAATTTAATACAGGAGATTGTTTTTCTGAGCCAACATTTTCAAACTCAAGCATTCATCCGAATAAAATAAACACACTAAAAATGCAGTTGTAAGTTATGGTACATTCCATAAAAACTATGAAATCCTTCACTATACAATTAAACCTTCCTTTGATCTTATGAAACTAAGATTCACTAATTTTGATTTATATAATATATATTGATTATGAAATATTGCATTTTTCGTACATATTAGGAAAATATGCACTAAATTTAAGAAAAGCCTTTTGTGAAATCGCTTCATAAATATTATGAAGGAAAATTCTTTCAGTGTACTAACGTTTATGTTAGATGCATTCACTCAAAATTTCGGTATTCTAGGTGACAAAATAGAAGTGGCATATATTTTTTGTCGAAAAATCTTTTTTGTTGGTCCAAAAAATATATTATATATATTTATAACATCGAGAAAATATTTTGTTTAATTTTTTATTAGCTAACATTTAAACGAAGAAAACTAAGTTTATACGTAAAAGATCTATGGGTAAATGTACTGCTCTACAAGAGAATATTTTTTAAATAACAAAAAATTGGTTTTATTTTATAATCTTATCTCATATCTTAACGAAGAAAGAAAAAAAGGAGAAGAAAATCTTTGTATAAACGTAGAAGTTATGGCCCTTCTTGTACATATCTTCTTCATGACGACTAAATCAATTTAAAGAAAAATAACTGGAACATTTATCAATAAATTTTCTTCAAGTAGGCCTCGTTTCTTAGATTTTATAAAAAATTCAGACATTTATACATTTTTTCTATTTTTTAACGTTTATTTCATGCCAGTAAAAAATATCATTTTCGAAAAGATGTGCGAATTTCACTCTCCTTTGTGAAAGTGAATAATAAATACCGTTAATATCTCCAAAATGAGTGCACAAATATTACAAATACCTTCGAAGAAACTTGCAAAAATTGTTTTAACGATCCATCCATTAATGGTTTTTTGTTGATTTTATGAGATGAGCTAAAACTAAATAATTTTTTGTTGCGAAAATATATATAGGGTAGGCCATTTAAAATTTTTAATTTGACCTACCGATTATTTTTACTTTGAAAGGTAGAATAAAATTAATTTTTATTTTTTTTTTCGTTTGTATTTTTTGCCAGGACAATATCCCAGTTCAAATCAAATCTTAATTTTTATTTGATTTGAACTGGGATATTGTCCTGGCTCAAGACCATTTTGCTTCTATATTTAATAGAATGCAAATTTATTTACAAATGGCATGGTGACATTTATTACTTGGCTGCAGACTACCACGATCATGATTTCGACCATGTCAAAAGTCTTTTCAAGTGGCTTCGCAGCGACTTTTCAACATCAAACCCGGCCTCTATAAGGAGATGATTCTCACAAACGAACGAGAAGCACAACTCACTTGCCGAATTTGCGTTTAAAAAACAGCACCAAGTAATAAAGCACACATGCCATCTTATAAGCATCTCATTGAGTTGCATATGTAAGTATGTGTATATGCAGGTATAGTTACCCAGTATAGTTACTTCTGTCGTGACAACGCTCATTTGCATTTTTTTGGTCTGTAATCAATATTTGATTTGAACTGGTTTATGTTTAACATTTGCAAAATGGGATACGCTCGAACAAAATTGGGAAAATATTAAAAACTTACTGCCAACGTAGTGGAGAAGAGATTGGGCTTCATGAATCTCCTTTTCATCTCGGTGGCTATGTCAATAAGCAAAATTGTCTCACGTAACTATTGAGAAGCCAATGCATCCACAACGAGTCACTGTTTGGTGTGGATTTTGAGCTGTGCTGAAAAATTGGGTTGATCGGATGAGGTACAGCCGAGCCAGTCGTGGTAGTCAATTTTTAAATGACAATGTTCCACCTTTCCAATAGAACCAGAAATTTGGAAAAAATAATCAGTACTTTATTATGGCCAATTGTAATTTAAAGATTGAAATGACCCACCCTATGCATATAAAGAGTGATTTTTTTGAGGTTAGGATTTTCATGCATTAGTATTTGACAGATCACGTGGGATTTCAGACATGGTGTCAAAGAGAAAGATGCTCAGTATGCTTTGACATTTCATCATGAATCGTCTTACAAACGAACAACGCTTGCAAATTATTGAATTTTATTATCAAAATGCGTGCTCTGTTAAGAAAGTTCATTGCGCGCTTCCATTTTATGGTCAGTTTAATCGACCCACTGAAGCGGCTATTCGGGCTATTGTGACTAAATTTCGCACCAAATTTACATTGTTGGACATTAAACCACCAACACGCTTACGTAGAGTGCGAACTGAAGAAAATATCGCAGCTGTATCGGCCAGTGTTAATGATGACCACCAATTTTCGATTCGTCGCCGTTCGCACCAATTGGGTCTCTGTTACTCAAAAACGTGGAAATGCCAAAATTGGACTAAGCGGATGGACCACCTAAGACGCAGCCGCGGTCAACATTTAAATGAAATTATCTTCAAAAAGTAAATGTCATGGACCAATCTAACGTTTCAAATAAAGAACCGATGAGATTTTGCAAATTTTATGCGTTTTTTAAAAAAAAAAAAGTTATCAAGCTCTTAAAAAATCACCCTTTATATCTTTGATATATCGAAAAGAAAAAATAATTGATAACGCAATGCAACAAAAATGTGGCTATTCCATAAAATCGACACCGAAAATTTTTATAGATATATTTTTTTATTTGTTTTATTAAAATTCCAATTTTCGCAAAAGAACCTTAAAAATTTGTTCTTTAATGTTTGATTATGCGTTAAATTAAAGTTAATTATGAGGGCTACAAATATTTCACTTTCAGTAATGAGAAAATCCAAATCCAAAAAATAAAATGAAATTATGCTCCCAAAATTATAGTCTACATTTTAATTAATTTATAAAATTATATAAAAAGTCTCGAAAGTATGCACAAAAATTATATCTTTTTCGATTTTATGACACCAAATTGTATCAAAAAAAGGTTTACACAACCCTCCGGAGATTTTTTGTAACCTGGTGTAATTTTATTTTTCGCCGTAGATAGTTTCACTAATATTGATCTATCTTGAAACATCAACATGGCTAGGTAGCTAAGTAGATACAATTGTTCGGAAACCATTAATTGTTCTATTCATAATTATTTTTCTAATTCCTGATATTTCCATTGAAAATTTTGTTGTTGTTAAAAACGATTGTTTTCCAATTGGCTCTTTCCCATGCTTAATCGCTTATTTAAATCGTAAGATATTTGAAATTATCCATTAAAAAATGCCACACCTACGACACAAAACAAATCGAAACGTCCAAATTGAAATTATTTCCCTGCTCTAAAGGATATTTCAAAATAGTCGAGATATGAAAAACAGGCGTTACAAATTCTTGTTTGTTCTGCTTTGTCGCGCAGTTAGCACAGTTGACTGACACTGCATTGCACAAATCATTTCGATATCAGATCATATTTCAAAATCTCATTTCTTTGGCATTTATTTACGAGTATTTTTTTAATTTATTCTATTGACTTAGATCACGTATAATAATTTCCCCTTTTGAGACACATTCATTCGTTTAATTAAACTTTTATTATTCTGGTTATTTGTTTTTGTTTTCGTTGTTTCGTTTTTTTTTTTGTATAATTTTTGCTTCTTGTTAATTTCATTTGAAAATACTTTTGTTTGATCGGAGGCAGCACGACAATATATGAATTTTGAAAATAAAATTAAACCAGCATTTTTTATATCTTTTTAATTCCACAATTAATCATCAATTTCGTCGTCGTTGCTCTCGTTCACTTTTATCGTCGTTAACAGATCCACGATATGATCGCGATATTAAGCAACTCCGCCGCGCTCCGCCTCGGCATTCATTTATTCGGTCGTTCGGTGGTTCTTTCGTTTAAGCACTCCGATGATAAATTGAACGCGGAAAAATTGTTGTTGGCTTTTCTTCGGTCGTTTTGTGAGGAGAAGATACGATCATTAAATTTAATATTTTTAAATTACACTTTAAATGACACTTTTTATTACAAAATGAGGCTTGCTCTAGTGTGTGTGCGAGTGCGGGTGTGTGTGCGCCGTTGATTCTAACAAGTGAAAGTATGCGACGACCCCGATTGACTGGCGTTGTATTCTTGTCTGTTCGTTTGTTCTGCCAGAGAAGGTGGAGAATACCAACCGCACGATCGCACTGCAAAAATACGACTGATAAGCGTTGTCGAATTGAAACTAAACCAAACCGGAATGAAGAGCGTCAGATGCAAGTGATATTCAACGTTTAACGTTTAAAAGAAGATAAGCCCCTATAAAATGTCTAGCATGCTAGAGAAAAAGTGACGATAAACAAGTGTATGTGAGAAGTGACACAAAATTCATTTGCATTGGATTTTCTCACCGGCACCGGTGGCACGCGGTGCTAATTGGATCATTCAACAAATCGCCAATAACGACGAGCATTCATGAAACGATTTTTCATTTAAAATCATTCATTCATCCTTCCAAACATTCCAGATGCAATAATATCTATATTAGGGTGGCGTTGTAAACGACGAGCGTTAATTTTTCAGACAATATTTTAAAATTAGTTCAGTCGTGGTCTGTTTGTTTGAGAGAAAAAAGTTGTCCGTACATAAAATGAAAACTTTGTTTGTTTTATGAGTACCTCTAAAATGTATCGGCTATATCGTTTAGCACTTTTCAGGGATACTTTTTTAATCGACTCTTATAATAAATTTTATAGCAAAAGTTCTGGCACAGAAAAAAGGGTGTATTGAGATATAAAGAGTGATTTTTTTGAGGTTAGGATTTTCATGCATTAGTATTTGACAGATCACGTGGGATTTCAGACATGGTGTCAAAGAGAAAGATGCTCAGTATGCTTTGACATTTCATCATGAATCGTCTTACAAACGAACAACGCTTGCAAATTATTGAATTTTATTATCAAAATGCGTGCTCTGTTAAGAAAGTTCATTGCGCGCTTCCATTTTATGGTCAGTTTAATCGACCCACTGAAGCGGCTAATCGGGCTATTGTGACTAAATTTCGCACCAAATTTACATTGTTGGACATTAAACCACCAACACGCTTACGTAGAGTGCGAACTGAAGAAAATATCGCAGCTGTATCGGCCAGTGTTAATGATGACCACCAATTTTCGATTCGTCGCCGTTCGCACCAATTGGGTCTCTGTTACTCAAAAACGTGGAAATGTCAAAATTGGACTAAGCGGATGGACCACCTAAGACGCAGCCGCGGTCAACATTTAAATGAAATTATCTTCAAAAAGTAAATGTCATGGACCAATCTAACGTTTCAAATAAAGAACCGATGAGATTTTGCAAATTTTATGCGTTTTTTTTTTAAAAAAAGTTATCAAGCTCTTAAAAAATCACCCTTTATAAAATTTCGATCTTTTTTTGAAGGAAAACAATTTCAAAAAAATCCTACAAAGGTCATAACTTCTACATTTATCTACAGATTTCTTCAAATTTGCCTTTGCGAATCACCGATATAATTCGTTTGTACTTTTTAGTGGGGATTTTCATTCCAAACGCTGTTTAAACAAAATTAAAAACTATATTTTTAAAGTTTTCTTACGCCGACAAAATGGGTCTCAATTCAACATTTATTTATAGATATTTATACACCCACGAGAGTATTATATCTTTGTGAATTTGTTTGTAACACCAAAAGGAAGGGAGATAGACCCATTGTTAATTATACCGATCGACTTAGAATCACTTTTTGAATCGATTTAGCAATGTCCGTCTGTCTGACCGTCTGTCTGTCCGTCTGTCTGTCCGTCTGTCTGTCCGTCTGTCTTTCCATCTATCCTTGTAATCACGATTCAGGTCGCAATGAAATGAAACTTTGGTACTGTGTACAAACAAAGTTTTTCGAGATAAGGATAATTTGAAGAAAATCGGTTCAGATTTAGATATAGCCACCATACGAATTTCACTCCCGAGTTGACCCTTTTCACTCTAGATACCACATATTACAACAGATTTTCTTCAAAATTGGCAAAACATCTTATATTTAAACTAGAAACACCAGCGGTAAAAATGTGTTAGATCCGTTCAGATTTATATATAGCTCCCATACAAATTTCGCTCCCGATTTGATTTTTTTCGCTCTAGAAACCACAAGTTGTATCAGATTGTCTTCAGATTTGGCAAAATATGTTATATTTCGACTAGAAACACCTGTAGTAAAAATGTGTTAGATCGGTTCAGATTTATATATAGCTCCCATACAAATTTCGCTCCCGATTTGATTTTTTTCGCTCTAGAAACCACAAGTTGTATCAGATTGTCTTCAGATTTGGCAAAATATGTTATATTTCGACTAGAAACACCTGTAGTAAAAATGTGTTAGATCGGTTCAGATTTATATATAGCTCCCATACAAATTTCGCTCCCGGATAGACTTTTTCCGCCACAGAAACCACGAGTTTTCACCGAATTTCTTCAAAGTGAGCATAACACGTTATATTTGAACTGGAAGAACTTATTGTGAAAGTTAGTCACTTTATTCCATGTTTGGATATAGCCCCGATACAAATATTCTTATCGATTTGGCAAATCGGACCAGGTAATATTAGCCTATGATTAGGAAACATACAAAAATTCTTCCCGTTTTCACTTTTTTACCGAATTGAATTGAATTCGGATGGAAAGTGGAGTGTATCATATAGTCGACCCGTCCGACTTTAGCCTTTCCTTACTTGTTTTATTTCCTAATTATAGCCTACACCTCTTCGTGGAATTGATATTATAAATTAGTTTCCCGCCAAATCTTTGTAACACCAAGAAATAATAGAGATAGACCCACCTTTTAGTATACCGATCGGCTTAGAATCACAAGCTGATAAGTCGATGTCTGCCTGTCCGTCCGTCACCTGTCCATCTAAAGCTTGTTCGCTCTCTACAGGTTGCAGTTGTTGTCCGATTGCCATGAAATTTGGCAGAAGTTTTTTTTTGCCAAGGATGATAGGTATTGAATTTAAAGGAAATCAGTTCAGATTTAGATATAGCATCCATACAAATATCGTTACACTATTACTATTCTTTTCATTTTCTGTACAATTTTATATGTAAACTAGAAACGTGTTTTGGTATAGCCCCATATAAATGAACCTCCCCATTATACTATTACTGTTTTAAAATGCACATTCTACATTAGATCGTGATCAAATTTCCCACAGCATGTTGTATTTCAACTAAGAAAGTCAAATACATAGGTTCACGTTTTGAACCCACATTTTACATTGGATCTTGATAATATTTTTAGATCGTCAAATAAGAATACCTAATTTTAAAGTGATCTATATGGGTCCACTTTTTAATGTAGCGCCCTTACAAATGGGCCCTCAATTTTATTTTCTCCACTCTAGAACTCACATTGTACATTAGAAGTTTATAAAATCTTTAGATCATGTTATATTTCAACTAAGAATACCTACTGTGAAAGACAAATATATGGGTCCATATTTTGGTATAACTCCCATTTTACCGGATCTTACATCACCCCTTGATCAAATTTTGCAGATCATGATATATTTCATCTATGAATACCTACAGTGAATGAGAACTGTTTAGACCCATGTTGTGACACAGGTCCCAAGTGTTGTTAAGGCCTCCACAAATGTCCGTCAGTATTTCTGCATTTATCATCGGATCATGATCAAATTTTCTAAATCATGTTATATTTACTATTGGAATATGGGTCCATGTTTTCAAATATAACTGTCCCAACAATTTTCACTGTTACCGCCTTAAATCATTTATATTACATCGGATATGGATGAAATCATGCATTATTTCACATAGGAACACCTGTATCGGTAACATAATGCAAATGATATTCATAAATTTTCGTAAAAATGACTAAAGTTGAATATATAGAATGTATATATGAACCACATAAAAGCACCCAAAGTAATCAAAACTATGTATACTCGCAGAGAGTAGTGTAAGGTATCATACAGTCGGCTTCGCCCGACTTTACCCTTTCCATACTTGTTTCTTTGATTTTTTTATATTTTCTAGTTTTTATTGGTACGAAACTCTTATAATAAATTTCATAGCCAAAATTCTGGCGCAGAAAAAATATGTATTAAAAAATATAAATTTTTTATCTTTTTTAGAAGGCACCAGTGAAACGACAATAGCTAGTAAACTGAAATTCGTACAGACCGAATTTATACTTATAATCACATGTACACTTAAAAAAAGTGATTTACTAGGGGGAAATGTGGAAAAAGTGATAAAATTGGCATCAACCGAATGACTGCAGCTAGAATAACGAAATTCGATATATATGCATGCATAGAAGTGCAAAATTAAAGAAAATTTTCGAAATTTGCACTTTTCTGGCGAAACGGAGAGAAAGTGAATAAAATCGGTACAAAGCAAACCGCTACAGTTAGAATAATGAAACTCGGAGTATTTTTCGATCTTGTTGCGTAAACTCGAAATATAATGCGATATTTCGATACTCTTACTTAGGTACTAGGGTCAAACTGGTTGAAAAGGGGTAACATTGGTACTGACCAAATGGATGCAGCCAGAAATTCTATACTCAGAAAAAAGTATGCCACAGATTAAGTATATATGTACTAAAACTGAGGAAAAATGAACTTCGTATAGCGCTAAGGCAATAATTTCTCACATCAAGTACAAACTTTTCCTTGAAAATGGGACATGCTTTGAACTTGATTCCAGTTCAACTTTTCCTTAAAGCAAGTAAAATTTACTTAAACTGAGGAACATTTTTCTTCAAATCAAGTAAATCTTTAGTAATTCCGAGGAAAAATTTCAGATTTTTTACCATGACTGCTGCGGAGACCTAGCCTCCGCAGTGATTGTTTAGAGTAATATTTGAAGTACTTATGAACAAAGTCTCGGCTAACGAACGAGAATTGCTTCTTAGACTACTATTCATGTTTTTTTCTAAACCAACAGAAGTATTTTTTATAAGTTCATTTATACTTGAAGATATGAGGAACGTGGCATAAATTTAATTACATTTATTTACTTTATTTGAAGTAATAAACATATTTTTAAGTAAAATCTTTCAATTTTTCCATACAAACATTTTCTTTCTTCATTTCCATCATTATTTTCTTTCATAAAAGCTAGTAAATTTTCTTCCGCATAAGTATGAATATACTTAATTGTCAGAAATATTTACTAGATCCGAAGAAATGTTTTTAAGTAAATTTACTACCCTATTTTGATTATATGTACTATTTCTTCTGGCTTTGAAATAAGGAAACTGTACGCATATCTAGCTAATTTTCCTTCTTGCATGGAAATTTTAACTAAATTGGAGTAAAATTGTTAAACTAAATTGGAGTATGGATTTTACTCGGATTTAAGAATGCCATTCTTCTGAGTGTATTAGTACTTTTCTCTGAATTCGCAGATACGCAAAATAAAATTGCCGTCTTTCTGAAGAAATATTTTTGATCAAGTAAAAAAACATAGTTAGCCTATAGTGGGCGTGGTCTTTAAAATTAATTAATTAATTTTTAATTCAAAATTTAAAAATACTGTGGTGGAGGGTATATAAGATTCGGTCCGGCCGCCTTTTTACGTTTTAAAGATAACTTCATTCAAATGTTGGCCGCGTATTTGGAAGGTCAAACTTTGGAACACACTTTTCAGCATTGCCTACCGTATCTCGCGAATTACACGAGTAATTCTGCCTTTCAAGTCTTGAATCATAGCTGAATTATCGACAAAGACGTTTGACTTACATAACAGCATATCATGATGACGTAGTGCTTGCCAATGGCGGTTTCGTTCTGTCCGTCCTCATTTTTAAAGAAATGTGGAACGATGATTCCAAATTAGTCAATACTGCTTAAAAACGAGGTGCATTGGTTCATACCATTTTTATCCCCCTTTTCCCACTTTATCCCTTAAAAATACGAATTTCGAAATATCCATTTATTTTATAAGTCTACACAATTAGATATATGTGCATTAGGGCGTACCCCAAAAAAAAAGTTCGCCGTACACCTTCGATTATGAAGTATTATTGAAAGGTAGTTTCAAATTTTTTTTTTTATTTTTTTATGCCGAACGTAGGGGTCGCGCTTTTACATTTTTCTATATAACTTCTGCATTTATAAACGGATTTTAAAGTGTGATACATCGATGTTTTTGTCTCGACGAGGCCGATGAGCTATGTGCTATTTTTAAGCGACGGTGTGAGTTTGAAATTGGTGAAATGATGGCGTCTATTTATTAAGATCTTTTTTACAAAATCACCAGAATTGCACTGAAAAATCATCAAAATTATAATTTTTTTATTAATTCATAAACACAAGGTATAAAAACAATGAAAAATCCAAGAAAAATAATTTATGGAAAAATATACATATATTTTTTTATTCAATTTTTTTCTGCTGGTGCAATCTCAAACTACAAAAAATGAAAAAATTAATTTCCCTCACAAGGACTGAAAAAACCCATAATAACCCCTAATATTTTAGAGTATTTAAGCATATTTTTTCAATATGTCTGCTTGAACTTACTTCATTTTGGGTATGCGCATTTCCCCGATAACAAAAACGTGCACCATAAAACTATTTTTATTCGTAGGGGGTGAAATGGGGCAAAAAGGGATAAAAATGGTACATATTAAACGACAACAGCTAGAAACACGAAATTCGCTGTGTACATTCCTATAATTGAGTAGATACATAATATGAAATTATTTTTTCCAGATTCGTACTTTTAAGGGATAAAATGGGAATAGAGGGATAAAATTGGTACCAACCAAACGGCTGCACCTAGAATAATGAAATTCGGTGTATTCATTCCTCTGATTGTATAGACACGTAAAATAAACGGATTTTTCGTTATTTTTGTGGTTAAAATAGAAAAGGAGTAAAAATAGTACCAGCCAAATGGCCGCAGCTAGAGTCATTAAATTCGGAGTATACATTCCTCTGACTGCGTAGACACGAAAAATAGTACGAACTAGAATGATGAAATTAGGTGTGTACATCCATCTAATTGCGTGGACACGTAAAATAAAGAGATTTTAGAAAGTCGTACTCTTAAGGGGGTAATTAAGAGCACGACTTTCTAAGTAGAAAAAAGTGGTACCAACCAAATGATGGAATTCGGTGTATAAATTAAAACGATTTTTCCAAAATCGTACTTTTTACTTTTACGGCAAAAATTTGTTGAACCAGAATTTCAAAATTTTTACTTTTGGAATTAAAATAGAATGGAAATACAGACAACTGTAGCACCCACTATCTACCAATATTTATGGTATTTAAGTTTTTTAGAAAATATAAATATAAGAATATTTATTTTTTGAATCGACTTGAAGTATTATCTCGATATATGTAGTGACAACGTACTAGTAGCCTTGCCTTGTAAGTGTGGTTTGAAATAATAAAGATATTATATTTATTTATAATTTTTTTTTTTCAATATTTGTATTTGTTTTGGTTATATTCAAAAAATATATATTTTGCTGTAATATTACTGCACTGCTACGAAAATCGACAGTCTCTATGAAATGTAATCCATGGTGGAGGGTATATAAAGTTCGGCCCGGCCGAACTTAACGCCGTTTTTACTTGTTTTATTTTCAGGAGCTCACAAAAGGCTTGATCTGGGATCGAAATCATCAATAAATGGTAATCAGAAATAACAAGTAAGGAAAGGCTAAAGTCGGGCGGGGCCAACTATATGATACACTCCACTTTCCAACCGAATACCATTCAATTCAGTAAAAAAGTGAATACGTGAAGAATTTTTGTAGGTTTCCTAATCATAGGCTAAAATGACTTTGCTGTGCAAAGTTTCATATGGTTCTGGCTACAATTGCGACCTGTACTTTGATTACAAGAATAGATGGACAGACGGACTGACGGACATTGCTAAATCGATTCAAAATCTTAGAATCAAATTGATTCTAAGTCGATTGGTATAATTAACATTCTCTTTTCTTTTGGGTGTTACAAACAAATGCACAAGGACATAATTCTCTCGTGGAGTGTATAAAAATATGAAATTTAGTTTCATCCATCCATAATTGCGAGTACATATTGCCAATTTATTACTAGTGTGAACTAATTCACATTCAGCGAAATTTTTTCCATGCGAAAGAAATGAATGTATACGAAAACTATCCCAGTGTATCTCCAGTTTATTGGGAAAACACTGAGGCTGATCGTTATCATTGTTTTTTTCACTCTGATGAGATGTGTGTCTGTTCTGTTCTATTGTATCTGTCTCTGAGGCACGGATTATAAATCTCACCCATCCGTAAATGTTTACCTCACAAGCGTGTATATGAACTATAGATAAGGTACTATTAATAGTGTATGGGCAAAACAATCCCAACTGTCACTTAATTTTCCAAAGGTGTTTTATTTCATTGGGAGCCATTATGTGGAGTCAACACTCTACCATAGAGTACAATAAACAATGTCGTCAGTGTACAGAGAGATGGCTTGCCATGTGTTTGTTTACTGGTGAACGTCGAATTTTCATCCAAAATTTTCAATTCGGACTTTTTTCTACATACATACTATGCCTCGATGTATGGTATGAAAGTACGTCATTGTCATTACATCAAGTTCATAGTTTAAACGAAGAATATTGCCCATTTGCGAGAAGATCGTCTTAACTTAACATTTCTTCTTTATAATATGATTAATATAGAATATCCTCTTGACTATGATCAATTATTTTCTCTACTTGGGATATCAAAATTCTAATTAATTGATGCTCGAGTTGATTTTGAATTATGTTTATCACATTCTATTCTCTACAAATTACAAACTTCACACTGAGCCATTATTAAATAGTCCATTTTTGAGTTATGATGGTATTCTCGCCAATTGGAGGAAGTAAAAAAGATGATCACTGTGACGTTCTGCAACGAAATTGATATTCATTCATCAGTTAGCTTTTTCATTCGTACATACATACGTATGTACGAACAAAAACAGCAACAATCTCAACATATTGTGTCTGCCGGCCGGTGTTTGACGCTATTTTTCAAAAGCCATAAGCGCCGATAACGTTAAAAGTGACTCAAGTCATAAATATATTTTATGACTTGATACACAATCTGTTGTGGTTATTGATATCAGATGAAATTGAATTTATTGACGTTTTAATTCCAATCAAATCGGTTCAGATTATGATATAGCCCCAACAAATGTTGCTCCCAATATATTTTAAATAAAATTTGGCCCAAAACCTTATATTTCAACTAGAAAGTCTTTCATATCGGTTAAGATATGTATATAGTTCTCATACAAATGATGCTCCTGATTTCACTTTTCCCGTCTATAAACCAAATATTTTAACCGATTTTCTTCCAATTTGCCAGAAAATGTTATACTTCCACTAGAAGCGCAAATAGTGAAAGTGAGTCACATCGTTCCATATTTTGATACAACCCAGATTTAAATGTCCTTCCCGATTTGACTTTGTTTACGCTCTAAGAACTACAAACATTATCCGATTTTTATTTTTCACCTATAAGCATTGTAAAGGGTGATTTTTTAGCTATTATCTTTTTGGCAACACTTGTTTAAAAAGCTGACGCACGTTTCGTGTTTTGTTTCACTGTCAAACATCTTCAGTTTGGTCTATAATTTAACCATGAATCGTCTTATAAACGAACAACGGTTGCTCAGTTAAGAAAGTTCATCGCGCGCTTCTCCCATTTTATGGTCAGTTTAATCGACCCACTGAAGCGGCTATTCGGGCTATTGCGACTAAATTTCGCACCAAATGTACATTTTTGGACATTATTGGTGGTTTAATGCTTACGTAGAGTGCGAACTGAAGAAAATATCGCAGCTGTATCGGCCAGTATTAATGAAATACAACAAACTGTAGCACCCACTACCTACCAATATTTATGGTATTTAAGCTTTTTTGAAAATATAAATATAAGAATATTTATTTTTTGAATTGACTTAAAGTATTATTTCGATATATATAGTGTAAACGTATTGGTAGCATTGTCTTATAAGCGTGGCTTGAGACAAGAAAAATATTATATTTATTTATGAAATTATTTTTTCAATATTTTTGTTTGTTTTGGTTTGGCTATATTAAAAAAAATATATTTTCCTTTAATATTACTACACTTCTACGAAATCGACAGCCTCTGTGGAATACAATCCATGGTGGAGGCCGTTTTGACTTGTTCGTGTTTAAAGTGATTATAAAAACATTTTCAAATTCCTGGACTGCTTGCAATTTTCTTTTCATTTGATGCCTATACCATGTCATGTTGCAATCTTCTTTATATTATAACATTAAGTTTTTTTGTAAGTTGACTTACTCCATTTTCAAAAGTACCCGCTCTTATGCAAATATTTGAATATGATACGATTTTTTCACTTATGCAATTTGCCATTGTCCGTTTTTTGTTTGTTGCTGCTATTGTTTCTTGTTGTATTTAAATCAGTATTTCTGCTTAAAAAAGCTAAAGTATTTCAATAAAATTTATTGCTATAATTAACTTTGTTAACATTTAATTCATATATCGCTGTACGACTGTCATGTTTTTCATCTGATGAAATAATGAATACCAATGCATGAATACCAGGGTGGACGGACAAACGTTGGTGTTGTTTTCCATTGTTTTGGTATGTTTTCAACCATAAATTATTACTCATTGTTCCCGGTTCAGTCTTCGTTGTTTGGCTACTTTTGATGCATGTTCTTTTTTTTGGTCAGAACATTAAATAATTTTCAATTCAAATTAATTATAATTTGTCCAATAAATACAATCATTGTCAGTACATATGTACGTAATTATATGCCAGTCATTCAACTATGGATATATTATACCCTCTCTTATGCTATGGCGCTATAACGCCCAAAATGTATAAATGTATATAGCTAATATAACGAAGTAATCCTCAAAATAAGAAATAAAAATGATACATATACTTCGGTGTCAAGGAAACCCCTCATGAAACAATTCCAATTAAAAAAAAGTAAAACGGCGTTCGGCCGGGCCACTTTATATACCCAACTTTATATACCCTCCACCATGGACTGCATTCCACAAATGCTGTCGATTTTCGTAGAAGTGCAGTGACATTACAGGAAAATGCAAGTTTATATATTTTTAATAATAACAAATAAAAATGTTGAAAAAATAATTTTATAAATAAATATAATATTTTTATTATTTCAAACCACGCTTATAAGGCAAGGCTACAAAAAGTTTTTTTTAAACATATCGAAATAATACTTCAACACAATGCAAAAAATTAATATAAGACAGCAACCTTCAAAAAAGCTTAAATATTAAATATTGGTAGATAGTGGTTGTATTTCTATCGTAAAAATTTTGAAAATCCATTGTCTCTCACATACACAGTGCAAGATAACCTAACTTCATGATTCAACCAATTTTTGCCGTAAAAGCAAAAAAGTACGAATTTGGAAAAATCTTTTTATTTTGCGTGTCTATGTAGTCAGAGGAATGTATACACCGAATCCCATGACTCTGGTTGGTACCATTTCTATCAAATTTTTACCATTTTACCCCTTCTAAAATCTTTTTATTTTACTTGTCTACGAAATTAAAGGAATGTACACACCGAATTTCATCATTCTATCTGTAGCTATTCTATCTATTCCATCTATCTATTTCCCCATTTTACAACCCTTAAGAGTACGACGTTCTAAAATCTCTTTATTTTACTTGTCTACGAAATTAAAGGAATGTACACACCGAATTTCATCATTCTAGCTGCAGCCGTTTAGTTGTAACCATTTTTATCCCTTTTTCCCATTTTACACCCCTTAAGAGTACGACTTTCTAAAATCTCTTTATTTTACGTGTCTACGGAATTAGAGGGATGTACAAACCGAATTTCATCATTCTAGCTATAGCCGTTTAGTTGGTACCATTTTTATGCCTCCCTTGAAAGTAGGAATGTGGAAAAACCATTTATTTTTCGTGTTTACGGAGTCAGATGAATGTATATACCGATTTTTTATACACTCCACGAGAGTATTATGTCTTTGTGCATTTGTTTGTAACACCCAAAAGGAAGCGAGACAGACCCATTGTTAATTATACCGATCGACTTAGAATCACTTTTTGAATCGATTTAACGATGTCCGTCCGTCTGTCTGTCCATATATTCTTGTAATCAAAGTACAGGTCGCAATTGTAGCCAGAACCAAATGAAACTTTGCACAACAAAGTTTTTTGGGATAAGGACGAAGAAAATCGGTTCAGATTTCGATATAGCCCTCATACGAATTTCACTCCCGATTTGACTCTTTTCCCGCTAGATACCACATATTAAAACAGATTTTCCTCAAACAAACAAAAACATCTTACATTTCAACTAGAAACACCGATGGTGAAAATTGGTCAGATCGGTTCAGATTAAGATATAGCTCCCATAGGAATTCCACTACCGATTTGACTTTTTCTGCTGTAGAAACCACATGTTTTAACAGATATTCTTCAAAATTGGCAAAACATCTTATATTTCAACTAAAAATACCCACTGTGAAAATGAGCCAGATCGGTTCAGATTTAGATATAGCCCCCATACGAATTTCCCTCCCGATTTGTGGCTTTATAAACCACATATTTTAACAGATCTTCTTCAAACTTGGCAAAACATCTTACATTTAAACTAGAAACACCTATGGTGAAAATTGGTCAGATCGGTTCAGATTTAGATATAGCCCACATACGAATTTCACTCCCGATTTGAGTTTCCGCTCCAGAAACCACATATTTTAACAGATTTTCTTCAAATTTGGCAAAATATCTTATATTTGCATGAGAAACACCCAGGATGAAAATGAGTCAGATCGGTTCAGATTTATATATAGCTCCTATACAAATTTCGCTCCCAACATGATTTTTCCGCCCCACGTATTTTCATCGAATTACTTAAAATTGAGAACTGGAAGAACCTATTGTGAAATGGGTCACTTCATTCCATGTTTGGATATAGCCGTGATGCAAATATTCTTTTCGATTTGACAAATTGAACCAGGATATATTAGCCTATGATTAGGAAACACACAAAAATTCTTCCCGTTTTCACTTTTTTCCGAATTGAATTGTATTCTGATAGAAAGTGGAGTGTATCTTATAGTCGGCCCCGCCCGACTTTAGCCTTTCCTTACTGGTTTATAAATTTAGATGTGGTCATTTGGTTGGTACTATTTTTTCACCTTTACCCATTTGAACCCTCAGAAGTACGAATTTCGAAAAATCCGTTTATTATACGTGTCTATGAAATCAGAGGAATGTATACACCGAATTTCATTATTCTAGATACAACCTTTTGATTGGTACCATTTTTATCCCTCCATTTCCATTTACCCCTTAAAAGTACGAACTTTGAAAAAATACTTTTATATTATGTATCTACTCAATTAGAGGAACGTACACAGCGAATTTCGTGTTCCTAGCTATTGTCGTTTAATATGTACCATTTTTATCCCTTTTTATCCCATTTCACCCCTACGAATAAAAATCGCTTTATGGTGCACGTTTTTGTTATAGGGAGAATGTGCATACCCATTATCAAGTAAGCACAAGCAGACATATTGAAAAAATGCTTAAAAAGTCAATACTATTAAGGCTTATTATGGGTATTTCAGTCCTTGTGGGGGAACAATTTTTCCCTTTGGACGATTTCGCCCAGTTGCAATCCCAACCGCATTTATGGAGAACTTGGACATCCTAGCTCTTTTCGTTTAGATGCTAGCGTGCTTTCAACAGACGGACATGGCTACATAGTCTTAGAATTTTATGGCGATCAAGAATATTAATACTTTATAGGGTCTCAGGCCGATATTTGCATGACTGTAGCTGCTGGTCGGCACCATTGTATCCAATTTTGACCCTAAAAATGCGACTATCGAAAGATCACATTATATATCGAGTCTACGCTACCAGCGCGAAATATTCACCGATTTTCAATGTTCCAGCTACAGCCGTTTTGTGGGTACCATTTTTATCCCTCTATTGCCATAAAAGTACGAATTTGAAATAAGCCTTTTATTTTATGTTTTAGAGTTAGAGGAATCTACAAACCCAATTTCACGTTTCTAGTTGTTTTCGTTTGGTAGGTACTATTTTATTGCCTTTTGCCCCATTTTACCCCCTACGCACGTTTTTTGCTATAAGGGGAATGCGAATACCCAATATCAATACCGGAGTTTTTTATTTGGGCATGTATTTACACACCTCCTATCAAATACTCACTCATTGTCAAAAAAATAATTTTTAATTTTTCCAAAAATTGCGAACTGTTATCATCATGATCGAAAAAAAGAAAATGCCCAACTACGTGAAATTTCTATTGAGTGGGGCAGCGGGTATGACCGCCATATGTTTCGTGCAGCCCTTGGATTTGGTGAAGACCCGCATGCAAATGACCGGCGTAAGCGGTGGCCAGCGAGAGTACAAGAACTCTGTCGATTGTTTCACGAAAGTTGTCCGGAGCGAAGGCATTCTCCAGCTTTGGAAAGGTATCGGTGCGGGTTTACTGCGTCAGGCCACCTACACAACGACTCGCATGGGCATTTATCAGATCCTGATGGATAAATACAAACAATACGTCCAACATACACCGACACTGGGGGCCAGCATGTGTATGGGCATTACGGCCGGAGCCGCTGGGGCAATTGTTGGCAATCCAGCGGAAGTGATTCTCATCCGAATGGTAACCGATGGCAAACTGCCGCCCGAACAGAAGAGGAATTACAAAAATGTCGCAGATGCTCTGGCGCGCATAACCAACGAAGAGGGAGTTAAGGGCTTGTGGACCGGTTGCTCGGCCACCGTGTGCCGTTCCATGGTCGTTAATATGGTCCAACTAAGTGCGTACACTCAATTTAAGAATTATCTTCACAGAGGGCCATTGAAAATGAAAGAAGGCTTTGGTTTGCACTTGGTATCCAGTGGACTGTCCGGTTTCCTCACCTCAGTGGTCTCGTTACCTCTGGATATTGCCAAGACTAGAATACAGAATATGAAAACCTCTCGCGGAGCTAAACCCGAATATACCGGTACACTGGATGCTGTCACAAAGATCTCCCAAAACGAGGGTGTGTTGGCTTTGTGGAAGGGTTTCACGCCCTACTTGTTTCGTATAGCGCCACAGACGATACTGACGTTGGTCTTCTTGGAACAGTACAGTAAACTGTACTACAAGTATGTGCTGGGAACTACAGGGGGGACAAGTTTGTGAGAGAAGTTGTGCACAACCGTGATTAAGATGAAAAGGGAAAAACTGCAGAGTTGGATTCTACGGCAAGTTGTTGCTGCTCCTGCATTTGTAGTAAATATCTTTCAAATATATTTCTTCCTATCCGTTACTACCAATATATATACACCTGGAATTTAAATCTCTACCTAACCTAAATATCAATCAATCAATGAACTGTAATGTTCCTCACATAAACTGTCTAAGGGGTAAGTCGCCTAGTGCAGCTATCATAACTGGATCACTTTATGCTAAACAAGTAAAAACGGTGTTAAGTTCGGCCGGGCCGAACCTCCCTCCATAATTTTCAGGCAGCTATTCCTAGAGTAAATAAAGAGTGATTTTTTTGAGGTTAGGATTTTCATGCATTAGTATTTGACAGATCACGTGGGATTTCAGACATGGTGTCAAAGAGAAAGATGCTCAGTATGCTTTGACATTTCATCATGAATCGTCTTACAAACGAACAACGCTTGCAAATTATTGAATTTTATTATCAAAATGCGTGCTCTGTTAAGAAAGTTCATTGCGCGCTTCCATTTTATGGTCAGTTTAATCGACCCACTGAAGCGGCTATTCGGGCTATTGTGACTAAATTTCGCACCAAATTTACATTGTTGGACATTAAACCACCAACACGCTTACGTAGAGTGCGAACTGAAGAAAATATCGCAGCTATATCGGCCAGTGTTAATGATGACCACCAATTTTCGATTCGTCGCCGTTCGCACCAATTGGGTCTCTGTTACTCAAAAACGTGGAAATGCCAAAATTGGACTAAGCGGATGGACCACCTAAGACGCAGCCGCGGTCAACATTTAAATGAAATTATCTTCAAAAAGTAAATGTCATGGACCAATCTAACGTTTCAAATAAAGAACCGATGAGATTTTGCAAATTTTATGCGTTTTTTTAAAAAAAAAAGTTATCAAGCTCTTAAAAAATCACCCTTTATGACTACATTAGTTTTCATTAATTATCTGATGCGTCTAATCAAATGAACGGTAAGAATATGTGTATTGCTGTTGTTTTACAAATGGAATACGTATACCGTTAGACACGAGAGGAGAAAACAATTGTTGATATATTTAGTTTATATAGCCTATAAGCTTTCTTTTTCGGTAGTTGTCATATTTCCTATACATGATTAGTAAATATCAGAAACCTATTTTGTATTTCAAATGGGTGCGTCTAACCTATTGACGAGGACTGTATGTATGTGGTTCATAGAACTCACACATGACTATTGAGAAGCCAATGCATCCACAACGAGCCACTGTTTGATGTGGATTTTAGGCTGGCGGCATCATTGGACCATGTAATGAAAAATAGGATTGATCGGATGTGGTACTGCCGAGCCAGTACGGGGTAGTCATATGAACGTTATTGTGTTCCAATACTAAATGACAAAGTTCAGACTTTCCAATAAAACCAGAAATTTTAAAAAATAATCTGTACTTTCTTACAGCCGATTCAAATTATAAATTAATTTTTTTTTTAAATTTTAAATGACCCACCCCATATGTATGTCATCCCTGTTAATGAGATGTAATTATGTAGGCTTGAAACAAATGTTGGTATACAATTTCTAAAGATCCCCCCATGAATGTTTCAATGACAAATGGGATATTCGCTATATAATAACTTGTGCTTAATCTTCATATTATGTAACAGCTAAAATTATGAAAGTATTATGTATTCGTACATTACGATAAGCTTCAAATAGAGCTTAGCGTTTAATTAGCAGCGTCTTGGAACATTCAGCATGCCAGCCTTAATGAGTTAATTGCTGGCTTGTGTGCTAAATGACCTCAGCTCAGTTTTGTTCTGTAAAATAATGTAAACATGATTAGAACAAACAAACAACAACAGAAAAGAACAGAAACAGAACAGTGTCAGCACTTGAGTTGGCGTTGGAGGAGTATTTATTGAAGTCGAGCAAGCGCTTTAAACATGTTCTTCAAAGAAATAATGCAAAATATTTTGCATTATAAATAAAAAATATTCAATTCTCTGGGTCTTCAGCTAGGATTTTAATTTCACGTTGCAGTACTTCCATCGATTGAAGACTATCTTCTAATATACATTAATTTTGAGTCTTCTGTACGGTGTCCTATCGTACATAGCTGAACCAAAAATCACCTTTTTTGATTGTTCTTGCCACAAACTCAATAATAATCCGCAGTGACATACATGTGCTGCCAAGAGAATGCATACATACATACAAATGTACGTTCAAGTACCATTTAAAATCGAAAATCATGACAACTGCGAGTATCAACTGTTATAACAGAAACTATAAATTTCCCACATTTCCAAAGCAACCAACAATCCTCATTCAGCTGAAACATTCAGCGTTCAACGTTGCCAACATTTGCAATGAGATCCTAATTAACGCTACACGAAATTATCGCTGGCAAAATGTGGATATGTGGGTGCGGTTGCCTGCACTTGGGGGCACAGTGGTTCAAAACACTAAATGGCGACTTTAAAGCAAATTGTTTCAAGTTTTGTATAAAACAAGTAAAATAGCGTTAAGTTCGGTCGGGCCGAACTTTATATACCCTCCACCATGGATTGCATTCCACAGAGGCTGTCGATTTTCGCAGAAGTGCAGTTACATTACATTACATTTTTATACACTCCACGAGAGTATTATGTCTTTGTGCATTTGTTTGTAACACCCAAAAGGAAGCGAGATAGATCCATTGTTAAGTATACCGATCGACTTAGAATCACTTTTTGAAACGATTTAGCAATGTCCGTCTGTATGTCCGTCCGTCCGTCCATCTATTGTTGTAATCAAAGTACAGGTCGCAATTATAGTCCGATCGTAACAAAAATTGTCACAAGTTAGTTTTACTGTCCAAGGACGACCGTATTTAATTTTAAAGGTTCAGATTTAGATATAGCCTCCATACAGATGTCACTCCCGATTTGACTTTTTCCACTCTAGAAACCACATTTATTACTCCATTTGCTTCAGACTTAGCCCAGTATCTTATAATTAAAATGAAGATATCTATGGTGAATTTGGGCCAGATCGGTTCAGATTTAGATATAGCTCCCATACAAATTTTGTTCCCAATTTGACTTTTTCCACTCTAAAAACCACATATTTTATCAGATATTTTAAAATTTGGCAAAACGTCTTATATTTAAACTAGAAACACCCATGGTGAAAATGGGTCAGATCGGTTCAGATTTATATATAGCTCCCATTTAAATTGAGCTCCCGATTTGACGTTTTCTGCTCTAGAAACCACATATTTTAACATATCTTCTTAAAATTTGGCAAAATATCATATCTATCTACTAGAAACACCCATGGTAAAAATGGGTCAGATCGGTTCAGATTTATATATAGCTCCCATACAAATTTCGCTCCCGGCTTGACTTTTTCCGCCCCAGGAAACACGTATTTTCACCGAATTTCTTCAAATTGAGCATAACACGTTATACTTGAACTGGAGGAACCTATTGTGTAAGTGGGTCACATCATTCCATGTTTGGATACAGCCCCGATACAAATATTCTTCTCGATTTGACAAATTGAACCATGTCATATTAGCCTATGATCCCGTTTTCTATTTTTTATCGAATTGTATACAGATAGAAAGTGGAGTGTATCATATAGTCGGCCCCGCCCGACTTTAGCCTTTCCTTACTTGTTATAATATAGCTAAACCAAAACAAATAAAAATATTGAAAAAATAATTTTGTAAATAAATATAATATTTTTATACACTCCACGAGAGTATATGTGTTTGTGCATTTGTTTGTAACACCCAAAAGGAGGTGAGATAGACCCATTGTTGGGTATAATCATCGACTTAGAATCACTTTTGGAATCGATTTAGCAATGTCCGTCTGTCTGTCCGTCCGTCTGTCTGTCCATCTATTCTTGTAGTCACGATACAGGTCGCAATTGTAGCCAGAACGAGACGAAACTTTGCACGTCGCAGTTTTTCGGGACAAGGACGCACGCTATTTAATTTGAAGAAAATAGGTTCAGATTTAGATATAGACCCCATACGAATTTCACTCCCGATTTGACTCTTTTCACTCTAGATACAACATATTACAACAGATTTTCTTCAAAATTGGCAAAAACATCTTATATATAAACTAGGAACACCTGTCGTGAAAATAGTTCAGATGGGTTCAGATTTTTATATGGCTCCCATACAAATTTCGCTCCCGATTTGACTTTTTCCGCACAAGAAACCACTTATTTTAACAGATCTTCCTCAAATTTTGCATAACGTCTTATATTTAAACTGGGAACACCTATGGGGAAAATAGTCAGATCGGTTCAGATTTATATATAGCCCCCATTCAAATTTCGCTCCCGATTTGACCTTTTCTCCTATAGAAACCACATATATATATAGTGGAGGGTATAAAAAATGCTTAAATACTGTAAAATATTAGGGGTTATTACGGGTTTTTTCAGTCCTTTTGAGGGAACAATTTTACCTTTGGCCCGATTTCGCCCAGTTTCAATCCTAACCGATCTCCTTTCCTTTGGTATCTCCTTTTGTTTAGATGCTAGCGTGCTTTTATCAGACGGACGGACGGACGGAAGAACATGGCTAGATCAGCTTAGAATTTTATGAGGATCAAGAATATATATACTTTATAGGGTCTCAGGTCGATATTTCAAGGTGTTACAAACGGAATGACAAAGTTAGTATACCCCATCCTGGAGGTGGAGGGTATAAAAATAAATACACACGGGTCTTTTTTGGTCTTTTATCACCTAGTGGTGTCCGTATATGGTTATATTTCCATGACTTTGTAATATAACTTTGTTTGAATTACGTATACTTAATTAATTAAAATATAATGTAATAATAGTAAGTATACGCCCACGTATTTATAAGGAAAGTGCAAACTCTCAACCAAATCATATGAAAAACAAGTAAGGAAGGTTAAAGTCGGGAGTGGCCGACTATTTTATTCCCTACACCTAGTCATTGTACCCTGTGATGTAGGGTATAAAAACGTCGTTACATTTGAACCGGGTGATATACGATACAGCTAAAGAGTGATTTTTTTGAGGTTAGGATTTTCATGCATTAGTATTTGACAGATCACGTGGGATTCAGACATGGTGTCAAAGAGAAAGATGCTCAGTATGCTTTGACATTTCATCATGAATCGTCTTACAAACGAACAACGCTTGCAAATTATTGAATTTTATTATCAAAATGCGTGCTCTGTTAAGAAAGTTCATTGCGCGCTTCCATTTTATGGTCAGTTTAATCGACCCACTGAAGCGGCTATTCGGGCTATTGTGACTAAATTTCGCACCAAATTTACATTGTTGGACATTAAACCACCAACACGCTTACGTAGAGTGCGAACTGAAGAAAATATCGCAGCTGTATCGGCCAGTGTTAATGATGACCACCAATTTTCGAATCGTCGCCGTTCGCACCAATTGGGTCTCTGTTACTCAAAAACGTGGAAATGCCAAAATTGGACTAAGCGGATGGACCACCTAAGACGCAGCCGCGGTCAACATTTAAATGAAATTATCTTCAAAAAGTAAATGTCATGGACCAATCTAACGTTTCAAATAAAGAACCGATGAGATTTTGCAAATTTTATGCGTTTTTTTTTAAAAAAAAGTTATCAAGCTCTTAAAAAATCACCCTTTATAAGAGAAGACTGTACTACAAATTTTATACTTCTATCTGCATTTGTAAGGAAACTAAAACGCAAACTTTGAATGGGAGCTATATATAAATCTTAACCGACCTGACCCATTTATAGCATAGGCTTTCTAGTTGATATATAAGACACATTCCCAAATTTGATGGAAATCTGTTAAATATGTGCTCTCAAGAGCGGAAAGAATTAAATCGGGGAAGTCATTTATATGGAAGCTATATATAAATCTGAGCCGATGTGACCCACTTTCGCCATGGATGTTTCTATTTCAAATATTAGCTGATGTGCCGACTTAGATGAAAATCTTTTAAAATATTTTATTTCTAGAGCGGAAATAATCAATATATATATATATATATATATATCTAAACCAATCTGGACCATTTTTACCAGAGCGGTTTCTAGTTGAAATATAAGATATTTTAAAAAAATTTAAGAAAATCTGATAAAATATGTGGTTTCTAGAGCGGAAAGAGTCAAATCGGAGGAGACATTTGTATGGATAGATGTTTTTAGTTGAATTATGAGCTGGTTTGTCAAATTTGAAGAAAATCAGTTTAAATATGCTATTTCTAGAGCGGAAATAATCAATTCGTTGGCAAAATTTGTATTAGAGCTATATATATATAAATATATCTGAACCGATCTGGTCCATTTTTGCCAGAGCTATTTCTAGTTGAAATATTAGTTGTTTTGCCAATTTGAAGAAAATCTGTTGAAATATGTGCGGTTCTAGAGCCGAAAAAGTAAAATCGGGAGTAAAATTTGCTATATCTAAATCTGAACCGATTTGCAAGATATGAGCCTGAGAAAATGATCACCTTTTTGACACCGAAGCCCAAATCTTTTCGGGCCCATAAAAAGTGCATAGCTTTGGGCAAAACTGGGTGGCACGGGTCTTTTTGGTCTTTTATTACGTAGTGGTGTCCGTATATGGTAATATTTTCATGACTTAAGAAATACACACAGTGTAATCTTGCTGTTACCCCCAAATAATGAATGCGGTTTTATTTTAGTATTAAAGGGTGGTTAAATTTAAAGGCCCGATGTTGATTTTGAATAAAAACACAAATAATTTAGGAACCTCTTGTCATTTATTTTTATTATGATAATATTGGTATGGTTCAATTATGTATGGAACAAAATATCGGCCAAATAGCCGTCGCGACCTCAGCGGCACACCTCCATCCGATGGTCCAAATTTTCCATGACGCTGAGGCATAATTGAGGTTCTACGCCATTAATGTGCCGAATTATCTCATCCCTTAGCTACTTGGATTGTTGCTGGCTTATCGACGTACACCTTTTCTTTCAAATAACCCCAAAGAAAGAAGTCCAACGACGTCAAATTACATGGTGAGATAACACGGCCATTGAATTTGTCGCGCCTTACCTTACATACTTTGCGTCATCTTTTTCTTTCTCTATAACCACAGTGCGCGGATGAAGTTGCCGGTGGTGATTGCTTCTGCCATCATCGAACTTTTGTGGCAGCAATGCCAACTACCAATGACTCTTCCATAGCAGAGTAGCAGTTTCAGTTTCGTTCATGGATGTGTTGGCAAAAAATCACAAATTCTCAATAGAATTGACAATTCAATAATTAGTTTTTCACGTCAAATGCTCACAAGTATTCGATTTTAGTCGCTCACACATATGTATGTATCTACATTAGGGTGGAGGGAACATATTATATCAGGAGTACGATGATGGCATGGCGTGCAGAATCGAATCCATCTTTATACACACATATGGATATGAGCATTTTGTTGCTTCTCTTAACATTCGTTGGTTCGTTTATTTGTTGGCTGGATAATTCGTTTGCTTGGTGGGGCTGCGGTGCATCAGTTGGAAATCGCTGCCAATTCATAAATCGAATTGTGGATTATTAGCGGGAGCTTTTTATGCGGGTTCGCTAAATTCACTTAAAGAAGAAAGCAATTCGTGTTGGACATAAAATCGGCAGGGTACACCAAAATGAAATAAATACAGCTGGCAAATGACAGACATGATTGCAGTAACCTTTATTAAAGGAATAAATATAACAGCGTAGTAGTTTTGTTTAATTTATCCTTGGATTTTCTTCTGAAGGTTTTTTTTTTGCTAAAATGCACGAAAAATGAAAAACAAGCCACGTTCGTTTTTGACTTCAGATACCTTTCGTTGTGGAGGATAAATGACAAATTCTCCTAGACTCAATTTAAACCAAAAATATAAATTTTTCTATTTTTTTGCCCAACGTACTTGAAATTGAACTAATCTGAATTTTTGCACTACATCTATCCTACCTACCAAGGGAGAAATTTCGTGCAGGCATGCTAAAATGTATTGCATTCTTTGAAGGATTTTAAGGAAACAAGTTATGGGGATTTTTTAAATATTTATTACAACCAAACTTTTGCACAAATATAGTCGATTCTGGACCACAGTGCGTCATAGTAAAAAATATAAGGTGTGAAATTTGTGTTGGTACATCATTCGATATCACTGTGCAACATTTTTGAAGTCATTTCAAAATAACCATATACGGACACCGCTACATGATAAAAGACCAAAAAAAAAAGACCCGTGTTTTTTTTCCCCCAAAGTCATGCACTTTTTTTTATGGGCCCCCAGAGATTTGAGGCCTCGGTGTAATTTTTGGAAAAAAGTGATCATATTCTCAGGCTCATATCTTGCAAACCGTTCGGAATTTTGATTTACTCTCTGAGGCAAAGTTCTAGCTCTTCTCATAAAGAACACCGTTTAGGTAGCGCTTAGGTAGCCGCAAAAGTGAAAATTTTTCCAGTTTCAGTTGCTTTATAGATTTTGTTCTTCTCAGCATGTCGATTTAGATGACATGTATAATTTACGCATGCATAGCAACTGGTTGCATCATGATCACCTGGGTGATTAATCCAGTTTACCGGCTTACAATACTTCATACTAACATTTCCTCCACTCAACCATGCCATGAGATTGTTATAACATTGACGACACACTGTATTAGGTGTGTAATTTTCACCGGTCAAGTCTACTTCGTCGAAAAACAACTTATATGCTATAATGAATTCACTAGTTAAAAGATTCTTTTGCTTTTGAAATCTTTTAGAATTTTGTTTTCTGATTTGATGACCGCAAACGTAGCAAAATAAATCAATTTTTTCACATTGCATATTGAAATTGTTAGTTGCCAATGTTGTGTGTGAATTATGCTGTAGCACTTTTTCTATAACTTTGTCCGCTGAGTTCTCGTTGACGTCGCGCTGTGTACTGCCTCAATGTGAGCGTCGTGTCGCTTTTATATTGTGTGCTGCGGCTACATATGTGTTGTTAATGTTGTTGGTACAAATGGATTGCGACTACTTCGCTGCTTTGAATTGTCATGTGTTTTGTTAGTGCAAATTTTTGGACCGACGACTTTGTTGTTGTTTGTTGAATGGCATCGATGATGTCGTGTGGGTAAGAAATACTGGAATAAACAATTTTTCACTTTTGCGGCTACCTAAGCGCTACCTAAACGGTGTTAAGAATAATTCCTAGGAAGTTTATATGTTCTAGAAAGTTGTTTATTGAAATCTTAAGTACATTTTTGTTGTTGATTGTTTCCTTGAATTTTTAACGGTTTGCTACCTATGGACCTGAACAGGGCAAAAAAGGAAAAAAATCTAATTTTTGGAAAATTTTTCACTTTTGCGGCTACCTAAGCGCTACCTAAACGGTGTTAAGAATAATTCCTAGGAAGTTCATATGTTCTAGAAAGTTGTTTATTGAGATCTTAGGTACATTTTTGTAGTTGATTGTTTCCCTGAATTTTCAACGGTTTGCTACCTATGGACCTGAACAGGGGAAAAAAGGTTAAAAAAAATCGAATTTTTTTGCGATTTTGACCTTGAAGATGAAGTTTTTTTGATTTTATATGTTCACAATTTTTGTTCTTTATGACAAGAGCTAGAACTTTGCCTCAGAGAGTAAATCAAAATTCCGAACGGTTTGCAAGATATGAGCCTGAGAATATGATCACTTTTTTCCAAAAATTACACCGAGGCCTCAAATCTCTGGGGGCCCATAAAAAAAAAGTGCATGACTTTGGGGGAAAAAAAACACGGGTCTTTTTTTTTTGGTCTTTTATCATGTAGCGGTGTCCGTATATGGTTATTTTTTCGTGTTGCACTGTGTATTTAATCAAATAATTCTCCAACAATACTTACTATGTCTGTTTTTCGGCCTTTGTAATTGTAATGTCTGAATATCGATTTACAAACGTTGGGATATGCATAGCGAATATAGCTCCAAAGTTTTCGACACAAATAAATCCTCATCCTGATTTATAACGACCGAAAGGTACAAACCACGACTTTATTTTCTTTCTGATTTATTGACGGTATTTATTTGATAGTTGACATCACTAGTTTTCTTGAGTTACGACTTTTAATTAATAAAGCATACTTTTAGGCTGATATAAGCAAATACTGCCTCATTTTGTAAAACACAAAACGCTTGCCAGCATTATTAAGTGCGATAACAAAGTGAATGTTCGTTTGACATCCATTGCCGAATCAATTTAGCAATACTAAGGCTGTTTTTCTTTAAGCCGGGATAACAAGCTGCGATAACAAAAACTTTATATAAATTTAATTTTTTGGTTAAAATAAAAAAAAAAAATTTTTCACATTGTCGCCAACTACAATATAAATATATTTATCAAAAAATTTTTAACACAAAATTATTTTTTCACACACACATTGATATTGCTTTTGGCGACAATTTTAAAACGGATTTTTTTTATTTTCAGTGAAATTTTAACATTTTATTTAGATTTTTGTTATCTCAGCTTAGTTATCCTTTCTTAAAGAAAAATGGCTGTTTTTGTCCTTCATAAATAAATAAAATACATATGAGTCATTCCATGTCAAGCGGTACGGGTTTGACCTTGATAGCTGCTATTGTTTTGAAAGTTTGTGTATGTAATCTGTTCATAAAAATGTTGTATACGTATTTTTGAGAACACACCTTTTGAAAAAAATAGTATTTTTCACTGTTAAATTGGTCATAATTCGTGAAAAAAAATATATTTTTTTTTAAACGTATACAATATTTTTATGAGAATAATACATACACAAACTTGCAAAACAATCGCAGCTGTCGAGGTCAAAAACAGTACCGCTTGACATGGAATGACTCATATGTAAAAACTTATGTACAGTAGGATGGGTCGCGGTCTATACAAATAACAAAATAATTTCAATTTACCCCACGAAAATTAAGTTTGGATTGATGATAATGATTTCCAAATTATTTCGTTCCTAGATCAAGCAGTATGGGAACTAAACGCTCCCGAAAAAAACATGTTTTTCGCGTGTAATTTTGTATACCCTCACTATACAGAGTATAAGGGTATATATAATTTGGGACAGAAAGAAAGTGTGAGTGAAGGAGTGAATTAAGACCAAATCCGTTTCACAACATTTTAAGCTGTTTGAGCCATGTTCGTCCGTCTAACTGGCTGGTGTTCACGATAACATTCGAATGGAGTTATGGAATCAATTCAAACTTTTGACATGGTAATATTTTACCCAAACTTAGTTTAATTGCCACTCCCCTTCTGGTACTTCTCACACAATTGGTCCATACTCCTATGTTAAATATAAACCAATGAAACTTCCAAACTGATATACGCAATCTATATATATAAAAGAGTTGCGTTACTGACTGTCTGACTGACTTATCATTGACCAGCCCACAGACCAAACGGCTGAAGCCAGGCTCATGAAATTTTCAGGGTAGTTCCCAAATATGACGTAGACGTCGACTAAGAAAGAAAGTACTTTCAGGGGGTAAGATGGGACAAAAAAGGATACACATCGAACCTTCGTCCTGACTAAACGGCAGTAGCCAGAAACATGAAATTCGGTGTGTTCATTGCACTGACATTGCAGAAGAGCTACAAATAGGGATTTTTCGAAATGTGTACTTTTAAGGGAGGAAAGAGACAAAAAGGGATAAAAATGGTACCAATTTAAGAATTGCAGCTAGAATCGTGAAAATCGGTATTTACATTCCTCTGACAACGTAGAATTGCAATATAAATTGATTTTTTAAAATTTGTACTTTTAAGGGGAGAGCGGGACCAAAAGGAATAAAAATGGTACCAACTTTAGGATTACAGCTAGAATCATTAAATTTAGTATGTAAATTCCTCTGACCACGTAGAAGCGCTATCATAATGGATTTGTTCGAATAAAAGGCTCTGCGGTTGTAATTTTTTGTTAAAAACTGGATAGAAAATGATAAAAAATATATATACGAAGGGAGTTCAGGTAAAACAGTGCACATCGACAAGCATATTCCTTTGACTGTATATAAGTGTAATGTTTCCAATTTACTATTTTAGAAAAGAATCAAATAAATACTATCCTAAAACAGAGACGGATAAAATTAATAACAAATACCTGGCTTTTTCGCGTGCGGAGCAGCGGGTACTGCTAGTTATTTATAAATGTATCATTTGTCACAAACCTTCTAGTGCCTCCCAAACAAGTAATACGGTTCTAAGTAAAATGGCATGTTCTATGAAAGTGAGGGTATATATAAGTCGGTTTTACCCACTGAAACTTACTTACTTGTTCATGTTGAAGTTTTGTCCACAATTATTTTCTAAATTAATAGACCCTTGAACATTGGACATGGCTCAAACTACTTAAAATGTCGTGAAACGGATTTGGTTCAAACCTACCTAGGGTCTTGGATCACTCCTTCGATGCGTTACATGTTTTCTGCCCAAAATTATATATACCATACTACTCTGTAGAGTGAGGGTATACAAATTACAAGGGAAAATCATGATTTTTAGAGGAGTTTTCAGGAGAGTTAAGGTCACAGACGACCCATCGGTGAAATATTTTGGTGATCATCATTACACAATCTAATCTTCATATCGTGGGGTGGTTACCCAGCCTAATGTGCAATTGTTCGGATAGATTTACATAGACTGATATATCTACATAATATTCGGTCGTTTTTCTTAACGAAGTGATTACTAAGACGATTGCATACCTTAAGGCAGTGTATGAAGTTGAGGATTAAAAAATGTTTCGAGTAGCCGGTTACGCTTAGTGTATACTTAACATTGTGATACGTAAGTATACTTGGGTGCCTTTAGACTATCCTACAGTGTACCCAGAAGAGATTTTCGAAATTTTTAAGGTCAACAAGTGGTAATGGCGACTTGATTTCAGTCCAATCTTTTTAGCTATGAGAATTTATTTTTAATTTTATTGAGGCTTTCATAACAAACAATTAAATAAATACATAGGAAACGTAACAAAATTGGTTTTATTGGAATGGTTGAACTTTGTCATTTAATAATGGAACACAATAACATTCATATGACTACCACGACGGGCTCGGCAGTGCCTCATCCGATCAACCCAATTTTTCAGTACAGCCCAAAATCCGCAGCAAACAGTGACTCGTTGTTGATACATTGTCTTCTCAATAGTCACGTGCGGGTTCTCTGACATAGTCACCGAGATGAAAATGAGCTTCATCTGAAAACACATTTTTCGTTAAAGACTCACTACTTTGGAAGTAAGTTTTTAATATTTCCCAATTTTGTTCGAGCGTAATGCAAATGTCAAACATAAACCTGAAAATAAAACTAAAAAAGAATTTTATTCTGCCTTTCAAAGTCAAAATAATCAGCAATTCAAATTTAAAATGTTTCCTGGCCCACCCTATAAATATGAAATAAATATCAATGTTTTCGTAGTTCTACCACCCGTTGAATCAGTGCGTTTTGTTTTGAGGTTACAAATGATGACAAGTCAATTTGTTCCATTTGCATTTCGCTGCCTTGTTTCAGTTTTCAGACAGATTATTATAAAATTTACTTACGAGGCATTTGCATTTTAAAAATTTTGACCATTTCCCTGGATACTGACAAAATATTTCCTAAAAATTATTTTGGACAGATGGCAATCATAAATCGAATATTTCACATCATCTTAATTTTTCAATAAATATTGTATGGCGACAGTTGCTATAGAGTGTTTTTTATTGATGTATAGAACTTCGAATTGAAATAAAACACAAGAAAATCGTTTTAATGTCCATAAATTTGGCTTTATTGGAAGGATAATTTTATGCCATTAATGTTTAAATATGATTTCGGGCATGTGGCCGCCGCGGCTGGCTCGAATATAGCCAATTCTACAGGTCCAATTTTCAACCACTTTCTCCAATTGCTGTGCACGGTGGCGAATCGATTCATTCGGGTCCTCTTCAACACTTTGCTCTACAGCGGCAATTGTTTCTTCGGTGCGCACTGTTCGACGTCTCTGCGGATGCGTATTATCACATAGAGTAAACGTAAAGCAAATTATATTTCAACTAGAAACAGCTCTGGTAAAAATGGGCCAGATTGGTTCAGATATATATATAGCTCCAATACAAATTTCGCCACTGAATTGATTATTTCCGCTCTAGAAATAGCATATTTAAACTGATTTGCTTAAAAGTTGGCAAACCAGCTCATATTTCAACTACAAACATCCATGGCGAAGGGTCAAATCGGTTCAGATTTATATATAGCTCCCAGAAATGACTCCCCTGATTTAATTCTTTCAGCTCTAGAAACCACATATTTAACAGATTTCCATCAGATTTGGGAAAGCGTCTTATATTTCAGAAAATCTATGCCGGAAATGTGTTATGTCGGTTCAGAATTATATAGTTCTTATTCAAAGGTTGTGTTCAAATTTTTTTACAAATACAGATGGAAGTATGAAATTTGTAGTATATATATAAACGCGGTTCAAATGTAACGACCTTTTTATACCCTACACCACAGGGTATATTGACTAGGTGTAGTTTATCATATAGTCGGCCACGTCCGACTTTAACTTTCCTTACTTGTTATACCCTCACTCTAGGAGGGTATATATCATTTGGGACAGAAAAAAGTGTAACGCATTGAAGGAGTGACTTAAGTCCCTAAGTCCCCTTTAAAAATGTTTGAGCCATGTTGGTCCATCTGGTAAATTGCAATCCCATAAATGAGACATGGTTTCAAGAGGGTTTCCGCCGAACAACAAATCTAACATCTCCACTTGAACAAACATGTGTTCGTTGAATCAATTTAAAAATGTTGACTTCTTTCGTTGATCCGCCTTTCTTCTCTACCCTTTTCATCGTTCTCAACAGCTTTCAATTCGTGTGTTTCTCTGGTCTCGTGGATGATTTGGCTGTTCCCCTCTCTCTCTCTCTCTCTGTGTGAAAATGTACTTAACACTTTTCCAAACTTCTTGACTTCTTTTCTCGAAACTCATGCCATTCGTCCCATCATCACCGTTCTTTCGAACAACATCATCATCGTTGTCGTTGTCTACTTTGTTGGACCAAAACATTCAAACATTAGCATACACAAACACACTCGTGCACTGACTGACTTGACTCGACTGACTGTCGTGGATACCGTACAAAATGTTTTGTGCAGCTGCTGTTGCCGCTGTCATTACTTAGCCAATATTTAGTGGTTGATGATGTCTTCCATTGACTGACTGACTTGGCTGTATTTTCTGTCTGTGTTGTTGCTGTTGTTTCTATTTTGTTTTTGGCTGTTGCTGCTGCCAGCAACAGATGATGTTTGAGATCATGATGTTAAAGTTCTCTCAACCATAAATTTTAGTGGCTTTCAATAAATCCAATACAATAATATTTTCCTCAAGATGAAGACAACCAAGTTATTGGAGAGAAAAAAGGCTTTACATTTTCTTCTTCTACTGTCGTTTGGGTTGCGGTTTCTTTATGTGGAAGCCCTATTGTGGGCAAAACTTTTCCATGAAAGGGTAAGACTTGCCGGTAAGTGGTGTGGCGTTCTTTCCGAGTGAACATTTCAAGAGTTTTGCCGTCATATACTCTAAAAGATGAAGTAATCTACCACTGTTCTGGAAAAGTTCTCCAATTACACTAGTTTATAGACATTTTGCCTTGGAGGTGCGAGAATTTATTAGTAAAGATACGTTCTGACCATGTCTATGAATGTTTAAAGGTTGTAAAATTAAAAATTTTAAATAAAATAATGAGTTTACATAATGTCTGATTGAAAGCTTACTTTGTAATAGCCTTTTCACACTTCATGCGAAATCGATCGATTTCAGCATGATGTAAGGTGTTTTGCGAATTTTGAAGAGAATCTGTTAAAATATGTGGATTCTAGAGCGGAAAAATTAAAATTGGGAACGAAATTTGTATGGGAGCTATATATAAATCTGAACCGATCTATCACATTTTTACAACAGGTGTTTCCAGTTGAAATACAAGGTGTTTTGCGAATTTAGAGGGAAATCTGTTGAAATATATGGTCCGTCCGTTCGTCTGTCTGGCACGATAAAATGAGTGACTGGTTTTCGTTCAAAACCAAGGAAAATCTGGATAAATATTGTGGCAGATTTTCTCCATCGAAAACAATAGTGGTTTATGTGTTTGCAGAATTTAAACTCGACCTTATATGCACAATTGATGAACACTATTCCGGTCTACCTAAAGGAACATGATGTGGAAAATTTGATCCAGATCCGATTTAATATGAAGGGTTTAAAATGATATTATTGAAAATTGGTGGGACAGATGTATTTGGAAACATTGATCCATTCATTGGTCCAATTTTCCAGTAGGTATTCCGAGAGTAAATATAATATGATCTCTAAAATTTGATCAAGATCCGATGACAAATGCAGATTTTACAGCTATAATAGGATAAATTCGACGTACATTTGTAGGGGGCTTATATGAGCACTAGGGGGTTGTACCATAACGAGGACCTATATAGTTCCCTTTAGGCATTTGTAGTGGAAATGAGTCAACATTTTTATAAAGATACGATGTAAGATATAGGTTATGGAGCGGAAATAGTGTAAAATGGGGGCCCATTTGTACGGGGTTATACAAAAATATGGACCCATATATTTGACTTTAATAGTAGGTGTATATTTTCGTTCAGAATAGAGGTGAATTTGCTTAATCAATATAATTGAGGATACAATTCGCTTGATTGTCCAATGATGTTCAAAGTACGTATTGCTCCCTTCCCATTCAGTATCACTGTTGACTTTTATGGGTACTCAATTATGATGAGTAAAGGTTTGGGAGAAAATCAACAATTACTTAAAACGAGATATTTCAAAGTGTGGATTAATTGCTAATTTTATTAAACCAATTTGGGAGTGACACCTGGTTCGCCACGGAAAAAAGGAGAAAAGTGACCGAACTTACATGGTAGACTTACCAAGTAAGTTCGGTTTTTAGAACATGAATGTAATTTAAACGAAAGTTGAAAGATAATGCAACTATGTACACACTGCAAGATTTCTAAGATGAGATCTCAATTCTTATAAATATGGCAATTCATTAATTGTTTCCAAACTACAATAAGTAAGACTTTATGATTTGAATTTACAAAAGAAACTAATCGAGAAGGAATTAGTTTTCAAACAATGCAAAACTTAATTAATTTAATTTATAATTTTACTTCATTCAACAGTAGGTATTCCTAGTTGGAATAGAACAGGATCTGCAAAATTTGATTAACTTCTGATGTAAAATGTTTTTCGAGAGCGGTAATAGTAAAAAATGGTGGCCCATTTGTGAGGGGCGCTACATTAAAAAATGGATCCATATAAAGGGTCCGCCAAATAACTTTTTTTTTTGAAAATGCTATTAAAAAACTACTGAATATTTTTTCAAATTTCTTTTTTTATTTGAAAGTACAATCCTTCCGGTTAATAATGGAAAATAATTTCATTCAAATGGCTGCCTCGGCAGCCCATAAATAATAGTCCAACGGTTGAATAGTTGAAAAAAACGTTAGATGGCGGACCCTTTAGATCACTTTCAAAGTAAGTATTCTAAGTAGAAATATAATATGATCTGAAAAGATTATCAAGATCTAATGTAAGATGTGGGTTCTAGAGCGATAATAGTGTAAACTGGGGGCCCATTTGTATGAGGGCTATACCAAAACATCGACCTATTTAGCTGGCTTTAAAAGTAAATATTTCTAGGCTAAATGTAACATGGTGTGGGATATTTGATCAAGATCTAATGTAAAATGTGCATTTTAGAGCAGTACATTTGTACAGGTACATTTGTATGGGGGCTATATCAAAACATGGACCCATGTACTCCACGTCTATGTTAGCAGTTTCTAGTTCAAATATAACATGATCCTGAAAATTTTATCAATATCAAATGTAAAATGTGTATTCTAGAGCAGTAACAGGTTAAATTGAAGATATATTTTTACGGAGGCTATATCTAAATCTGAACCGATTTCCTCCAAATTCAATACCAATCGTCTTTGGGCTAAAAAAGTAACTTTTGCCAAATTCATGGCAATCGGACAACAATTGCGACTTGTAGAGTGCGAACAAGAATAGATGGACAGCAGACGGACGAACGGACAGACAGACATTGTTAAATCGATTCAGCTGGTGATTCTAAGCCGATCCGTATACTTAAACTGGGTCTAGCTCAATTATTTCTTGGTGTTACAAACATTTGGCGGAAAACTAACTTATAATGCCCTAGTCCATGAAGCACATTGTCACGGCTGCGGTCAAAATCTAGAATTTTTTTTTAAGAATTTTACAAATCATTTGGTGCAATTTAGTAGAAAACAGTCTGGACAGTCAGTCGACTTTCGTAGCTTGTAAAAAAATATATATTGTTTTATATCTCCAATTCTTATTTTGAATAAAGTTGCACGTATTGCGAATCAAAAAATGTAAACTTCAGCTGCTAATACCTACTAATGAAGTGTGCATACATGTTTTAGTGAGCAAGACCATGACAAAAATGTGTATAAAAACCACGGTATATTAGAAGCTACACCAGGCTTACAACAATGTAATGCAACAAGTAAAAAATGACATGTAATAGAAGCATTCCTGTACGAAAACATCTCTATAAAACGAAATGGAGTTATATGTCGACATGGTGAAGTAATGAATACGGCTAGAAGATTTTTTGGCAATATCGACAATTCACCGACATTACTGGAAACTGACCCTAATTTAATAGAAAATATGTCTATTCCAAGTGGCTACCCAATCAATATGATATTAACTCACAAATCAGATTTAATAAGAAGCTCAATAAATCTAAATGGAATTCCTCTCGAAGATGGCGTGAAGCAAGCCATAAAATATTCCGAAAAACGCCATTCACGAAAAAACATAAGAATTAATTACAATAATGAATTTAATTGAATGTTGGTATACCAGTAGAATCGTTTAAGAAATTTTAAGACTAAATATTGGAATTGTCATTTCAAAAACCAAACTGATGAAGTGGAATTGAAACTGAACTAAAATAACTCTTATCGCAAATATTTAACACATTATATTTATTTAATTTTTTCTATAAATTTCTCAAAATATTTTTTTATGTTTTTATTATTTCTCTTATATTTGGTTCATAAAGTTATGTTGGATATTTTTAAATTTAAATATGTTCAGAGCACATGGAAAACACATTTAGAATTATCTTAGGATGTTTTTGGATGATGTAATGTACTGATGTAATCATTTTAAAACATCAAGACTAAAATTGAAAATAATTAATTGTTTGTAAGACGCGAACGGAATTGACATAAATGGGGTTAAAATACTCCTGTGGGCCTTTCAAACAAGGTATAAAACTTTAAAAATACAAGGATTTGAATATACAATCGTCAGCAAGATTTTCAATTTTTTGTGGAAATTGCAATGTTTATAACTCTGCAAACAAAATTTTAATATTTTTTACCTAAGACACGTATAAAATATTTTGTAAAGAAGAATATTATCTGAAAATTTCAGGAAAATCGGAGCGACATGGAATTTTTTTTTGGCCAGTTTGACATGGAATGACTCATATATTGTGTGCTAACCATCTCCAATTTTTTTCGAAATTTCATCCGTAATCATATTTGGTTGCTATATAAGCATGCACCAAATTTCAGATTTCTACGATCATTCCTTCTAGTTTTGGCCACTCGTTGTATGAAACCATGACACTGTGCGAAGTGGTGTGAGTATAATAAACTTAAATTTATTTTATCCTTAACTTTATTATATAAGTAAAGACAAATCAGTAATATTTAAAGCCGACGATTCTCACAAAAAAACCCCTGTTCGCATTTTATATTTTTTGTCTTTTTGTCCCCACATCTTGCAAGCCTATTGTTGATTACAGTTTGCATGGACGTTATTACCATCCGAAACAGTTGTCAGTGCTGGGAAAATGCAAAGGGAATTGGATGAATTAGGTCACAAATTGCTTCCGCATCTGCCATATTATCTAGTTTTAACCCCAAGTGACAAATGCCTGTTCCCAATCTTTACGAAGTGGATTGGTTGAAAGAAATACACATCAATATGTTAAAGGGGCCACTAATACATATTTTGGTGGACTTTGGATTTTGGTTCTACAAGAAAAATTTGAGAAACGCTAGTCGTGTTCATATCGGCCACTTATTGAACTGCCCTCGTATACAAAAGCGCTTCGAGAAAAGGTTTACTCAATTTGGAGTAACCAATTTTCCTTTCATACAATTTCCCTGATGTAGGGCATCACATGATCGGCCTGGCATGCAACCAATTGAGCTCAGCGATTGTTGTTGTGGTTGTTGTTAGTGTTGGCTGGCATTCAACTCAACAACAGATTTGGTTTAGTTTTATGCAACTGCTTTTAGGGCTTTTTGTTCACTTCGGCTATTCGATCATTGTCTGATGGATATTATTGCAGTGTTATTTTACCATATTGTTGTTACTTTTGCTACTTTTATTGTTGTTGTTGTTGTTGTCTTTGTTGCTATTGTTGTCGTTGGTTAATGTTGTTGCCATTTGTGGTTGCATGTCTCAAGATATCTTCTAGAAGACGAAACCGCTCAACCTAATTTCTTGCGGTAGACAAACACACACACACCCAAACAAACCAACACAACAACTATTAATGTACATGAGTATGTATGTATGTATGTATGTATGTGGTAAAATATGTTTAAGCCATGATACACTTTGGTTAAGTAAGCGTTAAGCATGAACATTGTTAGTACCGGCATTTGTATGGAATTGCAGCAGCAGCAGCAACAGCCTCAACACAAAGCTGCCCATTGCTGGTGATATGATCTGATTTGTTGTTTAACTATTTATTACAAATTTGAACAATGAATTGACAATTTTGTTTGAGAATACGTCTGCACTCGTATGCACATTAGGGTGGTGCAATTTTGCAAAAATTCTGCGTTCGAAAATGCTACCTAAATATGTTTTGGACTGCATGATAAGCCCGAATATCTTCATTATACCCTTACTCTACAGAATAGGAGGGTATATATCATTTGGGACAGAAAAAAAGTGTAAAGAATCGAAGGAGTAACTTAAGACCCTAAGTACGTTTAGACTAAATCCGTTTCACGACTTTTTAAGGTGTTTGAGCCATGTCCGTCCGTCCGTCTGTCTGGTTGGTGTACACGATAACTCTCAAAAGGAGTTAAGAATCTATTCAAATTTTGCACATGGTAATATTTTTCCCAAATTTAGTTAAGGTTCGAAGATGGGCGAAATTGCTACGCCTGTTCTGGTACATTCCTTTAATTGCTTAGACATGTAAAATAAACAGATTTTTCAAAAAAGGGGATAAAAATAGTACCAACCAAATGACCGTAGCTACAGTCATGAAATTCGGAGTATGCATTCCTCTGATTGCGTAGACACAAAACATTAAAGTTTTTGCGTAGACACGTAAAATAAAGAGATTTCTGAAAGTCCTACTTTTAAGGGGGTAAAATAGCAAAAAGGGGATAAAAATGGTACTAAACAAATGACCGCAGCTAGAATTATGGAATTAGGTGTACACATTCTGACTGCATAGACACGCAAAAAAACAAGATTTTTTCAAATTAATAATTTTACGTCAAAAATTGGTTGAATCATGAAGATAGGTTATTTTGCACTATGTAAATGATATAATGTATTTTAAAAATTTGTACTTTTAAAATATAATGGAAATACAACCATCTGTAGAACCAAATATCTACCAATATTTATGGTATTTAAGCTTTTTTGAAGATTTCTGTCTTATATTTACTTTTTGAATTGATTTGAAGTATTATTATCAATATATATATATATATATATAGTATAAACGTATTGGTAGCCTTGCCTTTTTGAATTGATTTGAAGTATTATTTCGATATATCTATATGTATATATATAAATTAATCTGTGTTTGTGTGTTTGTTTGTTTGTTCTTTATAGCAGCATAAACTACTGGACCGATATTCTTGAAATTTTCACAGTATATTCATGCTGAACCGGTGGTGAAAATATGCTATATAATTTTTTGATATTTTCAGTGGGCGTGGCACCTCCCACACAAATTGGGCTTTTATTAGTTCAGTTTTTTCTTAGTTAATTTTTAGAAATTAGCATATTCGGTGTACTATTGCAGCTAGAGTCTTGAATTTTTGGAAATTTCACTTATTGTTAGTCTGTACAATTGTGCCAAAAATGGGAGGTATTGGAAAAGTGGGCGTGGCACCTCCCATACGCAGCTAAAACCTATTATTGAATATTGCCAGTTCTATGACACCTAGAGTGCTGAAATTTTGTCCAAGTGCATCTAGCATCAATGTACGTAGTAATGCCTAAAATGGGCGGTATTGGAAAAGTGGGCGTGGCACCTCCCATACGAAGTTAACACCTATTATTGAATATTGTCAGTTCTATGACACCTAGAGTGCTGAAATTTTGTCCAAGTGCATCTAGCATCAATGTGCGTAGCTGTGCCAAAAATGGGCGGTATTGGAAAAGTGGGCGTGGCACCTCCCATACGAAGTTAAAACCTATTATTGAATATTTTCAGTTCTATGACACCTAGAGTGCTGAAATTTTGTCCAAGTGCATCTAGCATCAATGTGCGTAGTTCTGCCGAAAATGGGCGGTATTGGAAAAGTGGGCGTGGCACCTCCCATACGAAGTTAAAACCAATTATCGAATATATTCAGTTCTATAACAGCTACAATGTTGAACTTTTGTATGAGTGCATCTAGCATAAACCTGCGTAGTTGTGCCAAAAATGGGCGGTATTGGAAAAGTGGGCGTGGCACCTCACATACGCAGTTAAAACCTGTTATTGAATATTGCTATTTATTTGTGACCTGCTTAGACAATATACAAATGGGCCGCATTTGAAAGATGGGGAATTTTTATTAGAATTTTGTAAAATAACACGTTTTCTTTGGATTGGATTTTGGATTAGCACAATAGAAAGAATGGTTACAAAAAAAGAAATATTCATTAGTCAAAAGCCGACTTAAGTCAAGAAAACGGAAATTATATTAATTTTTTAGTTTTTCTGTTGTAAACAATTTGATTGACTTTCTATGGGTTTTGAATGTAGTACATTCGAATTCCAGCTATTCAATTAAGTAAGTTCTTCTTACGTAGAAAGATTTTTGTTTTGGTAATGGAAAGGAGGAGAGTCACACTCAACCTAAAATCAATTTGATTTTCGACATTTCTTCCTTTATTCGCTGTAAACTAAAGTTCTGTTCTTCAATATTCTCCATGGAACATATCCATTTCTTTAGCATCTCAGGGAAGTACGAACGCTATTTAATTTGATGCAAATCAGTTCAGATTTAGATATAGCCCCTATACAAATGTCGCTCCCGATTTGACATTTTCCGCTCTAGAAATCACATATTGTACCCAATTTTCTTTAAATTTGGCACAACATTTTATAATCCAACTTGAAACACCTATGTAGAAAGTGGGTTAGATCTGTTCAGATTTAGATATAGCCCCCATACAAATGACGCTCACGATTTGACATTTTCCGCTCTAGAAATCACATATTATACTTGATTTTCTTTAAATTTGGCACAACATCTTATAATCCAACTAGAAACACCCATGCAGTAATTGAGTAAGATCGGTTCAGATTTAGATATAGCCCCATACAAATGTCGCTCCCGATTTGACATTTTCCGCTCTAGAAACGACATATTGTACCCAATTTTCTTTAAATTTGACACAACATCTTATAATCCAACTAGAAACACATATGCAGAAATTAGGTAAGATCGGTTCAGATTTAGATATAGCCCCCATACAAATGTCGCTCCCGATTTGACATTTTCCGCTCTAGAAACGACATATTGTACCCGATTTGCTTTAAATTTGGCACAACATCTTATAATCCAACTAGAAACACATATGCAGAAATTAGGTAAGATCGGTCCAGATTTAGATATAGCCCCCATACAAATGTCGCTCCCGATTTGACATTTTCCGCTCTAGAAACCCCATATTATACTCGATTTTCTTTAAATTTGGCACAACATCTTATAATCCATCTAGAAACACCTATGTAAAAAGTGGGTAAGATTTGTTCAGATTTAGATATAGCCCCCATACAAATGTCGCTCCCGATTTGACATTTTCCGCTCTATAAACGACATATTGTACCCGATTTTCTTTAAATTTTACACAACCTCTTATAATCTGACTAGAAACACCTGTGCAAAAACTGGGTAAGATCGGTTCAGATTTAGATATAGGCCCCATACAAATGTCGCTTACGATTTGACATTTTCCGCTCTAGAAAGCCCATATTATACTTGATTTTCTTTAAATTTGGCACAACATCTTATAATCCAACTAGAAACACCTATGCAGAAAGTGGGTAAGATCGGTTCAGATTTAGATATAGCCCCAATACAAATGTCGCTGTAGATTTGACTTTTGCCGCTTCAGAAACCACTTACTGTACTCGATTTTCTTTAAATTTGCACAACAGCTTATAACCCAAGTAAAAAACCTATGGTTAAAGTGGCTAAGATCGGTTCAGATTTAGATATAGCGCAAATACAAATGTTGCTCCCAAATGTTTAACCGATTTTGGCCAAACTGTACATATTATATTTCACCTATTTCGTTCCAGATTTCAATATACCCCCATACAAATGTCCTTTCCGATTTAACATTTTTTGTCAAACACATACATTTACAGGATACAAAAATCCTTCCCGTTTTCACTTTTTCACCGAATTAAATTGTATTCGGATTGAAAGTGGAGTGTATCATCGAGTCGGCCCCGCCCGACTTTAGCCTTTCCTTACTTGTTTTTTTTTTTTTTTTTTTTTTGGAAATGCTATAAAAAAAACTACTGACTATTTTCTCAAATTTCTTTTTTTATTTGAAAGTACAATCCTTCCGGTTAATAATGGAAAATAATTTTAGTCAAATGGCTGCTGAGGGCACCCCACAATATAATAGTCCAACGGTTGAATAGTTGAAAAAAAAAACGTTAGATGGCGGACCCGAACTTAACGTCGTTTTTACTTGTTTTTATTTGTATGGACCGTGAGTAATATGGTGTTTGTCTTAGGCTTTATAAATAATACGCTTGAAAAAAATGTGTTTTCTATTTAAATCAAATCTAGGATAAGTATTTTTTGGCATATCTTCGCTGTTTATTCAGAGGATACGATTTATATAAAAATTACCGACTTCAAGAATTTAAAAAAAATCACTCCACCCTAATAAAAATTTTTGTGTGGTCGTCTGTCTGTCTAATTGAATGTCTGCCATTTGGTAGGCGAGTTGAGATGTTGCTGTTACTTTGTGTGCCTTATATATTTCCATGATGTTGATGTCCATGATGTTGCTGATGACGATGCCGACTGGGATGCTGTTGTTAATGAGAATTATGAAGATGCGGTTTATGTTGGTCTGGCTGTTTGTCTCTCTGATTGTTTGGTTATTTATTTACATTTACCACCACAATATCTTTCGAAGATCCAGCCATCCATCCACCCATTCATTCATTCATTCATCCATCCATCAGTATTTGTTGTCATCGTCATCCTCATCATCGTGGCTTGGCCTGGCTTTAAAGGAAATAATCTCAATGGCATTTTTGGCCTACTTTTACTTTGTTGTTGATGCACAAAAGCCAACAAAAGAAGAAACAAAGCCAAAAACGCAATCTAACCAGCCAAACAAACAAACAAACACAAATACAAAATATTTGCATGTGATTTTGCCGTTAATAAATAAATTGTCATGCCTTGCATTCATTCCTCCATTCATTCCAATCCATTCATTCGCTCGTTCATTTCAATTGTTTCGTTTGTTTGGCGTATTTATGTTTCCTCTGGCTGAGAAGATGAAGAAATTATGGTTTGTTCCGATCAACAGATCAGTTTGGGGCAGCCACCATATACCCACACTGATGGTTGGTTGGTTGGTTGGTTACGTATCTAAGGCATGGGATTTGGTGCACATTCACTGAGCTCGATGGCGCTACTTGCGAATATCTGCGAGCATTTGTGCCGATCACTCGATATTTAACATAATTTCGCATATTTGATTAGTGTTGCTCTAGAGTACTGGATCTAGAGACGACGATTAATTGAATTTAAATTTTTAGAGGTTGTACAATTAAATTAATTATAATTTAATCACAAGAAGATCGTAAATGTGTGATTGTTGTGGACAAAACTGCAAATCATCTGGCTTTGACCCTCAACATTCCAGTTATCGTATAAATGACGTCCGTTTGCATTTCTAAATTGTGGTTTTTGGCAACAAATAGTCTATGTAGAGTTTCGAGTGAATGGCTAAGTAAAGAAGGCAGCATAAGAATGGTCGAATGTTGTATACCCTCCATCAGTGAGATTGATCCCCTCATTCTTGGTGCTATCTATTTTCCGATATTTTTCTATTTAGATTGTTTTTTTCCTGCCAAATATATTAAAATTACGTTTGACAAAAATTTGAGTTTTAGTAAAAAATCTAAAAAAAAACAGATTTGTTTGTTTGTGTTGATTTTATAAATCAGTATACGTCAATGCAAACAAAAAATAAATTTTTATGTCTCAGACACAAAATTTGAATTTTACTGTTGCATAGTGATATCAAGTCATAAAAGATGTCAAGTATATGTAGATAGATTAGTTAGAAAGACTTTATTTTTTGTGTGGGAAGTACCAGTAGGGACGTGAATAAGGCATGCATATTTTCTTATCAAAATATATAAACAATTCATTGTGATTATAAAAACATTTTGAAATATCTTATTGTTATTAATTTCGACTATATATTCGAATATTAGGTCAATTTGTTTTTGATTTCATATTTATTTATTCGATTTATTCTACCCAAAGCCAATAGCAATTTTGGGAGACATGAGGCGTGTGGAAACGATTTTTAAAATGTTACCAATTATCAAATAACAGAGTATTCTGGTCATCCGTATAGACGTTGTAAACCATAAATTTGTTTAATTTAAATTGTAAAAGGTACCAAAATAATTTAATAAATATCACTTTTAATTAGATATGTGTCAGCTAGGCGATACAAATCGTCTATATATATATAAATGAATCTGTGTTTTTAAGTTTGTATGTTTGTTCTTTATAAAAAAAAAAACTTTTATAAACTACTGCACCGATCTTCTTGAAATTTTCACAGTATGTTCATGTTGAATCGGTGGTGAAAATAGGCTATATAAATTTTTGATATTTTCAGTGGGCGTGGCACCTCCCACACAAATTGGGGTTTTATTCGTTTTTTATAAATTAGCATATTCGGAGTACTGCGGGTAGAGTCTTGAATTTGTGTGAAAGTTCACTAATTATTATTCTGCACAGTTTTGACAAAAATGGGCGGTATTGCAAAAGTGGTCATGGTACCTCCCGTACGAAGTTAAAACCCAATTTTGAATATTGTCAGTTCCATGACACCTATAGTGCTGAAATTTTGTGTAAGTGCATCTGGCATCAATATGCGAAGTTGTACCAAAAATGGGCGGTATTGGGAAATTGGGTGCGGCACCTCCCATACGAAGTTATAACCCATTTTCGAATATATTCAGTTGTATGACAAATACAATACTGAAATTTTATGTGATTGCATCTAGCATAAACCTGCGTAGTTGTTCAAAAAATGGGCGGCATTGGAAAAGTGGGCGTGGTACCTCCCATACGATGTTAAAACCTATTATCGAATATATACAGTTCTATAACAGCTACAATGCTGAGTGCATCTAGCATAAACCTGCGTAGTTGTGCCAAAAATGGGCGGTATTGGAAAAGTGGGTGTGGTATCTCACATACAAAGTTAAAACCTATTATCGAATATTGTCATTTCTATAACACCTAGAGTGCTGAAAATTTGTGTTAGTAGATCCAGTGTAAATAGTTGTGCCAAGATGGGCGGAAAGTGGCCATGCCCCTTTCCATTCGAAATTAACACCTGTTTTAGAGTATATTCGCACCGAGATTCCTATATTGTTGTGTGAGTTAATTTATTTTTAACCTTCTTAGACAATATACAAATGGGCGGGATTTGAAGGATGGGGATTTTTTTTATTTGAATTTTGTAAACCTACACGTTTTCTTTGAATATTTTAGCACAATAGTAAAGAAAGGTTACAAAAATATAAATATTCATACGTCAAAAGCCGACTTAAGTCAAGAAAATGGAAATTATATAAACTTTTTAGTTTTTGTGTTGTGTGATTAGTGAACAATTTGATAGACTTTTTATATGCTTTGAATGTAGTACGAAGAAAGCTTATAGTTTTGGTTATGGAAAGGAGGAGAATCACTCTCAACCTAAATTAAATCTGATTTTTGACAATTCTTCCTTTTTTGCCGTAAACTAAAGTTATGTTCTTCAATATTCTCCATGGAACATATCCATTGATTAAAAGTGGTACATATATTACCGATCACAAGAAAAACACCATGAAACCTGATTTTAATTTCCGTCTGTTTTTCTGCCAGGCGAAGCGGGCTGGGGTTCAGCTAGTATATGTATAATACTAGCTTTTTATACACTCCACGATAGTATTATGGCTTTGTGCATTTGCTTGTAACACCCAAAAGGAAACGAGTTTATTATGCAGATCGCCTTAGAATCACTTTCTGAGTCGATTTAGCAATGTCCGTCTGTCCGTCTGTCTGTCCGTCTATTGTTGTAGTCAAATTCCAGGTCGCAACTATAGTCCGCTCATAACAAATATGAGCACAACTAAGTTTAGAGGATTAAGGACAAACGCTATTTAATTTGAGGCAAATCGGTTCAGATTTAGATATAGCCCCCATACAAATGATGCTCCCTATTTGACATTTTCCGCTCTATAACCCACATATTGTACCCGATTTTCTTTAAATTTGGCACCACATCGTATAACGCAACTAGAAACACCTATGCTGAAATTGGGTAAGATCGGTTCAGATTTAGATATAGCCTCCATACAAATGTCGCTCCCGATTTGACATTTTCCGCTCTAGAAATCACATATTGTACCCGATTTTCTTTAAAATTGGCACAACATCTCGTAGTCCACCTAAACAAAACTATGGTAAAAGTGGGTAAGATCGGTTCAGATTTAAATGTAGCCCAAAGACAAATGTTGCTCCCAAAATTTTAACCGTTTTTGGCCAAATATACATTTTATATTTCACCTATTTCGGTCCAGATTTCAATATACCCCATACCTTTCCCCTTTCCTTTCCGATTTAACATTTTTTGTCAAACACATACATATACAGGATACAAAAAACCTTCCTGTTTTTACTTTTTCACCGTATTGAATTGTATTCGGATAGAAAGTGGAGTGTATCATAGAGTCGGCCCCCTGACTTTAGCCTTTCCTTACTTGTTTAGCCTCACGCTGCGCGGCTAGCGGAAAGTAGGCATATAAAATGTTTTTTTCCTGTTTAAAATTTTTCAAAAAATTAAAAAACACAGTAATTTGTATAGGCCCACTTTCAACTTTCAAAATATTTTTAATATAGCCAAACCAAAATAAATGCAAATATTGAAAAAAAAATAATTTTATAAATAAATATAATAGCAAGGATAGCAATATCGAAATAATACTTCAAATCAATTCAAAAAATAAATATACTTATATTTATATTTTCAGAAAGCTTAAATACCATAAATATTGGTAGATAGTGGTTGGTTGTATTTCCAATCTATTTTAATTCCAAAAGTACAAATTTTGAAACTCCATTATCTCAAGTACATAGTGCAAAATAACCTAACTTCATGATTCAACCAATTGGAAAAATCTTTTCATTTTGCATGTCTATGCAGTCAGAGGAATGTATACACCGATTTCCATGATTATAGCTGCGGCCATTTGGTTGGCACCAGAGTTGGCATTAAGAGTACGACTTTCTAAAATCTCTTTATTTTACGTGTCTGCGCAATTAGAAGGATGTACAAACCGCATTTCATCTGTCTAGCTGTAGTCGTTTAATTGGTACTATCTTTCCCCTCTGTAGCCATTGTATCCCTAGAAAGTACAAATTTGGAAAAAAAACTTTTTTTTTTCGAGTCTACGCAGTCAGAGGAATGCATACTCCGAATTTCATGACTCTAACTGCGGTCACTTGTTTGGTACTATTATTTATACCCTTTTTTCATTTTAACCCCAAAAAGTAGAAATTTCGAAAAATCTGTTTATTTTACGTGTCTACGCAATCAGAGAGATGTATACTCCGACGTTCATTATTCTATGTGCAGCCGTTTGCTTGGTACCATTTGTATCCCTCTATTCCCATTTTCCCCTTAATAGTACGAATTTGGAAAAAATACTTTTATATTATGTATCTACTCAATTAGAGGAAAGTACACAACGAATTACGTGATTCTAGCTGTTTTCGTTGGATAGGTAAAAATTTTCCCCTTTTGCTCTTTTCACATCTACAAATAAAAGTCACTTTATGGTGCATATACTTTATTTGCTATAAGTGGAATGAGCATACCAAATATCAAACAAATATAAGCAGAAATATTTAAAAACATTCTGAAATACTCTAAATATTAGAGGTATTTTCAGTCCATGTGGGCCGATTTCGGTCAATTGCAATCCTAACCGATCTACAACATTAAGACGTATTTGGACCGCCTAGCTCCTAGCGTAATTTCAACAAACGGACGGACATAGCTAGATCGTCTTAGAATTTTATGACGATCATAATATATATACTTTATAGGGTCTCAGTTCGATATTTGAAGGTGTTACAAACGGAATGATAAGTAAGTTTGCAAGAGTAAACAAATACTGCAATTTGCATAAAAATATCACAATTTTCTTCAACGTAGAGTAGTGAGCCTCTAAACTAATGGAAATAATGTTGTATTCCTTTTATCGTGAAATGTATATATGATTTGCCCCGGCCGAACTTTCTTTTGCTTGTTTCAAAAAACTTGGTGTATGAGTTTTACTCAAATTTAGCAAGTCCATTATTTTGAGTGAAGGTTTAAACTAATTTATTTATATACTTTATTATAGTTTCTTCTAACTCCAACATTGCGCCAATCTAACGTAATTTCTAGCTTGCCAAAAATCAAAACACACCTAATATTAATGACCTAGTGCAAGATCATTCACAAAATAAATCGTAAATCTTGATTTTAGAATGAAGGTCAGTTCTAAAGAGCAAGAAAATACGGAAATTGTTCTGTGAAAATAGTCATTGTCTTTTCAAAACACTCTAATTAACCCAATATTTATTAGGTTGCATAGAATTTGTTTCATTTCCGAAAATTGTTCTATTCAATAAGTGCCAACCTTGCAAATGAAGAACACATTTTGTTAGCTGGAAGTGTAATTAATCAAAAATGTCAAAAATGTGTGTTGTATACATTTCGAATTTGTGGCTAATTTTTTCCAATTTTTCTCACAAATAAAAATAATGGGTTTAAACAAATTATTTATTAACATCATAATATCGTCAATTATTTTAATGGTGCGATTTTGTCAAGCGAGCAGAAGGACTATCATCATGGTTGTATGAATCAATGTCACCAGCTCAGACTTAGCTTCGGACTTCGAAGGAAGGAATCACAGAAATTGTAGTCGACTGAATATAACGTGGCAATGTTGTGTGGTAAACAAACCAATCAGAAAATCATCGAATCATCAATACTGAGTTCATTCATGCGTATAGAACCGGATATCTTTCAGTAAGTACAAAATTATTTCGTACACAGCTCCTTAATAGAGAAATGACCCTCTTATCCCATTTGTGATGATTGTGGTATTATTTGTATTCCTAGTTCTCTCATATCTACATACATATGTATGTCCGTATGTTTATCTATTTTGTGGTTTCCTGACTAAGCCGGACAATATATTAAATACCCAATAACATTTTGAATAAAAGTTTCCGGGAATTGTCAAAAATTTGTTTCTAAAAGATTTGACCTAAAATGGTAAACATTTTAAGAGACGACATGAAAAATTACCCAATGTTAAAGCTCTCAAAAAATAGTGAAAAATTGTACAAATAAAAAATGAGCCAGAAAAAATTGAAAAAAGACCAAAAATAAATGCAAATCATATGAAAAGCAAGTAAGGAAAGGGGCGGGCGGGGCCGACTATATGATACACTCCACTTTCTATCCGAATACAATTCAATTCGGTAAAAAATTGAAAATGGGAAGTATTTTTGTATGTTATGCTCAATTTAAAGAAACTCGGTGAAAATACGTGGTTTCTGGGCGGAAAAAGTCAATCCGGGAGCGAAATTTGTATGGAAGCTATATATAAATCTGAACCGATCTGACCCATTTTTACCGTGGGTGTTTCTAATGGAAATATAAGATAATTTGCCAAATTTGAAGAAGATCTTTTAAGAAATGTGGTCTAGAGCAGAAAAAGTCAAATCGAGAGCGAAGTTTGAATGGGAGCTATATACAAATCTGAACCGATCTGACCTATTTTCACCGCAGGTTTTCCTAGTATATATATAAGATCTTTTGCCAAATCTGAAGACAATCCGACACAATATGTGGTTTCTAGAGCGGAAAAAGTGAAATCGGGAGCGATATTTGTATGGGGACTATATATAAATCTGAACCGATCTTACCCACCATCAGCATAGGTGTTTTTAGTTCAATTATCAAATGTTGTGCCAATTTTAAAGAAAATCGGGAACATTATGCGGTTTCTAGAGCGGAAAAAGTCAAATCGGGAGCGACATTTGTAGGGTGGCTATATCTAAATCTTAACCGATTTCCTTCAAATCCTTGGCCAAAAAAGTGACTTCTGCCAAATTTCATGATAATCGGACAGCAATTGCGACCTGTAGAGTGCGAACAAGCTTATATAGACAGACATCGGTAAATCGATTCAGCTGGTGATTCTAAGCCGATCCGTATACTTAAAGGTGGGTCTAGCTCGATTATTTATAGGTGTTACAAGCATTTGGCGGAAAACTAACTTATAATACCCTTACCCAGGAAGTGGTGTAGGGTATAATGACATGGTATAGGGTATTATAAGTTAGTTTTCCGCCAAATGTTTGTAACACCAAGAAATAATTGAGCTAGACCTCCTACCTTAGAATCACCAGCTGAATCGATTTAACTATGTCTGCCTGTCAGTCCGTTTGCTGTCCATCTAAGCTTGTTCGCACTCTATAGGTCGCAATTGTGATCCGATTATCATGAAATTTGACTTGAGTTACTTTTTTTGGCCTAGGACGATTGGTAGTAATTTGGCGAAAATCGGTTCAGATTTAGATATAGCCCCCATACAAATGTCGCTCCCGAATCTTTAACACATACATACACATTAAACATACATGGTGAAAGCGGGTCACATCGTTCCAGGTTTCAATATACCCCCATACAAATTAAAGAGAAAATAAATGTTGCGCTCTCCTGAAACGTTGTGTTTTTGTTCATATCCACTTTTGAATATAAGCCCTTGATATGAACAACAAGTAAGGAAAGGCTAAAGTCGGGCGGGCCGACTATATGATACCGTACACCACTCCCTGCGAATATGGTAAAATTTATGAAAAATCGTTTGCATTACTCATACATGTGTTGTGCCCATATAAAGAAGCCCTTATTCTGCCGGTAATATTTAGTAATGCAATCCATGATGCAGGGTGTATAAGATTCAGCCCGGCCAAATTTAACGGCTTCTTAATTGTTTTATTTGGATTTTCGAAATGAGTACATTAATACATTTTTTTAATTTTAAAGTAGATGTCTTTTTAATTGACTGTGTGATTTTGTAAGTTTTTTTTTCAAAAATATTTTTACAAACTCAACCGAAATTTCAGTGAAAAATCAAAACGATCTGAGAACATGGCTTGTGCGAGGTTAATTCTCAGTCCCTTCATCCATCTTCTTGGGAATTATGCTTTACATATTGTCGACAAGTGTTTGATATTAAATGTCGGTCTATTCAGGGACCGACAGTTAATGTTATGCGATTAAGTTAAAAACGGCTTGTGGCAAACAAAACATGTCAAAAGGCGTTGTGTTAAAATTTCGTGGGGAATTTTATTTTGTTAAGTTTTCAGTGACAATTTTCTTTTTGTTCTCAATTTTCTAGAGGCTTTAGATAGCATACATCTAAAGGTCAAAATGTAGTTCCTTTGCAATTTGGAGATTTTTCATGTTCTTCTCCAGCAAAGTTTCACAGTGCGCCGTTAGAATACACTCCTTCAATCCCCTTTTTGATTTTTTTTGCTCACATAAAGTAAACGAAATATTAATAACCTTTAAACTGTAGATTTGTAGATTCTAAGGCACACACATGTAGACATCTTTAGTTTCGGGTTTTTTCGCTAGTTTTTTTTGCATTTTTTCGCGCACCGTATCTCTCGTCTATATTTCACCAATCATCATCGTAATGACTAAAAACGATAAAAAAATAACGAACATAAAGTGTTGCTGTTATTACTGCTTTTGCGGCTGTTGTTGTTGTTTTTATTTTTGTTATTGTTGTATTTAATGTATTTTGTTGATTGTTTATTTTGTTTTCAGCATTATAACTGTTTTCAGCATCTTGTGCTCGCTCAGTGGCCGCTCAGTTCTGGCAACAACAACAACAACGACGACGAAAAACGATCGACTTTTAGTGTAACAAAGTTAATCTCAGTGCTGCTCACTGGCTCTCTGGGTGACTCTTTGGCCAATGAATGGCAAAACGAAAGACTTAAGAAACAAACGCGAGAGCACTTGATGCACTCTTTCTCTCTCGTTAGCCATGCGAGGCGCCGCTACGCGTCAACAACTACGACTCCATCTCGCCCTGTTTATGGTAATTTCTTGCAGAGAAGAGAGTTTGAAGCCACAGAAACGGCCGAACTTGTTTTGGCCAAGCGCTAAGCATGAAAGACGACAGCAACAACAGCAGCAGTGGCAACAGCAACATGAGTAGCTCAGACTACGACAGACAGACAGACAAAAAGCGAGCAAGCCAAACAAGTATTTATGGTCAGAGCACGGAGACTGAGTGGGTTTAACGTTTGAGCCAAAAGCATTCGTTTGTTAACTGCGGTGACGGTCGAACGTGTGTTTGGTAATAACGGTAATACGCCGAAGCGTTTCTTGTCTTCACACACACACACGTACATACATACACACACCCAGACACCCAATATGTGTTTCTTGAAGATATAATTTTGGGTGATTTTTTTTTGTGTTTAAAACCTTAATCCAGGGAACGGTGCGTGAGAAAAAAAGAAAAGTTCAAGTGTTCACAAAGATGTTATAATTTTTTTCGTCTTCGCTGGTGAATGTGTGTTAATGAAAGTTCTAAAGTTGATGTTCTTTTAAGCTTTTATTGGGAAGCCAAGAATTATGATGATGCTGATGATGGCCACTCTTTAATGGAAATTTATTATTCAAAAAAATTTTATGAATTCTTGGAGAAAGATCTCGGAGAAATTAATGAGAGTTGCGAACAACAATCTAATCTAACTTTTTTGGTGAGAAAAGTAGTGAGAAAACAAATGGAAAAAGAAAAGTGAAAAATCGTTGAAAATTTGAAAAATTGCTGAACATTTTTCAAATAAAAACAAAGTGGAAAAAATTAAAAAAATTATTAAATAAATTTTAATTTAAAATTTAATACTTTCTAAGTAAAATTGTGGAAAAAATCAAAACAACAAATTGATTAAAGAAGGAAAACAATATTAGCTGCCGGCTAAAGGTATAAGAAAATATCACAAATAAATTTAAAACCATAAAAAATCAAAAATATTTTCTAATAAATATAAAGAAACATATATTGAAAAATATAAAAATTTTTAATAAAAACCAATTCTTTTTTTAGAAAATATAAAAAAATATTTTATACAATCTAAGAAAGAGAATCGTGAATAATAATAAAATGGAAATTGTTAAGAAAATATAAAAAATATTTTATACATTCTAAGCGAAAAAATCGTGAATAAAACCCAAAAGGAAAAATTAAACACAAAAAGTGCCAGAATTATTAAGAAAAAGTGCAAAATTTTCGAATTCAAATTCAAAACAAAAATTGTGAAAATAATTCTAAACACAGTGCCGAGTTTCTTTAACTCATTTATTTGAAGTGCAAGTCAAAACAAATAAAGTCGATTCAACAGTTTTTTTGTTTTAAAGCTGGAAAAAGTGCAAAAATAAAGGCAAAAAAGTGAAAGAAAAGTTATTATAAAAGTCTGTGTTTTGACATAAATACCAATTCCAAAGTGTAAACACACAGACACACGCGCGTGCAAGAAAGGTATTCAATAACGCACAACAGCAACAGCAAAAAATCGAAATCTAAACAACAACGACAACCTTTTGAATGCAACCTATTGCGGAATACCACAGATACTCGACTCGATAGATAGATAGAGAAGAAACAAAACCAACGAGAACGAAACACTCTTAGAAAACCTATAAAGTTGGCCGGGAAACGACGACGAAGAAGAAGAAGAGAGCTGCAGACAGACAGCCAGGCAAGCAAACAGGCAACCACAAACGGCAAAATCTTGGCAGAGCCCCCATAGCTCTCTTACACTGGCGGTATTTTGTGTCCGTCTGCCCGTCTAAGCATCAGCAACTATCGACACGGCACTCGAAGTGTACAGACACTCGCACACACACACACATACAGACAGACAGCATTTTAGCCGCAAACTTGCCGCAAATCACGTTTCGTGGGAATTATTTCCTAGGTGGTGTGTACAGCAGTGCTGCAATAACTTTAAGATCAGCAGAACCACAGCGGCTTAAAAACGCAAACACTAGCGTCTATAGAAATAAATTGGCATTTTGGCTTCTTGTAACACCAGCATCAATACAAACCTCAGCCAGCCAGTCAGCCAGCCAGTCAGTGAGCCATTCAGCCCAAGATTTGCCCGTCTTTTTGCTGGCTTGGTTCTTGGTGCAACTGTGCATCGCCAGCATTTACATTGTGAAGCTGCCCCCCCCGAACTCCCTTCGCACCCGTGCCTTTCGTGCAACTGAACTTGGGCATCATTCATTTGTTTGCTAAAGTTGCTTAACGTCGTTTTGGTTTTCGCGGTCTACGGATGCTGTTTTCGGCTTAAACCTCAGCTCGAACTTTTGCGGTATCTCCAGTCCAAGGTAAGTCGTCTTAGGCTTTGGATTTATTTGTTGAGGTGGTTGTGGTTCGTTGTGTTCGCCTCTTGGTTGGTATTACTTCAACTAGGCCTTATTCTTACTGTAAGCGTTATAAATTTTCGCCTAGTTGTTGTTGCTGTTTTATTTTTTATTATAAGCTTTTTTGTTGTATTTATCAACAATTCAGGTTTTTGTTTTCGGGTCGGTCTTTCCCTGAGATCTGTCATGATGTCTTTGTTGGCTTTGTTGAATGTGTGACTGTGTTGCAGTTGCCGTCTCAGAACAGAACAGGAATTTCCACTCCTACATTTTGTGCAACGTTTAGCATTTTCCTTGGCGTTCTCCTCTAGCTGTTTGTTTTTCATCTTTCGCATAGTTTGCAGTCATGTTTGGTGTTTCCATTTTGGAATTGTCATAAAGGCCATCCAGCCAGTCAACCATCCATCCAGCCATACTTAATAAGTAATGGTGGTACTGTATTTTGTTTGACATCTTTTTAGTTGGCATTTTGTTGTTGTTGTTGATTTTTTTGGTTTGGAATTTAAGTGATTGTTCAGTGTGGGAGGGTAATGATGACAGTTGGAGAAAATTCCAATTTTTTATTGTCTTTATGGGGGGCTTCTTGGAAAGCTGAATTAGTAATTTATCGTGGGAAACCCTATAAATGATTGTGATCATGTAGCTATCTATCAAATGGAATACATGGAAAAATGCTGAATTGAAATAATTTACTAAATGTAGAATGAATACAAGTGAACTAAAAGTAAATAAAAAAGTCGCTAAGTTGAAAGCGGGGCTGAATGCTCATAAAAGATACATATGACAAATGACCCTAATAAAATATGGGCTATATTTAAAAATTCATAATTATTGGATATTTCATAGAATCAGATACTACAATTTTTAATTTATTTAATTCTTATTTTCATCGACGACCTCTTGAATCGGACTTTGAATCCAATATACTCATTCGATCATAGACCAAGTCGTCAAGAAATTGAGGATAAAAGGCGATTGATGGATGAGTCACTTAGCCAGGATTTGCTGGCCATTTCTGAATGGGGTCGAGAGAATAGAGTAGATTTTAATGCGATTCACAGATCCAACGGTGTCGTCGATTTTAATGAACGGTGTGATATTGAGCAATCAGATGCTCTTGATGTTCTTGGCATGAAGATACAACGTGATGTTCGTTGGACAAAACATGTATTTGATGTGTCGAAAGATGCCTTCAAATGTTTAGGCTTTTTAAAAAGATGTAAGAAATATTTCACACCTTCTGATCTTCTCAATATCTACACTACCTACATCAGACCAAAGATGGAATACAACTCCCATATATGGTCGGGTGCTCCAGTTTCATCACTGGAGCTATGGGCGATGGTGTTGATAGGTGACGGTAGGATATCCAATTCTAGAATAAATTCGTTCTTCGCCCGTACTATCCGTATGTGGAATCGACTTCCGCCAAATATCTTTCCCACCAATTACGACATTCAGAGATTCAAAAGAGATGTCAACAGACACTACTCCCTCTTTCCTCCTTCCAATACCTGATCTTCCTTCCACCAACGCAATGCACTGCTTTTATAGGGGACATCCCCTGAGTGTTGGTTCAGTGAAAAAAAAATAATTTGTCTTAGATGAAAACTTGTATGAAACGCATACTCTTCGTAGCCGGTTATGTATATACCCCAGATGAATTTTTTTAAACCCGGCTGACAATTCAGTTTACAGTTTACTCATTTTTCAATTTCCCTTTTCGGACGGCGCTGAAGTCAAATGGGTCCATGCACATATTTGCTTATTTCCATTCCACAGGAAATTTCCTTTCATTTGAGTCAATGGAACTTGTCCCAAATTTCGGCTTCATATTCACAATTTTAATAATAAGAACACTCTAATAGCGTATTATGCTTTTGTATGTAATACCCAAAAGGAAGAGAAAGGGCCGGGAAATTGCTCAAGGTAAAATGGCAAAAAATGTGAAAAATGACCATACAAAAATGGGCGACATTTCATTCAAAAAAGTTGTACCTTTATTCATAATTAGTGGGTAAATTTTACGTGCAATATTCAGCCCCGCTTAGCGACTTTGTCATTTACCTGTTCTCATTTATTTTTTTGTTTTTGGCATTTTTAATTTTTTTGGCCCATTTTGACTTGGATAATTTTTATTTTTTATTCGATATTTTTTTGGGGATTTTCTTTTTGAATCGATTAAGTACGTCCGTTCGTCTGTCCGTTGAATATATTTTTTTGGTATTTTTTATTTTTCGATTGAGTGATTTTGCATTTATTTTTGCAATGAATTCATATCTCATCTTTGGGATTTTTTTTTGGATTTTTTGTTTTTTTTTTTTTTGTTTTTGGGTATTTTTTGCCATTTTTAGGCAATTGGCCCAGAAAAAATGTTTTTGAGAGCTAGAAGGCTGAAAATTTTGGATTTTCGTTTCGTGGGCGGAGTGGGCGTGGCAACAGTGTTTTTGAGCTAGAAGGCTGATAATTGGAACGTATATATTACTGGCCAAGAGAAAGATAAATTTGATGTCGAAATTTGGAAATTCGTTTCGTGGACGGTGGGGACGTGACAAAAGTGTTTTTTGAGCCAGAAAGGTGAAAATTTGAGGATATATATTACTGATCATGAGAAACGAATTTTGAATTTTCGTTTAGTGGACGGTGGAGGCGTGGCAAAAGTGTTTTTTAGCTAGAAGGCTGAAAATTGGAAGGTAACTTTAACATTTGCCTGGCGAAGCTGGCGGGTTTCAGCTAGATACCTAAATAATTTTTTTTATAAATTGAAGTTGTCATATTCTCGTGAACCTTGTTTAGCGAAATATTGTAGTAAGCCATGTGTTGCTCCTTGACATTCATCTACGAGAGTTTCTCTTTTAGAATCTTACAGATTTATAGTATGTAAAGGGTGTTTTTTTATTGAGGTATAGAACTTCGAATTGAAATAAAACACAAGAAAATCGTTTTAATGTCCATCAATTTGGCTTTATTGGAAGGATAATTTTATGCCATTAATGTTTAAATATGATTTCGGGCATGTGGCCGCCGCGGCTGGCTCGAATATAGCCAATTCTACAGGTCCAATTTTCAACCACTTTTTCGAGCATATGGGGCCGTATGTTGGCAATAACGCCACGAATGTTGGCTTCCAAGTCCCCTAACGTTTCTGGTTTGTTGGCGTAGACGTGCGACTTCACATATCCCCAAAGAAAATAATCCAATGGTGTCAAATCACACGATATTGGTGGCCAATTGACATTATTGAATTGCTCTGATGGATTAATTGCTCTGATGGACGATTATGTCGACCATAAAATGGTGAACTTCGCGAACTGAACCATTACTTTCGAAATAAATTTGCACGATTTGCAAGCGTTGTTCTTTTGTCAACCTGTTCATGATGAAATGGCAAACCAAACTAAATATTAATCACTTGACAGCTGACAAAATGGCCGCCAGTTAAAAAAGTGATGCCAACTTAAAGTTCTATACCCCAATAAAAAACACCCTTTATGTATATAATTTTACTTGATTTTTGGTAAACAAGAGACTACAAATATTATTTAAAGCGGCTCTAACTTTTGTCTGAATTCGTATTTTTATTCCAAAATTCTATGATCTGGAAGTCGTATAACAATGGAATAATATATGTATATAGTAGAATACAGTGCGAGTTCGATTTCTTTATTGTTAGCAAACAACAAAATATAAGGCTTTTCTTTCTTTAAGGCTGCGATAACAAAAATCCAAAAATAAAAATTTAAAATTTCATTCAAAATAAAAAAAATGAAATCTTATGATTTGTATAGATGACCTGTTTGGTTTTTTGTATTATTGCCCGTTGAAAACGCAAACAAATTTTGAAAAAATAATTTTATTTTACAAATTTATTTTAAAAATGTTGTACTTAGCCTGGTAAGTGCAGGTCAAATTTATGGTTATCCAGGCTAAGTCCAAAAAAGTCAACACAAAATATTTTTTGGAAAATTTGTTTAATACAAATGACTATGTGAAAAAAATATTTTCTTATTTCGAGTGAAAAATTAACTTTTAAATTAAATTAACGTTTTTGCTATCGCTGCTTGTTATTTCGACTTCAAGAAAAACAGCCATATTAATATTGGGGTTTTTATAAGCTTATCGCAACTTTTCTACAAAAATATTTATGTATGTTTGTTTAGATAGAATATTTTCTGGGCCGAAGAATATACTTCAAAATTATTTATATTTAACCAAAGACATTAAACATATCTACGCATTAGTTAGAATACATTAAATTGTCCCATCAGACTCGGAAGTATGAAAATTTGAAGCGATATTTACAAAAATTGATTATTTTGAAATTAATACCAATCTGACTTCATTTGAAATCAACGAGATTTGGATTCATTTTGCTCAGTTTTATTTTTATGGCAGATTATATTTGTATAAAGTATACTGCACTAAATAGTGAAACACTAAATTTGTTGCCGGAGATCCATTGAATAACTGATTTGGATAATTATTCGCAGATTCCAAATTTCGTTTTAGTTTTCTTGGGTAATCATAGTTTTCGAGATACCAAAATTCCAAAAGGTGAAGAAATAGGTCTTTCTGATAGCTTGTATTTTCCAGATTTGATACCGAAGACGAGAGAATCCAGGAATTACAACATATTTTGATCTCAAAAATAAACTTAGTTTTTCCCAATCATCTCTACTTCACGAGATATCGAAACAAATGTTGAAAAAGTTAATTCAGGAAAAGTTATTTCGAAACCAATTCTCCAATTTCAACAAGCAAGAAAAGGCTAAAATCGGGCGGGGCCGACTCTATGATACACTCCACTTTCAATCCGAATACAATTTAATTCGGCGAAAAAGTGAAAACGGGAAGGATTTTTGTATCCTGTAAATGTATGTGTTTGACAAAAAATGTTAAATCTGAAAGGACATTTGTATTGGGGTATACTGAAATGTGGAACGAAATAGGTGAAATATACCAAAAACCAAAATCGGTTAAACATTTGGGAGCAACATTTGTATTTGCGCTATATCTAAATCTAAACCGATCTTAGCCACTTTCACCATAGGTTTTTTACTTGGATTATAAGCTAATGGATTTGAAGATAATCGGGTACAATATGTGGTTTCTAGAGCGGAAAATGTCAAATCGGGAGCGACATTTGAATGGGGGCTATATCTAAATCTGAACCGATCTTACCCAATTTTTGCATAGGTGTTTCTAGTTGGATTATAATATGTTGTGCCAAATTTAAAGAAAATCGGGTAAAATATGTCGTTTCTAGAGCGGAAAATGTCAAATCGGGAGCGACATTTGTATGGGGGCTATATCTAAATCTGAACCGATCTTACCCAATTTTTGCATAGGTGTTTCTAGTTGGATTATAATATGTTGTGCCAAATTTAAAGAAAATCGGGTACAATATGTGGTTTCTAGAGCGGAAAATGTCAAATCGGGAGCGACATTTGTATGGGGGCTATATCTAAATCTGAACCGATTTGCCTCAAATTAAATAGCGTTCGTCCTTGATCCACAAAACTTTCTTGTGCCAATTTTTGTTAAGATCGGACTATAATTGCGACCTGTAATTTGATTACAACAATAGATGGACAGACGGACTGACGGACTGACGGACAGACAGACGGACAGATGGACATTGCTAAATCGACTCAAAAAGTGATTCTAAGTCGATCGGTATACTTAACAATGGGTCTATCTCGCTTCCTTTTGAGTGTTACAAACAAATGCACAAAGCCATAATACTCTCGTGGAGTGTATAAAAATCTAGATTACTACTACGCTCATACCTTGGCAATATATATATTGTTAGTAAATCGGAATAAATCCCAAATGGCTAGTCAAAAACCCAACTGAGTTTACTCTGGGGATATAATTCAAAAGTCAATTTGTGTTTATAGTAGTTATCGCAACAGACGTGTACTTTAATTAGTTGCGATCTTCGAGGTGGTACTGTACTGTATATACTAAAAATCAAGATTGGAGAAATATGATTGAAGAGTGTTATTTATATATGAAGATTTTTTTTTGAAATACGACTTAAAAAGTCTAATTATTCCAAAAACGGGGAAAAAATATTTTTTTTAGACATTTTAGATAATAAAATTCATTTTTATACACTCCACGAGAGTATTATGTCTTTGTGCATTTGTTTGTAACACCCAAAAGGAAGCGAGATAGTCTAATTGTTAATTATACCAATCGACTTAGAATCGCTTTTTAAATCGATTTAGCAATGTCCGTCTGTCTGTCCGTCCGTCCGCCTGTCTGTCTGTCTGTCTGTCCATCTATTCTTTTAATCACGATACATGTCGCAATTGTAGCCAGAACCAAATGAAACTTTGCACATCGAAGTTTTTCGGGATAAGGACGAACGCTATTTAATTTGAAGAAAGTCGGATCAAATTTAGATATAGCCCTATACGAATTTAACTCCCGATTTGACTCTTTTCACTCATATTTTAGCAGATTTTCTTCAAAATTGCCAAAACGTCTTATATTTCAACTAGAAACATGTGCGTTGAAAATGTGTTACATCGGTTCAGATTTATATATAGCTCCCATACAAATTTCGCTCCTAATTTGACTTTTTCCGCTCTTTAAACCACATATTTTAAAAGATCTTGTGCAAATTTGGTCAAATATCATATATTTCCACTAGAAATACGCACGGTGAATTTGGGTCAGATCGGTTCAGATTTATATATAGCTCCGATACAAATTTCCGGCTTGAATTTTTTTCTGCACCAGAAACCACTGATTTTCATCGAATTTCTTCAAATTGAGCATACAAATTTATACTTGAACTGGAAGATTCAATTGTTAATGTGGGTCACTTCATTCCATGTTCGGATATAGCCCCGATACAAATATTCTTCTCGATTTAACAAATTGGGTCAGTTCATATTACCCTATGATTAGGAAACATACAAAAATCCTTGCCGTTTTCACTTTTTTACCTAATTGTATTTGGATAGTCGGCCCGCCCGACTTTAGCCTTTCCTTACTTGTTTACTTTAGAGATTGGAGTTTCGAAAAATAAATTAATAAAAACACTTTTTGTGCAAATTAGTCATATTCTAGAAAACTGATTAGAATTCTAGGGTACTGACTAGAATTATCTAGAAAGTCTAATATTAAATAAAATTTGTTTACTGTATTTTAAAGTCACGAGAATATATAAAAATGATAATTGCCAGAAGTATATCATCTCAATCTGTGCAGTATCACCGCATTAACGTTGGCGACATTATGATCAAAAATTATTTTAAAAATTCTTCAAACATAGCTTAACCCGCCATTAGTATCTTCTAATAGTGAGTTAAATATTATTTTTGCCTAATTTTTAGTCCTTCATTTCATAACAAAAAAATCCAAACTCAAATATTTTTTTAATAATTTTATTTCAATAAATTAATGCATTGTAGGAACACATACAAGTATCAAAAATATTTTATAAATATATCAAAAAGTTTATTTTTTGTCTAACTGTAAATAATCTTTAAAACATTTTGTAGCAACAAAATACTAAGATTTCTTTTAGAGCCATTCCAACGCTGCACAAATATTTACATCAACTTAACATTGATGGTGATTTTGTTGGCTGGTTCTTGAAGGCTTCTTCTGTGTTCTCTTAGCAATCTTTGGTATATATATATAGGTAGGCACAGACGTCCCTTTGACATTCCATGTTGGGACTGGATCATCCTCCTCTTCATCTGGTGTTTTTCTTGTATGGTTTTACAATTCCGTAGTTTGTGTATTGGGCGAGACATTTCTCATGCCCAATTTCTCCAATTTACGCATGCGATGCAATTGTGTTTTCAGCTTCTTCTTGAATTGAAGTTCCCTGGAGATGGCTTGCAAATCATCCATGCTGCACTGTTTCAGATTTCGTACACTCTTCGAGATCAGGTCATCGGTCAGCGTGAGTTTCGTCTTATTCAGACGGGCGTAGCGTGCCTGAGGACGGCGTAATTCCTCGCGGTATAAGTACAGCGTGTAGCCGACTGATGGTTTGCCAAAGAATTCCATGTTTAGTTCTCTGGCTGAATTGATGTTTACTGGCCTTCGACTGAGCCCAGAATGATGCTTAATGTTGCAAATCCTTGGGTTTATATACAAATGCTCTTCAACTCAAGATTTACCAGCAGAAGAAGAGCCAGAGAGGATGTGCTTGATGCGCACGTACCTGTGCATTTGAGGCGACCGCTCAAGAATTCATTCTTTTTTCGTTTTTATTGCCCCCGAGCGTGGGTGTCATAAAGTGCTCTCGCGCAAGGATTCATTCTTAATCCTCCCGCGGGTTTGGTTTCAATCATTACGGTTTAACTAATCTTGAGCTGCTGACAAAACATTGCGGTGTGATTCACATACCTAAAGGTTCGACAACTTCAGACATGCACGAGCATGCTCGCTGGGTTGAAACACGTTTTAGTCTTATGTGGACATCTGGTACAGTCATCGATCTACCTGTTACACATTTGTGCAACATTACGTCACTTTGTGATGCAGGTAGGCCTTGAGGGCACTACTTTTTTAATCTTCAAACCTAAATAAAAAATAATCGCTTTTTAAAACGGCTACTTGCGAAACTTTCCACCAAAGGACTAACTTTGAAATATTGCATAATATTGAAAGGATTAGACAAATTGTGTACTTGAACTACCACTGACACATCTCAGAACTGTTTATCTCCGGCCTGACGTGCAGTTTTGCTGCAACATTTTTTCCCGGCCGCTTAACGCTTCTGCGGTGTGAGCTGTAAAACCACTATTAAAAATGGTTTTCCCTCTGGCGTTAAATGGACAACATCTGCTTGCAATTTGGTGCAAAGGTTTACCAAAAAAATTCTTATTGCCTTTGGAATATCTATTTCTTTGGAAATGAATGTGTATCACGCGACCCGCAGAGTACAGCCATTTCGCTGGCCATAGTTTAATTTTGGCCAAAGACTTGTCAGAAGCCACTTACTTGGGATAAACAGACATTTTGATAGACATAATTACCTTTTTAGAGCTAAGGGCACGGCATATTTATTAACTATTGCAGTAATTGAATAATTTCGTATTATTTGAGTCTACCATAAGGTGTCTCAAAAAATAAAATAATGCAACATTTTATTATAGAGACAATTTAATGTAGCCGAAATTAGAACAAGAAAAAAAATCTGGTTGAAAGAATTACACTTAATTGAATCTTCCTGGACATGAGTAGAAATAAAAATGATTTTGAATAGTTTTTTTGTTGTGAAAATTTGTTTAATTTGGAAACACTAGTTTGCAGCCAGGTTCTGCTAAACCTCTGAGCCAATTTTCGTTCTTCTAAAGTCTAAGAAGTATTAGGGACTGCTTTTTGGAATTATTTTCGTTCGTCTACTGCGAACGATCAAAAATCAGTCAACTATTACTTGAATTCTGTAAAACGCAGATAAGAAATATTTTTACACAGCGTATTAATTGAGTGATTTTGATTTTTTTTAATTACAAACAGGCCCTTATGTTTGTTTAATTTTTTAGTTTTAAATCGTGTCTGGAATAGTTTCTCTCTTTTGACTATATTTTATACGACGCTACAATTCATTCTAGGGATTAATCACTGGACTCGAAATCGAGAAAGTTTCTATCGATATAAAGACATAAATTTCTGCCGAAATTATTCAAAAACTAAGGAGATTAGTTCCAATATACACTATCTCAAAAACGTATTTGTTTCCGTTGGAAACTTATACTTCTTTCACAAAAAAAATAAAAATTGATGATTGATTGATTGTAACTTCTCGATATCTGGGGGTAACTTTGGCTAGTGCGTTAGAGGCTGCTGTTTTCCAAAAATGTTTACATTTACGATAATTTGATGCACGAAGATGTGTTTGAAAGGTATTTCCTAGTTAAATTATAAAAATTAATTTTTTACTATAAAATATTGGAAATAATATATGGGTATTTCTCCAGAAAGATCTCAAAAAAAAAGTTGAAACATATTGTTTCTGAATCAAAGAGAGGAAAACTCAGCTTAGTTACGGACTGCAAAGTTGAATTTATGTTTTATTCATAATGTTTAAGATCATTTTTTCTTAAAAGTTTGCTTCACGGAGCAACGATGCAAGCGCTCTCGTATGACGAAATTTGCTGTAACAATAGCCAACGCCAACAATATAAATATAAGAATTATAAGTTTTGCTTATTTACATAGCCACCGAGATGAAAATGAGCATCATGAAGGCTGAACTGAAGGCCGATCTCTTCTGGTAACATTTTAACGTACATCTCGTACAGTTTGCATTAAAGACTCACTACTTTTGCAGTAAATTTGTAATATTTCTCAATTTTGTTCGAGCGTATAGCGTCCCATTTTGCAAATGTCAAACATAAACCTTTGAAAGTCAAAGTAATTGGTATTTCAAATTTAAAGTTTTAAATGGCCCACCCTATAGTTAATATTTTAGGACAATACAGAACAATTGTTTTCTATTTAATAAATTTAAGACACAAATACATATATACATAAGTATGTGACGAAAGAAATGTCTATATTTATTTTTTATGATTTTTTTATTGGATTATCCCACATATATTAAAATTATATTGTGAAAAAATATTTTTTGTTTGAAGTAGGGTTTGGGGTTTCCCGGACTTTTTCATTTCCCGGGAAAACGGGAATGAAAAATTTCATTCCCGGGAATCCCGGGAATTCCCGGGAAAAAGTAATTTATTTTCTATATGTATGTCCAATATGGATTAATATATGATTTTTCAATACTGTCATATTACAAATTAAAAACTAATGTTATTGTCAAACTATTTTACAAATTTTTTTCATTTTACAAATATTTTACTCTACACCTTTTCAAGGTTATATTTGGAACATACAAATTAATATTGATAAATAAATGTAAATTCATATTAGGAACATATAAATTCATAATGGGTAATGTAAATTTATAATAGGAACATGTTAATTCATAATGAGAAATATAAATTCATAATGAGAATTGTTAATTTATATGGAGAACAATTAATTCATAATAGCAACAGACCATTTCATAATGAAATATACAAGTTTGTAAGCAGAAAATCCAAATTCATAATCAGAAAATACATTTTCATATTCAGAAAATATGAATTCATAATGAGAAAATATAAAATCATATTGAGAAAATGTAAATTTATAAATAGAACATTGATAAAATATATGTTTCTACGAAAATATCCATAGAAAAACGTACATACATAGCTTCGATTATAAATTTTACACTTCCCGATTATGAATTTATATTTTATGAATATATATAAATAAGAATTTATATTTTCTAATTATCAAATCTCATTTTGTATTTATATATCTTATTATCAATTTGTATGTTCTTATTATTATATTTCGCATTACGAATTTACAGTGCTGATTGAGAATTATCATGCTCCTATTATGAATTTACATTTCTCATCATAAGCTTACATATTCTGATTATAAATTACATTTTCTCATTATAAACATGAAAAGATGTAGACTAATCGTCAGAATTGGACATTTATATAGCAGGCAGAAGTGACTGACACCTACACTAGATTCAAAATTGAAAACGATTAAGGAATCAAATAACTCATATGACGGAGAATGTTATGACACATTTAATTTAGAATATTCATTCATATTTTATAGAAACAGGGGGGGGGGTATTCTAAACTTTAAAAACAATAGAAACATAAAAAATTAATATTAATTTAATAAATTCATTAAAAATAATAATAAATATAATAAAAATAAAAATAATTATATAAAAAAAAATAAATAAAATAAAAAATAAATTGAAATATTGAAATAGTCCAGTCATTAATTCTTACAAATGGCCATTGAAATACACCGTAGCATATATAATATAAATAAATACTCAACAATGTCAAATTGTCAGTAATGTAAATACATATATGAATTTGAAATACATCTAAAAGTTCCAATTTATATAGTAACATTAAATTATTGATCAACATAATAAATAAATTATTTTTTTAATATTTCCCGTATTCCCGGGAAATTGAATTTTTTTTCCGGGAATTCCCGTCCAAATTTTTACCGGAATTCCCGGGAAAAACGATTCGGGAATTCCCGGACCCCAAACCCTAGTTTGAAGAGAATTCACCTTTGGATGTGAAAAACAGAAAAAAATAAAACTCAATTATTTAATCAATTATTCAAATAAAAAATTATTTAAAACATTGTGATAAAGAAATTTTAAATGTAATACTATTCTTTCGAATAAATTTTTGGTAATGAAAACAAAAAAAGGAAGAAATGACTTGATCGAATAGCTGGAATTCGAATGTTTTACATTCAAAACACTTAGAAAATCGATGAAATCGATCACTAATCAAACAACACAAACACTAAGAAATTTTTATATTCTATGAACAAATTTTGTAAGTTGTTTATGGAAAATATTATATTCATATTCGCTCGATACAGAAATTCAACCGAAACAACTATCGAACACGAGATGTTTTTCATTAAGTCGGTATAACAAGCAAACACTTTAATAAAGAGTTAATTTTTTAAGCAAAACAAAGAGTATTTGATTTGAACCGGGATATTCTCCTGGCTCAAGACCATTTTGCTTCTATATTTTATATAACGCAAATTTATTTATTACTTGGCTACACACTACCACTATTATGATTTCTGGCCCGTGGAAGCATAAGCTTCCACCACAAAAGCGCCAACTACAGTGTAAATGCTGGTTTTAAAACAAATTTGCAAAAATTAATTTTATGTTGATATTTTTGGACTTAGCCTCGATAGCCATAAATCCAACTTATACCGGATAATTATCCAGGCTAAGAAAACAAATTTTTTTAATGTAAAACTAGTTTGTGATCAAATATTTTTTCCATTAAGTAAAAAATAACAGTTTATTTATTTTATTCTTCCTTACAATCTTGAAGATAGGGCGATGATGTGAATATCGTCGTTAATTCCATGAAGAACTGGAAATTATTATCCAACTAATTGTGTAAATAGAAAATGTTGTTCTTTTCCATCATTTTTTGTGTTATTAGATTTTCTCCGCAGTTTACAAACACATTTCTTCCTATTTGTCATAATTGTGTAAAACATATTTTGGTCGCAAAAAATATATGAGTCCATATAATAGAAATAATTAAAACAACACACTTTAAGCTGGCTTCAAAAAAAGATGTGATTGTACTAATGTGTATGTGTAATGTGTGTCTTTGGTTATTAATTTATCAATTTTATTATTTTTTATTTGCGACCTTAAGCCCAGCAATAATAGTAAAACATTTCGTAATAACTTCCAGATTTTTGGTCCGATTTGTATTTTAAATGGATCGCTTGAAAGGTATTGATGGCTTGTGTACGTACATTGAGGCATTCATAAAGTCTATATAAACATTTTCTTTTAATTATGTTATTAAAATTCCAATATTCGTTAAATGTATTCTTAGTATTTGTACTGCAATTTTCGGACACAACGGCCGCAATAAAATTAAATTTTTTGAAAACAAAATCGGGAAAGATATTTTTTAATAACTAGCATTCTAACGAATACAACATTGCCTATATGGATAGATACATATTTTTCATAAATGTAGAAAAATTAAGTACAAATATTTTAGCCTTCGGGACATAAAAATATTTTTAAACTTCAGTAATTCGGGAAACAGTAACATTTGAAATATTGCTGAATTTAGTAGGCACAATAATATTTTGATACCCTACACCACAGGAAAAGAAACGAGATAGTCCCATCGTTTATTGTTATTATATTATGAGTCGATTTAGCAATGTCCGTCCGTCCTTCTGTTATTGTAATCAAAGTACAACAACAGATTAACTTTGCAGAACGAAATTTTATGGGATAAGCGAACGCTATTCAATTTGAAGAAAATTGGTTCAGATTTATATAGCTCCCATATAACGACTCCCCTGATTTGATACTTTCTGCTCTAGAAGTCACATATTTAACAGATTTCCATCTAATTTGCGAAAACGTCTTATATTTCAACTACATAACCTATGCTAAAAATAGGTCAGATCGGTTCAGGTTTATATATAGCTCCCATCCAAAGTTTGTGTTAACATTTTCTTACAAATAGAGATTGAAGTATGGAATTTGTAGTATATTCTCCTCTTATATATCACCAGGTTCAAATATTATGACCTTTTTATACCCTACACCACAGGGTATAATGAGTAGGGTATCATATAGTCGGCCACACCCGACTTTAACCTTCCTTACTTGTTTAATTATAAAAATTACAATAGTTATAAAAATTGGAAATGTAAACATTTCTTTGTTTTAGGAGAAAGTTAGAGTTGGTAAACTAATTTAATGAAAAGTGGGATATATTAAGATGGTAAAGAATGTATGTTTTGCTTAAATATTTTTTACCTCTTTTTGAATACCAAGAAAATATTCAAAAATAAGAAAACTGACTATATTTTTTTCCTGAACTCAAGATTTTTGTGGCACACCTCACAGAAACACCACTCGATCGGAATAATGTAATACCAAATATATGCATGTTGGTTCCACCAATTGATGATTGACGAAGTAATTTCAACAAATAAGCTTAAATGTGTCTCTAAGAAATTATGAGGTTTAGACATTAAACCATTTGTTTTGTTTTAATTTTGTTCATTTTTTGTTATTTCCGATTTTGTATGCATCATTCCTTTCATCACAATATTTAACAAAATGTAAAGATAATTATTTTTATTTTGTGTTCAAAACGCAAGTCATGTAAAATTGTAAATTTTAAAAGATTCTGATCTCGGACGTTCTCCTGACTCAAGGTCAAGGTCTGTCTCTATAGTAAAGTAGAAAGCAAATGTGTTTACAAATGACTTCGTGACATGTATTACTGGGGAATTTAATACGTTTATTAGAATTGCTGGCCTGTGACGAACTTCTGCAGTAGGTTTTGCTGAAGAAGAATGGGAACTCTATAAGAGAACAGAATGAGAATCACAAAGAGCCTACTTTTCGTATATTATTCCACAACAATTACACCAATAAAACCAAAATAAATAATTAAACAAATATTTGTTAGAAAAAACTACCAATAATATTTATCTTATACCAAAATTCTATATGTGTGCATATAAAGTACTGTATACATATGAAAGATATCTTGAGTTCAAAATAGACAATGAAAATTTAGCCCTAATATGTACTAGTTATCCATCGACTTTCCCAATTGAGCTACATTTTAAACTCGTTGTTTAAAGTGAATTTTTGGAAACCATGAGTCAGTTAACATTTTTAAATACTTTACTTCATTTGCAAAAATAAATATAAAATTTGGTTTCATCTGCACCGAATTAAATTATATGCTGCCAAAGTGATTTATTTGTCTCGTGCCATCATTTGCAATAAAACCATTATCGATATTTTTGATTTATTTTAGTAATTTTGATTTGAACTCGGATATTCTCGAGACTCAATACCATTTTTTTATTTTAATTTTTTCTTGAATTGAATTGATAACATACGCGAAAAAAAGAATTCCGACAACTAAATGTTGTCCGTACCTCTTTTTCCTGTTCTTTTGTGTTGAAAAGAAGATCAATATAATTAAGCTAATAATGAACGCTGTATTCAGCTAAGACTCATTAAACGTTGGCATTATAAAATACAACGAGTTTTGTTGCTCCCCGCCCGGCCGTACGTCCCACCGACCATCCCTTGCTTAGCACATGTGATGTCATACCACCTGAAGACAGACAACCTTCCTGAGGTAATCGACAACATTTCCGAAAACAAAACCACGCGCAACCGCACTAGCGGCAGCAGCAATAACAACATCCATTTGAGGCGGTCGGTGTAAACAACCGAATCTTCTTCGTCATTAGGTGTCTTCCAAAATACTGTAACAAAGCCTATATGTACATATATGTATGGATGTATACATCCAAAGACAACAAACGTAACAAACACAAAAATATGTAAATATCTTAGCCAACTACAAACAAAAAGGTAACAACAACACCCTAGTGTCGGGGAGTTATGACCCAAGCCGAGTATTTTTTGTTTTGTTTTTAGAATATTTTTTGAATTTGAATTTGAATATTTTCTGGATTTTGTTGTTGGAATGGCTGGCCGGCTGGCTGGAAATGTTCTTATAGGAAAACTAACAACAAGAACAACTACGGCTCAGCCATGATGATGATACAGCACAAAGAAAAGCACCGATGAAGAGACGAAGAAAAGACAAAGAAAAGATTCAAAAAACCATAAAAAATTTAAGTGAAAGCTACAGGTTAACCCATAACATAAACAGCAGCAGCAACAACAGCAAGACAGTATTAACACACACGGCTGCTCTCAAAACATACATATGTGTGTGTGCGTGTGTCAAGCACATTAGGGTGGTTAGAATATATTAATATATAGATACTTAATCTAACAAAGTCAAAAAAAGGAATATAAAATCGTGAAATCGGAGAATTGTGGCTATATCAAACAAGTAAAAGGGCGTCGAATTTGTCCGGGCTGAACCTTGTATACCCTCCACCTTGGAGTGCATTCCTCAATATTACTGGGAGATTAGAAGCTGTCGACTTCACGAAGAAGTGCAGTAACATATTAGCACAATTATGATATTTTTCTAATTGCATTGTTCATTATTATAATTTTGAATTAAAATCAATTAATTACATTTTAAAAATCGCGCCCACTGATAGGGCTTTGACTATATATATCTAAATAACACCAATTTGAAAACAAATTTTTAATAATAATACAAGCTCAAGGTCTGATGTTTTTTCTTTGAATTTTGTTTTATTTATTCAATATTTCGTCCCTCGTTGAGGAACATCTTCAGGAATTCTATTTTTTAAAAAAAACAATGAAAAACATACAAATAATAATAATAAATAATAAAAATAATTGCAACTCAAACAAATACGTAAACTCATAAACTTACGAAATTTTTTTTTACAAACAAAAAACAATTAAACAAAACACTTCAACACGTCAAGCTTACTCAAAAAGAAGGTAATATATAATACTATATATAATAATACCCTCCATATTAGAGATTACACTGTGGAACACAAAAAAAAAACAAAGTTCTGACAACGGTTTCTGATAGAAGATTCTATCGAAGAAACATATATAGCTGACATATGTCAAGACATATTGACAAGATCTAAAAGAAAAATTTAATAAATAATTTCTTGTTTAAATACTCAAATTGCTATTGATATTTTATTTATATGTGTATAGATTTTATTTATATATAAAAGAAAAATGTAATAAATAATTTCTTATTAAAATACCCAAATTGCTACTGATATTTTATTTATAAATATTATATCTACTGCTTTATTTTGTTCGGTGACTTAGTTTAGCACCAGTTTGGAAAAAGAACGAAATTAACCCTAAAATGAATTCTAAGTTTTGACTTATTTCTGGCATTTAGATTGAAATAATAAAATAATAAAAAATAAAAATTTCAGTGGTGTATTTTATCCTTTTGCACAGAAGGGTTCAAAAAGCCCCCTATATTGAGGAGCTAGAGGGTTAAAATGTTCCACAAAAATGTTCCTCGTAGTGTTTTAAGTAATATTTCTGAACATATCACTTTATTTAATGTCTCTAAGCCATATAAATATAAATTCATGATTCCAATGAAATCCAATTTATTATTTATTTTATCCTCTTTTGCCACGTTGGCCCCTAAAAGCACAAATTTTCAAAAATGTCTTTATGTGAATTTCAATTTGATTTTAGCTACAGCATTTAGCTTGGTACCGATTTTATACCGTTTCTCCCTCTTTGTTCCTAAAAATACAGATTTGTAGAAGACGTTTGATTTTGCCATTCATGATTCTAGCTGCAGCCGTTTGATTGGTACCATATTTATCACCTTTCGCCCCAATTTCCCTAAAGGAGCAAATTTCGAAAAAATTACTTTGTGTGGATCGTCTATACAATTAGAGGAATGTACACACCGAATTTTATGATTCTAGCTACAGGCTTTAGCTTGGTACCGGCTTTATCCCTTTTCTCCCTCGCTATTCCTAAAAGTACAGATTTGGAAAAATCCTTTTATTTTGCTCGTCTACAAAATCAGAGAAATGTATAAATCAAATTGAATGATTCTAGATCCAGCAAATTGACTGGTACCATTTTTATCCCCTTTCGTCCCGTTTTCCCCTTAATTACAAATTTCGAAAATTTCCTTTGTTATGCTTATGCACATGCATCAGAAGAATGTACCGAATTTTATGATTCTAGCTGCAGTCATTTCATCGGTTCCCACTTTATCCCTTTTTGCCCATTTGGAGCCTAAAAGAATAAATATCGATAGATCGTTGTTTTCCAGTCCAAGCATCCAGATCCATCATCATTCTAGGTGCAGCGGTTTCATTGGTACCATTTTTATCGCATTTCGAACCGGAAATTTCCTTCATTTTATCATCTTGCTGCAGTCGGTACCAATGTTATTCCTTTTTACCCATTTTGACCCTAAAAGTATGAATATCGAAAGACCGCTTTATTTTTCGAGCGAAATATGCACCGATTTTCATTATTCTAGGTGCAGAGGTTTCATTGGTGCCATTTTTATCCCCTTTCGTACCATTTGCAATAAAAGTTCAAATTTCGGAAATTTCCTTTATTGAATTTTACGAATTTTATGATATTTCCTGCAGTTATTTGATCGCTCTAAAAGTACGAATATCGAAAGATCGTTTCATTTTTCGAGTCTAAGCAGCCAGAGCGAAATATACTTGGATTTTCATTGTTCTTGCAGCAGCGGTTTGATTGGTACCATTTTTATCCCCATTCTTTCCGTTTCCCCCATAAAAGTCCAAATTTCGAATATTTCCTAGCATAACTATGTAGACAGAAGAATGTATACACCGTTTCATTATATAATTCTAGCTGCAGTCAGTTGGTGGGTACCGATTTTATCCCTGTTTCCAAAGTACAAATTTAGAAAATCCCCTTAGTTTGCGTGTATATGCGATTAGAGGGATGTGCATACTGAATTTCACGTTAATAGCTGTTTTTGTTTAATGGGTATCTTTTTCACCATTTTATGGTAAATACAGCGTAAAAATGTGTTTAAATCCTTGTTATGGACATTTATTCCCTCTGGGCCGATTTCGTCCATTTTCAGTAGCAGCCGATCTATAACTATTAGACGTATTCTTAGGAAATGTGGACGCTTTGGTTCCTTTCGTTTAGATGCTAGTGTGCTTTCAACAGAAGAACAGACCGATGTTGCCTTAGAATTTTGTGACGATAGGGTATTAGGTTGATATTTCCAGTTTTTACAAACGGAATGACAAACTTAGTATAACCCCATTGTGGCGGAGGATACATAACGTAACTGAGAAAATGTTTACAATCTCTCATGTAAATGCCCACGTTTTTCTGCCAATTAAATTTTTTTCCTTCCATTTCTAACACCTAAAAATATCGAACAGTTCGAACTTCAAAGCTAAGAGCCGCCCTAAGGTATAAGTATACAATGTATACTATACATACATATATAAATTTCTATATATAAATTAATGTTTGTCTTATGACTTTGGCCATTTCTTCAGGGGGGGTTAGTCATAGTTCGACAAAAACTTATTTTAACAAAAAAACCAAATGAAAAAACATCAAAGATACATACATACATACATACATAGCGTATGTGAAGAGTTTGAAAACCATCATCCGCATCATCGCCAACACAGACGCTCAGATCAGAGAGTAGCGGTAGCGAAGATCGTAAAATGATGTCTGTATAATTAGCCACAATTTACTTCGAAATTAATTTGAAAATAATTAATTCTACGATTGATGTGCATCCCATTTTTGCCAAAGGCCTTCTTCTTCTACATATAACTGCGATGGCATGAATTTTTCCTCTGGTCTTGCGGTCTTTCGGTCTTCTTGTTCTTTTTTTCGAGCTTGTTAAATGTTATAATCATCACTCGCTGTGCCGTTGAAGTGTTAGGAAAGTCTCTTAATTGAAAATACACATTTAATATATTGATGATCTGAAGAATTCTCTCTCTCGCTCTGTCTCCCCTACATTTGCTTATAATACGGGAATCTTCTGCTCGCTAAGTGTGTTGATGATATTCTATGCCGAAATCTGGTTTTGATTGGAATACCAGTCAGACTGTAAGATACTAAAAGTCTTGTCAGAAGTTGTGATCTGTGGAACACAGATTAAAACCAGATCTAAATGAAGACGGGTTCTGAAATTTCGTATATTTTGTATTGTTGGCAAATTGTGCATTGGAGCAATACATTGTGGTGCGATATGATTCAAAGTATAGAGATATTAGGTTGAATGGAAAAAAACAATCGATTGTTTGTAAAAATTTCACAAATAGACTAGGAGGAACAAAGGGGAGTTTTCCTTATTTAGCAAACTGGGTACGATATATTTTTTTACTCACTGAGAGTTCATTGTTAAGAACTTTTTGTTCTCCACTATCTACTATGAAGATCTCAGAAAATATCTCAGGAAATAATTTGAAAATTTTTTGAAATAATAATTAATTTGTTGCATAGTGTTATTGACAACCAGTAATGATCACCAAAACGGACAGGAAACGATTTATATAATTATTGAATTGTTTATTCGGTAGTATGCCCTTATGTCTTTATCTTCGAGAAACCACATTCCATATCTTACAATGTAGGCCCAAAAAACCTGGCACTATAGCCAACACCATTAATTGTCATCGCGTGACTGACTAGCCACATATTCGAAGAAGAACGGACGGCGGATGTTTGCGGCTGATGCCACCAGCACAAAATCACCACCAAAATTGTGACACGTGAATAAGTTTCTCGCTCCAAAACCTCTGTAATCGCGCACAAAAAAGAGATTTTTCGAAATTCCTACTTTTAGGCTTAAAATGGGCGAAAAGGGATAAAAATGGTAACAACCAAACATTTACAGCCAAAATGCTGTATATAAATTCCTCTGACTTCGAAGCAACTTCAAATAAAAGAGCATTACCAAATTCGTACTTTTCATGGTATAAGGAGATAGTGGGACGAAAGGGGATAAAAGTGGTACCAAAGCGATGCAGCTAAAATTATAGAATTCGTTGTATACTTCGCACAGACTGTATAGATGTGCACAATAAAGATATCTTTCGAAGTTCGTACTTTCAAGCTCAAACTAGGGAAAAGGGATAAAATTGGTACCAATCAAACGATTGCAGTTAGAACTCCAAAATTCGGTGTTTTCCTCGCAGACACTTTTATGGTCAAATTGGTAAAATGGGATAAAAATGGTATCAGCCGGTAATACTGCAGAATGCAGTATGGTACCGACTCAACAGTTGCAGTTAGAACCCCAAAATTTAGTGTATAGATTCCTCTGACCCCGTAGACACACAAATTAAAAGGATTTTTCCAAGTTTGTACTTTTAGGGTCAAATTGGTAAAATGGGATAAAAAGGCTACCAATCGGCAATACTGCAGAATGCACTTCATTGTGGAGGTGTATAAGATTCCGCCCGCCTCTTTTAATTTGTGAATGGTCGTTTGTGCTGATGGTATCATCGGAACATTCTTCCTCGAAAACACGGCTGGTCATGTGTGGCCTATTTAGATCCGTCAAACGTTACATCTGATGTGTTTGGAGATTATAAAAACCAATAGGGATCAATCTGTTAGTGATACTGTTTAGTGATATTGGGTTGTCGGCTTCTTCGTCAGAAATACGTTCTGTTACATGGGTCTTTTCAATTCAGTTGACGGCTTCTTCTTCGAAAATACAGTTTGTTACATGGGGCTCATTTTCATCATAATGGCTTAATAAATGCATCAATTTTGATGCATTTGGATTTCAGATTAATCATCAAACTTGATACATTTGTTGTTCAGAAAAATCAACAGGGATTGTTGAACATCAATATGTCCTGGTATCACTATTTGAAGTGGAATTTCAGGCCGGCGAAGTAATCGGACCATTCTTCTTCGAAAATCTCTATGACCATGCCAGATTATTTTTTTATCGTAATTTCATTCAATATCCAAATTTGTCCAGTCTCAGCGACGTACACACTGACTATTATAATTTGAGCTGGGACGGTTTGTTTGTACCATTTTTATCCCTTTTCGTCTCGTTTTTCTCCTAAAAGGTCATATTAAAAAACAAAAACTTTATGAAGGGCGACCGCAAAGGAATATCCACTCCGAATGTTATAGCTTTAGCCCGTACAATTGGTAAAATTTTTATTCCTTGGCAGAATAATGTATATTTAGCATTTCGAGGTTCTAACTGTTTAGTTGGTACCATTTTTTATCCCTTTTCGCCTAAAAGTACAAATATGAATAATAACAATATAATGAGCGACTATAAAGTCTCGGATTTTTATGGTTTCAACTGTTGGCGTTTGTACCATTTGTATTCCTCATTCCACTAAAAGTACGAATATGGGAATATTGAATATATGAATGAATATGGGTTGAATATATGCTCGGAATTTTGGGGTTCTAAACATATGATTGGTGCCATTTTTTATCTCTTTTCCCCACGAATTTTGAAAGAACTCTTTATATGCGCGTGTACACAGTCTGAGCAATTTATACAACGATTATCATAATTCTGGCTACATCGGTTTGGTTGGTCACATTTTTCGCCAATATGACGATATACGAGGAAGATTGTACTTACCAAAATTCAATTGAAATTTTCTAAAAAATCTTAAATACTCTAAAAATTAGGGGATATTTTCAGTCCTCTTTAGAGAAAATAGTTTCCCTCTTTGTCGATTTTTAATCCCAACCAATCTACAAACCTTAGAAACATATGTGGAGAATTTGAAAACCCTAGCTAATTTTGTTCAGACAGACGGATAGATATAAAGGGTGGTTAAATTTTAAGGGCCGATGTTGATTTTGAATAAAACACAAATTATTAAGGAAATTATTATTATTATTTTTATTATGATAATATTGGTATGGTTCAATTATGTGTGGAACAAAATATCGGTCAAATGGCCGTCGCGACTTAGGCGGCACACCTCCATCCGATGGTCCCAATTTTCAATGACGCTGAGGCATAATTGAGATTCTATGCCGTTAATGTGCCGAATAGTCTCATCCTTTAGCTCTTGAATTGTTGCTGGCTTATCGACGTACACATTTTCTGTCAAATAACCCCAAAAAAGAAGTCCAACGGTATCAAATCATATGATCTTGGCGGCCAATTGATATCGCCACCACGTGAGATAACACGGCTATTGAATTTGTCACACAAAAGAGCCATTGTTTCGTTAGCTGTGTGGCAAGTGGCACCGTTCTGTTGAAACCACATAACGTCAACATCCATATCCAATTCGGGCCGTAAAAAGTTCGTTATCATCTCACGATAGCGAAGACCATTCACAGTAACTGCCTGACCGGCCTCATTTTGGAAAAAATATGGTCCGATGATGCCGCCAGCCCATAAACCGCACCAAACAGTCAGTCTTTGTGGCTGCATTGGTTTTTCGACAATCATTCTTGGATTCAGAGATACAAGCCGACCGATTTTAAGCCGACAAGCCGCCGCCGCCGCATGTTTCTGCACGAGCCGCGCCGCCGCCGATTTCATCGGCTCAAATCGACTCAAGCACGCCGCCGATTTCATCGACTCATATCGACTTCAACCACGCCGCCGTGATTTGACGGTGTTCTAACTCAGCCAAATATTACTACCAAAATAGACAACCCACTTAAAATTACAAAAGAAAATATAAATGCCAACTTAGACAACCTACTGCTGTGAAATATATTGATCTTTTTTTCATTTATATAAGTCAATTCCAGTACGTGTGTTCACGTGTTCCTATAAATAACAATATCTATTGTGCTTCTTTAGTGTGTCAAAGTAGGTAGAGTATTATCATTCTTTGGAAGGATTATGATATTCAAGAACGTCTGGTCAAATATGCCTTACATGAAAAGCTGTAATTGCAAAAATATTTATTAAATTTATCCATATTATACATTTTGGGAATGGATTCCTTCTCCCAAAAAATAATTGTATGGGTTAACAATTAAGGTATCCAACCGATTAAATTTTATTCGAATAATCGAATAATTTTTGTCAAATATTTGTTCGAAAAATACAAAATCATGATTTTCGAATAATGAATAATTCCAATAAATTGTCCCAAATAATCGATTAATCGATATTATAAGTTTTGCCTTTAAAAACTAATGAAATCGTCGTATGCTTTGTACGATAAATTGATTTTGAATAGCCAGTTTGCTCCATTTGGGTACACCAAATATAAAACCACAATTTTTTCGATTTTGGATTTGTATGCTCCACAGATATTATAACGATTTATCCAACTTCATTTAAAAAATTGCAAAAACTGGCCAATAGCTTCGGAATTATTTAAAATTTAAAGAATAGTAATTTCATAGAATAGTAAATTCATAGAAAAATTGAGGTTAACACCGTGATAATAAAGTCAGTTCTGTTATAAATCATATGATCCATATTCGAAAAAAGTCAATGGATAACTTCTGATATTATGCTCATTTAAGGGAAGGTTCTTTATTTTGATAAGATAGTAAGATTTTTGTCAACTTCTACTGAATTTCGAATTTGATGTTACAATTTTTAAATAAAATCAGATACATAATAAACGTTCAATATATAGTTGAACTACCTGTAAACTGTCGTGTCTTGTCTATATAACTATTATTAATTATATTTTATTTAAGTGGACAATTGTTCGATTTATCGGTTAATCGAATAACTCTCGACTTCATTATTCAATTAATTGGAAATTTTTTGTTTTCAAATAAACAAAAAAAAAGAATAACATAAATGTCCGAATAATTGGATACCCTAATAACAATATTAAATTATACTTGCCAAAAAATAAAGGAAAATTGTTCCTTCCATTTTCTCAAAATTGTCAAATAAATAAGGGGTATTCGAATGACTGAACGAGCCGGCAAATAAGCCGAAAGCCGCCGCCGCCGACCCATTTTGAACAGCGCCGCCGCCGCCGATAATTATGGTTCGGCTTGTAACTCTGCTTGGATTGTCATTTGCCCAAATGCTACAATTCTGCTTATTGACGAATCCACTGAGGTGAACATGTGCCTCATCACTGATCACGAAGTGCACGATATGCATTTTGATTTGAACGCCTATTTTCATAATAAACCTGAATAACTTTAACGCGTTGCTCGATTGTGCACCTTTCCAGGTTCAAATTGAGTTAGTCTGAAATTGAGAAATGTCAAATGAAATGCAGAAAAAAACTTGACGTTTAGGTGTGGTTCACATTCAACATCGGCCCTTACAATTTAACTACCCTTTATATGGATATACACTTTATACCACTAAATTAAAATCATGCTTGATTTTTGAAAGCCTTTAGAAACTACTCTTGACATGTCTTAAATATATGTATAAATAAATTTCAATTTCGACGAACAGTTTGTCAAAAGCCACCCTTACACTGTGTGAACTCTAATTTTGGCGTTTGTTCGCCAAGTATGTACGCTAAAAGAACCATTACTTCAACAGGGCCAAATTTTGTGCATCCTCCAACCTTAATGTTCAAATTTCTAATTGTTATATTTTTTTAATTTTTCGAATTTGCTGCACCCGCAAAAATTGAATTTTCGAATTTCAAATTGTTATAATTTTTGTATTTTTTTTTTTTCACTGTCCTACTGCTTTCTTAGTAGAAGTTGCAAGTTCATTTAAATTAAAAATAATTTCATTTTAAAATTGTTTTAAAGTTTATTTCATAAACTCTTACGACTGTATATCACATAATTTTAATAAATTTACAAAACTCTAAAAATAAATATTATTAATTTAAATCACAAAAACTTAAAGTTTCGTGGTCTGGGCATTCGGATTGGCATTGCGGATGCCCAATGTTTCCAATTCAAAAATGCGATGGATTTGTTTCTTCAGCTTCTTCTTGAACAGTAGTTCACGGGAAATGGCCTTCAGGTCGGCAGCGGTACAGTGCTTTAGATTCCGTACACTTTTCGAGATCAATTCATCGGTGAGCACAAATTTAGTTTTATTCAAACGCATGTAGCGTGTTTCGCGGCGGCTTAGCTCCTCGCGGTACAGGAACAGCGTGTAACTGACAGAGGGTTTGGCGGATGTTGAAGACATTTTGCAGAATGTTTTTGCTGAAGTTGATGTTACTTTTGCCAAGTGTCGAGTGAAAGTGATGTTCTAGCAAATGTGGGAGGATGGTTTTTATGTGATTATTTTCTTTACACAATTTTTACCTAAACAGTTGAATCTAAAATATCAACCCTAAAATCTTCTTGTTGTTGGTCAATCAGTTTATGAACTCGCACCTCTCTGTGTTAAGAACAGGTATAACTTCGATCTCCATTTACTTTCATTCTTAAGGCCTTTGTTTGTTTGTTTAAGCAACTTTCGCCATTAATCCGTTTGTGGCTTGTAAAGTGCGGCTCGGCGCATGCGCATCAACGCGGCTTGACTTGCTGTACACAGCATTATTCTGTTTACCACCATACCAGAGGTGCACACACGCACATTTTTATTATGGCCTTATTCAGGTACCTGCTAGATTTGTGCAAAATTTCCCTAAATATAATTTCCCGCAATATGGTGAACATCTGTTCTCCTCTCTGGTTATTGGTGCTTAAAAACTCATTAGCGAAAGAGAGATCACCATTTGGCGATTCAAAACATCAGCATCATCATCATGAGCAACATTAATTTTCTCTTGATCTGCACTTGATTTGGTTTGGCAATTGATGGATGAATGGTCAAAAGAGTGACAGCATTTAACTTGAATTAAAGTCATTTCCATCATGACCTAATTGTCCTTATGGTCGTAGTCGTAGTTAAGAGGGAAAGGGAATTTGATGTACCCTTGCCCGGATTGTTTATGTTTTTTGCCGGACGTGATTATTTTAATCTCTTGCCGATCATGATTGCTAACAAAACCCTATTTGGGTTTTACAACCATGGCAACTTTCAAGTATGCCCTCCCATTCATAGTGAGAATGTGGCAAAATAAACAATCTCCAATATTAGCTTGATTTATAGTTTAAACGCCTTTGAAAAAAATATTTGTGGTCTGAGTGGTCGATGCACAGTGGCTCCAGGTGAAATAACACTACTACCTTTTTCCTTAAACGCATCGTGCATAATTAAACACCAAAAGTACGCTAAAAACAATTTAATGGATTTTATTTATAATTTTAACGAGAATTGATTCAAGAATTTTGGAAGAAAAGTCAACAAATATTGAGAGCGATGATAGCACAACAAAATGTGCTATTTTTTGTTAAAAAAATAATACCAAATATGGATATGGATAATATAATAATAATATTATATATATGGATACATTTTTTACTAAATTTTCAATTTTCGTTGAAGGTACAACACTGTGGAACAAAATGAAAAAATAATATAACGACGTTTTGAAAATTAACGTATGGTCGTCATTTTAGAGGGGTGTCAATATTTCTCCTTTTTGAACATTATTATGATGAATCGGCATAGGAAGACTTGTGATATAGGGTGTGTTCAGAAATATTACTTTAAAGACTATGAGAAATATTTTTGTGGAACATTTTAACCCTCTCCTTCCTCAATATTGGGGTCTTTTTGGTCTATTTTGTGAAAATATCACCCCCTTGCACATTTTTATTATAAATCGGCATAGGAAACCCTGTGATGCTTACATTTTAAGTATAGGATGTGTTCAACAATATTACTGATACAATAGGAGGAATATTTTTGTGAAACATTTTAAACCTCTAGCTCCTCAATAAAGTGGGTCCTTTTGGTAACTTTTGTGAAAAAGTCAAATCATAAAATTCACTTTTTAATTTCATTTCCCATTTTGCATATTCTTATGATGAATTGGCATAGGAAACCTTGTGATGCTTACAATTTAAGTATAGGATGTGTTCAGCAATATGACTCAAAAGATGAGGAATACTTTAATCCTCTACCTCTTCAATAAAGGGGTATTTTTGGTCCCTTCTTTGAAAAAGGGTAAAGAATCACCCCATTACGTACGACGAACATTTTTGTCGACCATTTTAACCCCCTAACTCCTCTAAATAGAGTTCGTTTTGGTATATTTTAAGAAACCCCTTCTCAACATTCTTATGATGAATCGGCATAGAAAATTTTGTAAAGGGTCGTTTTGGTCCCTTTTGGGCAAAAGGGTAAAAAACGCCCATAAAAGGATTTTAAAGGTTGTAAAATGTTCTACAAAAAGATTTCCCATACAATTCTACTAGAAGTCTCTGAATACATCAAATCTCCAAACTAAACTTAAATGGCGCAAATAAGTCAAAACTATAAATTCATTTTAGGGTTAATTTCGTACTTTTTCCGAATTGGTGCTAAACTGTCCCACAAAATGAAGTGTTAGGGGTTGGTGTGAATGGACAAAATATTCTACGTCAAATCTCACTGTAAGTCACCGAACAAGAAAAAGCTGTAGATATAATATATATAAATAAAAAAGCAGTACCAATTTGGGTATTTAAAAAGGAAATTATTTATTAATTGGGGCCTTTTTCATCTTTTGCACAAAAGGGCCCAAGAGACCCATATATTTAGGAGTTAGACGGTTAAAATGTTCCACAAAAATGTTTGCCATAAAATTTTACTATAAGTGTCTGAATACAGCAAAATTCAAAACTCAACTTAAATGCTAAAATAAGTCATAACTTAAAATTCATATTAAGGCTATTTTCGTACCTTTTCCGAATTACTGATAAATTGTCCCACAAAACGGAAATTTAGGGGAGTGGTGTAAATAAGTCACCGAACAAAAGAAAGCTGCAGATATAATATATAAAGGGTGATTTTTTAAGAGCTTGATAACTTTTTTTTTTAAAAAAACGCATAAAATTTGCAAAATCTCATCGGTTCTTTATTTGAAACGTTAGATTGGTCCATGACATTTACTTTTTGAAGATAATTTCATTTAAATGTTGACCGCGGCTGCGTCTTAGGTGGTCCATCCGCTTAGTCCAATTTTGGCATTTCCACGTTTTTGAGTAACAGAGACCCAATTGGTGCGAACGGCGACGAATCGAAAATTGGTGGTCATCATTAACACTGGCCGATACAGCTGCGATATTTTCTTCAGTTCGCACTCTACGTAAGCGTGTTGGTGGTTTAATGTCCAACAATGTAAATTTGGTGCGAAATTTAGTCACAATAGCCCGAATAGCCGCTTCAGTGGGTCGATTAAACTGACCATAAAATGGAAGCGCGCAATGAACTTTCTTAACAGAGCACGCATTTTGATAATAAAATTCAATAATTTGCAAGCGTTGTTCGTTTGTAAGACGATTCATGATGAAATGTCAAAGCATACTGAGCATCTTTCTCTTTGACACCATGTCTGATCTGTCAAACACGTGATCTGTCAAATACTAATGCATGAAAATCCTAACCTCAAAAAAATCACTCTTTATAAGATTCCAGCTAATATAAAAAATATAATATTTTGATATCTGATTTGAAAGCGGAATTTTTCACTATTTGACCCAAATTTTAAGAAATCACGATTTAAAAAATCTTTTGCGTCTACAATGAGGGCCAAAACTTTAAAATTTTTCATAGACTTTTTACATGTTGGCATTGGTTTATTCGCTGGAAGGTTGGCTAAAAAATGTGGAAGAAGAAAGATGATTTTTTTCGTGCCCGCAGAAAATATTTTATTTTGCAAAAAAAAATCAATTTTTACCAATTTTTAGGAGACTTTTCGTAAACCACAATTTCTATGTGAATGCGATATTCGTAACATCTGTAGCCTCTAATTTGGCATATATATGGCAGCGAAAAGGTACCTTCAACGAATCTTGGAATTTTAGCTTTTCAATATGCTTCAATCCACACAAAAAGTATTTTTTTTTAACTCGAATACAACATTTTTATTTTTGATTGTCATTAATGAATTGTTCCGTTTTTACCAAAAGTAACATTTAAAAAATAATTTAAAAATAACCCAGGAAAACTCTCATTACCAAGTAATGTGGGGATTAAGGCAAAACCATAAACCTTCACTACTTATTTTTCGGATCCTTTTCTAATTATTTTTATAAATGGATTTTAAAAAAAAAGTACATCCACGCACGCTTACCAAAAGTTGAGAAATAAGTACTTCCACGCACGCTTACCAAAAGTTGAGAAATAAGTACTTCCACGCACGCTTATCAAAAGTTAATAAATAAGTACTTCTAAACGAGTTGTAAAATAAGCTGCCGCACGAAGATACAAAATAAGTCATTATTGATAACTAGCCAAATAATAGATTATCAATAACGTGCTTAATAAGTGATGAAAACAATATTTTTATTAAATTATATACATATTTTGTATCGACTTGTTAACAAACTGAATACAGAATTTAGGGCTGTTTTTCTTTAGGCCTGGATAACACCAGCACTGCTATTCTCTGAGTCACCACAAAAATATAGAAAATTAATTTTTAAAATCTGAAGTTCTATGAAATTTAACTTACCAATAACTACTTATTTAAACCATTATAAGGAAGTAATTATTTCATACATCAAAATAATGCAGGGCATAACGAGCTGTCATTACTAGGTAATGCTAAAAATAATGAGGTGTCATTACCAAGTTTTTGCTGGGAATAAACAAAAAATAAATAAAATAATTAAAAATAAATATAGATTACAATCGTAAATTGCAAGGATTGGTAGTAGTTTTCAAGCAACTTGATCTACAGCTGATTGTATATGGTGTGAATGAATGTTATTCTACTATTTAAAGTCAAAGTAATCGGTAATTTATATTTAAAATGTTACATGGCCCAGGGTCTTGATTTCTTCCTGGCTCTAAAAAAAATCCCCCGCATAATGAAGTTTTGAAAATGTCCATAATATTATTATTACAAAAACGTTGTGTTTATTTTCTTGTCTAAATACTGGTATTTATTTTCTTTTGCGTACCTCTCCCTCTCTGCATTTCATGAAAATTTGTTCAAATATTTGTTCCACAGATCAACAACCACATTTTCGTTCCTCCGTATTTCGTGTTTTTGTTTCACTGTGCCTTTCTTGTTAAGTACTTTTGTTAGCTCGCCAGTGATACGTTTATCTCTCTATTTAATTTATGATTTGTGGTGGTGTATGTGTTTGTTGTAGTTGTTGTTTGTACGTGAATGCACATATATTTTTCGCTTAATTATTTGAAATTAAGTCGAATCTTGGTAACGGTTTTCTAGTGTTTCTAGTGAACAGCAAAACTGGGGAGAGAGAAAGAAAAAAAAACAAAAAGAAAAACACGAAAACAAAACCCGAGCAAAGAAAAATAAATTAGCATTTGTGGCAATTATATTGGCATAACTTCATTTGCATTTAATTAGAAATACAAAGCAAAGTGTTGGCTGGTTGGTTGTTCGGTTGGTTGGTTGGCGGCATTGCTGCTGCTGCTGCTCAGACTCTTGAGCAGATATTTCCGGGGAGTTGCCCAAACCATTATGAGCCGTGGGCTGTTGCAGCAGTGGCGAGAAGTGAATGTTGTAATCTGAAGCTGATTTTAGATATTTTACATTTATTTTACATAAAACCTATAAATAGAAAAGTGTATTTGTGTTAATACGGCGATAAATGGGCAATAGCAAATTAAAACCACCACGAAACAAGACTGTTTCAAGTGATCTTTTTGCGCAAAAATTCTAATATAAATTTTTTGTTTGATATGTGGTACCCATTACATTTGTGAACAAAATGAAACTTTATCGAAAATAACAAGGTTCTGACAAAGGATTCTAATAGAGTGGATAAAAAAGTTTATAAGTGTATCGGCGTTTACCTATGACGGTGATTTTAGAGGGTGTGAATAATTTCCCCCTTTGCACATTCATTATATGAATCGGCATAGAAAATCTTGTGACCCTTACATTTTAAGCGTATTATATATTCAGCAATATTACTTAAAATACTATGAGGAATATTTCTGTGGAACATAAAAATAATGGGGTCTTTTTGGTCCCTTTTGTGCAAAGGGATAAAAAACATACCTAAAACAACGGTTTAACGGATCTAAATGTTCTACAAAAATATTTGCCATAAAATGCTACTATAAGTCTCTGAATACACCAACATTCAAAACACAACTTAAATGCCAGAAATAAGTCAAAACTTAAAATTGATTTTAGCGTTAATTTTGTACTTTTTCCGAATTGGTGCTAAACTGTCCCACAAAAGTGAATTTTAGATGGGTGGTGTGAATGGAAAAAATAATCTACATCAAATTTCACTATAAGTCACCGAACAAAATAAATCTGTAGATATAATGAATATAAATAAAATGTCAATACCAATCTGGGTATTTAAACAAGAAATTATTTATTAAATCTTTGAAAGTTTGAATCATTTTATCAAAGTGCAAAAAACTCATATTTTCTGTAAAAGTTGATATGAAAAATACATAGATGGTATTCCATTTCGAATGATGGCAAAATTATGAATATCTGAAAATAGTTTAACACAACATATGGTTTTTCAGAGGGGCTACGAAAAATAGTCTTATAGTAAATTGCCCTTAGTTTGAAAAATGGCCAAAAAACCCTATACCAAATTGTATGAGAAATCACAAAAAAAATATTCATTATTATAATTACAATTATATTATAATTTTATTTTTTTATTATGAAAAATCATCCAAAAACAAAATAGAAATTGGTTGCACGAAAAATCGCCCAATGAAAAATTTACCACAAGACAAAAACTATGAAAAATTACTCAAAAAAGGGCGAAAAAATGTTGAAAAACGGCCCAAAAAACACCCCATACCAAAATGTATGAGAAATCATAAAAAAATATTCATTATTATAATTACAGTATGTCATATTTTTTATTATTATTTTTTTTTATTATGAAAAATCGCCCAAAAACAAAATAGGAATTGGGTACACGAAAAATCACCCAATGAGAAATCGCCCAATATGAAAAATCACAAAAAATTATTCATATTATAATTACAATATATCATATTTATAATTTTTTATTATGAAAAATCAACCAAAAAAGGAATTGGGTACAGGAAAAATCGCCCAAAAATTATGAAAAATTACCAAAAAATCGATACAAAAAGGGCGATTTGCATATGAAAAATTGCCCAAAAAGGTATTTTTTATATTTTTTGGCAATATTTCAACTTTGTCATTTGGGCGATTTTTCATAATGAAAAATACTATATGAAATATAGCCCATTGGTTGATATTTCTTAAATAGGAATAAAAAAGTGATCATTTTGGGCGATTTTTCAAAATGCAACCGTGAAAGCCTTTACTCTGTGGCCGGGAACCGGGAACGCATAAAACCATTACTCTGCGAAGGCTTTGGGCATACCTATGAGGGGAAAATATTTAATGTAAAAAATATAATAATGTAGAATTCCTTTACTTGCAGAAAACCTTTTCATATTTTTGGCTGATTTTTTATATGAAAAATTACTCAAATTTTTGAATTATTTTGCAAATGAAAAATGACTTAACTTTTTAGCCGATTTTTCATTTTTGATTTGTGTGATTTTTCATTTATTTTTGGGCGTAATTTCATTCTTCGTTTTGGGACATTTTTTTTTTGTGAGCGTACCCCAGATGATATACTCATATTTTTGGGCGATTTTTTATATTAATTACTCATATTTTTGAATGATTTTTCATAAGGAAAATAACCCAATTTTTTGACGATTTTTCATTTATTATTTGACGTGATTTCATTCCCCATTTTTCCTTTTTCAGCCCATTTTTTGGAAGATTTTTAGTTGGGTATTTTTTCATGTCGGCTTTAAAATTATTCAAATTTGTGGTCGATTTTTTATATAAAAATTTACCCAATTTTTGGGCTTTGTTTTCATTTTGGATGATGTTGCATTTATTTGTGGGCATAATTTAATTTTGGGCGATTTTTTGTTTATTTTTGAGTGTAATTTCATTCTCCATTTTGCGCCTTTTTTTGACAATTTTTATTTGCTTTTTTGAGCGATTGGATGATTTAAATGCCGCTTTAAATTACCCAAATTTGTTGGGCAAAATTTTATTGTGGATCATTTTTCATTTTCATAAATTTCCATCCGCTGCTAATCATTTAGGCATTACTCGAAAGGTATTGGTTTCTATGGGAAACATTTTTGTCTATTGAAAGATGATGCTCAATTTCAATTCACATCTATAACCATTAGACACATTTGAAGAAATTTTCTAGATATGTACTATTCCATATGGAGAATAAAACTGAATTTCTCAGTTTTCTATTGTTAACACTAGGATGGATCGAAAATGAAGTATTTTTAATTTTTTTTATGAATAATTTCCTGAAAATTCTTCTAGTTTTACAAATCTTAAAAAATATATTTTTTCTAATCAAAAAATACGTCGTCGATTTTTGCGAAATAAATTTTATTAATAGTGTTAGCAAGACGCTCCATAAGTATTATGCTAGACATCTTTGTACTTAATGGACAGCGATTATAAACGTGAATGCAGTTAAAATTAATTTTTTTTATTTTATTCTGAATTACAATACAAAGTAAATTTATATTCTAATTTTGGGTCCAGGGGTTGAGCCGGGGTGACTAAGACCATTGTAGCTAGTTATTGCAGCGACAGACCAGAGACTCTGGTGGGAATCGAACCCACAACCCCCACGCTGATAGCCGAGCACGGTACCAACTCGACTACCGGGGCGCTCAAAATTAAAAAATATATATTAAAAATATATTGTAAGGTGTGCATTATTTTTTAAACGGATATTCAGCAAGTGAGTTGTGCTTCTCATTCGTTTGTGAGAATCATTTACTTAAAGAGGCCGGGTATGTTGACAGGGTGGAAATCATGATAGTGGTAGTCTGCAGCCAAGTAATAAATGTCACCATGCCATAAATTTGCATTCTATAAAATATAGAAGCAAAATGGTTTTGAGCTAGGAGAATATCCCAGTTCAAATCAAATATAGTAGAAATCTAAAAAGAACATACATATATGAAGACTACAAAATATTGTTAATACTCCAAACTAAAATTAATCTTTGGTTTATATAATTAACTACGCTTAAATAAATGCTTATGTCCGAGACCTTAAATTTTATTACTGTGCAATTTCTATTGATAAAATTCCAATTACTTGAAATTCATTTGCATTTATTGGTTGCAAAAATAAAAACCTGGTTAATTAAATCCATACGACCCTAATGGAGAACCCTTTACTGGTATATGATATCAGCCATAGAGTAGACAATTTTTTGATGACTATGTGTCTCTGTATTGTCTCCTCATCGCAGTAATAATAATATTTTTAAAGAGGAAAAAAACCATTAATAATATTGCCAATCACTAAGGTTTTCGAAAAACAAGTTTCAATATTCAAATGATAAATATTCTGAAATGAACAAAATACTAACGGTCATCGATTGTTATGCAAACGCAACACAACAAAATAGCAACAGAGAACATAGAAAAAAAAACATCATCTTAAACAAAGATATTAACAATTAAAGCCAACAACAACATCAGTGTATACTCGAAAATACGAAACAAAAGTCATAGCAGACAAAGAGATGAAAATAAATAATACAAGAGAATTTCAATAAGCGATTTACAGAAGCCGTGTTCGATGGACGAATGGATGGATGACTGGATGGATGGTTGATTGGAATACCTTAAAATGCAAAAGGTCAACAGAGATCGAACAGAGTGAGTTAGTGAGAGAGAGAGAAGACAAGGAAAGAAGAAGCTGAAAATCCCAGCACAGCAAATTGAAATAAACACCTTTTCAAATGTTAATGAAATTAAGCAAAGAAGTGAATAGCAGCAGCTGAAATCTCAAGAATAGGAACGACATGCGACACATGATGAGATTCCAACAGAAATTCAAACTCCAGACTAAGAAGAATGACCAACCGATCGTCTGACATTCTCACGAGTTTCGATGGCTGTGAAGGTTGATTTTGTTGCTGTGGCTGGCTGCTGCCGATACTAAAAAACTGACCGATCTCAGGCGAATGAATCGAATGAAAGAAAATATTGTTTAAATTTAAATGTTTAAATCAAAACTGGTTCATTGCATAAATTAAATCCGGTTCCGATTGGTTTTTTTTTCCAAACTGAAAGAAGAAGAAAAAAATCACAAAAAAACATCATTAAAAAGTCAAAACCGAAATGTTTCGAGTTTTTTTCTCTTGTATTTTGTGTGCCTGGCTAACAAAGACAAATACAAATACAAAGCCAATAACCACCACCATCGCAACAACAACATCGACATCGACAAAGAAATAAAATACTAAAAGTAAATTAACAAATTTTGCAATAAAACAAACACTAACCTTTGCATTAACACTGGAACGCAAATTAAATTTAAATGTTTTCGATGATATTGAAATAATGACTTAATGGCGTTTTTTTGGTTTCGTGAAGGAATTGCAGACGCTCACACGACACAAACAATTAGCTGCGAATGCCTTTAAACTGTTAGAGGCATTCAAATGGAATTGCAACAAATTTTATTTAAATATGTGATGCCATGGCTCGTTTAAGGACGGAAGTTCACATTTGTTTGTGTTTCGAATGCAATTCGAATTCACTTTGAAAAACAAACAAAATAAAATATAAACAAACAAACTTTGAATTTGCACTGAAGAAAAAGAGGGTGATGTTAGAAAATTGAATAACTGCATATTGATATAAATAACCCAGCAACATTTTTGGTTAATAAACACCAAAGACGGATAGTTATTTATTTAGTTATATGCTTTACAAGCTAGAGACTTGTCTCATGTTACATTTAGATCAATATAATTAAACGGTTTTCCAATAGTGACGGTTACAACTGAATAAAATACAAAAATATCGCCCAATGATTTTTTCCTGGTTCTTGATAGTGAATGGTAATCGAGGACAAGAATCGATTCTCGATTCCCGATCAACTATTTTTGAATCCGATTCTTAGAATCGAAGAATCGGACCTGAGAATCGATTCTTAATCGGAATCGGTAGAAATGTTTAACCATAAAACTCGAGACGTATAATTTTAACTAACTAGTACAGAAAATGCCCCCAATAACAAAGTTAGGGTACTTAAGAACGATATACACACTGTCCAAATGTTTTGATAGCCTCTCCCTACAAGCGAGAGTGGACTTTAAATTTATTTAAATTTGAATAAAAATATCTCTAATCCATGGTTGAGAGTATATAAGAATCGCCATGGCAGAACTTTACGCCGTTTTAATTGTTTTACACTAAGGTGCTCTTCCTTAATCGACTATTCTGAATAATCTATAATATATATAGTTTTTGGAAAACGTTTTTCTTATAGATTTTTTCCGATCTATTGAATGATACCATCGCAAAAATATATAATTTAATGTTCACCTTTACTTTTAGGAATTAAAAATAAATTTAACATTTCGAAATCGGCGGACACTTCTATTTTTTAATATGTTTAGAAGAAAGTTGTCTATAAGTTTATCAAATTTCAAACTATTGCTTTTCTTCGTTTTTGAGATATTGAATTTTAAAGTTTTTTTGACATTTGTCATTTATTTTGATGTCTTTTAAGTACTGATGAATTCGATCAAGTTTTGTGTAATATTTCATCAAAACTAACACTTTCTAATTAACACTAACATGAAAACAACTATAAAAAGTTGTTCTAATGATAGTTTCATTAGTCAAATGCGATTTTAGCGACGACCGATGTGGTATGAATATATCAGATTTTCTCGAAGATCTTGATATTAAAATGTAAATGATATCCAAAAGTTCAGGAAATTGTATTGTTGGTAGTGAGCAATGATAAAGAAAAAATCGATTGAACTAATTCACCGTATTTTCAGTATATGTTAGATTTTTTATTGGTGTTACTAACAAATCGTGTTTATCTAACATATAATACTTTATTTCACGAAATATAAATAATATTATAATAGAAAACTATCTTGGTTTACGTGGCCGCTCTCACCATTTTGAATAAAACTTTCTACATGGATCAATTCTGTATAAATAATATTTCCACAAGCACTTAAAAATACTTTTCCATCGGCAGTTTTATTTATGCATATTTTGTATAATATGTTAAATCATTATCGTCTACTACTTTATCCGATATTTCCATTACAAGCGATATATCTAGCATTGGGATTTATTTTTACGCAATAATTTATTTTTTCCAAATGCTTGGACTGTTTGGAGGTACGAAAACCCCAGCTCCTAACCTTTATACCACTGTCAATTTTTATATCAATTCCACACTTAGTGTCATTTCCTTTTGTTTAATTAATAAAATTACAGCTTTTAAATTTCACAACTTGTTACCACCAAAAGTACGTACAAAGTACATACTTTTTGGGTGTTTTTCACTAAATTAAATTTCGATTCCCAAGTATCGATAATCGATTCCAGTATAAAGTTGGACACATGTAATCGATTCCAAAAGAATCGTTTTTAAGCCCTCAGAATCGATTCTCGATTAGAATCGGAATCGATTTACCATTCACTAGTTCTTGAACCGAAACATTTTCTATATCAGAATCGCTCATATTCTGGGAAACTATGTAAAGTTGGGGGTTCAAGTTGACGCCGACTTGCAAATTATATGGCATAGGAAACCATGTCAGATAAATGGTGTGTTCTGTTCCATATCTCTTCATTTTAACCATCTAACGTCATAATGAATGCATTTTTTAAAGTTCGTGCCAAAAAAACCTGACAATAAAGACTAGTCACCCTTGCAAGTCACAGTATCAATGTTTACCGTAGATGGCGCATTGATAAGGCTGATTTGAGCATTTGCTCGGGTTATATTAACTTTATTGGCATTGGTCCTGAAAAAATCCAACGAGGACAAATCACATGATCATATTGGAAAATTTTCGCCACTGCGTGTGATACATACATACTTGCTCATATCGCCAGCCATGTATACTCAAAGTAGTAAAAAAATCTCAAGTGGATCCCCAAGTAAAACCTTTTGATTTCAAATGAATTAAAAGATTAATGACAGGCTGGGTCGACTATAGGGTGGCCCCCTTAAAGTTTTAAATTAGAATAGGCTATAAAAACGCACTGATTATTTTTTAAAATTTCTGGTTTTATTGGAAAGGTTGAACTTTGTCATTTAATATTTAATATTAATTTGTGGGTTCTCTGAACCAAGATGAAAATCAGCTACATTTGAAAACACTAAAATTGTCCATGTAAGTATTCCCAATTTAGTTCGACCGTATAGTGTCTCATTTTGCAAATGTCAAATATTATTCTACCTTTCAAAGTCAAAATTATCGGTAGTTCAAATTTGTTTCTTTATCCCATCACATTTTCTAGAATACCAGATGTGGGTGTTTTAAATGTTTGTGTGACTGACGTTATAGATTTCGCACTTATTAACGGGAACACTCGAAATCTGTGAGGCAATGTTAAAGATCATATGATTCGGATTTTGCTGAAAATGTCATGAAGTATTCTTCTTTAGCAATTATTTTACACGTGGCCTTAGAATAAATCTAAACATTTTAAAAATTTAAAAACCATGCTGACAAGTTTAAATTGCAATTGGTTTAATCGATTTTAAAGTATTTTAATTCAATTAAATAATTTATGACTACTACGTTAAGCTGGAAATTTAACGGGTATATATTAAAAAATTACTCAACCAATAGAAACAATTAAAACACATACATTCTTTAACCTGGCTTCAAAAAAATAATTTTTGTTTTTTTTTATTATTATTTATTTCAGTCTGTGTTTATTCAGTTTAATCTAAGAGTAAAACAAGACTAGTATTTCATTAAAATTTGGCTGAAATTGAAAAAATCTAAATCGATTTGTTTTTTATATTATTACATTCTTTTTTCTACCCAGCTACCCTGTTTTCTACGATGTTGGTGCTATTTGCAATATATTCCGCGTTTTTAGTTTTGATTTGTGTTTTAAATTTTTACTTTAAATGTTTTAGTTTTCACTTTGAATTTAATCCTTTGAGGACTAATAACTATTATATTTATTTTGAATACACAGTCTTGCGGTTTCTTCAATAACTTTCGATTCATTGAGATTCCAAGAATTTGGTTTTTGCAATTTAAAGTAAACACATAGGGTTACTTCTAAGGAAAAAATAATTAAAATCGAAAGCACATAAAAAATTAATTAATTTTTTTATTCGCAAGAAAAAATAAATATTTTTGAACTAAATAAATTTTTATAAATCCATAAACGCATCTTCGCGAGTCAAATTCCTCTGTCAGAGAGAACAGAGATTGCAAATTATATGGAAACGTATGCGATAAAAATATATGGTCGTAAATCTAAGTTATAATCTGTTTTAAAATCTGCGATTTTATGAAGACTAAATAAATCATGAAATTTATTATTAGTTAATTTTTACCCTAATATAACATAATGATGATCATGATCGCTTATATTAAAATCCCATATTCATTGACTGAGATTTGTACTATATTATCAATTAAAAATGTAAGGTTAATCGGAATATTATTACAAATATTAAAATGTCTTAGTATTTTAAATATTGGAGATATACAACAAATTAGAGCGTCACGGGTGTGACCTTAGGTTTGAAGAAAATCTTGAGGTTTTACTTGTTTTCTTGAAAAGTATACGTTACTGACATCTCTTTATGAATATAGGAAATATAAGATATTTAAATTGTATCGGGAGTGACATTTTGACGGAAATTCTGTTACGAAACCAGTCTATATCTGGAAAAAGAAATGATCAGACCTATTGTTGTCATTATTTTATTTTTTTATAATCAAAAATATGTATTATGAGAAGTATATACATTACGAATGTTGTCGGTGTTTTTTGAATTTGAAATTTTGTCGAAAAAAGGGTTACTTTACGTGGAATCCCCCATATAGTAACACTTCCTTTCAATATGTCCATAAAATATTATTGAAATGAAATTGAACTGGATGGCAACAAAATTCTCGTTTTGTTTCAGAAAACCCGATGTAAAAGACAACTAAAATATCTCATCTAATTACTTTCGTAGATTTCTTTTTAGATAATGTCAAAAAAACTAAAATATTAACAATTTTAGAGAGTGTTTTGGTTCTCCTATAAAATAATGAAAATGTTAGTTAGTACCTTTTGCATTTCGACTGACGATACATATTGGCTAATTGATATAATAACAACATAAAGAAAGGTCTCAATGCTCTAATTCAAAATGCATCTTAGTTTTTTGATTCTTATTATTTTTTTACCACAAAATATATCAGGAAGCATATTAAGTGATATTCATTCGTTAAATAACAACAAGTATTAATATTACAATCTAGTGTGAGTTTGTTAATGTTTTTAAAAATATTTCGCCTTTGGCGTTCGTGAGCGCAACCGTTTTATTTTGACGGTTTAGAGACCCTTTTCAAACATTTTTATACCCTACACCACTTCGTGGTCTAGGGTATTATTTTCTGATAATTAATATAATTCTGCCATTTTATGGTCGACTGTAGTTTTTAAGAAATAGTTAAGAAGTCATTGACCTTTGCTAGCAAAGTTAAAACGACTAGAGCAAGGAAATCCAAAGAAAGGTTGAAATGTGAATCAATGCCTATATGAATCCGAAAACCAGTTTCTACCAATATTTGTTGTGGTAGGGTTACAATTGCGAGCAAAATCTCTACATTTTATAATTACACATTATTTTCTGGCACTCCATGAAATTGAAAAAATTCAACGTAAACTTCATTCTTCCTATGCTGAGTGTTGGTCATATGACAAGAACTCAAATCTGGCAAACATAACATCCTCAGATCGATACTCGATTCCGCCAAAATCGTTTTTAATTTATTTTTTATTCATTATGCGAATTTATTTATTCATCAAATGAATGTCAGAAATATTTTCAATAATTTTTAATTTCTGTATCACACCTTTTTTGCATAAAATTTCATTTGAGTTCGTGAATTTCTTTATTGAATCCGAATTTTATTTTCCTATTTATTTTTGTCTTTGTCTACGAATTATTAAATGCACATTATTTCCTCGCAAATAGGTCAACTACTTCAAAAGATTTTCAAACACACATACCTCGCGTAGCGATAGCGGTCTTGGGCATCATTTAGTGGGTCACCGTCTTTAACGTTTTCTTGCATTTTTTATTTATTATTTATTTCGCATTATGAATTTTGCTTAACACTTTATTAATTTTTTTATTTATGTCTCAGTTGAAATAAAGTCTTTAAATAATTCCGAAATTTCAAAGTTGTTAAGTTTTTTTGTTGCATTTTCGGTTGAAAACTCTGGTTCTTCTCACCACAACATCCATTCATTGATCATCCATTGATTGTGAGAAAATATATCATTAACGCGGTAAAACAATAACAAAAGCACACGAAAAAAACTAAAACAATACAAAACAAAAACTCGTGTGTGTACACGGGGAAAAAAGACCAAAAATGAATTAAATTTATGGACATTGCAAAAATGGCAACGAAACAAAGTTAAAAATCAAATGACATGACATAAAAACACGTCACGTTTGAGGGAAACCAGCCACAAACATCGGCGGTAGTGCGGGCTGCTGTTGCTGTTGGTGGTTGTTGTCATCGGTCGCTGCAGTTGCTGCTCGCAAAATGCAAACAAACAAAGCAAAACCACCATAACCTTAAACAACAAAACAAAGAAGTTAAAATGGAGTTAAATGCGGTCGAGTCGACGTGAAAAATACCCTACTTCGTTAGCGAATAATGGCGACGGTCGAAAAGAATGTTTTAATATCCCTCATTTTAAATTATCGGCTCCGATTTAAATGATATTACATAACAACCAAATTTTTAACGTAGCCAAATGTTTATTTATTTGGCTTAACCATCTATAAACACAGGCTCGTGTTAATCTAAATATTAACTAGAGATTAAGCCAAAAAGCCGAACCTTTTATTTTTTCAAAAATTTTATACTGCTAAAAATATATATAATATTTGTATAATTGTTTTATGTATTCGACTTTTTATTCGATATGAGACCCGGACCATAATTAATAGATTTTCATTAAAATATATATAAAATACAAAAATACCATAATTTTTGATACCTATTCAAATATTGAATCAAAATAATCCTTAAATTTTATATTCCATCCGCCCATCCTGTAGCGGAGGATAGAAAGACAACAACCACATTAATTGTATAGCTGTTGTGAATATGTGCAACATATCATAGACACACACACACATACTATCACATGTACTCGGTTGACTTTTAATATGAAAAAGCGTAACACAAATAATAATTTTTAATACACATTTCCAAAGTGCATGTGGCATTTGCATTATATGTGTGTTTTACAGTCTGCGCGAAAAGAACGAGTCAGCATTAATGTTATCAAGATAAAACGCATATTTATTGTTAGATTGATTGAAATTACCCGGCCTTATTCAACGTATAATTCAAATTTAAATTCTGGTAAAGTTCGCCAGTAAACAGATATGTCATACAAAAGAATATGTTTTCTTTGAAATATTTTCGTAACATCAAAGAGACAATGTCAATGGCACGAAACAATTGTGGAATTTTTAATCGATCTAACTATTTTTTGCTCGAAAAGTTGAAAATACTAAAATCACATAAAAAATAAAAAAAACACATTTCATTCTTGTGGCATCATCGTTAAAACTTTTATCATATCGTGAGGAAAATATTCCACAAAATTATTTGAATTTTTGGAATTTTTGTACTACTAGAAAAACGGTTTTTGCTTAAACGGAATAATAATATTTTCCATAACCAATTGGTTTTTCAGATTTAACGAACAATTGGCTGCACTAGTCGAAAGGCTATGTCCAACACTTTCTGATTTCTTTTTGCTTTCTAAACTGGAAACGAAAAGAATAAACAAATTTTTGGTTTTATTGGAAAGGTTGAACTTTGTCATTTAATAATGGAACACAATATAATTTATATGGCTACCACGATTAGCTCGGCATGAGGTTTCCGATCAACCCAATTTTTCAGTACATGGGCCAATGATGCTGGCAGCCCAAAATCCACACCAAACAGTGACTCGATGCATTATCTTCCCAATAGTCGCGTGTGGGTTCTCTGAACCCCATATACGGCAATTTTGCTTATTGGCTAGCCACCGATATGAAAATGAGCTTCAATTGAAAATACGAAAATCTTCCACACAAATTTCTTACAGTTTCCCTTAAAGACTCACTACTTTGGAAGTAAGTTTTTAATATTTCCCAATTTTGTTTGAGCCTATAGCGTCCTATTTTGCAAATGCCAAATATATACTTGAAAATAAATGTTATTCTACCTTTCAAAGTCAAAGTAATCGGTAGTTTAAATTTAAAATGTTATATATCTCTAAAATGAGAGTGCAAATAGTTCAATATTTGCTTCGACGAAAATTGGAATTTTTGTTAAAAATATTTAAAAAATGAGTTGCTTTTATGAATCAATATGCTCCAATGCATACAAAACAATTTTTAGGTCTCGGACACAAAATTCTCATAACACTGTCCAACACAAAAAATAAGAAGATTTGACCAAAGGATTCTGGAAGAGTGTACCAAAAAATAGTTAAATTTTAATGGCCGATTTTGATTTTGAATAAAACACAAATTATTTAGGAAATTATTGTCATTTCTTATTTTTATGATAACATTGGTATGGTTCAATTATGTATGGAACAAAATATCGGCCAAATGGCAGCCGTGACCTCGGCGGCACACCTCCATCCGATGGTCCAAATTTTCGATGACGCTGAGACATAATCGAGGTTCTATGCCGTTAATGTGCCGAATTACCTCATCCTTTAGCTCTTGAAGTGTTGCTGGCTTATCGACGTACACCATTGTTTCGTTGTGGCATGTGGCTGTGTGGCAAGTGAAATGTCAAATCGGGAGCGACATTTGTATGGGGGCTATATCTAAATCTGAACCGATCTTACCGAATTTCTGCATATGTGTTTCTAGTTGGATTATAAGATGTTGTGCCAAATTTAAAGAAAATTGGGTACAATGTGGAGTTTATAGAGCGGAAAATGTCAAATCGGGAACGAGATTTGTATGGGGGGCTATATCTAAATCTGAACCATCTTACCCAATTTCTGCACAGGTGTTTTTAGTTCGATTATAAGATGTTGTGCCAAATTTAAAGAAAATCGAGTACAATATGTCGTCAAATGTCGGAAAATGTCAAACAGGGAGCGACATTTGTATGGGGGCTATATCTAAATCTAAACCGATCTTACCGAATTTCTGCATATGTGTTTCTAGTTGGATTATAAGATGTTGTGCCACATTTGAAGAAAATCGAGTACAATATGTCGTTTTTAGAGCGGAAATGCCAAATCGGGAGCGAGATTTGTATGGGGGCTATATCTAAATCTGAACCGATCTCACCCACTTTCTGCATAGGTTTCTTTAATTGGATTATAAGCTGTTGTGCCAAATTTAAAGAAAATCGGGTACAATGTCGAGTTTATAGAGCGGAAAATGTCAAATCGGGAGCGACAATTGTATGGGAGCTATATCTAAAGCTGAACCGATCTTACCCAATTTCTGCATATGTGTTTCTAGCTGGATTATAAGATGATGTGCAAAAATTTAAAGAAAATCGGGTACAATGTCGAGTTTATAGAGCGGAAAATGTCAAATCGGGAGCGACAATTGTATGGGGACTATATCTAAATCTGAACCGATCTTACCGAATTTCGGCATAGGTGTTTCTAGTTGGATTATAAGCTGTTGTGCCAATTTTAAAGAAAATCAGGTACAATATGTGGTTTCTAAAGCGTCAAAAGTCAAATCGGGAGCGACATTTGTATGGGGGCTATATCTAAATATGAACCGATCTTACCGAATTTCTGCATAGCTGTTTCTAGTTGGATTATAAGCTGTTGTGCCAATTTTAAAGAAAATCAGGTACAATATGTGGTTTCTAAAGCGTCAAAAGTCAAATCGGGAGCGACATTTGTATGGGGGCTATATCTAAATATGAACCGATCTTACCGAATTTCTGCATAGCTGTTTCTAGTTGGATTATAAGATGTTGTGCCCATTTTAAAGAAAATCGGGTACAATATGTGGTTTCTAGAGCGGAAGATATCAAATCGGGAGCGACAATTGTATGGGGCCTATATCTAAATCTGAACCGATCTTACCTAATTTCTGGATATGCGTTTCTAGTTGGATTATAAGATGTTGTGCCAATTTTAAAGAAAATCGGGTACAATATGTGGTTTCTAGAGCGGAAAATTTCAAATCGGGAGCGACATTTGTATGGGAGCGACAGTCTGCACCGATTTGCCTCAAATTAAATAGCGTTCCCTTGCTTGCAACAAAACTTATTTGTTCCAATTTTAGTTAAGATCGAACTATAATTGTGACCTGTAATTTGATTACAACAATAGATGGACAGACAGACGGACATTGCTAAATCGACTCTGAAAGTGATTCTAAGTCGTTCGGTATACTTAACAATGGGTCTATCTCGTTTCCTTTTGGGTGTTACAAAAACTAATGCACAAAGACATAATTCTCTCGTGGAGTGTATAAATGCGGTACGATGATGCTGCCAGCCCATAAACCGCACCAAACAGTCACTCTATGTGGGTGCATTGGTTTTTCGGCAATCACTCTTGGAGTATCATTCGCACAAATGCGGCAATTCTGCTTATTGACGAATCCACTGAGGTGAAAATGTGCCTCATCACTGATCACGAAGTGCACGATATGCATTTTGATTTGAACGCCCATTTTTATAATAAGCCTGAATAAATTTAACGCGTTGCTCGATTGTGCATCTTTCCAGGTTCAAATTGAATTAGTGTGAAATTGAGAAATGTCAAATGAAATGCAGAAAAAAAACTTGACATTTAGGTGTGGTTCACATTCAACATCGGCTCTTACAATTTAACTACCCTTTATACTATATTGGAATTATCTGTAAAGTTTAATTTTCCTCCTATTACAAATTCCTTTACACATTTAAATTTGTTGTGATATGAAAAAATTTAAACCGAAATCTGATTCACAAAAATGAACGGAAACTGCACAAACTAGATTTTGACATCCATCTGACGATTTATTTTTCGCAGTCCGTCTTAGTGTTCCAGCATTTGTTTCATTTGTTGAAATCCCACGACGTCCTAGCATGACCCACTGTTCCCGTCCGAAAAAATATCTATAACAACGCGACTTCACCAAAAAAACGACAGTATTTTTTTAAAATATGTTGTGGTATTACAATGTTTCAGTTACAAGTTACGACAAGAGTGCGCTCTTAAACCTACTCGAAAGGTTTTGATATTTGGTTGGCGTTTAAGTCGTGTTTTCTGCTTTTGACGAGTTTTTCTGTTGTTTTTTTGTTTTTATTTCTGTATCTTTTCAATGTATTTCAAATGTTAACTTGCGGCAATTTAAGCAATAGCAACAAAGCACAAAAAAATGCAAAACAAACGAACGAATGAACGAACATGGAAAAAGGCTATAAACTAAACCAAACTGAATTCAATTTAACATCCAAATGGTAACTGAGCAAAAGCGTCAGCGTCTGCAGGGAGGTTCGTTGTTTCCATTGGAGTTGGCTTTATTCAATTGCAATGGCAATTGCAATAGCAATTCGTTCACATGTACACGAACACAATGTTGCGGTTAAGTTTACTCACCACACGTCCATGTCGGAATATGCCACCACGGTCACACACAATGCAAGTCAGTCACTCCGCCAACAACTGGAAGACATCTAGGTATGGTCTTTGTTTTTTTTTTTTGTGTGAAGGAAAATCGTATGTTTTCAAAAGACATTGAAAAATGTGGACAACAGTTTTGCGCTGAGAGATGGGAATGTATGTCTTTAAACGTTGCACCTTTCCTCTGTCAAAATTTGCTCTTTTTCCGAATATGTTGTAAAAGTCCACGTACTAGAGTCTGATTTTCAAATTACAAAAAGAAAATTAGTAGTTTTTGGCGAAAGATCTAAGAAAATTTTATTATTTAAATCAGGAGGGATTTTGTAATCTAGGGACGATCCAGAATATATTCGAGTTTATATTACAAGATTAGCGTCTTTATTTACAAAGTATTTCCGTATTTTTTCGATGAATGAAACCGAATCGACCGAAGCTTTTTTCGTCTTTTTTTGACCTTGTCCGATTATAGGGTATCGTTGGTTGCATTACGTCTTCGCTCGTTATAACAACGTCGCCACAAAAATGGCCATTGTTGTTGGCCCGTACGTGTCTGCGGCCGTACGAACGTGGTTTTCCGCTGCTCTTAATCAGCGTTTTCCCCATATTTGTATATGAAACGCGTTGTTGGTCGGTTGTATCTTTCGTGGTTTTTTCCGCTCTTCTTGTGTTGTTACACTTAATTTCTTTAGTTGCTGTTGTTTATTTAATTTAATAAAAATTGCTATTTAAGCAAATGAATTATTAACAACTGGCACACAATGTGCATGTACACTAGAGTGGGTTAATACTATTTTGAATTATATCATGGTGTCATTTTTCATTTTTTTACTCTGAAGCAATGTTGTTTATTGGAAGTATTATTTCAAAATTTGTAGTTCCATTGAACTCAATATTAGTTCACATTTTTTCTGATATTAAAAAAGACTGGTTTGAGGAAAAAAATATTTATATTTTCTTAGTACTTTATTGTATTTTTGGCCTCACTGGAGTCCAATAACTATGTGAATTTTAAGATATAATAACATTTGCTTATTATTTTTATTTTTGAAAAATAGATTGCAAATAAAGAAATGAGAAAAAAATATTTTCTTAGCTATATGAGCTAAAGCCGAACTATAGCAACGAAAAAGAAATTTAATGCTAATTTGTTTTGTCATTTATTTTGGTTTAAGACCAGAGGTTGTGCCGAAGTCTTCAGAAGAACCCAAAAATAGCCAAAAGGCAAGTGAGACTTTTATTTGTTGCAGCTAAAAGTTGACTGCCCAGTTTCTATGTGTGCTACCCCATTTCGTCAGCACTTTCACAACGAATGTGGCCTTAACTTAATCCAGGGTTCATACTTTTACTTTATTGATAATTTCATCAAAAGTTGGATGGAATGGGACATGTTTTAGTTATTGTCCAATTATTTTACAAACCATTAAAAAAACAAGTTAGGAAAGGCTAAAGTCTGGCGGGGCCGACTTTATGATACACTTCACTTTCTACCCGAATACAATTTAATTCGGTGAAAAAGTGAAAACGGGAAGGATTTTTGTATCCTGTAAATGTATGTGTTTGACAAAAAATTTTAAATCGGAAAGGACATGGGGGTATATTGAAATCTGGAACGAAATAGGTGAAATATAATATGTATAGTTTGGCCAAAATCGGTTAAACATTTGGGAGCAACATTTGTATTTGTGCTATATCTAAATCTGAACCGATCTTTCCCACTTTCACCATAGGTTTTTTACTTGGATTGTAAGCTGTTGTGTTTAAAGAAAATCGAGTACAATATGTGGTTTCTAAAGCGGCAAAAGTCCAAATCGGGAGCGACATTTGTATGGGGACTATATCTAAATCTGAACCGATCTTACCTAATTTCTGCATATGTGTTTCTAGTTGGATTATAAGATGTTGTGCCAAAGTTAAAGATAATCGAGTACAATATGGGGTTTCTAGAGCGGAAAATGTCAAGTCGGGATCGACATTTGTATGGGGGCTATATCTAAATCTGAACCGATTTGCCTCAAATTAAATAGCGTTCGTCCTTGAACCACAAAACTTATTTGTGCCAATTTTTGTTAAGATCGGACTATTATTGCGACCTGTAATTTGATTACAACAATAGATGGACATACAGACGGACATTGATAAATCGATTCAAAAAGTGATTCTAAGTCGATTGGTATACTTAACAATGGGCCTATCTCACTTTCTTTTGGGTGTTACAAACAAATGCACAAAGACATAATACTCTCGTGGAGTGTACAGGGTTGCCCATATTCGACGGACCCATGTTTTTTTAAAAAAATCAAAGAAAAAATAAAAATTTGGCGGTTTGCAATCTTAATCATTTAATTTGTTCCAAGTAGATTTGTTTACATCAATTTTTGAATATGATATCTCTCAAATGGCCGCCTCTGGCGTTGATGGCGTATTGTGCCCTTTTTGCAGCATTTTCCATCGTTTTCGCCAACATTTCGGCCGGAATAGCGGCTATTTCTTCACGAATGTTGTCCTTGAGCTCTTCTACGGTCCTTGGCTTGTTAACGTAAACCTTTGACTTCAAATATCCCCACAAGAAGAAGTCAGGCGGCGTCAAATCGGGCGAACGCGGTGGCCAGTCCAAATCACCACTTTTCGACATCAAACGGCCCGGAAACAAATTCTTCAAAAAATCGATTGTTATGCGACTTGTGTGCGGTGGAGCGCCGTCTTGTTGAAACCAGAACTGCCTCATACGCTTTCGACGAATAATTGGCATCACAAAATTGGTCATCATGTCGCGATAACGCTCCTGGTTGATGGTAACAGCATGGCCATTTTCATTTTGGAAGAAAAACGGCCCAATGACCGTTTTCGCAGTAACGCCGCACCAAACTGTGACTTTTTCGTCATGAAGAGGCACTTCTTGAATCTCCTGAGGATTTTCAGTGGGTTAAATACAGCAATTTTGCTTATTTACGGTCCCATTCAATGTGAAATGGGCTTCATCGGACATGATAATTTTGTTCCAAAATTGCTCGTCATCTTCGGCCATTTCGATGACTCTTTGGGCCCATTCCAATCGACGAGGCTTGTCCACAGGCAACAATCTTTGCGTCAATTGAATTTTATACGGGAACAAATGCAAATCAACGCGAATAATCCGTTGTAAAGCCCAACTGCTGCGAACGGCGTTTTTGGGATGTTCTTGGGGACCTCTCAACACTGGCTCGTACGGCAGCGATATTCTCGGCCGATCGCCTTGGTCGACTTTTATTTGGCCTCTTCGGATTAGAAAGAGCCTCACCGGTCGAAAATTTTTCGTATAAACGCTTAATGGTGTTCTTAGAAGGCGCACTTCTCACATTTTTTAATATTTTAAAAGCACGTTGAGTTTTCACAATTGACTTGTTCTGTTGAATGTAAATTTCAACTATTTCAGAGCGCTCGCGTGGCGTGTATTGTTGCATGGTAAAAATCTGCTTGGACTGACGCTTCAAACGCGGTATGTCATTAAGCGATCTGACATCTCTGTCAAAAGTTATGGCGTTGCCAGATGGGTCCGTCGAATATGGGCAACCCTGTATAAAAACAGATAACCTTTTACTGTGGACGACCCACTCTAAGGTAATGCATATATGTAAACATAACTGCATATGTGAGAGTATGTCTATATGTATAACGGTATGTGTTTATTATTTGTGTAAATTAAGAGACATTTGTTGTTAATCGTTGGTAAGTGTTGTTTATTAAAGTCAACGTTAGCGCACAGTGGTTTAACGATTTAAATATATATACATACGACTGAGAAGTTGCACTGGACTGTTGGATTATCACAAAAACATAAAAAGGAAGAATCCTGAAAGAATGTCCACCTTGAAGCCTCCCCAAAATTTGAGAAGTCGTTTAATATGAAAAAGTCGTAATTTCACCACTATTAAATGGGTCATAACTCATGAAAAACATTTTTCTATTTTTTTTCAAAAATACGAATAAAATATTTTTATGTGAAGAATAGATACACAAAGTTTCGAAACAATCCGACCTATCGAGGTCAAAAATTTTTTTATATATACTTTTATATTTATTTATATTTTTAATTTTTACTCAATTTCTATTTTCGCCAAAGATACCTTTAACATTTTTACTCTCATTTAGGAAATATAGATGTAATTGGTCCGCTTCATATATTTGGGTTAGAACCAGCATCCTGGTTCTTACCCACCAGAGATTAGTCCTAGGACTTGTCCTGAGACAGTTCATTTTCCCGCAGGGAAGCTTCATTACCTTTAGCATGGTTTTAGGTCCGTTGCGACCGTTTTCAGATGTCTTTGTAGCTATTTTCAACAAAATGCCCGAACTTTTAAGTTAATAATTATCCATAACGAATAAGAACCATTCTTTAAAATGGTACTAATTCGTTTTTTGTGCGTAGCAGGATTTCAACTGTAGGACCAATTCAAAATATTCCAAGCCTAGATTTTTTTATACATTTTTTTTTATTTTCATCCAACATATTTTCCAAAAATCCTCAATTCTGCCAATTTATGAAAGAACGACTTTATTTTGAGATCTGTTAAAATTCAGCGATTATTACGCAACAAGCGTGCATTTCAATTGTCATAAATTGTCTCCCATAGAAGATATCTCCATTAAACACAGTTGCCATCTGAGATTCGTTAAATTGATATTTCAGTCAAAGTATTTGCAAATTCAGCTTCCTTGAATTTTGTGGTGTATTTCAAAGGACAAGATTCGTGTTGGATGTCCATTCATTCCCGCCATCATCATAGTGTTGTATGTGTTGCACTGTACCTTCCTTCGTGTATTAGAGCAATAGTCGGTTCGATAAGACAGTTGAGTGAAACGGAGAGAATCGGTTCTATTTTTTTTTTTAATTTGTGGTTTTCTAAGTGGCAAAACAGCTGTGTATTAAAATTTAGGCACTAGTATGGATCGAAAACACTATGCGACTGTCCAAAAACTCTGATAGTATTTTTCTGGTAGGTATTGTCGAGTAGAACGGGAATCTGTTTTTGAAATTTGCCAGACACACCCAAAATCTTGAGTTACGTGTAACAAACCGGCTTTTCGTAACTTTATAACCCTGTTGGTCATTAACTGATTTTAACTTCCTCTCCGGATTTGAAGAGAAGAAACCTGGAACTTTTGATAGATAGAGTTATTGAAGTTTTCATAAATACCAATTTTTTGGAAAAATAAAATTTTTGTTCATTCCAGTTCAAATCTCTCATTATTTTACGAATTGAAGTTGAATAAAAATACTTCAAATTCGCCAAATGATAAAACCTATGAAAATAGTACTAGATTACCAATTTTTCAAAAAAAAAAAAAAAATACCCGAATTCCCCAAGGGGGGAAAATGTGTTCCAAAATTGGGGATTTTTTATTATGGCGACCATGCTTTTTTCTACCATTTTTATCTATTTTGATGAATTTGAAGTATTTATATATATAAGAAATATAAAATAAAATTTGATTTTTTTATTAAAAATATACATTAATCTATATATATAAAAGAAAGTGTCCGAAGCGATGTAATCCCATAACTCGAGATTGGCCAAACCGATTTTGATGATTTGTACTTTGTTGGAAAGGTATTTTCTCAGCACGGGTTTAAAAAAAATAAAAAAAGAACTTCAAAATATCAAAATTTGAAAATGTCTGATTTTTACCACCCAGCGTGTTTCGACAGGTTTATTTTCGATTTTTTTTCAATTTTCTTTTTTCATTTACTCGAGATTGGCCAAACCGATTTTGATGATTTATACTTTGTTAGAAAGGTATTTTCTCAGTACGGGTTTTTTTTAAAGTCAAAAAAACTTCAAAAAATCAAAATTTCAAAATGTCTTATTTTTACCACACAGCATGTTACGACAGGTTTTTTCCGATGTTGTTGAAATTTTCAGTGCAGGTAGATGTAGGTCTGGAAGGAACTATAGGCTATAGAATTTTTAAAAATTTGCTCTGTGGGCGGAGGGGGCGTGGCAATAGTGTTTTTGAGAGCTAGAAGGCTGAAAATTGGAACGTATATATTACTGACCACGAGAATGATAAATATGAGGCCGAAATTTGGATTTTCATTTTGTGGGCGGAGTGGGCGTGGCAAAAGTGTTTTTGAGAGCTAGAAGGCTGAAATCGGTAGATATATATTACTGACCACGATAATGATAAATATGATGCAGAAATTTGGATTTTCATTTTGTGGGCGGAGTGGGCGTGGCAAGTGTTTTTGAGAACTAGATGGCTGAAAATTGGTACATATATATTACTGATCACGAGAATGATAAATATGATACCGAAATTTGGATTTTCGTTTTGTGGGCGGAGTGGGCGTGGCAATAGTGTTATTTGAGCTAGAAGGCTGAAAAATTGAATGTATATGAATGAATGAATGTATATTTTACTGACCAGGAGAAAGATCAAGTTGATGCCGAAATTTGGATTTTCGTTTTGTGGGCGGAGTGGGCGTGGCAAAAGTGTTTTTGAGAGGTAGTAGGCTGAAAATTGGTACATATATATTACTGACCACGAGAAAGATCAATTTGATGCTGAAATTTGGATTTTCGTTTTGTGGGCGGATTGGGCGTGGCAATAGTGTTCTTTGAGCTAGAAGGCTGAAAATTGGAATGTATATATTACTGGCCAAGAGAAAGATCAACTTGATGCCGAAATTTGGATTTACGTTTCGTGGACTTTGGGGCGTGGCAAAAGTGTTTTGGAGAGCTAGAAGGCTGAAAACTGGTACATATATATTACTGACCACGAGAATGATAAATATGATGCCGAAATTTGGATTTTCGCTTTGTGGGCGGAGTGGGCGACAAAAGTGTTTTTGAGAGGTAGTAGGCTGAAAATTGGTACATATATATTATTGACCACGAGAAAGATAAATATGATGCCGAAATTTGGATTTTCGTTTCGTGGGCGTGGCAAAAGTGTTTTGGAGAGCTAGAAGGCTGAAAATTGGTACATATATAATATATATATATTATATATTACTGACCACGAGAATGATAAATATGATGCGAAATTTGGATTTTCGCTTTGTGGGCGGAGTGGGCGTGGCAAAAGTGTTTTTGAGAGGTAGTAGGCTGAAAATTGGAATTGGCTAGAAGTATTTTTAAGCTAGAAGGCTGAAAATTGGAACGTATATATTACTGACCACGGGAAAAAAGTGTTTTTTAGTTAGAAGGCTGAAAATTAGAACGTATATATTACAAACCACGATAATATCAATATTATAAGATCAATATATATTACTGAACACGGGAAAAATGTGGAAAAAGTGTTTTTTAACTAGAAGGCTGAAAATTGGAACCTATATATTACAAACCACGATAATATCAATATGATAAGATCAATATGAAACCTGATTTTAATTTTACAATTTGTATTTTGCCTGGCGAAGCGGGCGGGGTTCAGCTAGTGATATATAATAAAATAGTATCTTCTGCAAGTTTTGGTCATTCCAATTCACATCTCTCAATATTATACGAATTGAAGTCCAATAAAAATACTTAAATTTCGCTAAAATGATATAAACTATGAAAATTTTACTAGATTTCCAATTTTCTCAAAAAAAAATATCCGAATTAAAATGGACGCCATGTTTTTTTTACCATTTTCATCTATTTTGATGAATTTGAAGTATTTTTATATATAAGAAATATAAAATAAAATTTGCCGTCCCTGAAGTAATACAATTCCAAAATTACTATTTTCCAATATCCGAGTCTTTGTCTATAATTTTGTTCCACTCTGCTGCACATACTCTGCAACTCATCTATGTGCCCGTATGTCCTGGGGCTTCATTCCACTCTCTTGTGACCGACTGTAAAACGTTGGCAGCATAACACGTATCAGTCGGTTGATATCGGTTGCTTGGGAACTATTTAATTAACAACATTCGTGGTTTTAAACTCAATATGGTGCAATTGAACTCACACACACGCGCGCACGCATACACATCAATACCACCATCCACACTCATACAAGTGTGAGTGTGGAGTATATCGGTTTATTGGAAATTTCTAGATATTCATTCTCACATTTTCCATACTCCACGGTGTGGAGTCCACACAGCTCCAAATGCGATAAAGAAAACTAGGAAACGGGGGATTCATACCATATATCGAACAAAAGACAGGCATACATACACATACGGGTATAGAGCGCTCGAATGTATCGCCAACATATTGGTCGGCCATACATATGCACTTATATCCCGTGCAAACTGCACGCTGCTGCAGCTGTTGTTCCACACACGGTTCCAACACCAGCTCCAGCTCCAGCTCCATCTCGAACTGCAGCTACATTGGTCAACATGTAAATGAAAATAAACAAAAGCAACGGCAACAGCAATGAAATGTATTCCACGTTGGTGTCAATAGACCGACACAGACCAGGCCAGCCATCCAGCCAGCCAGCCAGAGCGTAGACCGTGTGTTAGTTAAAGAGGCAAGACAAACAAACAGTAAGCACGGCGTCGGCAGCAGCGACAACGTTCATGGTAATAAGCGATTGTCTAGATAAATTTCATGCGAGTGTGACTCTGGGCTGTAAAGCTTAAAACAACAATCAACTGCCAGCCACGGCTTAACAGCAACAACAACATCTACAACGACTTGAACAACCAGAGTTGAGTTTTTGTTGTGCGGCTTGAATTGTTACAATTGTTCGTTCATACGTCGTGTGTCCATGCGCCGTTCATACACGTTGCGTTAGTTGGGTTTCCACTGTTGACAGTGGCAGAGCACAACAGAGTCTGTCCGTCCATACAATACCACGTCCGCCATGGTCTATGGTCGCCGTGTTGTGCACTGATCATGCTATAAGTTGTAATTGCTCTAACTACAGACTTTTATACATACTAGGGTGTCCGGAAAATTGTTATGTCAAAACATCCAACATTCACCGGATGTTTTGATGTAACAGTACAGAAAATCTGAATATCATTGCAATTAAGGGAAATAAATCTAGAATTCTTACGAAGCCTTCTGAAGATCTGATGATCGTCAGGGGTCAGTAATCATGATGAAAACAGCCAAATAATAAATGCCACCATGCCAATTGTAAATCAATTTACATGCTCTAAAATATAGATGCAAAAATGTCTTGAGCCAGGACAATATCCCAGTTCAAATCAAATATTGATTGTAGGCCGAAATAAAACAAACGAAAAAAAATAATGAAGCAAAAACGGAGTAAAGTTCGGACGGACAGACGGCGGGACGAACATGGCTAGATCGTCTTAGAATTTTATGACGGCCAAGAATATGTGGGTCCCAGGTCGATATTTCAAGGTGTAACAAACCGAATGACAAAGTTACTATACCCCCATCCTTGAGGTGGAGGGTATAACAAGTAAGTATGCGCCAGTCAGCTAAGCCGAATTATATATGAGTCTTTCCATATCAAGCGGTACGATTTTTATTCTTGATAGTTGCGATTGTTTTTAAAGTTTGTGTATGTATTTTTCTCATAAAAATATTGTATACGTACTTTTGAAAAAAATAGAAATATTTTTGGCGAGTTATGACCAATTTAACAGTAAAAAATACGATTTTTTTTTTTCAAAAAGATGTGTTCATTCAATCACCTGTAACTCCTGAAGTACTTGACCGATTTAAGTGTACTATACCCTGTTTTGAAGGTAAGGTATATTATAGACGGGTTAGATATTTTAAAATTTTATTTCTTTTCAATTTTTTTTTTTGGAAATTTTAAGTAGGTCTCTTTTAGATTTTTATTTTGAAAAATCAATCAATCAGTGAAAAATCATCAGTTTGATAACTGATTTCATTAGTTCATAAATACAAATTATGAAAACAATGAAAAATCCAAGAAAAAATAGGTAATAGAAAATTATTATACCCTCCAACTCTAGGATGGGGGTATACTAACTTTGTCATTCCGTTTGTAACACCTTGAAATATCGACCTGAGACCCTATAAAGTATATATATTCTTGATCGTCATAAAATTCTAAGATGATCTAGCCATGTCCGTCCGTCTGTTGAAAGCACGCTAGCATCTAAAAGAAAGGAGCTAGAACGTTCAACTTTTCCATAAATGCGTCTTATAGTCGTAGATCGGTTGGGATTGAAACGGGGCGAAATCGGCCCAAAGGGAAAATGTTTTCCCTCACAAGGACTAAAGATACCCATAATAATCCCTAATATTTTAGCGTATTTAAGCATGTTTTTTGGATATGTCTGTTTATATCTGCTTAATATTTGGTATGCGCATTCTCATTATATCAAAAACGTGCACCATAAAGTGATTCCTATTTGTAGGGGGTGAAATGGGGCAAAAAGGGATAAAAAATGGTTCATTTTAAACGACAACAGCTAGAAACACAAAATTCGATGTGTACATTCCTCTAATTGTATAGATAAATAATATAAAAGTATTTTTTCCAAATTCGTACTTTCAAGGGATACATGGGTACGGAGGGATAAAAATGGTACCAACCAAACGGCTTCACCTGGAATAATGAAATTCGGTACATACATTGCGTAGACACTTAAAATAAACAGATTTTTCAAAATTCGTACTTTTTGGGGTTAAAATGAAAAAAGGGGAAGTTGCCCAAAATTGGACTTTCCGAATGGACCACCTAAGACGCAGCCGCGGTCAACATTTAAATGAAATTATCTTCAAAAAGTAAATGTCATGGACCAATCTAACGTTTCAAATAAAGAACCGATGAGATTTTGCAAATTTTATGCGTTTTTTTTTAAAAAAAAGTTATCAAGCTCTTAAAAAATCACCCTTTATCTATGAACCTTCCGTATGAAGCACATTTTAATCGAATCTCAAAATCCAAATGTGCCTTTTACCCACTTTTTAGGAAGTTCTTTTAAACAACTTCCAAAAAAGTTGATAATAAAGGGTGATTTTTTAGCTATTATCTTTTTGGCAACACTGGGTTGAACAGCTGACGCACGTTTCGTGTTTTGTTTCACTGTCAAACATCTTCAGTTTGGTCTATAATTTAATCTTACAAACGAACAACGCTTATAAATTATTGAATTTTATTATCAAAATGATTGCTCTGTTAAGACAGTTCATCGCGCGCTTCTATTTTATGGTTAGTTTAATCGACCCACTGAAGCGGCTATTCGGGCTATTGTGACTAAATTTCGCACCAAATTTACATTGTTGGACATTAACCCACCAACACGCTTACGTTGGGTGCAAACTGAAGAAAATATCGCAGCTGTATCGGTCAGTGTTAATGCTTAGTCCAATTTTGGCATTTCCACGTTTTTGAGTAACAGAGGCCCAATTGCTGCGAACGGCGACGAATCGATAATTGATGGTCTATCGATTCGTCGCCGTTCGCAGCAATTGGGCCTCTGTTACTCAAAAGCGTGGAAATGCCAAAATTGCACTAAGCAGTTGGACCATTTGAGGCGCAGTGAAGGTCAACATTTACATGAAATAATCTTCAAACATTTAATTATATGGACCGTACTATCGATTCAAATAAAGATTTCATGCATTTTTCTCTATTTTATGTTTTTTTTTTTTTTTGAAAAACTTTCCTATAGCTTTTATGTTAATATCCCGCAACATTTTACGAATAGTATTTTCTAAAGTGAATGGGGACGAATTTTTAGTATGGGGTCAAAGAGGTAAGGTGTCCAATTTGCATCCAGCAGCTTTGGGGTTCGAATCGTGGCTCGGGAAAAACATTTTTTGTTTTTTTTTTTTACTTTTATAAATAAACAATGTTTAATTTGATATAATTTTATCCACTTAAACATTTTTGCTTAAAAATATGCAATTTTATAGCTTTATTAATACTAAATAATAAGTAACATTAAGTCGAGTTAATTTATTTAATGCTAATTTAATTCAATATTAACTTGCGTTATAAAGAGTGATTTTTTTGAGGTTAGGATTTTCATGCATTAGTATTTGACAGATCACGTGGGATTTCAGAGATGGTGTCAAAGAGAAAGATGCTCAGTATGCTTTGACATTTCATCATGAATCGCCTTACAAACGAACAACGCTTGCAAATTATTGAATTTTATTATCAAAATGCGTGCTCTGTTAAGAAAGTTCATTGCGCGCTTCCATTTTATGGTCAGTTTAATCGACCCACTGGAGCGGCTATTCGGGCTATTGTGACTAAATTTCGCACCAAATTTACATTGTTGGACATTAAACCACCAACACGCTTACGTAGAGTGCGAACTGAAGAAAATATCGCAGCTGTATCGGCCAGTGTTAATGATGACCACCAATTTTCGATTCGTCGCCGTTCGCACCAATTGGGTCTCTGTTACTCAAAAACGTGGAAATGCCAAAATTGGACTAAGCGGATGGACCACCTAAGACGCAGCCGCGGTCAACATTTAAATGAAATTATCTTCAAAAAGTAAATGTCATGGACCAATCTAACGTTTCAAATAAAGAACCGATGAGATTTTGCAAATTTTATGCGTTTTTTTTTTAAAAGTTATCAAGCTCTTAAAAAATCACCCTTTATATTAATTCATACTAAATAAATATTTTGTTAAGTTTCCTATTGTCAGTTCTAAAGAACAAAAATGGGATTGCTTTAGGTATTCAGCACTCACAACAGAGGGTAGCTGAGATGGTTAGAGTGCCTTAGTAGCAACGAGAAGGTCAGCTGTTCTATCTGTTTTGCTTATTGGCATAGCCACCGAGATGAAAATGAACTTCATGAAGGCTGAACTGAAGAGCAATATCTTCTCGAAAATTTTCCACTTAAATTTCTTACAGTTTTCGTTAAAGACTCACTACTTTAGAAGTAAGTTTTTAATATTTTCCAATTTTGTTCGAGCGTATAGTGTCCTATTTTGCAAATGTAAAACATAAACCTAAAAATAAAATTAAAACGAATGTTATTCTACCGTTCAAAGTCAAAGTAATTTTTTTCGTTTGAACAGAACACCCTAATACATGCAAACCCTAACACTTACACGCAATGATACATTCGAGTAAAGCCACACACGCACACACAGATGCAGCCGAGTATGCAACATGGATTGTATTACTTAAGTTTCTTTCTCAGTGTTATTTCTGATGCCTTAAGTACACACAGGGCGTTTTAGGGTTGATGGAAAGTTAAAAAAAACTAAAGCAAAAACTAGATTAGATCGTAGGTAAGAAGAGAAACAAGACAAAAGAGCGTTAAGTTCACACTTATATACCCTGGAGCAGTGAGAGCACCACATACAATTAACAATTTCCATCATTCCAAGAGGCCGCCGCCGCTTTGTGCAACTCGTACACAATATCCAAACTACAGTTCAGCTCTAATGTTTTGCTGTAGCTGGCTTTTTTCATTTTTTTCTACTTCTTCTAAATAATATTTTTTTGAAGTTACTTAAGGTTACTAAACTGAAACTGAAATGGAAACTGAAACTGAAGCACAGGCAACAAAGCTAAAAGACAATCCAACAAACCGTAAGACAACAGATAGATGCGAGTACATCGTAGATTTAATATCAAATTCAGATCATGTTGCAGCAACATTATCCAATTTTGCCATTATTCAGAGTACCTTTTTGTTGGGCACCAGCAAACGAAACAATTCGGTTTGGATTTTTCTTTGTTTTCAGTTCAAAATGAATGCAAATGAATGAACGAATTTGCTGTGGCTGCTGGTGCTGCTGTTGATTAGAATAAATTCATTGCTCCACGCTCTGTTTGCCACCGAAATGCAATGCTGCCGCTCAAGGACACATTAAATGCATGCATGCATCCATCTCTTGTCCACAAAACTTCATTCGATATCTGGGCTGGGGATAGCAGGTCTTTTCGACGACTTCGACTTCTTCTTCATCTTCGACAGCGGCATCTTCCGAGTCTTTGGCCATTGTTGCTGCTACATGTTGTAAGCGCGCTTGGCTGACTGTCGGCAGCTTGGATGCCGCCATGCAATTGGGCTGGGTAGTTCGGGTGGGTTTCTAATGTTCTATTGTTCGAATGTTGTCTTTGTTGCCGACAACATTTTCATTGAATGTAATCCCATTGTTGCTGATGCCGTTGCCGTTGCCGCTGCTGTTGCTGATGTAACCTTGTTTTAATTGTTCTTTGTTTTGGATTTTTCCAGCAGCAGAATTTGTTGTGTACACGTTCAGAGTACATACGAGTACATCTCACAATATTGAGTTACCAAATTGTAACAACGATGATTGTTTTTTTCGTTTTTGTTTTTGTTAGATTGCCTTACCGAAAATTTGTTAGATAAGATATCATATGCCATGAAAATGGCGCAATAATTTACTCAAGAATAGCTAAAATTTCTTGAAAACAAGTGAATTTATCTAAATTTAAAAAGGGACAGCGATCGTATTTACAATGAGGGAAGACATGTTCGTATTTTATTGACAAGCTCATCTTAGAACTAACTCAGCTTTATATTCAAAATTTCGATTGAAAAAATTAAATCTGCTAATAGCATTTTCAGCATACTGCAATCGATCTTAGGCCAATTGCTAATGATAGATCCCATACACATTTGACCCCAAAAATTGAGCATAGCTAGATTTCGTCTATAGTCTGGAAAGACTATAACATGAATTATGACGGTAATAGAGGAGTTGCGTTGAAAATGTTTTTGAAGTGGGTTTTTGGACTGATTTGGATGGAATTCAAATTTTTGTTATTTATCATGATTTCTCTGCCCCACGATGACCGTCTTCAGAAGGCTTTGCAGCGAATTTTCTACTAAGCACCAAATGGCATAAAACTAACAAGGTTCTGACAACGGATTAAAAAAGAATATACGTGTGAGCGAGATCCTGACAGGATGGTGGACTCGTTAGGTTCACAAAGACGGGGTCTTGTGAGAAGCCTGTGTAGTGTTGTTGCATGAAAATGCAATGAACGAAAACACAAAGCAACGTAAGTAAATAGCGTTTTCTTACGTGATGGTTGATGGTTAAAAAAACACTGACGGTTTCGATATTTGATATTTATTATTTATTGTTTGTGGACACGGTGGTCTTTGGAAAAACACTTGCAGTTTTTGCGAAACAGAAATGTAAAGTGAAATAGCATAAAAACGAAGTTGGCCGCAATCCTGTCCATCCAGTGTCAGGGATGACACTTAATCATTGAGATCGATCAAGTCCAAATCGTTGTCATAATCGACAGGACCGGATCAATCCTCAACAACGTGTATTGGCGTTTACGTATGGAGTTCATTTAAATTCTACTATAAATATCTGAATACAATAAAAATCATAACTCAACTTAAATGCCAGAAATAAGTCTAAACTTAAAACTCACTTTAGGGTTAATTTCGCACTTTTTCCGAATTGGTGCTAAACTGTCCGACAAAACTGAATTTTAGGGGGGTGTTGTGAATGGAAAAAAATATTTTACGTAAAATTCCACTATAAGTCACCGAACAAAAGAAAGCTGTAGATATAATAAATATGAATAAAATATAAATACCAATTTAGGTTTTTAACCCTAGGGGATCTGGCCAGGTCAAATTTGACTTTGAAAAGTTATAACTTTTTTGGGCAAAAAATTTAAAGGCGACTTTCATGAATCCCGAATATATTATCCCGAATTTCAGAAGTCAATGATCGTTTTCAATCTATTACACATAGTCGTGAAAAGAAATAACCACTTTATAGGACATTTTCTACTAAATTTCCTGCTGTGGCCTAACTGCACTACATTGCGTACTTAGTGGTACAAAAGTCATTGAGAATCCTAGAGCTAAGAGGAACTTATTTATTAAATTTTCCTTTAGTTCTTTGTAATAATATAGCTTTATCAAACAATGTCCATCATACGCCAAACTTTCAAAATATTCTTTTTTACCCCTTCGATTAGAATTCGTTGTCAGAATCTTTATATTTTCATTTTGTTCTACAGTGTAATTTATCCAAACGTATAAGAACCACAACAACCAGTAACATTTTATGGTTTTTAATATTTACTTTTTCAATTAAATCATTTTTAAAAATATGAATTATAAAGAATTATTTTATTTTACACGACATATACATCGAAATTAATTATTTTAGCTGCATTGGTTTGGTTGGTACCCTTTTCATCCCCCGTTTTCGCCTAAAAGTATAAATTTCGAAAAAATCCTAATTGTTGAACGTCTACACAGTCAGAGGAATGCCCATTATAGATGCAGCCACTGCAGGCTGCATCTATATCCCATTATATCCCATTTCCACCTTTTCACACTAAAATTACGAATATCGAAATATCTTTTATATTCGCTTTCCTAAACCCAAATTGTTGAACGTTTACATAGTCAGGGGAATACACACACCGAATGTTTACTGAATTCTTACTGTACTAAATGTACGAAAATCGAAATGTATCTTATTTATAAATATTTAAATTTTAATTATTAGTTTTTGTGTTGTTTGATTAGTGATCGATTGATAGATTTTCTATGAGTTTTGAATGTAATAAATTCGAAATACAGCTTTTTCCCCACGAACTTATAGACAACCACCCACAACAACAATGAGTTTGTATGTTGAGCTTGTTACATCTAATTTTTAAATTTTTAGAATTTTAATTTTTTATGAAGTTTTTTTTTATTTTTTAATTTTCTAATTTTCTAATTTTTTAATTTTTTAATTTTTTAATTTTTTAATTTTTTAATTTTTTAATTTTTTAATTTTTTAATTTTTTAATTTTTTAATTTTTTAATTTTTTAATTTTTTAATTTTTTAATTTTTTAATTTTTTAATTTTTTAATTTTTTAAAATTTAAAAATTTAAATTTTTTAATTATCAAATTTTCGAATGTTTTAAATTTTTTAATTTCTAAATTTTTAATTATGAATTTTTTAATTTTTTAAATTTTTAAGCTTTTAAATTTATTTTTTTAATTTTGAATGAAAAAATATTTTTATTTTTAATTTCTTAATTCTTTAATATTAAAATTTCCTAACTTCTCGATTTTTTAATTTCTCTAGTTCTTAATGTTTTAATTTTTATACCCTCCACCTCCAGGATGGGGGTATACTAACTTTGTCATTCCGTTTGTAACACCTTGAAATATCGACCTGAGACCCTATAAAGTATATATATTCTTGATCGTCATAAAATTCTAAGACGATCTAGCCATGTCCGTCCGTCCGTCTGTCCGTCTGTTGAAAGCACGCTTGCATCTAAACGAAAGGAGCTAGAACGTTCAAAATTTCCATAAATGCGTCTTATAGTCGTAGATCGGTTGGGGTTGAAACGGGGCGAAATCGGCCCAAAGGGAAAAATTTTTCCCTCACAAGGACTAAAAATACCCATAATAATCCCTAATATTTTAGCATGTTTTTTGAATATGTCTGTTTATATTGACTTGATATTTGGTATGCGCATTCCCCTTGTAGCAAAAACGTGCACCATAAAGTGATTCTTATTTGTGGGGGTGAAATGGGGCAAAAAAGGGATAAAAATGGAACATATTAAACGATAACAGCTAGAAACACGAAATTCGGTGTGTACATTCTTCTAATTGAGCAGATACATAATATAAAAGTATTTTTTCCAAATTCGTACTTTTAAGGGGTAAAATGGGACTAGAGGGATAAAAATGGTACCAACCAAACTGCTGTACCTAGAATAATGAAATTCGGTGTATACGTTCCTCTGTTTGCATAGACAAGTAAAATACACGGATTTTTCAAAATTTGTACTTTTTGGGGTTAAAATGAAAAAATGGAATAAAAATAGTACCAACCAAATGACCGAAGCTAGAGTCATGAAATTCGGAGTATACATTCCTCTGACTGTGTAGACACGGAAAATAAACAGATTTTTCAAAATTTGTACTTTTTGGGGTCAACATAGAAAAAGGGGATAAAAATAGTACCAACCAGATGACCAGAGATAGAGTCATGAAATTCTGAGTATAAATTCCTTTGACTACGTAGACATGACAAATAAAAGGTTTTTTTTCAAATTCATACTTTCAAGGTATACAATGGGTACGGAGGGATGAAAATGGTATCAACCAAACGGCTACACCAATGAAATTCGGTGTATACATTCATCTGATTACGTAGACACTTAAAATAAACAGATTTTTCGAAATTCGTACTTTCTGGGGTTAAAATGAAAAAAGGGGATAAAAATTGTACCAATCAAATGATCGCAGCTAGAGTCATGAAATTCGGAGTATACATTCCTCTGACTGCGTAGACACGGAAAATAGACGAATTTTTCGAAATTCGTACTTTTTGGGGTTAAAATTGAAAAAGATGATAAAAATAGTACCAACCAAATGACCGCAGCTAGAGTCATGAAATTCGGAGTATACATTCCTCTGCTGCATAGACACGCAAAATAAAAAGTTTTTTCCAAATTCGTACTTTTTCTTTTACGGCAAAAATTGGTTGAATCATGAAGTTAGGTTATTTTGCACTATGTACGTCTGATAATGGATTTTCAAAATTTGTAGTTTGAAATAAAAATAGAATGGAAATACAACCAGCTGTAACACCCACTATCTACCAATATTTATGGTATTTAAGCTTTTAGAAAATATAAATATAAGAATTGACGTATTGGTAGCCTTGCCTTGCGTGGTTTATAAAATTATTTTTTCAATATTTGTTTTGGTTTGGCTATATTAAAAAATTTATATTTGCCTGTAATTTTACTTCACTTCTACGAAAACCGACAACCTCTGTGGAATGCAATCCATGGTGGAGGGTATATAAAGTTCGGCCCCGCCGAACATAACGCCGTTTTTACTTGTTTAATATAGTATTTATTGTTTATTCGTACTTTATCTTTAAATTTGATTCTAATAATTAGGAACAAACAAATTATTCCAAATACAATTATTTTTCGCACAACAGAATTTTCAAAATTTAAATTAAATATTCAAAAATAAAAAATATTTAAATTTGTGATTCTTTTAATTTTCATAATTTTTGAATAGTTTATTTATGAATACATAAAAAATATAAAATTAATTAATAAAAATATATCATTATTATAATCATTTTTTTATTTATTTTAATTAACACTTAATTCCGCCTTAACTAATCGATGATTTTCTTTTCGTTTCAGGTAAATACAATTGATCACGCTATAAATATTCTCTGGTAAGAATTATGACAGTTGCATTACGACTCGCAACATATTGTGATCGACGATTGAGTTCAATTATTAGTTGTTCTGAACCAAACCTTACCGAACACGCATCGTACTTTGAGGGTAATTGTTCTCAGTCGTCTGCAACATATCCATACTTATTTACAATAGTTTATTTTCGAGTTAGGGAATTATTTATTTAGCAATTTTTGAGAAAAAATTTACGGGTTCTAAGGTATCTAAGTATTATAGTGCAGACATGGGGTCAATTCACCCCTGCAATGACAAACCTATGTAAAAGGGATCGGTTCCCTTCATATATTTGGATTAAAACTAGGACAGGGGACTATTCCGAGTTAATGAAATGTTCTCATATAGTCTCAATATAGTTATATTTTTGCTTTTCTGTTTTAGATTTTATTGGGTATTGCCAACACCACTTTTGCATCTTCTGATTCAGTGCCCCAAAATCTACGCAATTAATACTTTTCCATCCGCATATCTTACGCTATTATTAAATGACTTTTTATCTACTTTTGCCAACTGGACTTAATCAATTTGCCATGTTAACCATTCTTGATTATATACCATACGCGTTATATTAATTAGCTTACTTTAGAACGTTATGGGAAAATGTCTTCTCGATTGTGAAGGCTACAACGAAGTGGAAGTTTAAAATTTAAACTCAATATTCCATTCCATCCAAAAGATTGGCTATTGATCAATGGCTGCTAATTAATCGACACCAATTCATGGCAGAGCTTATTTATGTCGTGTTTGATCATCAATCTCATTTTTTACTTTTCTTGTTTATTTTCAAAGGGAAAGAGTTGACTGTTGTTGCTGTCAAGGTAGATTAAATTGAGAAAGAGATTGTTTTAATCGAGATTGTTTAACAACATGTTATTGAACTGATTTTCACAATTTTCGTTAAATAAACCGTATAATTAAACAACAGTAACAACAATTTCACCTTCCCTTTCACATAAACCGAATATATGTATATTCACTATATATTTATATACTCACATATGTATACATACATACTTACATCCATATGTATGTACATCTCCATATGAAACTTTGTTGTATACAATTAAAAAGCACTGACTTTTTGTTCGGGCTTATCTTAAAGTGGCAATGCATTGAACAGCAAAATCCCGCTGAAATTGAAATTTTTCAAAACCAAGATTTGTTAAGACGAAACCAAAAAAAACGTTCATATTTTTGTTGTGTTTGAAAATAACCCCCGAAAGCAACCAGCCAAAGGTTGATAACACATTTTCCGTTGCTCAAGAAAACCATCCGACCCACCAGCCAAGCCAACCAACCAAAATGTACGGAATGTAATGGACAAAGAGCAAAACGTTTCTATGCAAATCAAGTGAAATTCAAATGGCTTCATAGTCGTACTTGTCGTAGACACACGAACGGACGGACGGTTAAACATGGAGTGCTGATTATCTCTGAACTTGCAATTAAATATATGTTGTGGTAGCTGGAATAACCAAAAAATAACAACAAAAGATGGTTGGATAAAGTATGTGCCGGGATATCACACAATTTGCTGCACAACAAAAACCAAAAGAGTGAAATGAAAAATTAGAGTATTTTGTATATTAATCTGTTATTGTGTTTCTTTTTGTCTTTCTTTTGTATTTATGTTTTATTTTTTCTCTGCTTTTTCCAAACACTGCTGCTGATGATGATGAGAAATGAACTTTCATGAAGAATAATTAAAATCGTACAAAAATATTGTGTTTACACACAAATTACAGCAAATGCGGGTTTGTTGATTTTTTGACAGCAGCAGTCACTGACTTTTTGTTTGTCTGTATGCCCTATACATATGTATAAAGTTTGTTGTTGGGTTTGTAATAGCTCCCAATTTTTTTAGCAGAACACAATCAGTGCTGTATATGAGGGAGCTGGCAGTAAATGAATTAGGTCGTTTTTACTGGGATACCAGATCTCCAAGATATGGTTCCTGCGACAATGGAATGTAAATATTTTATTTTTGTCAAATACTATCTCTTAGTTGGCTACATTAAAATTGTCCGGTCCGGTTTTTATTTAGTTTTTGTAAAATGCGAGCAACTTCAGACTTTCAAATAATAAATATACACGAAAAGGGCATTGTGTTAGGCCGGGCCGAATCCTATATACCTTCCATCGTGGAGTGCATCCACAGTATTACGGACAGACTGCCGACTTTACGTAGAAGTGAACATATTAGGAAAATTTTTATATTTTATGAAAACCATTTATTTGCATCTACCCAGTCAGAAAAATGTATACATCGCTGCAACCATTTTTATTCATTTTCTTACAGTTTTCTCCTAAATGTACAAATTCACAGCCAGAGGAATGCATACACCGAATATTATGATTCTAGCTGCAGCCGGTTGGCCGATACTAATTTTATCCATTTTACGCATTTTCACTCTAAAAGCACAAATATCGAACTACCTTATCTTACCCTTAAAAGTACTTATTTCGGAAAATCCCTTTATTCTGTGTATGTACGTAGAGGGATTTGAACGCAGAATTTCTTGTTTGTAGCTATTGTCGTTTAATTGATCCCTTTTCCTCATTTGTACTATAAAATTGCGAATGGATAAATTTATTTTTCGCGTCCTCGCGAAAATCGTAATTTTAAAAAATTTTATTTAAATGGGAAATCCTTTCTCAAATTACATAACAAAATATTTTGTTTATTTTCTTAATAACCTGTTTGTAGAAAATCTATTTAAAGTACATACACTCAGAAAAATAGCGTTCTTAAATCTGAGTAAAATCCATACTCCAATTTAATTTAACAATTTTACTCCAGATTAGGTAAAATTTCCTTACGAGAAGGAAAGTTAAATAGATATGAGTACATTTTCCTTATGTCAAAGCCAGAAAAAATAGTACATATACTCAAAATTGTGTAGTAAATTTACTTAAAAACTATTTTTTGGATCTACTAAAAACTTCTTACAATTAAGTAAATTCATACTTGTGCGGAAGAAAATTTACTAGCGTTTAAGAAAGAAAATAATGCATAATTTTTTGTATGGAAAAATTCAAGTTAGGATGTTTTTACCAAAAAATGTGTTTATTACTTCAAATAAATGTAATTAAATTTATGCCATGTTCCTCATACATTCAAGTATAAATGAACTTATAAAAAATAATTCAGAGTGTTTAGAAAAATACATGAATAGTAGTCTAAGAAGCAATTCTCGTTCGTTAGCCGAGACTTTCTTCATAAGTAATTCAAATATTACTCTAAACAATCACTGCGAACGCGCCTACCTAGCCTCCGCAGCAGTAATGGTGAAATATCTCAACTCTTTATGGTATAAGTAAGATGAAACGTTTGAGAACTATACCATGTTGTCATTTTTCATATAAGTGTTGCATACTCTGAAGCGAACAAATTTATTTCAATTATCAAGTATAGTCGTAGTCAGGCTGAGTACAAACTTACTTGAATTAAGGAAAAAAATTCCGAAAATTTTCCTCAAATTTACTTTTTTTCACTGAACCAACACTCAGGGGATGTCCCCTATAAATGCAGTGCATTGCGTTGGTAGAAGGAAGATAAGGTATTGGAAGGAGGAAAGAGGGAGTAGTGTCTGTTGACGTCAGTTTTGAATTTCTGAATGTCGTAATTGGAGGGAAAGATATTTGCCGGAAGTCGATTCCACATACGGATAGTACGGGCGAAGAACGAATTTATTCTGTAATGTGTAGTGCGGCCGGTTGTCCAATCGACAACAAATGGGTGAGCGTTCCTGGAGAGTCGCGTATCTCTACCGAACGTTCTCACGGGCGGTATAAGATCACGGATTTCCGAAGAACAAACACCATGAAAGTATCGATAGAACAATGACACACAACCAACATTACGACGGTGCTAATTTAATTTACTTAGTTTGAGTAACAATTTACTTGGAAAAAAATCGGAAAATTTTCTCAGTTTGAGTATAAATTTACTTGATTTGAGTAAAATTTCTTAAAAATGTTCCTCAGATTAAGTAAAGATTTACTTGATTTGAAGAAAAATTTTCCTCAGTTTGAGTAAATTTTACTTGCTTTGAGGAAAAGTTGAACTGGGATCAAGTTCAAAGCATGTCTTATTTTCAAGGAAAAGTTTGTACTTGATGTGAAAATATTTTGCCTTAGCGCTATACGAAGTTCAATTTTCCTCAGTTTTAGTACTTATTTACTTAATCTGTGGCATACTTTTTTCTGAGTGTACCGTCTAGAAGTACATGCCTGAATCATTTTAACCAAAAATTTGATCAAAATGACACATGATTTTTTTAAATTCACTTACTTCAACGCTAAGGGTCATAACCTCTACCATTATCCATACATTTTCCTTAGGCCTTGTTTTCTTCGTTGGGATCCCACCTATTAAAAATAAACAAAATATTCAGTTATCTACTTTGTAAACGGATATTTCACTTAAAATATAATAATTCATGATTTTTTTAAATCTTTTGCGACAGACGTTGTTTTTTTTCGTTAAAATTTTTGCTAAAAAAAATAAAGCTAAATATTTTTTATACCCTCCATCTACGGATGGAAAGCACGATGGCGGTCGAACGAAGGTTCCAGCTAGGAGGTTCAAATTTCCCTAAATGTGTCTTATGGTTGCAGATCGAAAGAAAATGGGCGAAATCGGCCAAGAGGGAAAAAATGTTCCCTAACATATATACGTAAAATAGAGGTATTTTTCAAAATTCGTACTTTTAAGGGGATGCAATTGGAAAAGAGGGATACAAATGGTACCTACCAAACCGCTGCAGTTAAAATCATGAAATTCGGTGTGTACTTTCATCTGGCTGTGAAGATGCAAAATAAAAAGTATTTTTTCGAAATTTGTACTTTTAGCCGGAAAATGGGGCAAATGGGGATAAAAATGGTACCAACCAATCGGCTGCATCTATAATAAAGAACTTCGGAGTGTACACTTCCCTGACTGCCGTGACGCAAAGGAGATCTTTCGATATTCGTAGCATCAGGACCTAAATGGAATTAAATTCGGCGACAATCAAACGGTTGTAGCTAGAATCATGATATTTAGTATTTGCATTCGCCTATGTACGTAGACGCGGAAAATAAGAGGTAAAATTTTTTCTAAATTCGTACTTTTAGGGTTAAACATGAAAAAAAAGAAATGACTGGTACCAAGCAAACGACAGTAAATGGAATCAAAAAATTACAAATGGGGAATTTCTGGCTTGAGGAAAATTGTTTCGGCCTAATAATATTTAGGGTACATTTTTGAAGATTTCTGACTAATAATTATATTATTTTTATTTATATTTATAATTATATTATATTTATAATACAGTCGAACTTCCATATAGCGAATCTCAAGGGGACCAAAAAAAAAATCGTTATATAGAAAATTCGTAATATAGAATTATTTTAAAAAATTTTTAATTTTATTGTACCTAAAAACACCACCAAAATCAGTTAAGAAATACCATCGGACTTAATCTTGTGTAACTCGAGAAAAAGCACTGAGAGCGGTGGCACATCTATACGGTTTATTTGTCTATGATGTGAATCTCACACACAAAAACAAATAAAAAATGAAAATATGTGTGTGTATGGTGAGAGTGAAAAATGTGTTTATGCAAAACTCGTTATACGGAGATCAAAAACGCATGAGCAATCGAGTTACGTGCGTAGAAAAAATTCGTAGTAAAGAAATATTCGCTATAAGGAAACTCGTTATAAGGAGATCAAAACATACTGAAAATTTAACGAAATTGCAGTGTTCTGGAAATAAATTCGTTATATAGAGAACTTCGTTGTACGGAAGTTCGTAATAGAGAAGTTCGACTGTATTTTATATTATATTTATTAATATTATTGTAATAAAGAATCATATTTTTCCTAATATGGTAGTGCACTTCTATGTAATGTCGGCAGCCTCTAATCAACCGATAATATGTGGAATACACTCTGTGGTGGAGTGTATATAAGATTCGGTCAGGCCGAACTTAACGCCTTTTTACTTCTTTCTATTTGTATGGCTTTTTGTGTTTTTTACTTTTTTAATTTTTTAGGAGATTGTTTCTAAACCACCGTTTCCATGTGAAATTATCATCATTTGTAGCTATCAACATATAAATGGATGTGAGCTGACCTATATTCAAAAAATTATAGTACAAATATTAAAGGTACCTCCAACTAAACTTGGAATTTTAGTAAAAAACTAAAACAAAAATATTCATAATATTTTGTATTATTTGTAATATTTTGTTGCCAAATTATGGAATTTTTCTCTAGAAGCTTTTCATTAAATAGGCCATTTTTCTTTATTTATGCAATATTTTTCATCGATTTATATGTTATATGATTTATTTTCATTTACTATCAATCAATTTTTGCCCACTGTATCGAATCAATTAGAATATTTGTAGCTCACGTGCCCAGATGTTTCTATTTCAAAATGTAGACAAAATAGTGAAATTATCTCTGACGATAGGTAAAAATTATTTATTGTTATATTTTTCGATTTAGAAGGCAAAAATTCGTTGAAATGTGGACGGAGCTTTATTACAAAAAGGTTGTAAAAGAGAAATTTTGCTAATTCAGGAACGTGTTCTATTTTTCTAGTGAGAATTGTGGTTTTAAATATACGCAGTTGTTTATATCCTTTGTGCAATTGTTTGTATTATTTATTACTACTTCCCTACATTCGCATTTACGACCATTTATATTTTTTGTTGATTTCCGTCAATGTCCTCACATCCTTAGCCTAATATCCCGTCACCGACCATTACAGCTGAATATCAAGTGTTCTACGGCACATAAGCATAATTTTTCGGAGTTTTCTCTTACAAAATGACTACAACAACAAGTGACTTTCATTACTTTTCCGACAGAAAAATAATTTAAAAAAAAAACACAAGAGCGACGAAGAAAACAAAACAAACGAAAACGAAATGTTTCTTCTCACAAGACCGGAAAAAACATTACTTTCAAATTTATTTGATTTGCTCTATGAAGTCAAGTACAGGCGACTGAGCTGAGTTGAGCTGAAGTCAGCAGCATTAAATTCAAATAAAAGTGTAACAGTCACACTTCATTGTTGCAGTAGTTTCCCATTCAAGTGTCTTCTTCTACTTCTGCTTGAATGCCGTAACATTCTTGTTTTTTCCTTCATTCTGCAGAGCAGGGCAACCATTGGTGGCACTGACTCGTGATGGAGTCGGGACAAATGTTGGATTTAAAGATTTCTTAGAACCTTGAGAATGTGAACTGAAGATTTAAATTCCGAAAATTCCCCAGGGTTTGACATTTTTTCATAATCAATTTTTATTATAGCTTCATATTGTAATTTATTAATCTCGAAAAAATGTTTAGAAAAAATCCCAAACCTTTCACTGGGGAATTCCATACATAATCGGAATTTTGCGCCCTTCCCAAATCGAATAAAGCTTGGTTCTCATCCTCACCTCAAGGTTTCCCAGCCCTGACAAATGGTTGATATTGTCTTCAATGGCCGTTGACCGGTAGTCAAACGAGCCACGTACAATTTGTTCTGAACTTTTTTTTTGTTTGTGCGACGTTGACTATTTATGGCTCAAACCACAACAACGACAGCAACAACATCAACAGATTGTAACTGATAACGATGGTGTTACATTGCTCGGTGTTCTTCAATGTGGTTGTTGATGTTGTTGGCACATCATCTTAGGGTTTCAAGTAGCAGCGGCAACAACAATTGTAACAATAATACTAACAACATTATTGCGAAGAGCCGGCGGCAACAGCAGCAGCAACAGCAAAGCCAAACAAAAGTAAAATGAATAAATTCGTGTGTTGTCTGTAGGTAGTCTCTATACAACAACGTAAATATGGATGTTGTTGTTGCTGTCGGACTGGCTGAACGTAGTACCTGAGCAACCATGTGGAACAAACGAGATTTTTCAAATCTTTTGGAGCACATCCACATGCACATTTTTGAAATAATCCAGCACCACTGCTACTACTACTCCTCAATCTTGACATAATGATGAATTTCTTATGAAAATATGTACATTAGAGTGCCTTAACGACAAAAAAAAACGAGTGCAAATGAACATTTAGTTTTGAGTAGAAAGTCCAAAGTTTGCGGTTTGTTCGAATAAACATATAATTTCACGTAGCACCATTACAAAATATTTCCTCCCTTTGCACATTCATATAATGAATCAACATAGGAGGAAACCTTGTGATCCTTACATTTTAAGTATAGGATGTGTTCGGCAATATTACTTGAAAAACTTTAAGGAACATTTTTGTGGAACATTTTAACTCTCTAGCTCCCAAACAGAGGGATCTTTTGGACCCTCTTGTGCAAAAAGTTAAAAAAGAAAATTTTAATAAATAATTTCTTTTTTAAATACCCATTGATGATACTGATATTTTATTTCTAAATATATTATATCTACAGCTTTCTCTTGTTCGGTGACTTATAGTGAAATTTGACGTAGAATAGTTTTCCTATTCACATCACCCCACTACAATTCCGTTTTGTGGGACAATTTAGCAGTAATTCGGAAAAGGTACGAAATTAACCTTAAAATTAATTTTAAGTTGTGACTTATTTCTAGCATTTATTTTAGCATTTAAGTTGAGTTTTGGTGTATTAAGAGTCTCATAGTAGAATTTAATGGCAAACATTTTTGTGGAACATTTTAATCCTCTAACTCCTAAATATAAGGGTCTCTTGGACCCTTTTGTGCAAAAGGTTAAAAAGGCCCCAATTAATAAATAATTTCTTATTTAAATACCCAAATTGGTATTGCTATTTTAATATATATATTATATCTACAACTTTTTCTTGATCGGCGACATATAGTGCAATTTCACGTAGAACACTTTTTCCATTTACATCACGCCCCTAAAATTCAGTTTTTTGGGACAATTTAGCAGTAATTCGGAAAAAGTACGAAATTAACCCTATTTTTTTAAAGTTTTGACTTACATCTGGCATATAAGTTGAGCTTTTAATTTTGCTGTATTCAGACATTCATAGTAGAATTTTATGGCAAATGTTTTTCTAGAACATTTTGATGCGTTAAACCCCTGTTTCAGAGTGTTTTTATCCCCGTTACACAAAAGGGACCAAAAAGACCCCTATATTTGTGAGAAAAATTGTGAAAATTTTTCTATATAAGAAAAATTGTGAAAACTTTTCTATATAAGAAAATTTATGAAAATTTTTCTATATAAGAAAATTTATGAAAATTTTTCTATATAAGAAAATTTGTGAAAAATTTTCTGTATAAGAAAATATCTGAAAAATTTTCTATATAAGAAAATTTATAAAAAAAAATTGTGAAATTTTTTCTATAGAAGAAAATTTGTGAAAATTTTTCTATATAAGACAATTTTTGAAAAATTTTCTATAAAAGAAAATTTGTGAACAATTTTCTATATAAGAAAATTTGTGAACAATTTTCTCAATAGTCACATGAGGGTTCCCTGAACCCCATATTTTGCTTATTGACTTAGCCACCGAGATGAAAATGAGCTTCATCTGCAAATACGAGAATTTTCCACGTAAATTTCTCACAGTTTGCCTTAAAGACTCACTATATTGGAAGTATGTTTTTGATATTTCCCAATTTTGCAAATGTCAAAAATAAACCTGAAATTAAAAATAAAAACTAGTAAATCAAAAAAAAAATTTTTTTCAAATCCATGCTTTATGCAAGCAGAATTCTATTGGGCCTAGAAATTCTTTTTTAGTTATCTTTTGTAGAAGGAAAAATTACTGCAAAATTTCAGTTTTTTATCTGCCATAGAACGGCATATATTCGAAAATGGGTTTTAACTTCGTATGGGAGGTGCCACGCCCACATTTCCATTACCGCCCATTTTTGTCACAACTACGCACATTAATGCTAGATGCACTTACACAAAATTACAGTAGGTGTAATTTTGGTTTTAACTTCATATGGGAGGTGCCACGCCCACTTTTGCATTACCGCCCATTTTAGGCGCAACTACGCACATTGATGCTAGATGCACTTACACAAAATTTGAGCACTCTAGGTGTCATAGAACTGACAATATTCAATAATAGGTTTTAACTTCGTATGGGAGGTGCCACGCCCACTTTTCCAATACCGCCCATTTTTGGCACAACTATGCGAATTGATGCTAGATGCACTTACACAAAATTTCAGCACTCTAGGTGTCATAGAACTGACAATATTCAATAATAGGTTTTAACTTCGTATGGGAGGTGCCACGCCCACTTTTCCAATACCGCCCCTTTTTGGCACAACTATGCGAATTGATGCTAGATGCACTTACACAAAATTTCAGCACTCTAGGTGTCATAGAACTGACAATATTCAATAATAGGTTTTAACTTCGTATGGGAGGTTCCACGCCCACTTTTCCAATACCGCCCATTTTTGGCACAACTATGCACATTGATGCTAGATGCACTTACACAAAATTACAGCACTCTAGGTGTCATAGAACTGACAATATTCGATAATAGGTTTTAACTTCGTATGGGAGGTACCACGCCCACTTTTCCAATACCGCCCCTTTTTGGCACAACTATGCATATTGATGGTATATGCACTTACACAAAATTTCAGCACTCTAGGTGTCATAGAACTGACAATATTCAATAATAGGTTTTAACTTCGTATGGGAGGTGCCACGCCCCTTTGTCCAATTGGTCAAATTTTTCCATTTCCTTGTATTGTCATCGAAAATGATTAAGTGTGCAAAATTTGAGCAAAAGTGGTTGAGAAAAAAGCTTTCAAAAATTGATTTCAAATTTTGTGGCACACAAACATATATAGAAAGTAACCTTATATAAAGCATGGAATTAATGTTATTCTACCTTTCAAAGTCAAAGTAGTCGGTAATTCAAATATAAAACGTTAAATGTGAACTTCATTCGATATGTTGTTTTTTTTTATTATCTTACCATTTATTTATTATGCACCACCTTTTTATCTGGAGACACTCTAATGTCCATGCGTGTATTTGGCTACTGCGTGTATGTATCTATTGATAGCGATTAACAGGAAAGAAAATTTCAAAATTTCAGCCAAAAGAATTTCATAGAAATTTATCTACGAAGCAATGCTTCATTTTAATCAAGATCCATTAATGTGGCATAACGCCAGCCGATCAACGGACACCTAGAGTCATGCGGCGTCATTGGTGTTTAAATATTTTTCTTAATTAATATAAATTATTTTAAATACTTGCACACACTATGGGGAGAAGAGAGAGAGTGCGTTTAAAAAATGTTTAAATTATTTTATTTTCACTCCTCCTTTGGCAGCAATAAATAGCAATAAAATCAGTGGCAACAGCAAAACAAAAATAAAATTTGTATAAACGAAGCAAAAAAAGATCGATGGAAACAAATATGAAATTTACCAACATTTGTTCGGTAAATAACCACGAGGATACCTACATAAAAACGAGTATTCAATGTTTATAGTAGGTCAACGGCGATCAAGAGTCATACTACGGATGTGCTAGATTGTCGTAGAATTTTATGATTATCAAGAATATATTTTATAGGGTCTCAGGTGTCACAAACAGAATGACAAACTTAGTATACCTGTGGAGGTGGTGCTCAAACTACGGTACCAAACCGTTGATTTTTGTAGGTGCAGATTAGGGCTGATTTTAATCCAAATACGTCAATTTTGCTTATTAACATAGCCAATAAGCCGGAAATGGAACATCTCGCAGAACAAAATTTTGGTTTGTAGGCATTGTTTGGACAAGGTCTGACAAACTAATATACATGGCCAAATTATGAATTGACAAACAAATAGTTTGAAGTGGCACACCCCCCTATTGCAAAAACTCATTTAAAGTGTTTCAAACGTCCTTTGCAAAAGATAAATACGCCCCTCATACCGTAGTGCAGTAGAACACAGAAAAAAAGTTCCACTTGGTTTCCTATTGAACGTTGCGATAGGCTATTCTAGTGGTTGGAAGGTAAATTAACCAAAGTGGCATTTGGAAAAAACGGTGGCCTTTTTTTCGATAGGCTACTCTGGCTACTGGAGGAATGACAGTGTTGCAAATATTTAAATAAATTAACTCTATGGAAAAAACTCAATCACACTCGCCCCCACCCAAATAGCACTGAGCCTACTCTATGGGCCGCAGGCGACAAAAACAATCTCTCTATTTTTTTGTGGGGCGAATTTCCATTCTGCTACACTTGATAAAGATTTTCGCAACAAAAGCATTCGTTCACTGGCTTTTTGTGTTCGGCACTTTTATTTAAATTTATGGCGCTCGCGAATTGTGCGCGTTTGTTGTTCAACATTTATGTTGTTGTTTTTGCTTTATTTTAGATGCTGTTTTTCATCATAAATATTTCGTAATATTTTTCCTGTTGTTTACAAAATATTTTTTTTTAATAAAATGTTAACTAAAGTAATGCGAAAAAAGTAACACACAAAGAGCGGATATGGGGTTTGGTTGATTTGCTTTGCTTTGTCTCTCGTTAACATTTCGCAGTGCATCGCGAATGCAACCGCTTTCAATGGAATTCGAGTTTTTTTCTGTTGGTTTCTGTTGTTGTTGTGTGAAAAAATTATATAATAGCTGGAAATTGGAGAGATATGAAACAAAAGAGGTATCACATGTGAAATTGGAACGTGATGATACTGGAGTTGAAGTGAAAAAGATCAAAATCAGAATCTGAAGCTGTAGTGGTGGTTGTGCTTTATTGTGTACTTATCTATTATCACAGATAATATTGCAATCAATTTGCTATGCGGAACAGATGGCTTGATTAGTTAATGCTGATATCAGAATCTAATCAGAATTTTTTGAATTGACAGATTCATGTAGTTTTCGCTCACTATTTAATCCACCACTTTTCCGTTGGTTGCAATTCGATTACAAATAATAAAAATGTATATCTGGAAAATACAAATAACTTTTTTTAAATTAAAAATAAATAATTTTTAAGTATTTTAGTATTTTTTTCTTAATCTTGCTTTTCGTTAGGGATTTAATATATCAATAATTAATAACACAGTGCGACAAATTGCAGTTTAAACTCTGCAATTCAAGCACCACTATGGCGGTTCGTTAGTGTATCCAAAATGATGACGATTGCCTAAAGGACTTTTTTCCTGAGGTACCCGTTTTCGCGGGACGCCCTGGCGCGCTCCCAACACCAACTTTTGTTATCTTATGGTATTTTGTTTGTCATAACTCGAGAACGGCTGTCCCGATTTAGGTGAAATAAATGTTGAAAAATTAAGAATTATAATTCCTTTAATCTATTCCTATGCTCTTTCTCGATATTTTAAACAGTTTCGCAGATATAAATAAATTTATGAAAAAAAAAATTGCGTGACTGTTTCTGTTAATGTTCAGTCTGACTACATTGCGTATGAGTGATATTACCCTCAATAACCAGTAAGTATACGTTACCTAGACACACTACATTATTTTTCTGTCTCTAGAAATAGTATCATAACTAGGGTATCCAATTATTCCGACTTCTAAGATATTCGATTAATTGTTTATTCGAAAGCTAAGAATTTCCAATTAATCGAATAAACGCCTGAAGAGTTAATCATCAAATAATTGCTCAACTCATTAAAACATAATTAATATAGGTTAAATAGCTAGAACATTTTATTTTAATGTTAGTCACTACTTTTCCATATTTATTTGTAAATACATTTCGAAATAAAACAAGAGTTTGCGGGCATTCCTTTTCTATATGGTAATAAGCCTTGACATATTTTTCCGTTTTGAATTTTTTATGATTTTTAAAAACAAAAAATTTAAAATTTTTAGGGAATTTTTTTTCATAAATTTATTTATATCTGCGAAACTGTTTAAAATATCGAAATTAAAATTTTAGTATAAATTCAAAAGGCCGTTTTTTGTGTCAATTTATTTTGAAATCACCCTTAAGTAAATGTGCGCGGCTGATGACAACGTGGTAACAAAGCCACTCTATGCCAAAAATTCCACTGATGTCTTCGCATATCCTCATAGGATACGAAATACGTATATGGACAAAGTGTGTGGTTCTTCTACTTTCAATTTCCAAAGCACAAACATTTCCCTCATAAGAAGAAATTAGTGATCGATTTATTCGACAAAGAAACAGGTTTCATACATTTTGAAAGAGCTTTATTGTTTTTTGAATGACATTTTCACTAAGGTCATAATAAAATCGTAAATATATCGACGACAATTCATCCAGTGCATTGTACTCTAATATATTCAGAACATTTATAGCTCAGGCTTGAAAGACTATTTCTTTCTAGAAAATAAAGACAAAACAATATATTTATTGCCGAAGAAATGTAGAATTTTAAAAAAGAAGTAGAATTTAACAAAGAAATTAAAGAAAAGGCGGAAATATTTATGAAAAAATATTTTTTTTGAATATATTTATGGCTAAGTGTTTATAAATTTAAAAATTATTGTATATCCACAAAAATATATACACGGTTCAGATTTAGATATATCTCCCAGACAAATGTCGCTATCGATTTCAATTCTAGAGACCTCATATTGCAATGCATTTTCTTCAAATTTGCCAATGCACCTTATATTTCAACTGGAAACATCTATGCCGAAACTGAGTCATGTCGGTTCAGATTTAGATATAGCGCTCATACAAATTTCGCTCTTGTTTTAACTTTTTCCGCTCTAGAGGCCACATATTTTAATCAATTTTCTTTAAACTTGGCACAACACCTTATATTTCTAGCAGAGATGTCTGTGGTGAAAGTCTGAAAGGTGGTATCACTGTTCTAAGTTTTTATATAACCCCAATAAAAATGTCCTTTCGATTTTGCGCTCCAGAAAAAAAAATCACAAACTTTAACCGATTTCTCTTTTTTCACCGAATTTAATGGTAATGAGGTAGAAAGTGAAGGAGGGTATATAGCTTTTTCTCACTTTTTATGCACTTCACGAGAGTATTATGGCTTTGTGCATTTGTTTGTAACACCCAAAAAGAAACGAGATAGACACATTGTTAAATATACCGATCGACTTAGAATTACTTTTTGAGTCGATTTAGCAATGTCCGTCCGTCCGTCTGTCCATCTATTCTTGTAATCAAAGTCCAGGTCGCAATTATTGTTAGAACCAAATGAAACTTTGCACAGCGATGTTTTATGGGATAAGGACGAACGCTATTTAATTTGAAGAAAATCGGTTCAGATTTAGATATAGCTCCCATACAAATTTTGCTCCCGATTTTACTCGTTTCACGCTAGCTAACACATATTTTAAAAGAATTTCTTAAAATTTGGCAAAATATCTTATATTTGCACTAGAAACACCCATGGTGAAAATTGGTCAGATCGGTTCAGATTTATATATAGCTCCCATACAAATTTCGCTCCCAATTTGACTTTTTCCGCTTTAGAAACCACATATTTTATTAGATTGTCTTCAAAATTGGCAAAACATCTTATTTTTAAACTAGGAACACCTGTGGTGAAAATAGATCAGATCGGTTCAGATTTATATATAGCTCCCGTTCAAATTTCGCTCCCGATTTGACTTTTTCTGCTCTAGAAACCACATATTTTAACAGACCCTCTTCAAATTTGGCGAATTATCTTATATTTGTACTATAAAATCGGTTCAGATTTATATATAGCTCCCACACAAATTTCACTCCCGATTTCACTTTTTCCACTCTATAAACCACATCTTTTAACAGATCTTCTTCAAATCTTTAAAAATATTTTATATTTCAACTAGAAACACCCATGGGGTCAGATCGGATCAGATTTACATATAGCTCCCGTACAAATTTCTCTCCCGGATAGACTTTTTCCGCCTCAGAAATCACGAATTTTCACCGAATTTCTTCAAAGTGGCATTACACTTTATATAGGGTCCGCCATCTAACGTTTTTTTTTTGTTTTGGACTAGTATTTGTGGGGTGCCCTCAGCAGCCATTTGAATGAAATTATTTTCCATTATTAACCGGAAGGATTGTACTTTCAAATAAAAAAAAAATTTGAGAAAATATTCAGTAGTTTTTTATAGCATTTTCAAAAAAAAAAGTTATTTGGCGGACCCTATATTTGAACTGGCAGAACCTATTGTCAAAGTTAGTCACAGTATTCCATGTTTGGATATAGCCCCGATACAAATATTCTTTACGATTTGACAAATTGGACCAGGCCTATGCCTATGATTAGGAAACATGCAAAAATTCTTCCCGTTTTCACTTTTTTACCGAATTGAATTGTATTCGGATAGAAAGTGCCTTTAGCCATTCCTTACTTGTTTTCTTTTGCAGTTGAAAAAATTGAGTTGCTTCATAAAGCATAAAGTATTTTCTTTGAATATTTGTACTTTTAGGGAAAGCGAAGCGAAAGAGGATCATAACTTCTATATTTGTGTATAGATATTTCCAAAGAAATGATTTTCTTTCTTAGAATGTCAGATATTAAACAAGTAAAAAGGCGTTAAGTTCGGCCGGACCGAACCACGGAGGGCATTCCACAATCAGATGAATGTATACACCGAATTTCATGATTTCAACGACAGCGGTTTGTTTGATACAATTTTTATCCCACTTTTTAAATTGTAACCGCATTTAGAAAAATTATTTCAACGACAGCGGTTTGTTTGGTACAATATTTATCCCACTTTTTAAATTGTGTCCGCATTTCGAAAAATCCTTCTACTTTACGTGCCTACGCTCTTATAGGGATCTACACACCGATGATCATGATTCTAGCTGTTGTCGTATTATTGGTACCATTTTTATCCCTTTTCGTCCCAAAAATACGAATTTTGAAAAATCCCTCTATTTTACGTGTTTACGCAATTCGTGGAATGTCCCAACCGTATTTCATGATTCTAACTGTTGTCGTATCATTGATACCATTTTTATCCCTTTTAGTCTCATTTCGCCCGCTAAAACTTTTATTTACGTAGTGGTGCTTTCACGCTAGAAGAGGAATGTACGCAACACAAATTTCAAAAAAAAAATGCTTAAATAATATAAATATTTTCAGTCCTTGTTAGGGAATTATTTGTCCCACTGGGATGATTTCGCTCACTTTCAATCTCAACCAATCTACAACCAGTAGACACATTTACGGAAATATTTTTTTGTTTTTATGCGATTTTTTCGTGCCAAGAAAAAATATTTTTTAAATAATTTTTTTTTCGCTTTTTTAGACAAATGTTCCTTATAATTGACAAATTAATAAAAAATACATAGAATGAACGCCAAAATAAAAAATCCTTCAACCATATGGTCGTACTATTTATTTGTGTATGCTCTTTAAATAAATTTATAACTGCATGAGCTCTTGTCAATAAATAAATAGAATTTTGTGCAAATAATGTTTATCCCCCGATCATATAATTCCGATCTGAGGATCAGTACTCTTGCCGTCAAAAATTCTACTGCTATTTAACTAAATGCGTCTGTCCAAATGAAATGAGCTAGAAGATCCAAATGTTACAGATTCAGGTCTGAATGTAGTAGGCTTTACAAATGGGGGAAATCGTCCATGGGGTAGTAATTTCCCCTCGGGAGGATTTTTATACACTCCACGAGAGTATTATGTCTTTGTGCATTTGTTTGTAACACCCAAAAGGAAGCGAGATAGACCCATTGTTAATTATACCGATCGACTTAGAATCACTTTTTGAATCGATTTAGCAATGTCCGTCTGTCCGTCTGTCTGTCCGTCTGTCCATCTATTGTTGTAATCAAATTACAGGTCGCAATTATAGTCCGATCTTAACAAAAATTGGCACAAGTAAGTTTTGTCGATCAAGGACGAACGCTATTTAATTTGAGGCATATCGGTTCAGATTTAGATATATCCCCCATACAAAAGTAGCTCCCGATTTGACATTTTCCGCTCTAAAAACCACATATTGAACCCGATATTCATTAAATTTGGCACAACATCTTATAATCCAACTAGAAACAGCTATGCAAAAATTGGGTAAGATCGGTTCAGATTTAGATATAGCCCCCATACAAATGTCGGTCCCGATTTGACATTTTCCGCTGTAGAAACGACATATTGTACCCGATTTTCTTTAAATTTGGCAAAACATCGTATAATCCAATTATAAACACCTATGCAGAATGTTGGTAAGATCGGTTCCGATTTAGATATAGCCCCCATACAAAAGTCGCTTCCGATTTGACATTTTCCGCTCTAAAAACCACATATTGAACCCGATATTCATTAAATTTGGCACAACATCTTATAATCCAAATAGAAACTCCTATGTACAAATTGGGTAAGATCGGTTCAGATCTAGATATAGCCCCTATGCAAATGTCGCTCCCGATTTGACATTTTCCGTTCTAGAAACCACATATTGTACCCGATTTTCTTTAAATTTGACAAAACATCTTATAATCCAATTATAAACACCTATGCAGAAAGTTGGTAAGATCGGTTCAGATTTAGATATAGCCCCCAGACAAAAGTCGCTCCCGATTTGACATTTTCCGCTCTAAAAACCACATATTGTACCCGTTTTTCTTTAAATTTGGCAAAACATCTTATAATCCAATTATAAACACCTATGCAGAAAGTTGGTAAGATCGGTTCAGATTTAGATATATCCCCCATACAAATGTCGCTCCCGATTTGACATTTTCCGCTCTAGAAACCACATATTGTACCCGATTTTCTTTAAATTTGGCACAACATCTTATAATCCAACTAAAAACACCTATGCAAAAATTGGGTAAGATCGGTTCAGATATAGCCCCTATGCAAATGTCGCTCCCGATTTGACATTTTCCGCTCTTGAAACGTGGCTCCTGATTTGACTTTTGCCGCTTTAGAAACCACATATTGTACTCGAATTTTCTTTAAATTTGGCACAACAGCTTATAATCCAAGTGAAAGTGGCTAAGATCGGATCAGATTTAGATATAGCGCAAATACAAATGTTAAATGTTTAACCGATTTTGGCCAAACTATACATATTATATATCACTTATTTCGTTCCAGATTTCAATATACCCCTATACAAATGTCCTTTCCGATTTAAATTTTTTTTGTCAAACACATACATTTACAGGATACAAAAATCCTTCCCGTTTTCACTTTTTCACCGAATTAAATTGTATTCGGATTGAAAGTGGAGTGTATCATAGAGTCGGCCCGCCCGACTTTAGGCTTTCCTTACATGTTTTTGTTTTGTAGCTGGGTGTGGCTGCAGATTTCATATATATGCATGGACTCGTGGCATTATAACAGTTTATTTGATTTGAAATTAAAATTGCTCAAATTCGCAACGAATATTTAGCAAATGTTACGCCTTGCCTGGGACTGCCAAGTGCCAAGTGCCATGTGTCATAACACACGGACGGACGTTGCAGCAAGACGATGTTAACATATTTGCACAGTGGAAATTGCTTTGAACTAATAACAGTACTTGTTGTATCCACCACCAGCAGTCATCGCCTAATGTGATGTGTACAGCAATGGCAGCAGCAGCAGCAGCAACATTCATTCATAGGTGTCATGAGCTAGTATGCAAGTACATTGGGACGGGTCGAATGGGGGAACCAAATTGTAAAAGTCAAAAAAGTTCCCGTTGCCAATGTCATTCGTTTGAAGTTGCTTTCAAGTACATTAGGCCGGGTCGATTGTGGGGACAATGTGTGAAATTTAAAAAGTTCCCGGTGTCAATGTCTTTCTTTTGAACTAGCTTTCAATTTGGAGTTAAACGAATTGAATTGCTTGCAGCCAGACCTCCAAGAATATGATTTGTAATTTCTCTAATTTACGATCTGATCTAATGTACATATTTATGGTAAGTACTGGGACGGAAAGTGTTTTTGATAAATGTTTGTGGATAAACATAGGTTAATATCATCACATAAATATGTGTGCATGCATACATACATTCGTAAATATGTATATACAATCAGTACATATGTATGTACATTTATAAACGTGCAAGATACGACCATCTTTCATCATTTATTATAACTACAGGTGTCTCTCTCGCTCAGGCTCCAACTCGATTACCACCATTATTCATAATGGCAGTGTGAAATTCACATTAATATTTCGCAAAACAACAAAAGCATTATTAACGCCATCTGTGAGCAAAACAAAAACAATTTGAAACGCATTTTTGGCTTTAATTTCTCTGCACACCAACCAAGAAATCAAAGTAGAAAAAAATACAAAATCAAAACCAACGCAAAATGGAAATGGACAAATCATGTGCATATGGAAACTGACAATTATGATAGTAGCATCACAGTTGCAGAGCTTGGCAATGGTACTAGTGATGATGATCATCATCATCATCTTCTTCATCATGATCTCTCTGACACACAGTCGTGATGCTAAACAATTGTCACGGCTCTGCTAGGCAACGTATCGCCAGCCGACTGATGGTCACAATTTGTTGCAAATCTTACATTTGGAGACAGTCGGATGGATGGACGAACGGACCGACAGGCAGACAGACAGATACATTGGTGCAAATATTTATTCGCAGAAATGCCACTCTTTGTTTTTTTGCTTTGGCCGTTTCAATATTTTAGCAAAGTTTATTTGAACACTTTGCACCTTTAGAAACTCGGTGGCATTTCTTGTTAGGAGAAAACATTGTTGCTGATGCTGATGTTGTCGTTGTTTCCATCTCCTAATGATGGAAAAAGTGGTAAAAGGCATTTGTGCGAATGTTGGAAAAAAATCTCCGTGTTTTCACATAATTCAGTGTCAATACAGACAGACATATGTATGGACAACATATCTATGGACGTAGGTTGTTAGTAATGTGTGACACAGATGGTACAGATAAGCCTAAATGAATGTGGTTATTTTGGAGAGAAATCACATATAAGTAGGTTGTCCAATAAGAGGAAGCAAAAGAAGTAAGTTTTTCAAACTAGAATTACATCAAAAACAATGGGTAGTCGCTTGGCAGAGAATTAATATATAGAACTATGCAACACAAAATAAAAATTAAAAAATAAAATTTTGTACTTGAGAACTAAGGTAAATTATAGATATTTTTTTAATTTTATACTAAAATTCAAATTTCATTCAAGTGTACCTACAAAAAGGGCCATAACTTCTACATTTATACATAGATTTCCATCTTTCGTGCGTTTTTCGTGCCAACATTTTTTTTGCAAAAAAAAAAAATAATAATGTTTTCTTAATTCTTTGGAGACTCTTCTAAGCCACTCTATTTGCTACATTTGTAGCCATCATAAGTACCTATAATATATAATATATTATATTTTAAAAATGCCAGTACAAATAGTAAAGGTACATTAGAAGAAAAATTGAATTTTAATAAATATTTAAATAATATTTCGAAACCCCCTTTATTTTGCGAGCCTAAGCCGGTGGAATAACGTACACACCGAATTTTATAATTGTAGCTGCAGCCATTTAGTGGGTACCAATTTTATCCATTTCTCCTCCAGTTAGACCCTAAAAGTATGAATTTCAAAAATACCAGATGTAGCCACTTGATGGTTACCAATTTTATCCCCTTTTCACCGTTTGAAGCCCAAAAATACAAATTTAAAAAATATTTTTTTGCAGTCAAAACAACGAAATTCACAATTCTTGCTGCAGCCTTTTGGTCGGTCCCCATTTTGCTCCGTTTTCCTCTAAAAGTACAAATTTCGAAAGATCTCTTTATTTTGCTCCTCTAAGCAGTTAGACCAATGCACACTCCGAATTTCATGATTTCAACAACAGCCTTCTTTTATCCAATCTCTCTCCGTTTTCGCCTAAAAGTACAAATTTCGAAAAAATCAAGTGAAAAAGGTGTTAAGTTCTGCCGGGCCGAACTTTATATACCCTCCACCATGGATTGGATTCCACAGAGGCTGTCGATTTACATAGAAGTGCAGTAATATTACAGGAAAATATAATTTTTTGAATATAGCCAAACCAAAACAAATACAAATATTGAAAAAATAATTTTATAAATAAATATAATATTTTTGTTATTTCAAGCCGCGCTTATAAGACAAGGCTACCAATACGTTTACACTATATATAAATCGAAATAATACTTCAAGTCAATTCAAAAAATAAATATAATATATATATATATAAATAAATATATATATATATATATATATATATATATATAAATACCATAAATATATGTAGGTACTGGGTGCTACAGTTGGTTGTATTTCCATTTGCTTTTAATTCCAAAAGTACAAATTTTGAAAACCCATTATCTCACGTACATGGTGCAAGATAACTTAACTTCATGATTCAACCAATTTTTGCCGTAAAAGTACGAATTTGGAAAAATCTTTTTATTTTGCGTGTCTATGCAGTCAGAGGAATGTATACACCGAATTCCATGATTTTTATCCCTCTGTACCCATTGTATCCCCTGAAAGTACGAATTCGGAAAAAACCTTTTATTTTTCGTATCTACGCAGGAATGAATACTCAGAATTTCATGACTCTAGGTGCGGTCATTTGCTTGGTACTATTTTTATCCCCTTTTTTCCATTTTAATCCCAAAAAGTACAAAAGTTTTGAAAAGCTCCTTTACTTTACGTGTCTACGCAATCAGAGGAATGTATACACCGAAATTCAGTTTGGTTGGTACCATTTTTATCCCACTATTCCCATTTTATCCCTTAAAAGTACGAATTTGAAGAAAAAAAATAATTTCATATTATGTATCTAGTCAATTAAAGCAATGTATACAGCGAATTTCGTGTCTCTAGCTGATGTCGTTCGATATTTCAAGGTGTTATAAACGTAATGACAAAGTTAGTATACCCCCATCCTGGAGGTGGAGGGTATAAAAAATCATATTGTGCATCTATACTGTGAACGAAATGTACACCCAGATTTTTATGAGTCTGCAACTATTTGGTGTGTTCCAATTTTATCCCTTTTTCCCATTTGGATCCCAAAAATTTTAAAATATTATTTTTATTTTCCGCTTTTAAGCCGAATAGACCGAGTATCATTGTTCTAACCGTAGCCGTATAGCTGGTACAATTTTTATCCCCCTTTGCTTCATTTTCCCCCAAAAAGAATACATTTTTAAACCCATCTCTAGGGTATTATTTCTTTGCAAATTTTTTTTGTTACACCCAAAAGCGAAAGAGTTAGACCCTTCATTTAGTATATAGATCGATTTAGAATCACCTTCTGAGTCGATTAGCTATGCCCGTCTGTCGGCCAGTCTGTCCGTCCGTCCATCTATTGTTGTAATCAAATTACAGGTCGCGATTATAGTCAGATCTTAACATAAAGTTTTTTGGATAAAGGACGAACGCTTTTTAATTTGATGCAAATCGGTTCAGCTTTAGATATAGCCACCATACAAATATCGCTCCCGATTTGCAAAATAAAGCGAAAGGAAGACTCCGTTTAATAGTTGAGCAATATTTTAATATTTAATTGAAAATGAAGATTTTTCGAACAAAGTCATATTCAACATTGAGGCTTATTTGCAACTGGATGGTTTCGTAAATCGTCAAAAACGTCGCATTTAGGGTTAAGAAAATCAACGAATGATTATTAGGAAACTAAACCATGTACGTATCGAATTTGGGGATGAATGCATCATCGGAATATACTTTTGATTTGAACTGCTATATTGGCCTGGCTCAAGACCATTTTACATCTATATTTTATAGAATGCAAATTTATTTGCAATTGGCATGGTGACATTTCTGGCCTGTGAAAACCTTCGACGGACTCGTCCTTTTGTCAAAATGCCACCCAATATAGTTCTCGCTATCATGACATGATAACCAAGTTTTTTTCGAAATTACTACATATTTATCTATTGTAAATATTTTTTTCTGGGCTCCTTATTAAATGTTAGCATAAAATCAGCTTATTCGCCACATAAGCCACATATATATTCTTGACATTCTTAAGTATGTCTCGGTATATTCATTAAAATTCATATCACACACAACAATGTGTCTACTAAGGCACTGGACCAACCAACTATGCACCTTCCTTATTTAAGTGCACAAACATGACTGCGATGGTCTACGAGTATAAGTATGTATATATGTGTGTGAAATCCATTACGATAATTATAAAACGTCCGTTTGTACCTTTTCCTAAATGATCATTGTTGCATCGATGATGAATGGTCGCGGTTGCTCGGAGTGGATTCATGAATGAATGACGGATGGACTTATGGTCTGACTGACTGACTGGCTGACTGGCTGACTAACTATTCGAATAACTTGGCCGGCCTCTGCCTAATGCCATAATTAATGCAACTGCCAATTACAATGTGGGGCAGATAAACGTCAATTTCACCTACAAGTTGCTGCTGACCATAACAACGCAGACAACGATAACGACGACAACAAGCTCCACACCAACACCATCACCACCACGAGCATCAACCAGATGCAGACAAACCCAGTGCAATATCCATCAACAGTAGTAGGAGAGGCAGCGGCGACAGCAGCAGCACGTTTTCATAACCAACCCGAACTGAAGTCAGGGCATGTTTTTGATTTTTGAGATATGCACACTCCGGCAGCGACTACAAGATGAGGCTTACTAACCCACCCGCCTACAACAACATACGGCAATCCTTACAACACACAAAGCGAACGAGCAAACGGAGGGACGGGAAGGCGGACGGACAGACGGACATATTGAAATGCTGTTGTAATACTTGTAGTAGATATTAGCTGCAAACCAATGTCCGTAGGTATGTTCAAACATCTAACATCCATATGGACAGACTCTCGTCTTGGTAGTACAGCCAGCCACCCCCACACTCATACATACGAGTACATATCTTGACCAAGTTTATCCATTGCATGTATGCTATGCTCTTTTGTTTGTGAATCTTGTGGTTGTGGCCATTGTGGGTGCATCGTTGCTTGTTAAAATATTGTTAACAAAGAATCTAAATATAAATTTTATTAACTTTTTGGAGATTTTTGGAAAATCAAAAATGTTTACAAAGGTTTTAATCAAATATATTTTATTAAAAATGTACATGGATATAAATTGATTGAACAAAATTTGATTAGTTAATTGAGCACACAAGAAGTACATTCTTAGGAAGCACATTTTAGTCGTTATGAATAGAGGAATGTGTAAATTTATTTGGAAACCCACTATTTTATTGCAATATTCTGTTCAGTTCATACTGGTCCCATTTTCTTACAGAAAGTAAAAAATACTAAAATTAGAAAATGTGATAAGCCGGACAAAAAAAATCACATGGCTCGGATTTTTTGAAAATCTCTGAAAACTGATTCGTCATTGTTGTTCAGTATCGTTTGGCAAGTCACCATGGAAAGACTCATACCATAACAGCCAACATTTACATAATTGTATTTTAAAACAGTAAATGCTATAAATTGTTTTTAACCGATAATAAACATTTTAAGTTCACGTTCAAATTTATGTTCTTTATTTTACATTATAAATCAAACCTAACGATGGATCACCCGGTAATTGTATTTCGCTATTGTTGCTTAAACGATTTTTATGTTCTATACCTTGTTAAATGGTCCATTTACATTTTAATCCTTTTAAATATTTATAAACATCGGGATAAGTTTTTACGAATATTTAAGAGATTTTTAATTGTAATGGAAAAAAATATTTATTTTTTACAAAGCATACTGCAAATCATCATTCAGTATTAAAAATTATATTTAAAAAATCAATATAACATTATAAACAAAATATATAATAGAAATAATTGAAACAAAAATTAATAATTTACAAAAATTATGGATTTTTCCGCCTAAAATTAATTTTGCGCTGTTCCAAAATATCACGTCTATATGTCCATTAGTGACCTAGCCAATTTTTTAAGATTTTACTGCTATTTTTAATGTTTTTTGCCTTCTTCTGAAATCCACCATAACTTTCACATTTATTGCCAGCTTTGTGCTTTAAAGTGATCATTGGCAAATTTCTGATTGCTTATTGTAATCTTCTGAAATTCTTAACCCATTAAGGACCGTAACAAATAGACACAGAAAATGCTATGGAAAACTGGAATTAAGAAAAATAATTTAAAGATTTTTTACTTGTTCTATTCAAAAAAATTTTAAGGTCGGCGCTACGTATCCCCCATACGAAGTAATGAAATAATTCCCAAAAATCTTGGAAAAAATAATTTGAGGATAATTTCATTTCTCGGGAGTTATTTAATTGTTAATTTCAGGATTATTTCATAATGAAATAACGTCCAAATAAAATTACCCCCCAAAATATTTTTTGGGATAGCTTCATCTTAAAGGTTTTCTCCTCTGGGGTACGTCCTAAGCCGGCTACGCAGAGTTAAGGTTTCCTGCGTCGCCGGCCTGAGACCGGGCTTAAAGATTTTCTCCTCTGTGGTTGGTTCAAAGTAAAAGTTAGTTAGTTTATTAGTTTATTTCATTTCATTTCCTTGGGGCTTGTTTCGTCGGGTGATATTTCATTTTATTTACTTTGGAGATTATTTCATCTATTTTGGGATTCACTTCATTTTATTTTGGGGTTTATTTCATTGGGGATTATTTAATTACTTCGTTTGGGGTTTAATTTTTTGGGGCTTATTTCCTGGCGACCGATTGTCGGGTTCGGGACCTTGGAAGTGACGTTATATCATTTCATATTTAAATCGTATTTTTTTCATATTTTTAATCTGTTTGAGTCATGTTTGTCCAACCATCCATCTGTCTGGCTGGCTGATACACATTAGGCTGGGTCATGAATAAAATTGCTGTGGTCACCCCCCCCCCCAATGGAAGTGGATTGGATTGTTTAATGATGACCTCCAAAATATTTCATCCTTGCGCCCAGCCATCTGTGAGCTAAACGCCCCCGAAAATACCCCTAAAGATCTATTTTTCCATTTGCATTTTAGATCTCTGAATAAACTTTAACCATACATTTTTATTATACACTCCACCACCTAACACCTTGAAATATCGATCTGAGATCCTATAAAGTATATATATTCTTGATTGTCTTAAAATTCTAAGACGATCTAGCCATGACCGTCCGTACGTCTGTTAAAAACAGGTTAGCATCTAAACAAAAGGAGCCATGACGTCCTAATTTTCCCAGAACACAGCTAATAGTTGTAGATCGGTTGGGATTGGGGAAAACTTTAATATGTTTCCTAGTACTTACTTAACAATAACGTTTCCCATAAAGTGTTTCTTATTCTTAGGGGGTGAAATGGTACCTATCAATCTACAACAGCTAGAAACTCGAAACTAGGAGTGTACATTAGAGCGTACCAGGTTACAAGTAAAAAAAAAAAGTTCGCCGTACACCTTCGAATATGAAGTATTATTGAAAGGTAGTTTCAAAAAAATTTTTTTTATTTTTTTATGCCGAACGTAGGGGTCGCGCTTTTACATTTTTCTATATAACTTCTGCATTTATAAACGGATTTTAAAGTGTGATACATCGATGTTTTTGTCCGATTTTTTTGTCTTTGAAGTCATTGAGCTCAAACATGATTCATGATTTTATGCGAGCTTTAATTTTCGATTATTAGAGTGGTACATTAGGGTAGTAGCAACTGAGAAATGATGGGTAAGTACCAGAAGGGGGTGCTTGAGCTCAATGACTTCAAAGACAAAAAAATCGGCCTCGTCGAGACAAAAACATCGATGTATCACACTTTAAAATCCGTTTATAAATACAAGTTATATAGAAAAATGTAAAAGCGCGACCCCTACGTTCGGCATAAAAAAAATAAAAATTTTTTTTTTGAAACTACCTTTCAATAATACTTCATATTCGAAGGTGTACGGCGAACTTTTTTTTGAGGTACGCCCTAGTGTACATTCCTCTAATTGACTAGATACATAATGTAAAAGTATTTTTTCCAAATTCTTACTTTTAATCGGTAAAATGGGAATAAAGGGATAAAAAGGGGTAAAATGGGAATAATAGAATAGAAATAAAAAGGTACCAACCAAACTGCTGCAGCTAAAATAATGAAATTCGGTGTATACATTCCTATCATTGCGTAGACACATAAAATAAAGGGATATTTCGAAATTCATACTTTTTGAGGTTAAAATGGAAAAAGGGGATAAAAATTGTGTGTACATCGCTCTAAATAAGTAGACACGTAAAATAAAGAGATTTTCGAAAGTCGTACTTTTAAAGGGGAAAATGGGGATAAAAATGGTACAAATCAAATGGTGGCAGCTAGAATCATGGAATTCGGTGTATAAATTTCTCTGACAGCATAGACACGCAAAATAAAAAGATTTTTCGAAATTCGTACTTTATTTTGTACTTTTATGGCAAATAGGATAGTAATACTATCAACCAAAGGGGCTGTAGCTGTAAATACACATCCTATTCTCCAATATTTAGGGTATTTAAGCTTTTTTGAACATTGCTGCCTCATATATGTACTTATTGAACTGACTGGAAGTATTATTTCGATATATCGAGGGCTTATATTCATAAGTAGCTATGAAAAAAACACAACTTTTCAGGAGAGCGTAAAAACTGATTTGTTCCCTAATTTTAAGAGTAATTTTTAATCATTCTTCTACAATTTAATCTTACAAGGGTTACTAATTGCTACGATTAAAAAGTTTTCTAAATTTTCTATTATTCGCGGTTTTATGGTTCATAGCCACTTTTGCATATTTAAAATTGAGCACTATGAATTTTGAAATAAACACATAGCCATTTATGCCTAAATATATAAATAAGATTTATTGTAAACTCGATAACGTTTTTCATGAAATCTTGGCAATTTTGTATAGAAACGCATTTTCTGGAATGTACTCAGCGAATTTAAAGATTACAGCTTCATACGTCAGATTGGTACCATTTTTATCCCTTTTTCCAAATTTTTACAAAAAGTGTATATTGCGGTAGGACACGGTAAACAGAAAAAACAAATTGGATATTTTTGGATAATTTTCATTTTTGCTGGAATTATGGGTAAAATGATTTTCAGGCATGACATTTTTGTTTTTTTTTTCTCGCGATCTAGCCAACGGACCCGGATCGCGAAAATCGCTGCATTTGTTGGAGAATCCAAAATTGGTTGCAATTGCTTATATTTTAACTTTCTTCATCCAGGATTCTGGACACAAATATTCCCCATGAAGTTAGCAATCGAATGCCAAAGAAATATTTTGGTATTCTCAATATAATAAAAAGTTACGCGGGTTTTTTTAAAGATACTTTTCACAATTTTTGACTTTACAGCCACCATTTATCCTATTTTAGCCTAATAACTTGGGAAGCAAAATGCTATTAACGGCGAAATTATGGAATTTGATAGTACGATATACCCCAAATCTATAAAACTGCTAAAAAATGTTTTAAACCAAATCGTTGTAGCGAATTACAACCTTCGGTTATATGTTCTTCCAATTTGGAACTATTTTATTTCTATTATTTGTATGTTCATAGCCACTTATGCATTGGCAAATTAATGTGTATGTTGATAGCAAAATCAGAAAAATTAGAAAAAAGTGGCTTTAGAAAAAAAATGTCTTCTCCAAATTTTTATGACAGATGACATCCAAATCTGAGAATAGTTTGGCATCAAAAACTCATTTTCGAGAAAATGGTTCATAGCCACTTATGCTGTCGATAGCCCTCGATATATAGTATAAATATATTGGTAGCCTTGCCTTTTAAGCGTGGTTTCAAATAATTAAAATTGTATATTTATTTAAAAAATATTTTTTTGTTTTGGCTATATTTAAAAAAGGTTTAATTTTTCTGTAAAGTAATGCACTTCTGTAAAATCGACAGCCACTGTGTAATACAATCCATGGTGGGGGGTATACAAAGTTCGACCCGGCCGAACGTAACACCCTTTTTACTTTTTTGCTACCAGCCCTTCATATAAATATAAGTATATTTAACTGACTGAATCTTGTTTCGTTTTTTATTATTAAAATCGTATTAATAATTTATTTCTCTTCCTCTATTCCAGGTACGTTGTTCTGCAAACTGTTTATTATTTTTACCATTGTAAGTATTACGCAAAGTAACTCCCCTTTAAACTGGGACATCAATCATTGAAATCTAAAATGTGCACAGAAACCATGAAACTCAAGTTCAGAAAGGACATGTATATGGACTTTCCTTTTATGCTATTTTCATTCAACAAATCACGACAAGAACTAAAGAAATGTGTTATTCAGTCTCTGGGGGATTTATCTGACCTATGATAAACTTCTCTTGGCCATCCACGTAGACTCACACATATGGACGGTCGTATGTATGCATGTTTTGCTTTTGCTAGCTTACATTTATGTCTTTAAAACGCAGGCGTGCATGAAATGCACGTTAAGATATTCTTAACATAGTCCCCGGCTAACATATCACCGATATGCTCAACACTCGAACAACGGAAGAAATATCGCGACTGTCTTTGGTCAATGTATGTGCGTGTGTGTGTGTGAGCCGGTGTAGAACCCAGAGAAGAGGTAAAACAAGAAAAAGTTTCTTCTATTCTAGAAATTCAGGCAAAGAAATGCGGATGAAAGTTCTTGGCATGTTTGGTGGTTTGTCAAGAACAGACAAAAGAAGAAGGAGAAGATGATGAAAATATGCCCGCATTTCTTTCGCCGACTAAGCAAGATGTGCCCCACAGAGCTGTTCATCTGGTCCACGGGAGTGAGCAGAGAATTGCAACAGTCAGGGCGGAGGCACAACAGATGGCAGCGGAGCCTCCCAAGCTGGTTTTATTTGCTTTTGTTTTTATTTGAGCATTTCCTCAAGCGAATCATAAATAATTTCTAGCTTTTATTTTAACCTTCTTTTATTGTCAATTATTATTAGTAAATGTACTTTTTATGTTATCCTGTAATTAGTTTGGCTGTCACGGACAAAAAAGACAAGTTAGTGTGTGTGCATGGTGAATATTAGGGTGGATGGCACAATGAGAGGAATAGGAGATAAAAGAGGACAATAAATAATCAGTTTAATTTAAAAATGAGTACAGACTTAAATATAATTAAACTGAAGAAGGGATCATTAAATTAAACAAGTAAAAGACGGTGTTAAGTTCGGTCAGGCCGAACTTTATATACCCTCCACCATGGAGTGCATTCCACAGAGATCGATTTCGTAGAAGTGCAGTAAGATTACGGGAAATGTAAATTTTGTAATACCAAACCAAAACAAATAGAAATATTGAAAAAACAATTTTATAAATAAATATAAAATTTTTAATAATTTCAAACCTCGCTTATATCGCACGTTACTACTCAAAAACTTAATATAAGACACCAATCTTCAAAAAAGCTTGAATATCATAAATATTGGTAGATTGTGGGCGCTACATTTGTAGTTCCATCCTATTTTGTTTCCAAAAGTACGAATTTGAAAATTCATTGTCTCTCATGAACACAGTGCAAGATAACCAAACATCATTATTTAACAAATTTAGAAAAATATTTTTATTTTACGTGTCTATATAGTCAGATGAATATATACACCGAATTCCATGATTCTAGCTACGGCCATTGAATTGGTACCATTTTTATCCTCCTTTTCCATTTTACGCCCTTAAAAGTACAACTTCCGAAAATCTCTTTATTTTACGTGTCTACGCAATAAGAGGTATGTACACTAGGGCGTACCTCAAAAAAAAGTTCGCCGTACACCTTCGAATATGAAGTATTATTGAAAGGTAGTTTCAAAAAAAAAAATTTTATTTTTTTATGCCGAACGTAGGGGTCGCGCTTTTACATTTTTCTATATAACTTGTATTTATAAACGGATTTTAAAGTGTGATACATCGATGTTTTTGTCTCGACGAGGCCGATTTTTTTGTCTTTGAAGTCATTGAGCTCAAGCACCCCCTTCTGGTACTTACCCATCATTTCTCAGTTGCTACTACCCTAATGTACCACTCTAATAATCGAAAATTAAAGCTCGCATAAAATCATGAATCATGTTTGAGCTCAATGACTTCAAAGACAAAAAAATCGGACAAAAACATCGATGTATCACACTTTAAAATCCGTTTATAAATGCAGAAGTTATATAGAAAAATGTAAAAGCGCGACCCCTACGTTCGGCATAAAAAAATAAAAAAAATTTTTTTGAAACTACCTTTCAATAATACTTCATATTCGAAGGTGTACGGCGAACTTTTTTTTTTTTACTTGTAACCTGGTACGCTCTAATGTACACGCCGAATTTCATCATTCTAGCTTTAGCCGTTAAGTTAGTACCATTTTTATCCCTCTGTTCCCATTGTATTTCTAAACCTTTTTTATTTTTCGTGTCAACGCAGTCAGAGGAATGAATACTCTGGATTTCATGATTCTAGCTGCGGTCATTTTGGTTGGTACAATTTTTATCCCTTTTTCCATTCTATCCCCAAAAGAAAAAAATCCCTATTTTAAGTGTCTACGCAATCAGAGAAGTGTATGTGCCGATTTTCATTATTTTAAGGTGCAATGGTACCATTTTTATCCCTCTCTTCCCATTTCCCCCTTAAAAGTACGAATGTGGAAAAAAATATTTTATATTATGTCTCTACTTAATAAGAGGACCGAATTTCGTGTTGCTAGCGAAATTCAGAGATTACAATCAGAGAAGTGTATATACCGATTTTCATTATTTTAGGAGTAATGGTACCATTTATATCCCTCTCTTCGCATTCCTCCTTAATTACGTACGAATTTGGAAAAAATACTTTTATATTAAGTCTCTACTCAATAAGAGGACCGAACTTCGTGTTTCTAGCGATTGTCGTTTGATGGGTACAATTTTTATCCCTTTTTCCCCATTTCACCCCCTACGAATAAGAACAAGATTTTTTTCATTGACCCTCCCTAATATACATACATACTCTTACCCAGTAGCGAAAATGTGGATGTACAACATTAAAGAGGCCAGCAAAATTGAGGAAATTGGAGGCCTTCTTTATAGAGGCCTGCAAAATTGCGGAGCTTAAATTCTTTCTAAATTCTTTAATTCTCTTTAATTCTAATTTAATTAGGCAGGCATTCTATTAGGGAAACCTTACTCAAACCTATTCCCAGTTTTGCCTATTTTGAGGTATTCAAATTTGCAATTATTTCCTAAGCCTTGTAAAATATCCTAGTATGGTTCTCACTCTTCAAGAACGGCTTCTAAAATACGGAAGGGCTGTAAACTAAGACTCCACGTAGGCCTTCTTCGATAGGGGAAATTTGGAACTGAGAATTTACAAAACTGACAATCAGCCATATAGAATAACCCAGCAAAAACTTGGTAATGACACCACATTATTTTTAGCATTACCTAGTAATGACTGCTTGTTGCGCCCTGCATTATTTTGAAGTATGAAATAATTACTTCCTTATAATGGTTTAAATAAGTAGTTATTGGTAAGTTAAATTTCATAGAACTTCAGATTTTAAAAATTAATTATCTACATTTTTGTGGTGAGTCAGAGAATAGCAGTGCTTTTGTTATTCGTAGCTTAGTTATTAGGCTTAAAGAAAAACAACCCTAAATTCTGTATTCAGATTGTTAATAAGTCGATACAAAATATATAATTTAATAAAAATCTTGTTTTCATCACTTATTAAGCCCATTATTGATAATACATTATTTGGCTCATTATCAATAATGACTGATAATTTCCTGAGGCCACTTATTTAACAACTCCTTTAGAACTGCTTATTTATTAACTTCTCGTAAGCGTGCGTGGAAGTACTTATTTCTCAAGTTTTTGTAAGCGTGCGTGGAAGTACTTATTTTTTTACAATCCCTTTATAAAAATAATTAGAACGGATCCGAAAAATAAGTAGTGAAGGTTTTTGGTTTTGCCTTATTCCCCACATTACTTGGTAATGAGAGTTTTTGCTGGGAAGTAGCAATAATTTGAAGTTTTTAAAAAATTGTGTTTACTTTTCTTGTTAATAATTTTGCATTTGGTCTCCGGAATGTTAAACTTAATAAGTTTATAGGCTCAAATCTATGGTGGGGGTAGTCATTAGAATTTCTTTGCATAATCTGCTCGTCCGTCTGGCTGGATTAAATGATGTCATTAATGCAAAATGGCAAAAATGATAATGCGAAAGCTTTTATTTAGTTCATAATACTCTTCAACACGCCTTACGGTGAGGTTTCCGGAGTCATCATGAGTATGATTCACCCCCCCCCCCCCTACATATTACCAAAACATATAAGTTCCTTCGTAAGAAGGAAAACTTAATCGAAATAACTGGCATTTGAATTGTATTACATTAAAGAGTCAATTTTGTTTTGTTGTGTTGGATTCATTTTTTAATCAAATTTTATTTTTATTATGAGTAAATCTTTCAACAACTTACACCTATCCTCCCATCGACACTACGTGCTAATTTGATATTTGTTGGATAGGCGCCTACTGACTGCCAGTTAGTAGGCTTTCCAAGCCCCTCTGACCGCTGCTGGCAATCTGCTCATAAGTATTTGTAATGCTTGTATTTAATACACAACAATACAAATGTTCAAATATTCTTAATACAATTAAAACCGAAGTCGCAAATAAATTTCAAAATGGACTAAGTCCCTAAAGGAAAAATGTATATTTATTTTTTAATTAAAATCCAAATAGATATGACCAAATGGAACCCAATAAAATAATTGGATTTCTTTAACAGATTTCTATTGTTCATAACAAAAAATTTGGCGAAAGTGCAAGATATCCTACATAAAGTGTGGGAGACACCTCTTTTGGAGTTTTTCGTGACAAAATAGTTACTGAGGTTACGTTGGAAATGTTGTGGATTGATTGGAAAACAGCCAAATTAGAAATAAAATTTGCAAATAATATCCCAAAATTGGAAGTACTTCCGTACGAAGCACATTTTAATAGCATCTCAAAATCGAAATGTGCATTTTCCCTGCTTTTGAGATATTTCTTTTAAACAACTTCCAAAAAAGTAGATAATAGGTTATTATCCCGTAACATTTTACGAATGACATTTTCACAAATGAATGGGAACGAATTTTTATGGGGCCACAGAGGTAAGGTGTCCGCTTTGCACTTTTATTGTTTTTTATTACTTTTTTAAATAAACAATAATTTTAACAATTTAAAAAATTTTACGTAAAAATACAAATTTATGGTCTTATTAATATTCCTCAAATATTTCAATTTTTATTAACTATTAATACTATATAATATCAGTAAAATTAAGTAGTGTTAATTTATTTAATGCTAATTTAATTTAATATTAACTTGCGTTATATATTAATTCATACTAAATAAATATTTTGCTAAGTTTCCTATTGTCCGTTCTAACGAATAAAATGGTTTGCTTTAGTTAATCAGCACTCACAACAGAGGATAGCTGAGATGGCTAGTTAGGTTAGTAGCAATCAGAAGGTCCGCTCTTGTACCCCCGGTAGCGGATGATTTTTTAAAGCAGAAATGGAAACTAGTGAAAAAGTGGTTCCATTGCAACATTTTAAATTAACTTTTAAGTCTCTCAAAATTAAGGACATCCCTCCTATGAAAACTCTATGTTAAATTCAATGGTGAAGATCCCAATTTTCACTATTTCCGAATCACAAGATGAACATCTTTATCACTTCATTGGCCGCTCTATTTGTTGGGATATATAACCCAAGCATTTGTATTTTTTACAAATTGTGATCTCGGTAGGAATTTTAATTCTAATTATCCAAGTATCTAGTTTGGTTGGCTATTTGAATAATTTGCAATGCATAATAAATTACCAATGTATAGCTGCACAATGGAGTTGTCTTCTTTTGCTTTATCATCCAAGTGCAGTCTGAATCCATATTACTTGAGAATGATATGATTGCAATATACTCTGCTACTACTACTCATCCACTCGTTCACAGTAGATTGTAATACGTTCAGTCTTCCGTTGAAGTAGATTAAAAACATAACTAATACTTTGGTCTAGTAGTACACGAGTATGAATGAGTACGAGTTGTATAAGAAGTATTTGTTGTCTACGTATTGTGTTGGATGATAACTACAAATATCATTGGTTGCTACAAATATCTGTGGATATGAGACATTCCATGTGAAGTTTTAATTCAAATAAAATTACAACATTTTTGGTTTTCATAAATCACTCGAAATGAATGTTGATCTTTTATTTGATCAACTAAGGAAACTACTAGTTTTTACATGAAGTGTATATCAATTTTTTCATTCCGTTTAATAATCTTGAAACATTTATAGGAGACCCCAACTTAAACCGTTCGTGCATAAGTTTTCAGAGAATATTTACATCATAGGTTCGGTTGGTACCCGATATATGATAATTTCAATATATGGACCAAGTTAACTGAAATTCAAAATATATGTTGGTTTGATGATGAGGAAAAATGTTATTTATATTTCAAAAATTCATATTTATGGTTTGATTTTACACAAATTCAAAATTAATGTATAGTAGCCAGGCGAACCGAGCGGAGTTCAACTAGTAAAGTGTTTATTTATTATGTGTCGTAGAAAAATTCTAAGATGATCTAGCCATGTCAGTCTATCCATCCATTTCTTGAGAACGTTTTTCCCAAAATTTCTCATAGTTAGATTGCTATAGTAGCAATCTCGTACATTGTACAATGATTAACCTGGTAGCCGCACGTTTAGAAAAAAGAAAAAATGAAGTAAAAAGTAGTGTGATCATCGATCTTTTTCTCTACTTTTAAGCTTTTGACCATTCAAAATAAAGGACATCCCTCCTATAACAGCACCATGTTAGATTCATTGATGATAGTCCAAATTTTCACAACTTCTTAGGCCCCCCATTCACGTACAGTTTTAACTGTCAGTTTGAACTGTTCAGCTAAAACTGTCAGTTGAAACTGTATGTGAGTGGTATATAACTGACAGTTGTACTCAACTGTTCAGTTTAACTGAGAAATATAAAAATTTTATATTTTTAACTGACAGTTTTAACTGAAGTGAACGTGTGTGGGGGTTCGCTGTACTGTTCTCAGTTCAATTTGTGTCGAGCGAGAGTGCGTATCATCATGTCGCGTAAACAGAAACAAGTAATAGTTGATTTTATTGGAATATATAGATCTGAGCCTTGCCTATGGCAAGTTAAGTCTAGCGAGTATCATGATCGCGCCAAAAAAGATGCTGCCTACAACAAGCTGTCGAAGAAGTTACAAGAACTAGAGCCTGACGCGGAAAAGAAATCTGTTTTGACAAAAATAAACAGCTTAAGATCCGCTTCCGTCCTGCTCGTTCGATTCCATGTTAAAAACTGAAGAACTGAACTGGACGTGTGTGTACATCTCAGTTCACAGTTTAAGACCGGCAACTCACGTACAGTTATAACTGACAGTCTTAGCTGACAGTTAAAACTGTACGTGAATGGGGGGCCCTAAACACAGTATGAGAATCTTCTTCTTCGGCTGGAATGTTTCAAAGCTTCTTTAGTAAAGAGAAGATATTTTCATGGCCAAAAGAGTAATGCCCAATAATTCTATGGAAGTAAAATATAACCAGCCTTATTAAACGTCCATCGTTTGCACCTCCATGCACTTAGCTGGACTACACATGGCATCACTCATTCACTAGTGATTAATAGCATCCGTTATGGTTTCCAGTAGTAAAACTGCAACAGCGCCAACAAATTAATTCAGTTTTAAATATGTTTTTCTGTCTGTATGTTTTTCATTTTCTTCTGTTTCACATCTCTATGTACATATATGTTTCCTAATACATACTTGGTTTGGTTATGGCTCTGAGTTTTCTTGGTATATATGAACGTATGAAATGCCCTAGACAACGATTGGTATACTGATCTCTCGGGCAGACTTTAAATCAGTAGATTATGGATGTCATAGCATTTCCTTTCAGGTATATAAAGGGTGATTTTTTAAAAGCTATAGGAAAGTTTTTCAAAAAAAAGCACATAAAGTTAAGAAAAATGCATGAAATCTTTATTTGAATCGATAGTACGGTCCATATAATTTAATGTTTGAAGATTATTTCATGCAAATGTGACCTTGACTGCGCCTCAAATGGTCCATCCGCTTAGTCCAATTTTGGCATTTCCACGTTTTTGAGTAACAGAGGCCCAATTGCTGCGAACGGCGACGAATCGATAATTGATGGTCATCATATTGCGATATTTTGTTCAGTTCGCACTCTACATAAGCGTGTTGGTGGTTTAATGTCCAACAATGTAAATTTGGTGCGAAATTTAGTCACAATAGCCCGAATAGCCGCTTCAGTGGGTCGATTAAACTGACCATAAAATGGAAGCGCGCGATGAACTTTCTTAACAGAGCATGCATTTTGATAATAAAATTCAATAATTTGCAAGCGTTGTTTGTTTGTAAGACGATTCATGGTTAAATTATAGACCAAACTGAAGATGTTTGCCAGTGAAATAAAACACGAAACGTGCGTCAGCTGTTTAAACCAGTTTTGCCAAAAAGATAATAGCTAAAAAATCACCCTTTGCAACATGATGAATGTGGATCAATATCCAATGTATAATTCCATTTGTAGAGCGGAGGAATGTTCGTTATATCCAAATCTGAACCAAATTCAATACCGATCTCCCAACAATTGATGATCCGCCAACAATTGCTACATGTTATTGTTCAAAAGCTTTACACGGACAGCAGAAGGGCATCTTTAATCGACTCAGCTGGTGATTCTAAGCCGATTTGTACACTTTAAGTCTAACACGATTATTTCCTGGTTTTACAAACACTATAATTCTCAGGCATCCGACCGATTACATTTTATTCGATTAAACCAATATATATATTTTTTTAAATATTTATTAGAATAATGAAAATATCACGAGTTGCGTTACTGCGTCATATAAAAGAGTTGCGTTACTGACTGACTGACTGGCTGACTGATCATTGACCAGCCCACAGTTTTACGAAATTCGTACTTTTAGGGGGTAAAATGGGACAAAAGGGATAAACATCGAACCTTCGTCCTGACTAAACGGCAGTAGCTAGAAACATGAAATTCGGTGTGTTCCTTGCACTGACCATGCAGAAGAGCTATAAAAAGGGATTTTTCCAAATTTGTACTTTTAAGGGAGGAAAGGGATAAAAATGGTACCAATTCAAGAATTGCAGCTAGAATCGTGAAAATCGGTATTTACATTCCTCTGACAACGTAGACTTGCAATATTAATTGATTTTTCGAAATTTGTACTTATAAGGGGTGAGCGGGACAAAAAGGGATAAAAATGGTACCAACTAAAGTATTGTAGCTAGAATCGTAAAATTTTGTATGTAAATTCCTCTGACCATGTACTTTTAAGGATTGCGAGGGACAACGAGGGATGAAAATTGTACTAATTTAAGTATTGCAGCTATAGTCGCGAAATTTGGTGTGTAAATTGCTCTCACCACATAGAAGCGGAATATAAATGCATTTTGTACTTTTAAGGGTTGCGCGGGACAAAAAGGGATAAAAATGGTACCAACTAAAGTATTGCAGCTAGAATCTTGAAATTTTATATGTAAGTTCTTCTGACCATGTAGAAGCGCAGTAAAATTGGATTTTTCGAAATTTATAGTTATAAGAGGTTAGCGGGACAAAAATGGATAAAAATGGTACCAACTAAAGTATTGCAGCTTTTAAGGGGAGAGCGGGACCAAAAAGGATAAAAATGGTACCAAAATTAGGATTACGGCTAGAATCATGAAATTTAGAAAATGATAAAGCATATATATACTAAAACAGTGTACATCGACAAGCACATTCCTTTGACTGTATATGACTGCTATGTTTCCAATTTACTTTTTTAGAAAAGAAATAATACAAATACCTGACTTTTTCGCGTGCGAAGCATCGGGTACTGCTAATTAATAATATTATATGTTTCGCATAAAAAATACTGAAGTCTGCGTTGTAAGATAAATTGATTTGAAATAGTTTGTTTCAAAATAACCTATGGAATAACAAAAATATGTGATCCAACTGACACTACTTGTTCATGTATAATGGTCTCCAATTACAAAAATAATGAAAATTTCAAATTCTATAGATAAGTTTATTTGGATTTCTTTTATTAAAATTTTAGATTTTTGAAAGGGTTGTACACAGATATGAACATAACTCGAAAAATATGTATCCGACTTCATTTATAAAAATATCCAAAAATTAATTATTGCCAAATTTTATTAATGTTATGGCTGTTTTTCTTTAAGACTGGATAACTAAGCTGCGATAACAAAAATCTAAATGAAATGTTAAAATGTCACTAAAAATAAAAAATTCTTATTTAAAATTGTCGCCAAAAGCAATATCAATATGTGTGTGAAAACAAATTTTGAAAAAATAATTTTGTTTTTTAAAAATTGTTGACTTAGCCTGGATAATTATCCAGTGTAAATCAAAATGATGGATATCGAGTCTAAGTCCAATAGAGTCGACACAAAATAATTTTTTTTAATTTCTTTTGATACATATATTTATATTGTAGTTGGCGACAATGTGAAAAAATAAATTTTTATTTTGTGCAAAAATTAAATTTTTATTTACGTTTTTGTTGTCGCAGCTTGTTATCCCGGCTTAAAGAAAAACAGTACTATTATTTTTATATCCACCACCTTAGGTTGGGGGTATATTCAATTTGTCATTCCGTTCGTAACAACTTGAAATATTCAACGTAGACCCCATAAAGTATATATAAGTATTCTGTATCCTGGTAAAATTCTAAGACGATTTAATCATGCCCGTCTATCTATCTGTCTTTTGATTCAAATTTCCATAAATGTGTGTAATGGTTGTAGATAGGTTGGGATTGAAAGTGGCGAAATCGACTCAAAGGGGAAAAATATTTAGAATATTTAAGCTTTTTTGAAGATTTCACTTGTGTGCATTACTCTTGTATCATGAAAGCACAATAAATTAAATAAGAGATTTATCGGGTGAAATGGGACAAAAGGGGATACAAATGGCACCAATGATACGACAACAGTTAGAAGGATGAAATTTGGAATGTACATCCCTCCAATTGCGTAGACACTTAAAATGGATGGATTTTCCAGTATTCATACTTTTAAGGGATATAATTGGAAAGAGTGATAAAAATGTACCACCCAAGCTGCTGGAGTTGAAATCATGAAATTCGGTATACATTCATCGTATACGAAAGAAATTTTCGAAATTTGTTTTTAGAGGGAAAATGACGCGAAATGGTATAAAAATGGCTGCAGTTAGAAAAGTTTTGAAAGAAAGCTTTGACTTCGTAGACGCGTAATGCATAAAATGAACAGCTATCGAAGAAAATCGATTTGTAACTTTCTATATTACTGAACGTTCCTTATATTTACGAGAATTTATTTATTTTGTTAACTTCTCTTGAATTTTCAGAACCAAATTTTTAAATAATTTTAATTTTGTTCATTTTTTTGAAATTCATCATTCGAAAGATAGTTGTTCATTCTTTTTTAAGGTTTTCTACAAAGGTTATTGTACCCTATTCCCAAAAGTGGTTTAGAGTATACGCGGTGTACTAAACTTGAGCTGCAATCTACACTAGACCATCTAAATACAAAAAGGAATATATCACTGTTTATTGTGTAGCTCTGTGCCATCATAAAATGCAAAATCATTATTATGATTTTTCTTTTCATAGCTCTGTTAATACACTCACTGTTGCACTGTTTTCAAAATAAGGATGATTGTGTTTATTTATTTCTTTTTTTAGTTTTCTCGGACAACGATGAGTTTTACAAACAAAATAGAAGAAAACAAGCATAAAAAACCAAAACAAAAATTATATAATTTTCCATGGCTGGCGAATGAAAAGTTGTTGGGGGTTTGGTCGTAGTCACTGGCCCATGAACATCATAAACAATTTTTCTTTTTCGAAATTGGCCATATTTATTTTTCGTGAATGTTTTGACCGATTTCTTTGTTCCACTGATGATCCATCTACTGATTGTGTAATAATTGTGGTTGGTTGTAATAAAGAAAACTAACAAAAAATGAAATATTAACTGAGGCATTGAAACAACAGCGGGATATTTGTTGTTTTACAGTTTTGGGCTGGGCCGGGCTATTACGTTGATAGACAACATTTCTAATTAGCATAAATTTGTGAAAAAAGTGTGTATTAATGATGATATCATGGTGGGCTTCATAAGCGAGAATACCTATCACTGTCTGTCTGTCTGTTACCTTAGATAGGGTGTAATTTTGTGCTGTGTGTTGGTTTCTGCGAAAGTTAAGGCTTGATGAAGATCAACTGCCATAAATTTGTGCTGATCACCTCTCTTGCCATTAGAAATATTGTCCAATGGTTGGGTCATTGTCTTGTGCAACCATGCCCGTGCACCAAGCGTTCAGGTCACATTTCTTCTTCTAGCTGTCATGGTTTTAGCATAGTTTAGGCTTCCCCGTAACAGGTATTAATATTCGCCACACGCCGTTTCATATTTACCTGGCCGTATTAGCATTAAACGCAAACATGCACAAACGTGCCGAATGAGTGCAGTTTCGCTGAAAGGATGCCATCCAGGCATAACGAAACGACCAGGTTGAAAGTGGCTTAAAGCGGCCATGGTCATTGAATTTAAGTGACACTGCACTAGGCACTATGTGCGACTAACTCGCAACAAAAGGGTTGACCAGGCGCAACAAAGTTCCAGCCACAAACATGTCACGCAATTATCGACATGCATTAGCAGGCACAGTTTTAGCTGGTTATTATACCAACCAACAATGGCTCTTTAGGTCGCTGAGTGCGTGAATATTCCCAAAAAAATGGTGGTTAAAGATGGCCTGGGTTTATTAAGTGGTCCACGTGCGCTACAATTCCTAATAAATATTAACGCTAAAGGACACTTTCCAACTAGTCTCATGCAAGGAGTGTTTATAGGGTACTTTCTGTATCGCTGCACAATGTTCAAGATTGGGAGAAGAACGAGATAAATTACATTTTTTAATGTCACAGATTTTGCAACTATTTAACTCACATGAATGTACATTAGAGTGAGTTTTTTTTGGTCTACGTGAAAACCGCTGATGATAAAATAAGAACATAGGAACAACGAATTTTCTAAATATCTTCGAAAGTTCCATTTCAACAATTAAACAACTGCTTTGATTAAATATATACATACATATATTTTGTTTCAAAATCTGATTTTTGATGAAATATATTGGCTGCTTTCCGATGATTGGCCAAATATTTCGTCCCTGGGCCAAGCTATCGGTGTGCTAAACGTTATTCAAAACACCGCTAAAGGTTTTTGAAATGTAATTTTTTATGTTTTTATTTTTTTTTCTGAATAAATAATAGGGCTGTTTTTTCTTTAAGCCGGGATAACAAGCTGTAATATCAAACACGTTAATAAAAATTTATTTTTTTGCTCAAAATAACAAAAAAAATATTTTTTCACATTGTCATATATGTATTATATATAATAATTATGTATTTTTATCGAATGAAAAGTATAAAAATAACAGAAAACCAGTAAGGAAAGGCTAAAGTCGGGCGGGGCCGACTCTATGATACACTCCACTTTCAATCCGAATACAATTCAATTCGGTGAAAAAGTGAAAACGGGAAGGTTTTTTGTATCCTGTAAATGTATGTGTTTGACAAAAAATTTTATATCGGAAAGGACATTTGTATGAGGATATATTGAAACCTGGAACGAAATAAGTGAAATATAAAATGTATAGTTTGGCCAAAATAGGTTAAACTTATGGGAGCAACATTTGAAATTGGGTTATATTAATATCTGAACCGATCTTACCCACTTTCACCATAGTTTTTTTTAGTTAGATTAAAAGATGTTGTGCGAAATTTAAGGAAAATCGAGCACAATATGTGGCTTTTAAAGCGGCAAAAGTCAAATCGGGAGCGACATTTGTATGGGGGCTATATATAAATCTGAACCGATCTTACCCAATTTTTGCATAGGTGTTTCTAGTAAGATTATAAGATGTTGTGCCAAATTTAAAGAAAATCGAGTACAATATGTGGTTTTTACAGAGGAAAATGTCAAATCGGGAACGACATTTGTATGGGGGCTATATCTAAATCTGAAACGATTTGACCTATTTTCACCATAGATGTTCTTAGTTTAAATATAAGATGTTTTGCCAAATCTGAAGACAATCTGATACAATATGTGGTTTCTAGAGCGGAAAAAGTCAAATCGGGAGCGAAATTTGTATGGGAGCTATATATAAATCTGAACCGATCTGACCGATCTTCACCATAGTGGAAATATAAGATGTTTTACCAAATCTGAAGACAATCTGATACATTATGTGGTTTCTAGAGCGGAAAAAGTCAAATCGGGAGCGAAATTTGTATGGGGGCTATATATAAATCTGAACCGATCTGACCGATATTCACCATGGGTGTTTCTAGTGGAAATATAAGATGTTTTACCAAATCTGAAGACAATCTGATACATTATGTGGTCTCTAGAGCGGAAAAAGTCAAATCGGGAGAGAAATTTGTATGGGAGCTATATATAAATCTGAACCGATCTAACACATTTTTACCACAGGTGTTTCTAGTTACAATATAAGATGTTTTGCCAATTTTAAAGAAAATCTGTTGTAATATGTGGTATCTAGAGTGAAAAGAGTCAAATCGGGAGTGAAATTCGTATGGGGGCTATATCTAAATCTGAACCGATTTTCTTCAAATTAAATAGCGTTCGTCCTTATCCCGAAAAACGTCGTTGTGCAAAGTTTCATTTGGTTCTGTCTACAATTGCGACCTGTATCGTGATTACAAGAATAGATGGACGGACGGACGGACGGACGGACAGACAGACAGACGGACATTGCTAAATCGACTCAGAAAGTGATTCTAAGACGATCGGTATAATTAACAATGGGTCTATCTCGTTTCCTTTTGGGTGTTACAAACAAATGCACAAAGACATAATACTCTCGTGGAGTGTATAAATATATTTTTGAGAAAAAAAATATTTAAATTAAATTTAAAAAAATCTGGTTTAATTTTTAAAAGTTTTCGCTACAAATACCTAATTTCTTCTGTGCATACTATTAAAATTGCAGTGTGGGTTCGCAATAAGCCAAAATTTAGATATACTCTTTTGCATTTATTATTGAAACAGAAAAACGTTCGGAAAAACACAATTTTATTGTTTTATAATTCGACTTTTTGTATTGAATGAAATATAGACGCAAAATTGTCTTGAGCCAGAACAATATCCCAGTTAAAATCAAAAAGTAACGAAAAAAATGAAATTTGAATATAATTTCATTTATTTTCAACCATTTTTCCAAGTAATAAAGGACGTTTCTAGACAACGGTTGTCATAATGTTGACTTTCAAGGTGTCGCACAGTTGGGTGGTTTCATATATTTGAGTGCAAAAGCTATAATGAGTGCTCGTAGAGTGATGCAACTTGGCGTCGAGTATTTTCTTAACGTAATTAAGAAAAAAACAAGTAAAAACGGCGTTAAGAGGATTGCATTCCACAGAAGCTGTCGATTTGAATTTTGAGCTTCATTCAAGAAATCGGGAAAATTTTTGAGGTTTATTGCTATAATATGTTGTTAAAGCCCATTCTCTCTCTCAATAGGATTGAGGCCATTTATAAAAATCTATTCTGTCCAGCTCCAAACAGCTCTTCACTGGCATTAAGTGTATTTTGGTTGGTTGTCGTGCATAAAACGCCACTTAAGTGGCATGTTTTTATCTGAATATTTTATCATAGTATCAACAAGTAGATTTTTGATTGTGTATCGATTTTGTGTATGGGACCAACACAGTGTCCAGAAAACGCAGTATACACCGTCAGAATTTCGCAAAAAGCTTTACCGTCTCAGATTTGTACTTAAGGTTGTGCTGCATGTCTCTCTGAATCACAGTTGAGCTTTTAAATGGATCTGCTACGTAGGTTCTCATTTTTAAAAAATGCAACTTATTGGTTGATTTTCTCGGTGTAGGACATTGTGCGACATTTTTGAAGCTCCCATAAGTGCCAATATGGCTTAGTATATTGCACACAATCTGTCTGGATCAATTTATAATGTTTGTAATATCCCCAGCGGTACTTCCACTGTCGTTCAATTGCATAATAATCTGACGCTACGCCTCAATGCACTATTTTCCTTCAGCAATGTCTAATTATAAATGTTGGTAAATAATAACTTCCATTGGAGTAAAAATTAGCGAAACATACCAATTAATTTATTTAAACGCCAAAATAAACAGAAAATAACCACTTTTAACAAATGTGCTAAATTTGTGTCCAGCCCAGATTGCGAATTAATTGCAAATACATGAGTGCGAGAAAAAGCACAAAAGAATACGAAAAAAAAATATGGGGCTTACTGATCACACCATAAGCAACACTAAAAAACAAATATTTGGCTCAGAGTTCATTATCAGAACAAATTATTTTCTATTATAAACAACACATGTGTAGTGTGCTAAACTCGTGGCCACCACTGTACACACCAAATTTTATCGCTGTAGTTTTATCCCTCTGTTCCCATAGTATCCCGTTGAAAGTAGGAATTTGGAAAAAAACTTTTTATTTTCATTTCTACGCAGTCAGGGAAAAGTGTACTCTGAATTTTATCCCTCTACTACGATTTTATCCCTTAAAAATACGAATGTGGAAAAAATACTTTTATATTATGTATGTACTCAATTAGAGGAATGTACACTAGCTGTTGTCGTTTTTTATCCTTTTTTACGAATAAGAAAAACTTTGTGGGCATACCCAACATCAAGTAAATAGAAACAGACATATTGAAAAAACATGCTGAAATAAAAGGTGATTTTTTAGCTATTATCTTTTTGGCAACACTGGTTTAAAAAGCTGACGCACGCTTCGTGTTTTGTTTCACTGTCAAACATCTTCAGTTTGGTCTATAATTTAACCATGAATCGTCTTACAAACGAACAACGCTTGCAAATTATTGAATTTTAATATCAAAATGCGTGCTCTGTTAAGAAAGTTCATCGAGCGCTTCCGTTTTATGGTCAGTTTAATCGACCCACTGAAGCGGCTATTCGGGCTATTGTGACTAAATTTCGCACCAAATTTACATTGTTGGACATTAAACCACCAACACGCTTACGTAGAGTGCGAACTGAAGAAAATATCGCAGCTGTATCGGCCAGTGTTAATGATGTCCATCAATTATCGATTCGTCGCCGTTCGCAGCAATTGGGCCTCTGTTACTCAAAAAAGTGGAAATGCCAAAATTGGACTAAGCGGATGGACCATTTGAGGCGCAGTCAAGGTCAACATTTGCATGAAATAATCTTCAAACATTAAATTATATTGACCGTACTATCGATTCAAATAAAGATTTTTTCGGAATTATATGTGTTTTTTTTTTTTTGAAAAACTTTCCTATAGCTTTTAAAAAATCACCCTTTACTATATATATTAGCGGTATTTGCAGTCCTTGTGAGGGATTTTTTTTCCTTTTGAACGAATAGGACGCATTTATGTATAATTTGGACCTCCTAGCTCCTTTCGTTTAGATGCTAGCGGACTTGACTAGAATTTTATGACGATCAAGAATATATATATTTTATAGGGTCTCATATCGATATTTCAAAGTGTTAAAAATAACATGACAAAGTTGTGGATATGGGTGGTATACAAATTTCTTTTTAATTTGTTTTATTGAGGTATTTTTATTAAATAATTACAAAAGAAAGTTGTATTTATTTCATGCGCATAACGCAATTAAACGGAACTCATATAAACGGGAATATCCTTGTTTGTATGGATTGGATTTTTGGATGGATTTGGATTTTTCAATCAATTAAGAAGACACATACTCCCCTTAATTTAAATTGTATGTATTCCAAACCGAATGTGTTCAAGCCTCTCCACTTCGGAGAAATTCCATGTTAAACCAAAATAAAATGTTCGAAGGTCTTCTAAAATGAAAAGTTGTGATCGTGTTTGATATTGATTGAAGTGCATTACTTAGACCAAATTATTTTGACTTTGATTAATTTGTCTTTTCACCCTAGAAGCGGTATTGTTTTCCATAGCCGTCTGTCACTAGCTTCAGTATTCATTAGAATCTACCCGCCAAGTCGTATATGACTAACAACATTATAAGAAATCCCATTGGATTATATGTACCAATATATTCTATAAAATATTGGAAATAATTCGACAGCATCTGATCAGTCCGGTTAAAAAAAAAAAAAAAAAACAAAGTTCAAATGCGATGTCTATGTATATATTTCTCTCACTGTTCACTTCATGCAACCGCCTAACCTAACTTTCCTCTCCGCGTTGCCAGCCGGTTAAAAAACCATGAAATTATTTAAAGTTTATTGGTACTGATGGTGACACTGAATATGCTGCCGGTGATGATGACGATGATGCCGATGCTGATGACGATGATGATATTTAGTGGTCGTTGGTTTTTCTGCAACTGTTGGCTTGTGGACATTGTGGTAGGTCGTTAAAAGGCAACACTAGACCACCACCACTATGAGCTGAAATTTCCGTTAAATATGGCCAAAATTGTGATGGGGTTTTCACACAAACACTCACACACACCAGTTTGTATCCACTGTCATTGTCACTGCATTTATGGATGCGTTTGTGTTCACCTTCCCGAAAACAAAAAATCCATTAAATCCTCACTAACAATGTTGACCAACCTGGTATTTGAGCTAAAAGCAGAAAATTCTTTATAATGACAACGTTTAGGGCCAACAGCAAAAGGCCATAAAGTATGCCCGAGACAGAGAGAGTGAGTGAGACATATGCATAAGCTCTGCGAAGGTTTGGTCCACGTACCAGGTGTTAATGGAAATGTTGCACGAAAGCTGCCTATGCAGCAATAACGTTTTAGCATCAACATATGAATGGTGTTCTTGTTTTCTATAAGAGTGGCATAAGTCACTTGGATTTTGAAACGAAATATTTAGGGTTGGATGTATTTAGAAGATATAGATGTTAAATTCAAAATATGTGCTTAAAAGCTCAAATTTTTACTCATGCTTTCTGTGAGGGTGTTTGTTATATTTTGCAAAATCTGACTTACACCACTTTCAAAATAACCCATATATCTAGTCTATTGTGAATTAAAGTTGATTTATCGATACGTTAAGATAAAAAGGAAGAAATTGATTCACATTTCCGCAGCCTCACATATCGGATTCAAATTAAAACCCACAGTGGGACGGACATTTATCTCTTCACAAAGTTAACGGAGACACGACAGACGGACATTCACTCACATCCAAACGTACAATTTCATCATTAATGTCCAATGCGAGGGGGAGGGGGGAAATGTTGTATTTAAAGTTCAGAGAATTTCCGTTTTATTAAACAAACGTTTCATTACAACAACTACGACAAGGAAAGAAAATGATGGCCACCATCCGAACGGGCGTGTATACACAGATCTACTACTACGTGTATGGTTGTGTATGAAAATCTTAATCGCCTTTTATTACTTTCATAATTACACACGCACGCACGGACACGGTAACTCATTCAGCATCTGATGGTTGCTGAGTGATAATTACATACCTTATACATCTTAGCTGGATAGATGTATATTAGGGTGTACTGTAGACCGCTATTAAGGAAAGGGGTATTCCAAACGAAGGTTTTTGATGAAATGTCACACTAGGAGAGAAAATGGGAAAACATACGATGAAGTTTGTGAAATTTATGAAATTATGTTAAACAATTTAAAAATACGAAATCTTGGGACGAAGTCTGATTGAAAGATCAGGACAGTTTAATAGGTAGATCATCTGAATACACATTTAAAATGGGAATAAAGGGATACAAATGGTACCAACCAAACGGCTGCACCTAAATGAAATAATGAAATTCGGTGTATACCTCCAGGATGGGGGTAAATTCATTTTGCCATTCCGTTTGTAACACCTTGAAATATTCAACGGAGACCCCATATAGTATATATATTTATATATTCTCTATCCTGGTAAAATTATAAGACGATTTAGCCATGTCCGTTTGTTGAAAGGTTGAAATTTTCCGTGAATGTGTCTTATGGTTGCAGATCGGTTGGGATTGAAAGTGGACGAAATCGACCCAGAGTGAAAAAATTTTCCCTAACAAGGACTGAAAATGCCACAAATATAGACTATTTAAGCAATTTTTTGAAAATTTCCAATTTTTAAACACTTGACATTTGTTTCGGGCCTTCCTCTAGTAATGTGTAATCACCGAAAAGTACAAATAAGATTTAGCGGGTGAAATGGGAAGCAAGGGATAAAAATAGTACCAATGATGCGACAACAGTTAGAAACATTAAATTCGGTGTGTACATCCCTATAATTACGTAGACACGCAAATTATAGAGATTTTTTCGAAAATTGTAATTTTAGGGATACGATTTGAAAAGAGGGATAAAAATGGTACCAACCAAACCGCTGAAGAGAAGTATTGCTGGGTAACTATTGTGAGAATCATCTCCTTATAGAAACCGGGTTTGATGTTGAAAAGTCGCTGCGAAGCTGCGGTAGTCTGCAGCCAAGTAATAAATGTCGCCATGCCATTTGTAAATAAATTTGTATTCTATTAAATATAGAACCAAATTGTCTTGAGCCAGGACAATCAATGTCCCAGTTCAATATTTTTTTTTGAAAAAAATTTAATTTTTTTTTTGAGATTGTTCCATGTGTAGTCATCATAATTATTTTTATTTTAATATATAAAAAATGGTGTTGATTTTATGAATCAGTATGCCTCAATACTTACAAAAAATAATTTTTTTCTCGGACACTTTTTTTATTTTTTGTTGCATATTTTAATATAGTGACGAGAATGCAAAAATATTTGTTCATAACATCAAGCAATTCGTTTTTAAAATCGAATATATATTGGGTGATTCATCGTGAGGTAAAATAAAACACATAAATTTCAAACTGCACTTAATTTTCTTATGTAAATGTGTGATGTCATGTAAATATATTTGAGGCGGTCGATTCGAAAGGTCCAATTTCGGGCGACACGTTCGAGCCTTGCGACTGGAAAGGCCGAGATTGTTACCTAAAATACAACAAGTCTGATAACGACAACGAATCGATTCGCCACCGTCATCTTTCTCTTGTTTTTAGTAATACAGCTGAACAATTTGGAGGCGCTGTTGGGGTGTGAGTCTTCCCATGATGACTTGCCAAACGATACTGAAGAAAAATGACAAAACAGAATCATACGTGATCTGTCAAAGAAGCCTATTGAAAATCAAAACTCCGAAAGTCGATACTATGGTTTCTGGCTAATTTTCGGCTATATTTTTCGGCTATATATTTTTGAAAGCCTACTTACAGCTTCTCATATCAGCCAAATCTCTTAGATGTAGTGAATATTTCACTATATTCAACGATGGCTTTGATGAACGACGACTTCTTAAAAAATTTGTGGCAAAAGCTTCCTCGGAAAAATACACAATCAACTCCACAATAAGAGGTTTTCAGTACACCCTAATGTATATGTATCTATTTAGACCGCCATATGCGTACGTGTATATCTCTGTGTATGTATATCTGCGATGATGCCTTTAAGCTTCTATCACACGCTAATAAACAATTAAAGTGTTAGCCGGTGGTATTAGCCTTAGCTTAAATGAATGACACAGCCAGTCTCATGATTTTAATGAATCAAAATGAAATTTCTATGATTATGTAAAAGTCGAAGCGTTTGATGATGGCCATACATTAGATTTAATATGGAGTTTCTAATTCGAGGATGAGGGTAAAATTTCGATTAGCCCAAGTTGATTTCATTAAGACGGTGTGCGGTGTGCGCTGCGCTATGCTGTGCTCTGTGGTCTGTCTGCCTATCCGTTGGCAGTGACACGAGATTTTAATCGCTTTTCTTGCCGACGATGTTGGCGGTGTGGCGTACAGCGTACGAACATAAAGAGAAATTGTTATGGACATTGAACATGTACGTGAGTGTCGTTTTTTCCTTATATTGGCCCAGCAAAAAAGGTATTCAGATTGGTTTTTAATAGCAAAGAGAGTAGATAATGTCTTATGACGTAGCACTTCCGCATATGAAAACTAAAATTTTTAAATAAGATAAAGTAGCAGAACAAGAATCACAGGGCATGGGTGGAGGTTTTAGATCTTCTAGGTACGAGTATGTCTGTAGTAATTGTGGTCCACAAATTTTATGTGTTAGTCTCAAGTTAAAGAAGGCCCACAGATAAACAATATCTTGATTGCTTTTTCTATAATTGCTCCTATTAGTTTATGACCATTTGATCTAAACAAATCTTGACAATTGCGGAAGGACCTATAAAAATGGAGATAGTATAGCCGGTGTGCAGGGTGCACACAGTGAATCATTCGAAATGAAGGACGACAAAAACAAGTAAGAAACTTCAGTCGACTAATGCGGCCTAATATCTAGTCATAGTTAATTTAAAGTCTCGAAATTTAAATTCTAATGGCTTTAACTGAACCTAACATGTAGATATTTGTTTTGGAGGTAATAGGAGGGGTCTGACAAAAACAGAAGGATTTCTTAGGTTCCATGCTTTTATAAAAATACATACAACTAATTAAATAACTAATCAAATTACTGCTAATTTCGACTATCGCTATGGAAGTTATATTGATTTTTTTGTAACCAAAGATTTCAACAATATATGTGGGAGTTACCAAAAGGGGTAGATCAATCTCAAATTTATGTGAGCATCAGTATAAATATCAAATATCAAAAGGTTACAATAATTCGTATAGAATGTACGAACGTTTTAATTTTGCCTCGGTTAGCGTGATTTGTGTGGAAGTCACTGGAAGGGGCGCACACTGTCCCGTTCCCGTACTAGCATTGGACAAAATTAGTAGTAGTTGTCAGAATACAATGAATATTATCGATTTTTATTTAGCATTTATATTTTATTGTTTGTTTTTTACCGAATTTTAGGCCATATAAACTAGGGTTACTTTCACAAAATTTATCAGAAAACTGATAGTTGCAAATATTTTTTGTAGGAAATACTTAAATTAGCATTAAAATAATGTAAAGGCAAATTCAGCAAAAAAATTAAATACTATTTGACTAAAGAGTAAAATATATAATTTTAGACACTTTTTACAAAATTCAAATGAAAAAGAATTGGGGAAGATATTACTTTTTTCTTATAGAATATACAGATCAAAATAAATTATTATGCAACAAAAATTCCATCAAATTTATGTTGTTTTTTTTTGCCAACAAAAAATGGGAATTTTTCAAATAGTGTCTTTAAATTTAAAATATATAAAAAATAGTTAAAAACAAGTAAAAACGGCCAGGCCGAACTTCATGGATTGCATTCCACCATGGATTGCATTCCACAGAGGCTGTCGATTTTCGTAGAAGTACAGTAGTATTACAGGAAGATATATTTTTTTTAATATAGCCAAATAAAACCAATACAAATATTGAAACAATAATTTTATGAATAAATATAATATTTTTATTATTTCAAACCACACTTATAAGGAAAGGCTACCAATACGTTTAATATCTATCTAAATAATACATCAAGTCAATACATAAAATAAATATTCTTATAGTTATACTTTCAAAAAGCTTAAATACCATAAATATTGGTAGGTAGTCAACCAGAGGAATGTATACACCGAATTTCGCGTTTCTAGCTGTTGTCGTTTAATATGTACCATTTTTATCCCTTTTTGTCCCATTTCACCCCTACGAATAAAAATCACTTTCTGGTGCACGTAAGTACATGCAGACATATTGAAAAAATGTGCGTAAATTCTGTAAAAGATTAGGGGTTATTATGGATATTTTTAGTCCTTATGAGGGAAAAATTTTTCCTTTGGGCCGATTTCGCCCAGTTTCAATGCCAACCAATCTACGACTATACGACGCATTTATGTAAAATTTGGACGTCCTAGCTCCTGTCTTTTAGATGCTAGCGTGCTTTCAACAGACGGACGGACGGACATGGCTAAATCGTCTTAGATTGTTTTGACGATCAAGAATATATATCTTTATAGGGTATCAGGTCAATATTTCAAGGTGTTACAAATGGAATGACAAAGTTAGTATCCTGGTGGTGGAGGGTATAATAATATTTTTAAGATTTAGAAAAAATCAAAATTCTTACCACTCTGGTGGTAGCAGATGACCAGTTTTAGAGGCAAAAAATGGAGGCAGCTACACCTTTGACATTTCCCACATATAGTTATGGTGCTTACGAAAGTCGTTTATAAAAATTTTGTGTTGCCGTGACCACTTACTGTGGGATGGTAGTAGATTTGTTGAGGCAAATACCTTAGGAGACAGGTACACCTTTTAAAATTCGTAAATATACTTATGCTGCTGACAACAAATGTTTAGAAAAAAATAAGTTTCTCAACCTAGTGCCACGCCCATGTTACAGTGGGATGGTAGTTGCTTTTTTGAGCCAAAATACCTCAGGAAACAGATGGACATTTAATGTGTTGTACAAGTACTTATGCTGTTTACAAAAATTATTTAGAAAAAAATTGTCAACCTACTACCACGCCCATTTTGTTGGTAGTTAGTTTAAGATAGGCCTTTTAATTCTGTACATCTATTTATGGTGCTTACCGAAGTCGACTAGCAAAATATTAAGTTGATCAATCTACTGTCACACCCACTTACAGGTAGATCTGTGAAATGTATTGCAGTTATATTGATGATTGCTAATCCTTTAGAAAAACGAGTTGCCACCTTGTTCCAATTTTCCATTTTCGGTAATTTTAAAATGTTGGCAACATGCTGACAGAATTACTTTTCGAAAATGGGTTAGTTAAAAATTTATTTATTTTGCCTTAAGAATTGGTATGTAGCCACATCGTGGCACGTGTAGGAGTATCATAACATATATTCATAAAATCTTATATATTAAATTAAATTTCGTTAAATATAAATGTATAGCAAAAACTTAAAAAACAGTAAAATAACGAAAAACAATTGTGCTTTGCAGAAGCAAATGTTATTGCTGTTCGGTGGCATAGCTCGGCCTCTCTACAAGTTAACAGACAAAGAGTGAGATTTCTTGTCTTGTGTATAGAAGGTCTTTGTCAACAATTCAGTCTCTCACTTGGTCTAACTTTTTTGTATTTGTGTACTAACCATTCCATTCTCTCAGTAATTATAGAATTTCGTATTTTGGTATTCTTTACTATGCATTGTAGTAAATATGTTAATGCGGAACATGGCTAAATCGATTGAGAAAGTGATCCTAAGTCGATCGGCATAATAAATGATGAGATAGCTTTTTTCTTTTGGATATTGCAAATAAATGCATTGAACTATGACCTCATTTCTGCAATTTCAAGCTTAAAGTAAAGTATTCATTCTACACCATAAAGAGAAAAAAATTCGCGTTAATATGGCATTCGCCACAACCACAAATGACCATCAATTAATAAATAAATTCAACCGCAGATAATAAATAAATTTTGAATCAATTGAATATTTCAAATGTCTTTAAACCGGAAGCGAGAAAGTCGCTCTGTGCGAATTACTCTTGGCATATAAAAAGCTAGAGGAAATGGTGAAATTTTGAAATAAAATAAAATCAAATTAATGTATTGTTATGTTACAACGTGTTTGAGGTCTTTGAAATTAGAGTCAAAGCACCTAGAAGTGATCGCTAACACTTCACTATGACTTGACTGAATTCTAAAGAGGCGGAGAGAAAATAAAGCTTGCCGAGGTAGTTATTTACCTGATTTACGTATCGTAATGGCAAATTAACGAAATTAAGTGAACTCAACCGTGGACATTAGGGTGAATTTATGGGGTCACCTACCTTAATATTTGTACTATAAATTTGAGAGTATAAGGCCGATCACAGTTACACGTAAAATTATTACGAAAAGCCCAAAAAAATGGATAACATTGTTTTTTGTGTTTTAATAGCTAACATTTAAACGAAAATAACAATGTCTTTAAGTAAAAGTTTTATGGTTAAATGTAGAAGTATGATCATGATTTTAAAAAATTCTTTTGCGTGTACAAAGAACGTCCTAAATTCTACAATTATCCACAGATCTTTTACTTATACATTATATACTTTGTTTTCTTCCTTCGAATTTTAGCTAAAAATTTTTAATTCTAAAATGTGTTGTCATTTATTTTGGTTTAAGACCAAAGGTTGTGCTGAAGTCTTCAGCAGAACCCAAAATTAGCAAAAAGGCAAAGTGAGACCTTTATTGTTGTAGCTAAAAGTTGATTGCGCAGTTTCGATGGGCGCTACCCCATCTCGTCAGAACTTTCGCAACGAATGTATGTCTTTGACTTAAATCAGGGTTCATATTAGTACCAGCAGCCACATATGACAAATGAGAAGTGCTGATAAACAAAATATTCTACCGAACTAAGTCGACACACTAAAAATCTCACTTTGCCAATTCAATGTAATGCATGTGCTCGCATCGCTCGCAACAATGCAAAGTTGTTGTTGTACGGTATGTCCCGTCGTCACTGTACCTCGTGTGTAGTGTTGTTGTTTGTATGTATACTTGGTCTGTTATTCTAAAATTTTAACTTAGAATCGGCTATAAAAAGTACTGATTATTTTTTTTTTCAAATTTCTGGTTTTATTGGAAATGTTAAGCTTTGTCATTTAATAATGGAACACAATATCATACATATATTCATAATATCATTCGACTGACTCGACAATACGTCATCCGATCAACCCAATTTTTTAGTACATGGTCCAATGATGTCGCCAGCCCAAAATCCACACCGAACAGTGACTCGTTGTGGATGCATTGGCTTCTCAATATTCACGTGTGGGTTCTCTGAAACCCATATACGGCAATTTTGCTTATTGACATAGCCACCGATATGAAAATGAGCTTCATCCGAAAACACGAAAATTTTCAACGTAAATCTCACAGTTTGCATTAAAGACTCACTACTTTGGAAGTAAGTTTTTAATAGTTCCCAATTTTTTTCGAAAAAAAATAAAATGAATGTTATTCTACCTTTCAAAGTCAAAGTAATCAGTAGTTCAAATTTAAAATGTTATCCAATTTTTAAGGCGAGTTCTATTTAATCAAAATAGTAAAAAATCTAAAAATCAATTTCAATCAATTCTCAATTTTTATGTTAAATTAGCCATCATAATTAGCATCATTATTATTAATTATCTGACTTACATTTTCAAATTGAGACTACAAATATTAAAGGTACCTTTAATGATTATTGAATTTTTAGTAAAAAATTAAAAACAAATATCTCTTGACCAAAATATAAAAAAGACTCAACTAACATTTTTTTTTTGTAAATCGATATTTTTGTTTATTATGACCGAAGTTGTTGTGTTTTGTTAAAATAACCAAAAATCTCGATTTGCAAAAAAATGTTAGTTCAGTCTTTTTATATTTTGGTAACGATCTATAAAAATAGTTTTGGTATGGATTTTATTAATCAGTATGTCTCAATGTTCAGAAAAAAATTTAGGTCTCGGACACAATTTTTTTCTCATTTCTTGTTGCATTGGTGAGGGCATTGTGGGCATTTGAAGCAAGTGAAAAATAAAATGTCTTAGGCGGCATTTCATTTTTATTATTATTTTTAGAAATGCTTTCCAAGGTTTGGTGCTCATAATCTCTCTTAACTAGAGCCAGATGCTCTTGCCCGGATATGAGCCAGGGTTTTTGGCGTGTACCCCACCTACCCTACACAATGACGGCCACAATACCGTGGAATGTCCATAAAACTATCTCAAGTGATTTATGGAAAAAAATCCTGCTCTCTCACCCAATTAAAACTTTATTTAAAACGCCGTAAAACATAAAAAACTCCAACTCATTCATGCAAAAGCATCATTGAGAAATGGCTGGCGCGATGTATGCTATTTGCATATGAGTACAGGAAAAAAACGCCAAAGGTCTTCATGATCAGAAATCATGTAAACTCGACGAACAATGATCATCATCAGCACTACACAACAAACCCTGGCAACACCATCACCATCAATGACCACTTAATGAGTTTTTGGCCGTTAAATGGTAACAATCATTTCAAAAACAACCACCAACAACAAATTGGCGAAGAGAAAAAATAAACACGAAAAAAAAAACAAAAGTAGGTGAATGTTAAGTAACCATAAAAAAATTATGAGAAAATTTTCTGAAACAAAAAAAAACACTCACACAAAAAACATAAACAAACAAAAAACCTAAAGTCAGCATAAAAATATGTTTGCTTGCAATGGAGAGAAAAAAATGGAATTGTTTTTTTACGATTGACGATGGTTAAATTTGAGATTTATTTACATGGCGTTGATAACGCGCATTAGTGGGCTTGGAGTGGTGAATAATGAAGCAGTGATGTGTGCAAGGTGCACTGGGCTCAGGGACGACCATAAATCTCAACAAGGGTCATTGCAAGTCCAAAAGAATCTGACGAAAGCTGCTGAAGACTTTACATAAAATTGTTTGTTTTTTTTTTTTTTTTCGTGGGACACATTTATCATAGAAATCTAATGAATGGGTGTGTTTGTGTGTGTAAATCACTATAATTTATTTGCGTATTGCAGTCATACAATAGATGTTAAATAGCTGTGTCTGCCAAGAAATTTTTGTCGAGCTGTTCATCTTGGTTATGGATGAATACCCTACTCTTATTGTGTAAAAAACGAACTGTGCCAATTAAGCAATAACATATTGAGTTCTATAAGAAATTCCAAACCAAGTGGCCTCAATCCGAAACTAATGTAGACCAATAGTCTCATAAACCCCCCTGGGTATTTGGTTATAATATGTCACATTTTTAATTATTTTTATACTCTCCTCCTCCAGGAGGGAGAAATATCGACATGAGACCTTATAATGGGTTATTTTTCTTATGAAAAATCGTTCAAAAATTTGAGTAATTTTTAATCGCCCAAAAAAAAAAATTGCCCAAAACGAAGAATGTAATTACGCAAAAAAATAAATGGAAAACCAGTAAGGAAAGGCAAAAGTGGGGAGGGGCCGAATATATGATACACTCCACTTTCTATCCGAATACAATTCAATTCGGTAAAAAAGTGAAAGCTTGAAGAATTTTTGTATGTTTCCTAATCGTTGGCTAATTGGTCCAACCGAGAAGAATATTTGTATCGGGGCTATACCCAAACATGGAATGAAGTGACCCACTTACACAATAGGTGTTTACAGTTCAAATATAACGTGTTACGCTCAATTTGAAGAAATTCGTTGAAAATACGTGGTTTCTGGGGCGTAAAAATCAAGCCGGTAGTGAAATTTGTATGTGAGCTATATATAATTCTGAACCGATCTGACTTATTTTCACCATGTGTGTTTCAAGTGGAAATATAATATATTTAGCCAAATTTGAAGAAAATCTGTTGAAATATGTGGTTTCTAGAGCGAAAAACTCAAATTGAGAACGATATTTGTATGGGAGTTATATATAATTCTGAACCGATCTAACACGGATGTTTCTAGTTGAAATATAAAATGTTTTGCCAATTTTGAAGAAAATCTGTTAAAATATGTAGTATCTAGAGTGAGAAGAGTCAAATCGAGAGAGAAAATCGTATATCTGAACCGATCTGACTTATTTTCACCCTGTGTGTTCCTAGATTAAATATAAGATGTTGTGCCAAATCTGAAGAAAATCTTATAGAATAAGTGGTTGCTAGAGCGGAAAATCTCAAATTTAGGGCGAAATTTGTATGGGAGCTATATATAAATGTGAACCGATCTGACCTATTTTCACCATGAATGTTTCTAGTTGAAATATAAAATGTTTTGCCAATTTTGAAATTCGTATGTGGGATATATCTAAATCTGAACCGATTTTCTTCAAATTAAATAGCGTTCGTCCTTATATCTAAAAACTTCATTGTCGAAAGTTTCGTTTCGATCTGTCTACAATTGCGACCTGAACTTTGATTACAAGAATAGGTGGACAGACAGACGAATAGACGGATAGGCGGACATTGCTAAACCGATTCAAAAAGTGATTCTAAGTTGATCGGTATAATTAACAATGGGTCTATATCGCTTCCTTTTGGGTGTTACAAACAAATGCACAAAGACATATACTCTCGTGGAGTGTATAATTGCCCAACGCAATCAAGTCAAATCAAATGAAAAATCGGCTAAAAAGTTAAGTCATTTTTTTATTTGTAAAATCATTAAAAAATTTTCCATTTTTGTCTAATAGTTGATAGATCGGTTGGGATTGAAAATGAGCGAAATCGGTCCAGAGGCTAAATTTTTTCCTAACAAGTACAAAAAATACCCCTAATATTTCGTGTAATTAAACATGTTTTTTGAATATGTCTGCTTATATTTACTTGATATTTGGTATGCACATTGCCCTTTATAGCGCAAAACGTGCACCATAAACGATTCTTATTTGCAGGGGGTGAAATGGGGAAAAAAGGTATAACAATTGTATCTATCAAAGAACAACAGCTTGGCCGTGTTTAAATTTTTTCTAGATTTAGGATATATCGTGTTACCACCCAGCAAAAACTTGGTAATGACATCTCATTATTTTTAGCATTACCTAGTAATGGCAGCTCGTTACGCCCTGCATTATTTTGAAGTGTGAAATAATTACTTCCTTATAATGGTTTAAATAAGTAGTTATTGGTAAGTTAAATTTCATAGAACTTCATATTTCAAAAATTAATTTTCTACATTTTTGTGGTGAGTCAGAGAATAACAATGCTTTTGTTATCGCAGCTTGGTTATTCAGGCTTAAAGAAAAACAGTACTAAATTCTGTATTCAGATTGTTAACAAGCCGCTACAAAATATATAATTTAATAAAAATGTTGTTTTAATCACATACTAAGTCCATTATTGATAGTACATTATTTGACTAGTTATCAATAATGACTTATTTTGTATCTTCCTGAGGCCACTTATTTTACAACTTGTTTAGAAGTACTTATTTGTTAACTTTTCGTAAGTGTGCGTGGAAGTACTTATTTTTTTACAATCCCTCCATCATATCGCCATTTACAACATTTTGTTTCTAGATTCAGGCTAAAATAAGAATGAAATGACATAAATGTTGGTTGTAAAGTTAAAAATTGTGAAAACCCCGTGTAACTATCTTTCCTTTGACCCAAAAAATGAACGCTGACCAGCTGGACTATAAGTTTATTCCATTCAAAACGTCTTGATTTGTTGTACAGTGTATTTTTTTGTATTTGTGACTTTTTACACCTTTGTATAATTAACAATAAGCTGTTATAATGATTGAAATTGTTATGTGATGCATTTCTAAATATATTTCAATTTTAAATTTGAAAGATGTGTAAAGTTTCCGCGGGAATTTTCAAACAAGTTCAAATAATTCTAATAAATATTTTTGTTTATTATTATTATAACATTGGCTATCACGTAAATCTGAATTATTTATGAAATTCATTTTTCGTGCACTTTTTTTCAATTCCGCAATAAATATGTTCTCTAACGCATGCTACTTAACGCAATAGTTGCAAAACTATAAAAAAACATTCTCTTTGAAACTGAATTTTTTTCATTTCAATAAATATGGCCTAAATCATGGCCATCAAAATAAATCGATCGATTTTACAATTACTTTGAAAAATAGAATCATGCTGGCCAACCATGACCCAATTGTCATGTCGACAATTTCAAGCAACTATGTACTTCGCAACACCACAGTGACATCGAATATTGGTCAAACAATTGCAAGTTTTGTCGAATGATACCCGTTGCAAGTTTTGATGACTTCGTTGGCAAGTCTCTAACAATGCAAAGGTCACACCGTCAAATGAAATCTTTGACTTTAACGGGCGATAAAGTAGCCTGAATGGTGTCGGTTTTCCCGGAAGCGAGCGTACAGTAGCGACTGAACATTTTTTTCTGGTTGCTAAAAAGCAATAAAGACAACAAAGCGAAAATGCTAATATGCAGCAGCAGCAGCAGATATACGAGCAGTTTGCCTTTGGCAATAAAATTTTCCGTTTAGTCGAAACGGCAACAAAAGGAAAATGGTGGACAGTTCAAGGTAAAAAGACACACACACACAGAAGGTCAGCAAAAATCGCGATTTTCTGCGAAATGGATTTGCGCGAGAAGGCAGTTTGAGCGTTTGGTACAGTTCTCAAAAAATGGATTATTTTTTCGCCATTTCGCGGTTTTTACAAAAATCGCACACGTGTTTTATGGTTAAGCAGATTAAGAATGGATCATTTTTTAAAGGAGGTAAAAAATCCAACCCTGCTAGAGGACATGCAAATAGCGACTGCAATGGGTTGTGGTGCACCACCACCCACACAACCATCAACGCCATTGATGGCAATACCTGAAGGCAATTCATGTTAATAAGCTCCTGCTTCTTCTTAGCACACGCTAACAGGAGTACAACTTACCTGTTCTCTATATAAAATGTCCTGAGCCTGACCACAACAGCATCAGTTCCTTTCAAACAGCGCTTGCCACAGCATCACTCAACCAAACGAATAGAAACGAAATGTCACCAAAAATCGCATCAGTGCCATCTACCAAATCGCCATCATCGCTCAAGATCAAGCCGACACGACAAGAAGCTGCCTTCACCTATGCCCTGTACTTGCACCGCGAAGAGCTGAGGAAGTGCCACGCATCTTCGATACGTGCAGCACGCACCAAATTACTGCTCACCCACGAACTCATCACGAAGACCGTCAAGAACATCAACAAATGTTCGGCCGATGATCTGCAGATCCTCAGCCGCGAAACGATATTCAAGAAGAATCTGCATCGTCAAATTGTCCTGCAGAAACAGCGTCAGCACACGACAATGGTGCGGCAACAGAAGCAGCAAAAGGAGTCAAAGTCCCAGACTCAGGAAAATAGTCGTCATCAAACTCGTGCCCAGAACCAGCAACAGTACACTGCCGCCAATAGGCGCTCAACACCATTGGACTTTGTACGTTTGGCCATGGTGGCCTAGAATATGCCAACGTACCCAGTGCTGGGATCTTTAAGATTTTTTTATTGATGTACCTTTCATGTACCTTTGTTATAATCTAATTTATATTAATCTTTAAATAAAGACAATTTGCAATTAAAATTAAAAAAATTTATATATTTATTTTATTATTGCGGAAATCTTTCACACGAATTGAAATCGAAGCTAGTTTCTGAAGAAAACTAGATCCTTTTTGTGTCCTAGAAAACCATTATTGTGCAAATAATATTTTTAATGAAATTATGAAAAAATATGACTGTAATCATCTCTCCGAATTAAAACTAGAAGGAAGTATGGAATTGTGAGAATAAATCCAAATGTGGCAATTCTGCATATTGACATAGCCATTTAACCGAAAGGGTCCTTCATTATGGAACAAACATTTCAAATGAAATTGTATTTTTGGAAATGATTGACAATTTTAACAATTTACAAACGTTGCTCCGGTGTTAGTCTATTTTTTGGCAAATTACCAACCCAAACTTTGCCCAAAACAACCGAAAACTGACAAATCGGTTGTCGCCGAAGGGACAGGCGCATGATCAGGTTAAGTTTTGCCAATCGTTTTGGTGTTTGTGGCGTATTGCCATAGACTTGACACTTAAGAAAACCCCACAACTAAAAATCTGATTACGTCCAGATTACGTTGCCTTTTCTTAAGACAACCATGTTTAAGAATATGCTATTTCAAAATATATATTACAAATTCATATCATGTTGTCTATGATAACTTGGTTAACATCGATAGGCAGTAGCAATGTCATCAACGTTTTTGAAGAAGTGTGGACTAAGGATGCCGCTTGACATAGACTTTCGGCTGATACATTGCCAATTGCTTCGTATCGTCTCAAATCCGACAATTTTGATTCTTGGCATACCTGTTCATCTAAAAATGGGGATAGATCCCGATGAAGATAGTGAACAGCCTTTGAATTTATAGAAAAGAATATTTTAATAATAATTTTTGAAGAACATCTAAACATTTTTTGTAGATAATCTTTCGTTTAATCGTGGAATGACTCATATTTTGTATGACGATCTTCGTATTTATTTCTTCTTTAAAATAACATTAAGATGCATCATCGTGCGGTTTTGAGTTTTCCTTCTTTAACGCTATTGTCGCGTCGCACTCTTTACGATAATTTCACATTAGGCTGGGCCATGAGAATTTGATGTTTTGCAGCACCCACCAATAAAATTTGGATTGTTTAATATTTCGCTCCTACGTCAAATATGTGAGTTAAACGCTTCTGAAAATACCACTAAAATCATCTACGTAGTTCTACTTTTATCCAATGTTTTCCTGAATTAATAAACCCGTGTAAGTACTTTAAATATAATTTTTTATTCTGGTCTTAGAATAACTTATTGATCGAATTATTGGACGTTTAGAGCCATTCCTGGGAACATTTTGAAAAAATGTTATGAAGAATGAATAGAAGGCATCAATTTCTTTCGAATAATAATAATAACACTCTCCAACAGCATTTTGGTACTGAATAGCAACCCTATTATTCGTAAAGGGCATGTTGGGCATTTTTGTCAAATAATCTAATAGTCCAGCTGGTCTGAGTTTATTTTTATAGTTGGTCAATGTGAAAAAAATATTTGTATGATAATGCCCGAGAGAATTCTTATTGTCAGAACTTTATTGTGGAATTTTATGAGTATCATTTTTGTGGAAGATCTTAACCATCTAGCTCCCCTATTTATGGGTCAATTTGATCATTTTTTGAGAAAATCATTTTCAAAATTTTTGAGTTTACAGCCAACAATACTTTACACGTTAAACAATACCGTGCTCTACTCACATTTTTTTCAAAAATGATCGATCTTCCAAAAAAAACAGGGACGAATTTAAATACTATTATTTGAGAGAAATGATCGGATGTTTATTTCATAATAAAGAGGAAGGTATGTTAATAATGAAAAATAAATGGCCACCACGACCACGCTTACAGGACCATATCCTTTTCATGAAATTTTCCATAACAAAATCGAAAAGTGGCTGCCCTATTTCCTCGATAGCATCACGATTTCTTTCTTTGAGGTCTTGAATCGACGTCTTTGAGGTCTTGAATTGGCGTAGACCTTATCTTTCACGTTGCCCCAAAGGAAGTAGTCGCAAGGTGTTAAATTACAAGATCTCATCCAACTCCGACTATAAAAAATCGATAATCATCTCTCGATAGCGCAATTAATTCACCATAACTTTTGATCCTACATCATTTTCGAAAAAGTATGGTCCAATGACCCCGCCGGACTATAAACCGCATCAAACATTCACACTATGAGGATGGAGAGGCTTCTTGGGTTTTCCGAGCCTCAGATGCGACAATTTTGCGGTATTGCGGTCCGACAAGGTGTTTCACGACGACCCAAAAACGCATTAGTTTTGCGAACTGTGAATGCAAAATTTTCACTATTTTTGTTGTGAATTTTAATAATTTCAATGCGTTGTTGAAGCGTGTATCGTTCCATTTTTAGTAATGGCGTAGTTTCTACTTGTCAAATGTCAAAAAATAAAAGCATTGACAATGGGAATCCTCTCAGACATCGGCCAAAATATGAAAACTTTGACCCACTGAAAAAAGAAACTCAGAACTGGGCCATAAGTTTATTCGGCAAAAATGGTCTACTCAACATCCCCTTTCAGAATTATAAGATCGCGACTCTGTTCCAATCAAAAAGTGTTAATTTGTTAAACAATCAACATTTTTCCGTGGGGTAACGGGAAATTATTTTTTCATTATTTATTTTTTATTTTTTAATTCTTTCCAATGGTTAATATTTCAGCTTAAGGCTAATGAATAACTACAAGAACCCAGCTCAAAATATATTGAATCGTTCCCAAGTTAACGGTTAATATCTCTGAATATCCCATTGATTAAAAATTCCAAAGGAATAAATTTTATGTGAAACCTATTAATCAGCCTATTGATCTAAATTTAAGAAATTACCTTCGGAAAAGCCAAATAAAATGTAAAAAAATTGTATTTCCGTTATAAAACTTACAAAAATACTCGCACTTTATGATGTTTGTCTATTTAGTATGCCAAAGCTGTCCACTATATAACCAACCCGTGGTAATGTTTTGCTATGCTAATTTAATGTATTTACATATTATATGTACATGTTAAGTTGATATCAGCATTGCATTGATTATTGTTTTTAATTGAGAAATTTCGTTTATTTTCAGGTATGTAAACAACGAATATTTATTTAACGAACTAGAGTAAGTAAACCACTGTATATTTTTCTACAATTTTCAAAGTCAAATCTGTAGTTAATAACATAATAATAATAAATTTAGTTTTGAATAATTTTTAAACAGAAAGAATTGTGCACTGTCTTTCCTTCCTGTTAGGGCTACTTTATACATGGAAAGGAAGGCCACCGCGAAACACAAAAAAATATGAATGCAAGAGTATTAATTGTCTTATAGCTGGACATACGAATACTGGATATGCGGGACATTATTTGGTAACGATATTGAATTATCAAAAGTAAAAAAATTATAATGATAGTTTATTTAAATATATAGGGTCCGCCATCTAACGTTTTTTTTTTTACTATTCAACCATTGGACTATTATTTGTGGGGTGCCCGAGGCAGCCATTTGAATGAAATTATTTTCCATTATTAACTGGAAGGATTGTAGTTTCAAATAAAAAAAGAAATTTGAGAAAATATTCAGTAGTTTTTTTATAGCATTTTCAAAAAAAAAAGTTATTTGGCGGACCATATATTACAGATTAAATTTGACGTAGAATATTTTTTGCATTCACACCAACCCTTAAAGTTCAGTTTTGTGGACAATTTAGTAACATTTCGGAAAACAGTACGAAATTAGCCCTAAAATGAATTTTAAGCTTTTACTTATTTCTGGCATTTAAGTCGAGTTTTGGTGTATTCAGAGACTTATAGCAGAATTTTATTGCAAATATTTTTATGGAACATTTTGACCCTTGTATTGAATATCTAGAGAGCTAAAATGTTCTTCGTAGTGTTTCAAGTAATATTGCTGAACACATTATATACTTATAATGTAAGGATCAAAAGGTTCCCTCATAAGAATGTGCATATTTTTGACAGGCTATTACCACAAAGAAAAAATCTTCTGTTTAAAGTTTTAAAACATTTCTATTAGTATCCACAAAATAATTTCCACAAAATATTTCCCAAACTACACTAGAGTCGAAACTTCAAAATCGTTTAGGTTCAAACTGAAATTTGTTTTTATTGAAATATTAAGATAAAATTGATTATAAATAAGAAGGTTAATATAGTCATCATCATTACTAACATAAAGATAAAAGCAGGAGTATTCTAAACCACCATGACCAATATTATGTCCAGTGGATTTGATCGACTCCTCTTTTGAGGAACATAAGGCTGTATGTACTCCGAAAATTTCAACGTGGGATTACCAGTGATTTCTGAAACATGAAAGTGACTCATCACGGAAAATAAATTTACTACAAAGTAATAAAATTATATAAATAATATAATGATATTCACTTATTTTTAAAAATTCATGGGAAAGCAAATATATTTTCTGTCCCTATTTAACCGAGTGACAGTACATTTTGGAGCTGAACAAGGCCATAAAGACGTGCAACTAGATATCAAATTGGGTATCAAATACAATTGGCTATCAAATTAAAGAGAATAATATTTGTTAAAAATACTTCAATACGTCATTTCAAATTTCCCCCTTAAAAATAAAAATTTTAATTATTTAACTTTTTAAAAGGGAAAATTTGTATGCAATTTGAAGTATTTTTAGGAGACATTCTTCTCTTTCATTTGATACACTGCAAATGAAATTTGATATTCAGCATTCTAAAACTGAGTAGACAGCTTTTGTACATACGATCTCTGGTTTCATGTCTATATGATCTCGTTCAACTCATTCTGAAATTTATAAAGTGTGTGCAGCATAAATGAGCTGCATAAAAAATTTTAAATTCTTCTTTTAAATTCTATATTTACTTTTAATACAAAAGTAAAATAAAAATAATAAAAAAGTTTCTAATTTGTTCCTGATATCAGAAGAAAATCACAAATGAAATTCTCAGTTCATCAAAATCGAAAGACCTTTGCAAAATTCTTGTTGGTTCAACATGGAATTCCATATATGATAAATATAAGGTTGTTCTCATTTTTTTGGTTTAAATAGAAATTTATTTTGTTTAAATATTATGATAAATAAGTTTATAACAAAGGTACATAAAGTTATCAAAACTATCTTAAAGATACCAGCAACTACTACACAGAAGTATTCTACGCCTCCATAAGCAATCTTACATTGAAGTTTGCTGCTGGATATGATGCAACAGCTGCTGGGGACGATCTTGTGCGCGATTATTTTCCTGATCTTGGACCTTCTCCTTTTGCTGCCTCTGTTGTCGCAGTACTTCAAATTGCTGTCTGTATTTCTGGCGGACAATTTGACGATGCAGATTCTTCTTGAATATCGTTTCACGGCTGAGGATATGCAGATCATCCGCTGAACATTTGTTGATATTCTTGACAGTCTTCGTGATGAGTTCATGGGTGAGCAGTAGTTTGGTGCGTGCAGCACGCATTGAGGATGACTGGCGTTTCCTCAACTCTTCGCGGTGCAAGTAAAGGATGTACGAGATAGGGCTCTGCGGCTGCATTAAAGAGGAGTGAGGTTTGACGGGTGTAGCGATTGATGATGCCATGACTTTTGGTGACATATTGTTGCGCTCTGAGATTGTGATGCTTGTTTGAGGGTGGTGTGAATGACACTGATGCTGTCCTAGTGTGTCGCAGGACATTTTATATATAGGAAACAGGTAAGAACTTCCCTCAAACAATAACTTCCTCTCTAAGTGGAAGCAGGTATTTTTTAACAGTCATGGTGGAATTCCCACGACTGGCTCGGCAGTACTCATCCGATCAACCCAATTTTTCAGTCCAGCCCAAAATCCACACCAATCAGTGACTCGTTGTGGTTGCATTGGCTTCTCAATAGTCATGCGACAATTTTACTTATTGACATAGCCAACGAGATGAAAACGAGCTTCGTTAAGGCTGGACTGAAAGCCCATCTCTTCTCGAAAAATTTCCACCTAAATTTCTTACTGTTTGCGTTAAAGACTTGAAACTTTAAAAGTAAGTTTTAAATATTTCCCAATTTTGTTCGACCGTATAGCGTCCCATTTTGCAAATGTCAAAAATAAACATGAAAATAAAAATAACAACGAATGTTATTCTATCTTTCAAAGTCAAAGTAATCGCTTGTTCAAATTAAAGATGGCCCGCCCCATATATTTCTAACGTTTCCAGGATGATAAAATTCATAAATTAAAGGTCAAGAATATCGATAAGATTTTAAAAATCTCCAAGTACCATCTAAAAAAATAACTATATTTTTTATCCGCAACTTGGTACAGTTGCCGGTAACAATTGCCCAAAACAATCACACACAGAGTGCCCGAAAATGATTACGACCAAGCCGCCACGATTGATAAAAAATACCTGCCACCAGCATGAGAGGAAGTTATACTTGGAGGGAAGTTCATACCTGTTTCCTATATATAAAATATCCTGTGACACACTAGCACAGCATCAGTGTCATTCACACCACTCTAGCACAAACATCACATTCAAAGAGCACTCAATAATGTCACCAAAAGTCATGGCCTCATCAACCACTACATCCGTCAAACCTCACTCCTCTCCAATGCAGAAGCAGGGCGCCATCTCGTACATCCTGTACTTGCACCGCGAAGAGTTGAGGAAACGTCAGTCCTCCTCAATGCGCGCCGCACGCACCAAACTACTGCTCACCCATGAACTCATCACGAAGACTGTCAAGAATATCAACAAATGTTCGGCAGATGATCTACAGATCCTGAGCCGTGAAACGATATTCAAGAAGAATCTGCATCGTCAAATTGTGCGCCAGAAATACAGACAACAATTTGAAATACTGCGACAACAGAGGCAGCAAAAAGAGAAGGACCAAGACCAGGAAAATAATCGGCAGCAATTGCTTCGACACAGTCAGCAATCTTGCCGAACAACTCAAATGGACTTGTGAGATTGCCTGTGGAGACTTAGAATGCCTAGGCGTAGTATTTTATGGTATCTTCAAGATAGTTTTGAAATAATGTACTTTGTTATAATATGTTTTATGTACCTTGTAATAATATAATTTATCGTAGTATTTAAATAAAAAATCACTTTAAATCTAAAAATGAGCAAAATCTTTTATTGTGTCTTTAATGTATGCTAACCGAGGAAGTTGTGAAAGGATCGGGATCTATATTGATATATATTCATTTAGGCTTTTGATCGCTAAAAACTTGTTAATTCGTAGAAGATGCTATAGCTGTCTCAGATTTCATTCAAACACTATAATGGAAATAGCGAAAATGCCTATAAACCATAACACCAAAAATATCATTTTTATTATTTTAATGAAAGTGATGCAAAATAAGAAATAACATTCCATATGCATTTCATATTACAATAATAAGCAATTTTCGATGATTTTCAGACTATGATAAAAGCGATCCATGCGCTAAATTGACACGTCATTAATTATTAATTATCCCAAGTTATTGACTAAAATACATGTGGAATAGGATAGGTGTTGCCTATAAAGTCCAAAACTTTGAATTTGAATTTTTTGGAACAATTGCCCTGATTTTCGAGACTGTCAACATACATGTTACAAGCAACAATGGTTCTTAATACACATTCAAAAAATCAGACCGATCCGTTTGATAGATCGCGAGAAAATTACAAAACATAAAAGTCATTCACACAAAACATGTTAGCCATATCTCCCGCGAAAATGAAAATTTTGCAAAATTATACAAATTATGTTTTTTGTTTACCGCGCTCTACTGAAATATCCACAATTAAACACACATGGACACGTTTCACAAATTTTTACCCTTGTCATCTTTGGTATTTTTGTGGTAGGGAGATGTGTACTATTTGACTTGTAACTCAGAAATAAATTAAAGAAATAATAAAAAAATTAGGAAGCCTTTTCAGTTTTGAATCCAATGACAAAGATATGAGATCTTTAAAAAATGCATTGACATTTTTAAAAATGACATAACTTTCACGATTTTGAATTTAAAACAATTTTTTTTTAAATCTTTCTTATAACCTCAAACTGAACCTACGTACACATTTTCATCGAAATAGCAGACCTAACATGAAATTATTGATCGATTTCCCATGGAAGTACTCAATTGTCTTTTCGATTGGCTTTATTCGGATTTAAAATACCATGTTGCAAAGACTGGGAAATTGATTTTGTATTATTAGGATCCGCATATGTCACGCATAGGGTTAAAAAATGTCAAAAATATTTTTTCATTATCTCATGAAATAGAGGTGTTTGGGAAAAACTAAGTCCTTTTTTTGAATCACGATCACTACCCAGCAAAAAAAATGGAAGTATTTCCGTAGGAAGAACATCTCAAAATTCAAATGTGCATTTTTCGCGCTTTTGAGGAAGTTCTTTTAAAAAAAACTTTCAAAAAGTTTTTAGTATGGGTTCACAAATGTAAGGTGTCCGTTTTGCACCCAGAAATCTAGGGTTCGAATCGTGGCTCGGGAAAAAAACTTTTTTATATGTTTATTACTTTTATAAATAAACAATGTTTAATTTTGTGTAATTTTAACTATTTAAAATTTTTTGTTTAAAATACAAATTTATTGCTTTTTTAATGCACTTAAAAGTATTGCATATTTTTATTAATATTATACTACGTAATATCAGTAAAATTAATTATTTAATACTAAATTTAATTAGTATTTATTATATTTATTTGCGTTATATATTAGTTCATATTAAAAAAATATTTTGTTAAGTTTCCTGACAACTGACAATAGTTCTACAGAACTAAATGATTTGTTTTAGTTATTCACCACTCACAACAGAGGATAGCTAAGATGGTTAGCATCCAGAAGGTACGCTGTTCTACCCCCAGTAGCGGTGGATTTTTTAATACAGAAATGGAAACAAGTAAAAAAGTGGTTCCTTTGCAACACTTTAAAATAACTATTAAGACTTTCAAAATAAAGGACATCCCTCCTATGACAACTCCATGTTAAATTGGTGAAGATCCCAATTTTCAGTACTTCCGAATCACAAGATAAAGATTTTTGCTGGCAATACCTTACTTACTAAAAATGTGTTATAGTCTTTAGATTCGAGATCTACTATGGAAAAAGTAAGATATCGAAAACGAATTTGGAATATTGGTATCTAGAAAACAATGATTATCGAATAAAACTAAAACGTGTATTGAATTCTGCGGGCAATAATTTACCTCCAAGGAAGAATTAACTGAATACCATTGGGATGTTATTCGAAATCATTGAGATTTGTAATACAAAATTATTTGTGGTAGAGATAAGTGCAGAGTGTCCGCTTCGACCGAATACACTCCCAATGGTATTAATGTCTTATAAATAAAGGGTGATTTTTTAAGAGCTTGATAACTTTTTTTTTTTTTAAATACGCATAAAATTTGCAAAATCTCATCGGTTCTTTATTTGAAACGTTAGATTGGTCCATGACATTTACTTTTTGAAGATAATTTCATTTAAATGTTGACCGCGGCTGCGTCTTAGGTGGTCCATCCGCTTAGTCCAATTTTGGCATTTCCACGTTTTTGAGTAACAGAGACCCAATTGGTGCGAACGGCGACGAATCGAAAATTGGTGGTCATCATTAACACTGGCCGATACAGCTGCGATATTTTCTTCAGTTCGCACTCTACGTAAGCGTGTTGGTGGTTTAATGTCCAACAATGTAAATTTGGTGCGAAATTTAGTCACAATAGCCCGAATAGCCGCTTCAGTGGGTCGATTAAACTGACCATAAAATGGAAGCGCGCAATGAACTTTCTTAACAGAGCACGCATTTTGATAATAAAATTCAATAATTTGCAAGCGTTGTTCGTTTGTCAGACGATTCATGATGAAATGTCAAAGCATACTGAGCATCTTTCTCTTTGACACCATGTCTGAAATCCCACGTGATCTGTCAAATACTAATGCATGAAAATCCTAACCTCAAAAAAATCACTCTTTATCAGTGAAAATGTTCACACTTCCTAGTCTGGTTAAATCTAAATAAATTTGAAGTGTCTTCTTCTGTCCAGAAAATGTCCCATCAAGACAGTGTGGAAAAGTGGTGTTTAAACGTAGTTCCTGATATATCAGCAAAACTGTAGAAATATTCATATTTTTTCTACTATTTTTGTACAAGTCGAATATTTATAAAAAATAAAAATATTGATAAATTAACTAAATTTTATTCTGATGAGAAAAATTAGAAGCCATCATGTCAACTATCCCAAACTCACATAATCGCTAAAGAAGATATCTAAGAAAACTCCTTTAAAGTTTCAACAAAATTAATTAATGTAATCATTTCGATGGTAGTTTAAACATTTCAACAACTAATATTAGTATTAAAGGAAAATTAAACAAATGACGAATGTTGAGTGAAAATGAATGAAAAACATACGTGAATATAGTAAAAACAAATTAATTTTAGGAAAACAATTCCAAAACTTATATTCAGCGACGCTGACCGACGTGGAAAAACAATTTGATGGAAATATTTCAAATGCCGATAATTAAATGAAGTTGTGAAATGAATCAAAGCATCCACACAAAGTTAATAATATAGTGTAAAGGTACCTTCTGATAATAATTCAAAGAAATTGTTTGATAGTGGATATTGCGTTTCATTTATATTCATTAAGATCACTCCCATTGAATGTAGTTATTCAATATTATCATTCAATGGGTTCCCACAAAACTATAAATATCGTAGGAATAGACTTTTTCATCCGCATGCATTGCCAGTTACGGATTACCACGACAGGTAGTTACAACCGTTGGCTTAGTTCTAGCCACTTCATTTAGATTAATGCGGGAAATCCGTAAATGCCCACTTTTTGTGTGGTAAAGGCAAAAAAAACCCTCATAAAAAAGTAGAGAACTTTAGCTTATGAAAGGGTCAAACAAGGTAGTTTGAGGAGAGGTCGGTAGTGCCTGTTTTTTAATATATAAAATGTCCTGCGACACACTAGGACAGCATCAGTATCCTTGTGACACTTGAACAAGCAATACCTTCTCAATAAAGCGAAATGTCATCACAAGTTGTGTCGTCATCAAACCCCTCATCGGCCAATAAACAATCCTCTTCCATGCCGCAACAGGCCGCCATCTCGTACATCCTGTACTTGCATCGTGAAGAGTTGAGGAGACGACAGACATCCTCAATGCGCGCTGCACGCACCAAATTACTGCTCACTCATGAACTCATCACGAGGACCGTCAAGAATATCAACAAATGTTCGCCGGATGATCTGCAGATCCTCAGTCGCGAAACGATATTCAAGAAAAATTTGCATCGTGAAATTGCGCGCCAAAGATATTGTCAACAATTGCAAATGTGGCGGCAGCAGAAGCAGCAAAGGCATAAGATGCAGGCCCAGGGAAATAATCACCAAGAAGCCCATACTCAGCAAAAGTGGCATCAAAGCAACCAGCAACAGTTTTATAATGTCACCGAGAGTGGATAAACCACAAAGGAGTTGTAAGATAGGTCTTGGTGGTCACGAGTGCTTCTGTGTAATAATAGTGATATTATCTTTAAGATAGTTTTGACAACTTACTGTACCTTTGTTATAATTTAATTTATCCTAGTGTTTAAATAAAATAAATTTCAGTTTGAATCTAAAGGATTTATGTATAGAATTTATGTTGGGGAATTTTTAGAATTCACGTGTAATTTCGTTTTCAAAATTCCCAACCACCTTATCATACTTCCCTCTCCGCAAAAGCAATGAAATACACAAAACAAACGTGAAGAAGACGAAAGCCAACACGAATAACATTTGTAAGCCCTTAATGTAACTTTAAAACTGGAAACGTGATACTTTGTGGATGGGATGGTTTTTGTCATCAGAGGTGGAGGAGGAGTGAATACCTTTGTCACAACGCCTACTCACATGCCAGCATACATAAATACGCGTGTGAGTGAAAAAAAAATAACTGATTGAAGTATCATGGATCGATGTTTTCACTATGGCTGCTATAGCCCGTTTTCTGGCCGTCCAGCAAGACGGCCTTTAGGAAAAAAACAAAACAAAACATTGACGCAGATGATGATGACGACGACGATGACAACTACAACAATTGTGTCACCTCTGGAATTGATGTCACGTAATGTGTGTTGTTGCACCGCAGTGTTAGCTGCGCCTGCGCATGGACATTCAGACACATTTCGTTCGTTCGTTCATTTCGTAGAATATTTATGTTGCGCATGCGCATGTCCAATATCAATAGCACCACCACCAACAACCAACATGCTGTTGCTGGGGCTGACGTCGTTTGACGTTTGCCTGATTTTCACTTAATCAATTAAACATACAGACGTACATACGTACATAGATATTTCTCTTTGACATTAACTGCTGCGTTTGTTTACTTTTCGATTTTGTTTCTGTTACACTCGCAGAATGCATTTTTATTTGTATTTATTACCATTGTCAGTCAGCCAGCCAGCCAGCACATAGAGTTTAATGTTTATGCTTTGTCGTTTAGTTGTTTGTTTGTTTTGCTCTCGCCGATTTACTTGTGACATTGAAATTGTGCCTGGCTTTTCTTTAAGGAAATTGCTCAATGAGCTTTCTTTTTTAATTGTAGAAACTTAATGCGTCTTTTATTGATCAAAGAAAAGGCAACTGTTTTTCTTTGCAATTTTAAGGCCGCGGTGGTGGAAAATGACCATACAAATAGGTCTGTTGTCAAACGATTCAATGAAAGATTTCAAATTCAAATTGTCAGTTATGTCAAAAACTATGATTTCTAAAATTAGTAAAGAGATGAGCTTCCTCTGAGAAAATATACACTTTTTATAAATACATAGTCCCTGTGTGACAAATGTTGAATTTTAATGTCAAAATCTTTATTTTTTGATTTACTGAAAATCTATGCATTTGTAAACAGCTCCGATTACATAATGAAACATAAATTTTATAGAAAGGTCATGTATAATTTTTATACCCTCCACCTCCAGGATGGGGGTATACTAACTTTGTCATTCCGTTTGTAACACCTTGAAATATCGACCTGAGACCCTATAAAGTATATATCGTCATAAAATGCTAAGACGATCTAGCCATGTCCGACCGTCCGTCCGTCTGTTGAAAGCACGCTAGCATCTAAACGAAAGAAGCTACAACGTTCAAATTTTTCATAAATGCGTCTTATAGTCGTAGATCGGTCGGGATTGAAATGGAGCGAAATCGGCCCAAAGGGAAAAATGTTTCCCTCACAAGCACTAAAAATACCCATAATAATCCCTAATATTTTAGCGTATTTAAGCATGTTTATACCCCACACCACTTCGTGGACTAGGGTATTATAAGTTAGTTTCGCGCCAAATGTTTGTAACACCAAGAAATAATCGAGCTAGACCCACATTTAAGTATACGGATCGGCTTAGAATCACCAGCTGAGTCGATTTAACGATGTCTGTCTGTCCGTCCGTCCGTCGGCTGTCCATCTAAGCTTGTTCGCACTCTACAGGTCGCAATTCTTGTCATATTGTCATGAAACTTGGCAGAAGTTATTTTTTCTGGCCAAGGACTATTGGTATTTGAATTTGGAGGAAATCGGTTCAGATTTAGATATAGCCCCCATACAAATGTCGCTCACGATTTGACATTTTCCGCTCTAGAAACCACATATTGTACCCGATTTTCATTAAATTTGGTACAACATCTTATAATCCAACTAGAAACACCTATGCAGAAATTGGGTAAGATCGGTTCAGATTTAGATATAGCCCCCATACAAATGTCGCTCCCGATTTGACATTTTCCGCTCTAGAAACCACATCTTGTACCCGATTTTCTTTAAATTTGGCACAACATCTTATAATCCAACCAGAAAAACCTGTGCTGAAATTGGGTAAGATCGGTTCAGATTTAGATATAGCCCCCATACAAATGTCGCTCCCGATTTGACATTTTCCGCTCTAGAAACGACATCTTGTACCCGATTTTCTTTAAAATTGGCACAAAATTTTATAATCGAACTAGAAACACCTATGCTGAAAGTGGGTATGATCGGTTCAGATTTATATATAGCCTTTGACTTTTTCCGCTCTAAAATCCACATATTGTACCCGTTTTTTTTTTTTAAATTGGCACAACATCTTATAATCCAACTAAAAAACCTATGGTGAAAGTGGGTAAAATCGGTTCAGATTTAGATATAGTCCTCATACAAATGTCGCTCCCGATTTGAGATTTTCCGCTCTAGAAACCACATATTGTACCCGATTTTCTTTAAAATTGGCACAAAATTTTGCTCCCGAATGTTTAACCGATTTTGGCCAAACTTTATATATTATATTTCACCAATAAACATACATGGTGAAAGCGGGTCACATCGCTCCAGGTGTCCCATACAAATGTCCTTTCCGATTTAACATTTTTTGTCAAACACATACATTTACAGGATGCAAAAATCCTTTCCGATTTCACTTTTTTACCGAATTGAATTGTAATGAGATAGAAAGTCCGTCCGTCTTTAGCCTTTCCTTACTTGTTTGGGAGATACCCATATGTCCATACATTGGTATAACCCAAATGGGGCCCCATTCTGATCTATTACAGCTCTAGAAACTACATCTTACATCGGATCTTCATCAAATTTTGCATATTATGATATTTTTCAACTAGGAATACCTACCGTGAATGAGAAATATATAGGCCCATGTTTTGGGCCAGGCCCAAAATGTTGTTATAGGCCCCCTTTTGAAATGTCGGTCCGATTCATCCTACTATTACTGTATAATTTGTATTTTTCTGTCGGATAATTGGATCAATTACCATATTATTAACCATATGCATTAAATATGACTAAAGATCAATTTATAGTAACTGTATAATTTATATGAACTACATAAAATTTCTCCCATGAAATACCTGGGTTTAGTAATTAAAGTGTGGTACATACGCAGGGAGTTGTTTTTTATGTTTATGGAACGATTGATAACTGTCTGATCTTTATTTTTATAATTTTCGGCTTTGAGCCCAATGGAGCGAAAAAGTCGGCTATGTGGTAAGATCGCGGTGCCTCGGATACCAAACTCTCCCCGAATTGACTCCTTTCTGATTTTACCAATGTTTAAACTCGCTTTCAATTTCCAAGTAAGTGGTAAGTAAACCAGTGTTAAACAGGGGAAATTTGCAGATTAAAACTGCGCTAATTCGCTTTGAGTTAATCCACTGTTAAACATATCGTTCATGAACTGACCAGTACAGTACTAGATCGATTGCATAATAATTTTTGCTGCAGATTAACTTTTGACATAAATCGCGCGTGGATTGTTTGGTCTTAGCTCATAGAGCAATTGTCTTCGGAAAAACCAAAAAATGGAAACAATTCATAAAGATTTCGCAAACAAATTTTCCAAGGGTAATCTTAACTCGCCGCCTTAACTGAAAGTACGCCTCTGAAAACTAAAGATTGTCGAGTCTAAAGTGTCTACACTGTGCAGTCATTGAATAAGACCACGTGTGGTTGTTGAATAGTCAACGACTTTTCTTCGTCTTAATGTTCGCTCGTGCATGAGCCGAGCATATGGAATAAGATGTTCTGCATGACTGGGAAAAGTGTTCAGGTTCTGTTTTGTACAGAGCTTAAGAAAAATTAAAATACGTTTTTGTTTTTCTCTGCCAAAAAAAAACATGAAACACAACAACAGATAGCCCATTAGAACTTTCGAAATGCAATGCAAGCGCAAACTTTACATACACCACACGCTGTGCTCATACGGACGACGGCGGGAAGATATTTCCCCGAATGATATCAAACGATTCAAACCAAGATACGAACCAAGGAACGAACCAAGGAACGAACATGGAACATGTGTAAGTCTGCAGCCAGCCAAGTGTGTAGAAATCGCATGATGACATGCAATGGGCAACGTGCAACGTGTAGCAGCATTGTAATGCGCGATTCATAAACAAGCAGCTCGTGCTTAGATCATGAACTCTATTCAGTGTTTAGGTGGTTATATTATTCTCTGATTATGAATCAGAAGGTTGCATACAAAAAAGATAACAAAAGTAAAAAATAATACTTAATGTCCCGAACTTAGTTCAACGGGATGAATTGTGTTGAGTTTAGTTTCAAGCAATTGTTTCGCGTTTGTCAGTTACCCCAGTGTGGTCAACTGAATTTTTATTTCTTTTTTTTTTTCAAAGAAAATTATATATTTTCTACAAAGTAGGAAATCCAGAGGTACCTTTTTAAATTATATGTTCTTTCGAGATTGACAGCTGCTTCCGCTTCTCGAAGTATTAATAGGAAGAGTACAATATCCATGCTGCATTACTGCACAATGGAAAATATGGGTGAAATGGGAAATGAACACGCGGTTTTATCGATTTTAAAAATTTCACATCCAGGGTTAAAGTGTTAACTTGATAACTATTGTCTTAGCTGTGCCATTGTCCAATACCACCATTTATAATAACCCTTTCTTCCCAATTTTGGTCAAAAAAATTAATTTGGATCGCTGTCAATTAGTTCCTGAAATACTTCAAACTATTCTGAGATGAAAAACTATTTGTATACCCTCCAACACAGGATGGGTTTATACTAAGTTTGTGATTCCGTTTCTAAAACCTTGAAATAAAGTATATATATTCTTGATCGTCATAAAATTCTAAGACGATCTAGCCATGTCCGTCCGTCTGTTAAAAGCACCTAGCATCTAACCGAAAAAAGCTAGGAGGTACAAATTTTCCATAAATGCGTCTTATAGTCGTAGATCATTGATATTTGGTATGCGCACTCCCCTCATTGCAAAAAACGTGATTCCTATTTTTAGGGGTGAAATGGAGTAAAAAGGGATAAAAATGGTAACTTTCAAACGACAACTGCTTGAAACACGAAATTCGGTGAGTTCATTCCTATATTTGATACATAATATAAAAGTATTTTTCCACAATCGTAGTTATAAGGTGCACAGTGGGAATAGAGGTATAAAAATGGTACCAACCAAACGGCTGTACCTAATAATGAAATTCGGAGTTTACATTCCTCTGATTGCGTATACACGTGATATAGAGGATTTTTCAAAATTCGTATTATTAAGGGGTAAAATGGAAAAAGGGGATAAAAATTGTACCAACCGAATGATCACAGCTAGAATCATAAAATTCGGTGTGTACATTCGTCTCACATCGTAGACACGAACATAAAAAGTTTTTTCCAAATTAGTTTTTTCAAGGGATACAGCTAAAATGATGAAATTGCGTAGACACATTTTCAAATGTCTTTTAAGGGGGTAAAATGGGGAAAAGGGGATAAAAGGTACAATGGGAACAGAGGGATAAAAATGGTACCAACTAAACGGCTGCACCTAGAATATTGAAATTCGGTGTGTACATCCCTTAAATTGCGTAGACACGTAAAAAAAAGAGATTTTTTAAAAGTCTTACTTTTAAGGTGCAAAATCGGAATAGAGGGATAAAAATGGTACCAACCAAATGGCTGCACCTCGAAAAATGAAATTCAGTGAATACAAATTCATACTTTCAAGGGATACAATGGGAAAAGAGGGAAAGAAATGATACCAATACAGCTAGAAATTCCCTCAACTTGCGTAGACACATAAAATAAAGAGATTTTCGAAAATGGTACTTTTAATGGGGTAAAATGGAAAAAGGGGATAAAAATTGTACCAAACAAATGACCGCAGCTAGAATCATGGAATTCACCATGAATTCAAAATGAAAAGATTTTTCCAAATTCGTATTTTTACTTTTGATGTAGAAATGGGGAAAAGTGATAAAATGACAAAGCAAAAAGTGATTAAAAACAAATTGCTAGAATCATGAAGTTAGGTTATCTTGCACTGTGTACGTGTATTTGATAATGAATTTTCAAATTTTTAATTTTTTAGTAGCTGAAAATACAACCACTATTCTTCAAAATTTGTTGTATGTTAGCTTTTTTTAAGATTGCTGCTTTATATTTCCTTTTTGAATTGACTTGAAGTATTATTTCGATATACATATAAAGGGTGATTTTTTAGATATTACCTTTTTGGCAACACTGGTTTAAACAGCTGACGCACGTTTCGTGTTTTGTTTCACTGTCAAACATCTTCAGTTTGGTCTATAATTTTACCATGAATCGTCTTACAAACGAACAACGCTTGCAAATTATTGAATATTATTATCAAAATGCGTGCTCTGTTGAGAAAGTTCATCGCGCGCTTTCATTTTATGATCAGTTTAATCAACCCACTAAAGCGGCTATTCGGCTTATTGTAACTAAATTTCGCACCAAATTTACATTGTTGGACATTAAACCACCAACACGCTTACGTAGAGTGCCAAGTGAAGAAAATATCGCAGCTGTATCGGCCGTTGTTAATGATGACCATCAATTATCGATTCGTCGCCGTTCGCAGCAATTGGGCCTCTGATACTAAAAAACGTGGAAATGCCAAAATTGGACTAAGCGGATGGACCATTTGAGGCGCAGTCATTAAATTATATGGACCGTACTATCGATTCAAATAAAGATTTCATGCATTTTTCTGAATTTTATGTGTTTTTTTTTTTTAAACTTTCCTATAGATAAAAAAATCACCCTTTATATAGTATAAACATATTGCCTTACCTTATAATCATGGTTTAAAATAATTTAAATTTTATATTTATTTATAAAATTATTTTTTCAATAAACAAGGCTTGGCTATGTTAAGGCTTGGCTAAAAAAAATATTAAAAATTTTCCCGAAATGGTACTGCACTTCTACATGAAATCGACAGCCTATGTGGAATGCAGTCCATGCTGGAATATATATAAAATTCGACCAGACCGAACTTAAAGCCTTTTTACTTGTTTCTCTAAAAATTGTCTCTCTCCGTTCTTTTGTTTTTCTTCTAAATTTCTATCTACCATGACCACTTGCGAATTATGATGATTCGCTTTCCATTGAAGCACTAAGAGAACGCTAACGAAATATGCTGGATGTCACAAGCGATTGCTTTAAAGAAGTCGTGGCTGAAAGCACGGTCTTAATGTTTTTTCCCATCGTTGGCCTTTCATTTTTTGTTTTGGACGCTAGATGTGATTGTGCTCCTCTCCAAGATCAACTGCTGCTGCACAATGCTTGTCCAAATTTGTTTTAACACACTATCATCGAGAAGCATCTGCAGCAATGTAGCTACAATGAAATGGAAAAGAAGGTAGAAAACTACACATAAATATATGATAACAATGGATCCGTCCATTCCTATGCATGCGCCCTGTTATTCCTTTGGATACATCACCACCATCCCATGAACGAAGTATCTATCTCCAGTGAACTTTAGTTACTTTTGTATGGCTTGCAACTATTTTGGTTGCAAGCTGCTTTATGAGACAACTTGTGAAGTTTGGCAATCGCTACGACAACGATGATGGGTCGTGTAAGTTTGGTTAGTTGGTTGGTAACAATTCCTGGGTTTTTTTTTTCAAACACTCTATATGGCAACTCTTTTGCACAGGTACAATCTCCCTTACTCTCTGTGTAAGCACTTCCTGGGATCGGCTCGTTAAAATTGCACAAACGTGTTTATTTGATGATAGCTCTTGCATGCCGAAGACGGGCGGAGTACACCACTCTCTATTTTCATTCTAAAAGAGCTAAAACTTTTCAAGATGAAGAACTCTTCTTCCAGCTTTCTTGGAATGAGGTCCCGCGAGCAAGAACAACAGACAGTCCCATTTTCAGTTGCTGGATTTCGTGATAAGTGAAATGTTTTCACCTGCACGATATAAGCTCAACAAATCGAGAAACCCACTCTGAGAGTATGTCGACAAAAGAGTTATTTGATGAGAGCTCTTGAAGCCGGGCGGAGTACACCACTCTCTCATCATTCTGGAAGAGCTAGAACTTTTCAACAGTTCAAGACGAAGAACTCTTCCTGAGTTTAAGAACTCTTCTTCCAGCTCTCTTGGGATGAGGTCGCGCGAGCAAGACCAACAGACAGTCCCATTTTCTGTTGCTGGATTTCGTGATAAGTGAAATATTTTCAGCTGCACGATATAAGCTCAACAAATCGAGAAAACCACTCTGAGATTATGTCGACAAGAGAGTTATTTGATGAGAGCTCTTGAAGCCGGTGGAGCAAACCACTCTCTCTTCATTCCAGAAGATCTAGAACTTTTCAACAGTTCAAGATGAAGAACTCTTCTTCCAGCTCTCTTTGAATTCAGAAGAGCAAGATACAATTTTCAATCGCTGGATTTCATGATATGTGAAATACTCTTCACCTATACTCAAAATATTGATTAAACCACTCTGAGATTATGTCGACAAGAGAAACTCTCACTTTCGCGGATTTTGTTTCCATCACTTATTATAGTGAATATAGAATAGACAATCCCAACATATGTAGGGATAACACCACTCTGAGAGTATGTCGACAAGAGAAACTCTCTCTTGCGCGAATTTTGTTTCCATCTCTGATTATAGTTAATATAGAATAGACAATCCCATCATATGTAGGGATAACACCTTGGCCGGCCATGTAGCACCGCAAAACGTCTCCTTTGTTGTTTGTTGCCAGTGATGTCTAGATTTATATGAAAATAATAAATTGTCGAAAGTAAAAATGAAAGGAAGCAAATGCCACTGCAGTCAGCAGCTCCACACCACTCGTAAAAATACATTTCATTCATCCCATGCCATGCGATGCCATGCCATTCACGACGATTCGTGTGTAATAAAATATTCGAGCACTTCAGCTCACCTTTTTCGGTCGTCTTCTTCAATTTGTTTGCACGCCGGGCATGGACTGGTGGTACACATTTGTGCATACATATATATACAATTTCATTTTGCTCAAGAATTATGATACTTTTGTTGAACGTTTGCGATTTATATTAACGTTCTTCGTCTCCCTCCACTCTCTCTACATTTCGCTATTTAATCATATCAAATGATGCATTCGTGCAGAGGAAAATGCATGGAAATGCTGTGTGTGTGTATGATTGCTTGAAGTTTCATTGTAATTTGTAATGATTTCCATGGAAGATTTCTACGTGGAGTACATTTAAACTCGATTTAAGAAGAGAAATTCTAACCAAGTGAGTGAGCTTACCTTGACACAATTATTGCTAATGAGCGAGAATGCAATAAAAATGGATTATCTCGAGGGGAGTGTAAAGAAAACTGGATCATTTAGTACAAAATTAACTGACGAACGAAGTAGATCTACGATTGTTATTTTTACTGAAGTATATTTAACTTTTAAACAGAAATTCTTTATAATCCTGTGATTTCAATAGCATCTTACAAGTTTTAACACATAAAGCTCGCAACTTTCAATATAATAAAGAATGCTTATTATGAATGTATTAATCAAAATATAACTAGTTAAAATGGTCTTATAGCCTTGTCACAATGCATTCGAAATCTAGCAGATATGTCATAAGGTCAAATGTTAAATTTGTATGGGATCTGACATTTGTAAATCAATCTTATGTAATTTCCGCTAGATGTCGCATGCAGTGTGGCAAGGCTATTAGTAACCCGGCTCAATCCCTGAACCCAAAATTAGAATATAAATTACTTTGTATTGTAATTCACAATAAATAAAGGGAAAATATCTAAATCATAGTGTCAATTGGAAAATTTGTATGCTATATTTTGATTTTGTTAATAATCAGAAAAACAGATATCGTCAAAGCGAACTCTTTTAAGCTTTCCTAAAATTTTGGTTTTGATCACCCTGTATCAACACAGGGTGATAATTATGTTGGTCGGATTATATGATCGGATGTTTGTTTCATAATAAAGAGGAAGGTATGCCGTTATTAATGTAAAACCACATCAGCCAAATGGCCACCACGACCACGCTTACAGGACCATATCCTTTTCATGAAAATTTCCATAACCAAATCGCAAAGTGGCTGCCCTATGTCCTCGATAGCCTCACGAATTCTATCTCTGAGGTCTTGAATCGACGCTGGGCTGTTGGCGTAGACCTTATCTTTCACGTGGCCCCAAAGGAAGAAGTCGCAAGGTGTTAAATCACAAGATCTCGGTGGTCAATTGTGATCACCTCTTCGAGAGATAACACGGTCCGGAAATTTTTCCCGTAAAAGAGTAATGTTTTCGTTGCTTGTGTGGCACGTAGCGCCGTCTTGTTGAAAGTAAACGTTGTCCAGATCAATACCATCCAACTCCGACCATAAAAAATCATTAATCATGTCTCGATAGCGCAATCCTTTCACCGTAACTGTTGATCCAACCTCATTTTCGAAAAAGTAATGTCCAATGACCCCGCCGGACCATAAACCGCACCAAACAGTCACACGATGAGGATCAACAATAACTCTTGGGTTTTCTGAGCCCCAGATGCGACAATTTTGATTGTGGACGTAGCCACCGAGGTGGAAATGGGCCTAATCAAGTCAAGTCAAGATGATTTTTCGATGGAATTCCGGATCATTTTCATTCATCAGCAAAAAAAAGGACGTTGTTGATGATCTGCCGGTTTGAGTTTTTGTGTTAACTGAACTTTATAAGCCTTAAGACCCAAGTGTTTATGCAAAATACGGTGTTATGACGTTTGTGGAATGCCCAATGCCAAAGTACGACGACGAATGGACAATCCTGGGGTTTCTTAAACTCTTTGGACTACAGCAGCAATATTCTCAGTTGTTCTTGAGCGACGGGTTTTATTTATATTTTTTATTTATATTTGCAGTGGTAAAATTACGATTCTTTGATTAATCGACTCTAACTCCTGAACTACTTGACCGAATTTTCAGGACCAATGTATAGTTCATTTTGAATGTAATCTCAATGACTTTTAAAATATTGAATTATTATGGTAACGCCCAGTTATATTTTTTTTAAGTTTTTGTAGTTATATTTATTTTATTTTGTTTTTGAAAAATTATTGCATTAATTGGATTTTGATTAATTTTAAAGTAGTGTTCTTAGGTGACTTTTAGGAAGTTGTGAAATTATGGGTTACATTTTCTACGAAAAGTACCGTTTGCCAAATCAACCTAAATTTCAGTGAACAATAATCAAAATAATAACTTGAATTAGTTTGATAACAGAAGTAATAAAAACAAGAAATCCAAGAAGATGTTGATGAAAAAATTTAATGGGATTTTTTTTTATGACCAATCTTTTGTTGTTTTTGAGTATTTGTTTGTCGGGCTAAACAAAAACTTGAACTTAATTTTTTGTAGTATGTAATTGTATCAGGAAATCAGAAAAATTAAAAATATATATTCTGTTGATAAACTAATGAATAAATTATCATTCTGGGGATTTTTCCCACTTAGAGATTTTTTAAAGTATCCCTGCATAATTTGAAAAAAATAGGTAGGCAAAAAAGAAAATAAATGTTTTAATTATTAATTTTATTTTAAATAAATAATATAAAGTATAAAATTAGAATTTAGTTTAAAATTGTAAATAATACTGCCTTTAATACGTATTAAAAAAACGTTTTTATTAATCTGATTTGCACTTTATTTTTGCTGTGTAATTTAAATTTATTATAATTCATTCTTTTATTTGTTATTTAATTTTAAAAAATTATTTAATAAAAAATATTTTTTAGTATTATAAATAAATATTTTTTTATTTCTGTAAATTTAAAATTGTATTTTTAATACTTTGTGCAAGCCGCATAGTTTTCTGGAAATTTAAAGTTTTTTTTCAGTTTTCTTAAGTAAATTTTATCTGAAAAATTAAATGATTTTTCTTTACATTTTTAAACTGGGATACCAATTTACCAATTGCCAGAACAATATCCCAGTTCAAATAAAATATTGATTACAGACCGAAATAAAACAAACGGAAAAAATAAGAAAACTTGGTTCCATTTTACCGTCAATAATTTAAAAGCATTTATTATACCCTACACCACTTCGTGGGCTAAGGTATTATAAGTTAGTTTCGCGCCAAATGTTTGTAACACCAAGAAATAATCGAGCTAGACCCACCTTTAAGTATACCGATCGGCTTAGAATCACCAGCTGAGTCGATTTAACGATGTCTATCTGTCCGTCCGTCTGTTCGTCTGCTGTCCATCTAAGCTTGTTCGCACTCTACAGGTCGTCATGAAACTTGGCAGAAGTTATTTTTTCTGACCAACGACCATCGGTATTGAATTTGGAGGAAATCGGTTCAGATATAGATATAGCCCCCATACAAATGTCGCTCCCGATTTGACTTTTTCCGTTCTATAACGCACATATAGTACCCGATTTTCTTCAACTTTAGCTTAACACCTTATAATCAAATAATATAATCAAAATTGGCACAACATCTAAAAATCCAACTAAAAAACCTATGGATCTTGATCAATTTTTCCATATCATGTTATATTTACTTTACTCGGAATATCTGCTGGAAAATTGGATCAATTACTTTAATATTTACCATATTCATTAAATTTGACTAAAGGTGAATTGATAGTAACTGAAAATTTATATGAACTACATAAAATTGCTCCCATGGAATACCTGGGTTTAGTAATCAAAGCGATGCATATTTGCAGGGAGTGGTGTAGGGTGTTATATAGTCGGCCCCGTCCGACTTTAGCCTTTCCTTACTTGTTTTTTAATAATTTTATATTTTGTTAAATTTATTTATTTTTTTTTTAATTTCTTAGTTTAAATTAATTTTAGTTTTTATATTTATTTGTAATAAAGTTAAATACCATATTGTATTGTAGAATTCAATTTTTCGCTTCATCATTAAAATAAGATTTTGTTTTTAATAATTTTATTTATATGTGTTAAAATGAAATTTTCAATTTTTTCTTGTCCAGAAAATTAAATGTTTTTTCTTTTTGTCACTATTATTATTAAATTTTATTTAACGTTAAGCTGCGAAAATAAAAATGTAAATAATAGGTTGAATTGTTCATATTGTCGTCAACAATTATATATAGGTGTGTATATCAAAAAATTTCGAAAGCAATTTTTTATTAAAATCTAACGACTTATCCTGGATAACTATCCAGTATAAGTGGAATTTATGGCTAAGTCCAAAAATGTTAAAATAAAATTATATTTTTTGTAAATTGGGGTTTGATGTTGAAAAGTCGCTGAGAAGCCACTTGAAAAGACTTTCGACAGGGTCGAAATCATGATCGTGGTAGTCTGCAGCCAAGTAATAAATGTCACCATGCCATTTGTAAATAAATTTGCATTCTATTAAATATAGATGCAAAATGGTCTTGAGCCAGAACAATATCCCAGTTGAAATCAAGTCATTTTTTTTTAATAAAAGAATCTATATTGTAGTTGACGACAATGTGATAAAGGATTAACTTTTTTGTTATTGCAGCTTGTCATCCCGGCTTAAAGAAAAACATTGGAGGCATATTATTTTAAATTTCTTTTTCACATTAAAATTATAAAATTTAATAAAATTATAAAAAATATGTAGTTCTTTTTCGCTCCATAATTAAAATATTTTTTATTTTATTCTATTCTATTAATTACTTATATTATAACTTAAATTTATAATGATCGGAAATAATAATAAAGAACAAGTTTCTTCATTTTTGTCCGCAGTACTTAAACTACCGATTATATAGGTGCGTTAAAATTGAGATCATATTAATGCTGTGCGGATATATAGAAATATAGCCAAAATTGTAAAAATATTATCATATAAAAATTTAAAATATAAAAATAAATAAAAAATCCATTTTTCCATTCGAATTGTGTGAAGCAATTCGTAGCCCCTTCCATTGAGGCTATTCTGGAATGTTTTCGATGCTGTAGATCTTGTTACTCAATCAGCAAATCAATTTCCGTTCCTCGGACGACAAGATTCGAAATTTTGTCACACTTTCATGGAAGGAGAGTCTAGTCCTTTGGCAATTTGTAGATCTACAAATTTCTTTGTCCACTCCTTATACATTTCAATATGATTCACTGCCTATCGCGATTCATATAATTCAATTCGGATCGTCCATGTATGTCCATCTTTTCCAATTGGATTTACGTAGGTAGCTTGTATCTTACGGTTTCTTCCAATGACCGCTACTCGCCTCACCTTACAGCTCCGTGCTCGGTATATTCGGATTGGCATTGCGTATGCCCAACTTTTCCAACTGGCGCATGCGCTGCATTTGATATTTCAATTTCTTTTTGAACAACAGCTCCCTGTTGATGGCCCTCAAATCGTCGGAGCTGCACTCTTCCAAATTCCGGACACTTTTCGTGATCAGCTTATCGGTGAGTGAGATTTTGGTGCGATTCAAGCGCATGAAACGTGTGTCGCTGCGTGCCAACTCCTCGCGGTAAAGGAACAAAGTGTAGCTGATCGAGATGGTTTGCGATTTTGAATTCATGGTGAAATAATTCTTTTAGATTTTTTGCGTCTTCCTCGGTGTTCTTTCTTTGCGTTGTCTTAGAGTGAGAGTGATGTTGAGTGCTGCAGCCGCGCGAGTTTATAAAGCAACCAACATTTTGTGTGTCCCGGGGTTGTGAGTGTGTGTGCGTCTGGCCCAAAAGGTTTCCGCTACCTGTGCACTGTGGTCTCGCTCGTGCCAGATGAGTAGAGGGTTTTATGACATTATGTAATGTTTGAGTGGTTTAAAAAAGGGTTTCGTTGTGAATCCCTTTTTTGGCTGAGCGGTCAATCATGTGACCACAGATGTTTCTATGTGGGTTTTCGCAGAGTGTAGCGCCACTTGAAAAATCGCAAATGCCATATAATCTTTATGAGCCCCTCGCCCTCATTAGGCGCACCACTGAGAACAGTGCGCAAACTCTAAGTACTCTGCGTGTGTTTTACATCCCAATTGCTCTCATTATGGTCACTTGCAGGTCACAGGACAACACAGCAGATTAGCAGTGCAAACCAACCTATCACTTCGAAGAATTGCAAATGATGTAATTAAAACGTGGTAAAATTAACACACAAACAGCGTTAGAAAATGCACACAAGATTTTAATTTCGCGCCATTTGTGTGGTACGGTGTTGTTGTTGTAGGAAAAACAGATAGAAGGTATTAAAATTCAGGTTGGGTTTTCCCAGAAAGGATCAGAAAGAATTATTATTATGGACATAAAAAATGGCTGTGCTCTAAATGCTCCATATATAGCATTTTAAGATTAAACGAAACTATTTGCACATTAAATGAAACTTTTTTCAAATTAAATGAAACCTTTCCCAAATGAAATTCATTGAATATGTCGGGCCTTATTTTATAACAATCAAATTATAAAGAGTGATTTTTTTGAGGTTAGGATTTTCATGCATTAGTATTTGACAGATCACGTGGGATTTCAGACATGGTGTCAAAGAGAAAGATGCTCAGTATGCTTTGACATTTCATCATGAATCGTCTTACAAACGAACAACTCTTGCAAATTATTGAATTTTATTATCAAAATGCGTGCTCTGTTAAGAAAGTTCATTGCGCGCTTCCATTTTATGGTCAGTTTAATCGACCCACTGAAGCGGCTATTCGGGCTATTGTGACTAAATTTCACACCAAATTTACATTGTTGGACATTAAACCACCAACACGCTTACGTAGAGTGCGAACTGAAGAAAATATCGCAGCTGTATCGGCCAGTGTTAATGATGACCACCAATTTTCGATTCGTCGCCGTTCGCACCAATTGGGTCTCTGTTACTCAAAAACGTGGAAATGCCAAAATTGGACTAAGCGGATGGACCACCTAAGACGCAGCCGCGGTCAACATTTAAATGAAATTATCTTCAAAAAATAAATGTCATGGACCAATCTAACGTTTCAAATAAAGAACCGATGAGATTTTGCAAATTTTATGCGTTTTTTTTAAAAAAAAGTTATCAAGCTCTTAAAAAATCACCCTTTATTATTTAATATTTCCTAAAGTAAGTTTCATTCAATTTGAAAAAGGTTTACTTTTATTTGGAAAAGGTTTCATTTAATTTGGAAAAGGTTTCATTTAATGTGAAAATGCTATATACATTAGGCTGGGTCACCTTCCATACAAATGGAAAAACAATTTCCAGTCATCCCACGAAAATAAAGATTGGATTGTTTAATGAGGATCTGCAAAATATTACGCTCCTAGATCAAGCCATCTTTTTATTGGAAAATGTTTCTTTAATTTGGAAAAGGTTTCATTTACCTTGAAAAAGGTTTCATTTAATGTGAAAATGCTATATACCGGTGTAATTTTTTGTGCTACATTTTTTCCTATTTTTTTCTGAAATAGTAGACTCTTGAAAGCACTTTAAATTTAAATAAAATTTTGAATCTTGTCGTAGAGTAACTTCTTGGTTGAATTATTGGACGTTTATAGTAATTTTTTGTTGACTTTCACAGTGACAACTGAAAAATTTTTTGTATTTGGTGTTATTATTTTATAAAAAATATATAGCGGCAGTCAATACCTTTCGAATGATGCCTAAATGATGAACATCGGAATTAAATTGACACCGCTGCGCTCATTTTTGTAAAAAGAGTTTGAATGAATTTAAATTTGCAAATCCATCTCCTGGATTAAATTATTTTACAAACAGGGAGTCAGTGACGTCATTTTTCGTCCGATATTCATCATTTAGGTGTCATTCGAAAGGTATTAATTCTTGTTACTTATTTTTCATATCAACTCTTACAAAATGTTTCCAAGAAATATGAGTTTTTAGCTGTCACCTTGAAAACCACAAAAAAAATCAATATAAACGCCCAATAATACGACCAATGAGTTATTCTAAGACAAGAATACATTTTTTTATTTAAAGTGCTCCCAATGGTCTATTAATTCAGAAAAAAAATTACACGGAAAAACATGATTTTTAGAGGTGTTTTCAGGAGCGTTTAGCTCACAGATAGCTTGACCCAGTGACGAAATATTTTGCAGATCATCATTAAGCAATTCAATCTTCATTTCTGAGGGGTGATCGCTGCAATTTATTTTCGTGACCCAGCCTAATATAAATACATATTGTTTGTTTTTTGCGAAAGCTTAAAAAAACATTAATGAGAAAAATTAGTTTCTATGAAAGTGTTCGCTGATGGACTGGCCTAATTGTTGTATCAAAATGGCCTCATTAAGTATTCAATTATAATAAACATTTAATCGAACAATTATCCATTTATTTTCCCAATTTCTCATTTATATGCAAATGGATTTCAATGTTGGAATTCGAAATAAAATCTTCCCAAAACACTTCAAAAGAGATTGCGAGGGGCCCAGCTATATATTGACTCTAATTCGATATCACACGCTATCTTTACTAAGATTCTAGCGTATCTGAATTTATTTGAAAAACAGTGTAGTTTTTAATTTGAAATTCAAAACAAGTTAATAGGGTATTTGATTCAAATTTAAGCATTAAATTTGGGATTATAGCTTCAGAGTCGAATTTAATAATAATCCGAGCGTACATGTGAACACTATGCATTTTATTCAAATTTATGATTTAATCTAAAGTAACTAACTAACTTGCATTTAACGTGGACCTATCGAAGTGATTTTGCAAAAATGTCCATCGTTGACATTAAAATATCACAACAAATATGCCGAATACCGAACAAATATGTTGAAGAAATTAGGTTTGCTTATTTTTTTAATAGCGCTTTTTGTGGTTCTATAAAAATATCGAAACAATTCATATTTAAAAATATTAGATAATTAAGGACTATTTTTTGTATTTTTTCTTTTTTTATGGGATTTTTCGTTGTAGTAAAACATTCATTTAATTAATTTTAGTCGGAAATATCCACAACTTTTTTGAAGCCAGCTTAAAGTAAGTTGTTGTAATTATTTCTATTAAACAATTTTAATTTCAACAACAAGGTTTATAATTGTTGTAGAGTAAGTAGCAGGAAATCCATCATGAAAATTAATAAAAAAATATTTAACAAAATCTAAGAGGTAGGTTTTGATTATTAAAAAAATACAGGGAATTAAGAAAAAATAAAATTGTACATTGTTTAAGATTTGATAATTTATTTGAAACTAAAAGCAATCTGCTTGAAGTTCACCATAATAATATTTCTTACTCCTACCAGAAAGAACAGTTACGGATTTTTTAAAATACCTTAAGACAAAATATTTGATTTCATCGATCCACCCAGTTCTATTTCCCTTATGTAGAAGTGAAAAGTAAACAAGTACTTTCGTTAAAATCAGAGAACCTAAGGCGAATGTCTGTTCCGTTTCATGTGGAATTAGTCAAAATAAATGCGACCTGAACTTTGACTTCGATTCAAAAAGGAATTCTAAATCGAAAAAATACGTAATTATTCAATTATTCTTGTAGAGCCCGACCGAATATTCGGCTTCGAATTCGTCTTCGTGCAGAAATTGATAGACGGCCCGATTCGGTATTCGACTGGTCGCTTGTTTAGTGAAGAATAAGTATAGTTTTTAATTTTTTATTTATACGAAATAAAAACAATAAAATTGGCAAATTTGTTTTCTTATTTAATATTATTTTTATAAAAAAATCAATATGATGTTCATTATATTTAACAAAGAATGAAAATATGGAATATGGCTTTTCGATTTCGTCCAGAAATATTCGCTTCAGTTAGACTCTAGGGGAGAGTATGATATCCGAGGCCTCTGTCCATATATTTGGGAAGAGCAACTCAAAATAAGAGAAATTCGTCGGCATGTTATCGTTATTTCGCTTAGTTATCATGTTATATGCCGTTAAAGTTTAAAAAAATGTTATAGATATCTCGCTTAGTTATCAGTTATTAATCGATAATTTCCATAGTTATCCACTGTGGAAATTCTATAAAAATTATGTGTATTTCTTTGATAAATTTCAAAGAAATTCAATAACAAAAATAATTATCATGCACTTCAAAGAAAAAAGATTTTAAAAAATATCACGATTTTTTTTAAATAAAATTTCCAACACCAACAAAATCTATTTAAAAAATCGTTAGAAAAGCTGTTTAAATTGGACGAGGATACATATTCGATGCCGTCATTTTATTCTTTCCACAAATGTGCTTTTGGGCTAATCATTTCGAAATTAATTTTTTTTTACACAATTGTTGCCCACAATATAAAATGCTGCAATGGCGATGCGTTATTGGGCTAATAATTACAAATTTCTTTACATCGGGTGCGGCTATCTTTTTCGCGAACATTGTACAATGTCGAAAGTTATCACTAATTTTTATGAGCAAAAAATAATTACTTTTGATTTGAACTGGGATATTGCCCTGACTCAAGACCATTTTGCATCTATATTTAATAGAATACAAATTTATTTACAAATCGAATGGTGACATTTATTACTTGGCTGCAGACTACCACGATCATGATTTCGACCATGTCAAAAGTCTTTTCAAGTGGCTTCGCAGCGACTTTTCAATATCAAACCCGGCCTCTATAAGGAGATGATTCTCACAAACGAACGAGAAGCACAACTCACTTGCCGAATTTGCGTTTAAAAAATCGCACCAAGTAATAAAGCATCTCATTGAGTTGCATATGTAAGAATGTGTATATGCAGGTATAGTTACCCAGCAATACTTCTGCCGTGCCAACGCTCATTTGTTTTTGTTCTTTCGTTTGATTTTTTTTTGGTCTGTAATCAATATTTGATTTGAAATGGGATATTGTCTTGGCTCAAGACCATTTTGCATCTATATTTAATAGAATGCAAATTTATTTTCAAAAGGCATGGTGACATGGTGACAGGCTACCACGATCATGATTTCGACCATGTCAAAAGTCTTTTCATTTATTTTTTTAATTTACAATTTCGATAACGGCGGTTGTTTTTTCGTTTTATATTTCATAAATTTAAAAAATTTTCTCTCAAAATTAGGTAACATCTTTTAATTGCGAATAATATGACAATTCTGAATATGAACATTTCATTCATAGGAAGGATAACTAGGATAAAATTGTAAAGGACCATTTTCGCACCTTTTTTGTTCCACTTCCTACAAATTATTTAGATTATCTTTACCTCTTTCATTTTGTACAAATACCGTATTTCTAGGAAAAACTACAAGCAATTTTATAATAATTATATCTTTCAAAGATGTGAGGTCCTTTTGAAAGCGAATTCGACCAGACTATAAAATATTAAGTACACAGTTTTGTTATGTTGATCCATCAATTTTAGAATCATTTTCTGAGTCAATTTCGTAATCGTTTCCCGATCCAAATGAAACATTAGACGAACGTTTTTTTTGTTGGTAGCACCCACACAAACAAGTTATTCAATACTTTCAATCTCCTCCTCGTCCTCAGAGCTTCTATTACGCAGTGTCCCGTCAATACTGGCAAAACTAAAAATAAATTCCGAGAATGTTTCGAATAAAAATTGCAATAAAAAATATACTATTATTTTATTATTTACAGTTTTATCACGTTTTTTTATCCTTCTGAATATTTTGATTTTCATGAGATAAGTCATTTTTATACTAGGGTACCTATGTATATAAAAGATAGATGTAAAAAGGCAATATCTGAGTTCAGAGATTAGCATTGAGTTGCATTTTATTTAATACATTTTATGAAGTGATTCTTTGCCGTCTTTCCAATGACAAAATTAATATTAATATTACGAAGAACAATTCTTTCAGTGTACTGCATTCAATTCGCCCCAACCGAACTTGATGCCGCATGCACCACTAGTACTTGTTATGGTTCTGTAACTTTTAAGATATGAAATCGATAGTCTTAAGCATAGCACACCAAAAACCAGTATTAAAAATAAAGAAAGAAAAAAACAAACAGACCAACAAAACAGTACAACAACGAATAAAAACGTTAAAAACAATTACTTTTATATTCTTGAAGGCAGCAACAACAACCGCAACCACGCAGGCCACAGTTGCTGCTGTGCGGTTCTTTTGGCCAACTGCAAAAAAAATGGCAACAGGCCCAGAAGCTGGTTTTCAATATCAGAGTTAATACAAAGAAGTTTTTTGTTTCGAGCACACCCCAGCATACGGTACATGGCGGTACATTAAGTTCATCATTGCACTTGCAATACATCGATATAGAGTTAAATCCGCAAGAAGGGTCAAAACTTCTAAATTTGTCAATAGATATATTTTGTTCATTGGAAAACTAGCCATTGAGAAATGAAATCTACTTTTTTATTTGATTTGAACTGGGATATTGTCCTACTACTACTTGTTTATTTGGAAATATATTTATTGAACTTTAATATTTAACAAATGCTATCGAATCGGAGGGTATATAAAATTCGGCCCCGCCGTACTTACCGCAGTTTTTTAATCTATTTCAATTGAATTGGTTACCAAAGCCATACTGCCTCAAAATAAAAGCATCGATGCAAGACTCTTTGGTAGTCTCCTTGTAAACAAGTTTAATAAAACTAACAACAACAACAGAAAACACAAAATTTATAATCAAAAGATGCAAAATTCTCCTGGTTTGCGGCGCAGCATTAGATAATATTTTCTGCCTTTGAAACTTTGATTAGTAATTCACGTTTTCGGCTCAGAGCGTTGTACCCCAATCCCCTGCCTCACTATTTCTCTCTACCAGCAGCTACTCACCAAAAATAGGCCTAAAGTGGAGAACAAGAAATACAAAAAAAAAAAAAACAAATAAACGTTCGTTTATCGTTTATATTTCATTGGTATCCAATGGAAACATTTTAGCCGAACACCAAAACTACAAACACACACGCACGCACCAACGGACAGACAGGCGGACCAACATACATAGGCGTTCGTTCGTACTGAGTGATTTGACCTACATCAAGTTTTCGAAGTTGTTCATTCGCTGGCTCGCTCACTCACTCATTCGTTCGTTCATTAATAACTTCAGGTTTTTTCCGTTTGCGCCGGCTCTTGGCCTCTTCTGCCGTTTCTGTATCCTTGTGTGTGTGTGTGTTTGTTGGCCGTATCTTACAGATATTCTTCTTGATTTTGGTCTTCTGCAACCATTTTTGGTCAAGATGGTCGAGTTTGGGTGCATCAGTCGACGTCTGGCCGCGTCCGTGTCCGTGTCTGTCTGTTTTGTGGTTTGTCTGGTTCACAGGGGGTTCATGGAATTTATTGATCTTCGCTAGTGAACATTATTGCTGTTGTTGTTGTTTTTGTTGCAGTGGACATTTGACCGCCTTTTTATTGCTGCTGCTGTTGTTGTGTTTGTTACAGCCTACCCACACTTCACCAGTTGATCATAACAAAAAGTGCGCAACTTTTCTTTTAGTGAGTCATATTTTGACCATGTGCTGCCGTACCCCACACAACAAATGCTAATAACAATAGGAGCTGGAATTGTTCGCTGTTCGCCAATAGACAACACAGATTATTGGCCACATATTAAATAATCGAGGTGATGCTTAGTCAACTACTCGTACATTTGGGTCAATTGTTCATTAGGATTGATCAAAATCTAAATTTTTGCAATAGGTCTTGTTGTTCAATGAATATTCAAAGGGAATAGTATTTCATTATATGTATGTGTCAGTTAGAATGATAATGATCTAAGCCATAAATCTAAAATAAAAAATGAGATATGCCAATTTTTCACCTTAATTTTATCTGTTTAAGAACTTTTATTTTTGACATTTATAAAAAATGTACCGTTACAATGACATTTCTCATTTTATGCACACCAAAATTGCCTTTAGTGTTAGTTTGAAAGTGGTCTAAGTCACACTTTATCCACTGATAGTGATGTAAACAAACATTGCTTAAGTTCGGCCAAGCCGAACTTTATATATTATATATACTAGACCGGTCCTTATTTCTTTTTTTTTTGAATTCGTATGACGGCAAGCGCTAAAACTACTCTATTTGAGTTGATTTGAGCTTGATTGGACAATTTTTAGGCGTGCCCCCGCCAACAATTGTTTGTCATTAAAGTTAGTTACTATCATATAGGGGAAATTATCACCTTTGCTCTTTTTTTGACATAAATCGAGAACCACTAGTCCGATTTTGTTTAAATAAATTGAAAAATAATTAAGAATTAGAATTCCTTTAAAATGTGTATATATATATATATATATATTCAATATATATATATTCTATATATATATATATATATATTCTATATATATATTCTATATAATCAACAGTTTAGCCGGTAAAAATAAATGTATGAAGAAAATAAATATTTTTTGCCTAAAATATTAATATTTTTTATTTTTTAAATTCATAGAAAATCCAAAACGAACAAATACATTTTAAAATTAAAAATCTAAAGCGATGACAACCAAAAGACTTCGATCGGATGATGACATTATGTTAATTGGCGTAATGGACCACCAAATTACTGGAGCTAAATTACCAGGAAGAAAACAAGTGCTACAAGTTTTATTTTATAATTTAAGAATAGTTGGCTTAAATTTAAGAGAAAGTTCTAGATTAGTTGTTGCTGAGGTCAGCACGTTTTGGCAAAAAGCACGAATTCCAACACACCATGAAAAACACTGCATTGAGAAGCTGGAAAAATTATACAACAAGTGGAGAGATATTACAAAGCATCATGGCCGAAAAACAGAATGTCAAAACAGGAAGGAAACTGAATTTCAAGATAAATTATATGATTTATTCGATATCGCACATGCAAACGCGTTTGAATTAATTAAAATACAAGAAGACAAAGAGTTCTTAAAAAAGCAACGAGAAAAAGGAAGACCAGGTTGTATGCTAGGAACGGATAAAATTGTAATGCAGAAAGAAAAGCAAAAGTCCAGAAAGAACAAGAAAACCAGCGTCGAATAAAAGAAGATGAACGATTGTCGGTTTTCGTAGAAGTGCAGTAATATTACAGGAAAATATAATTTTTTTAATAGCCAAACCAAAACAAATACAAATATTGATAATATTATAAATATATATAATATTTTAATTATTTCAAACCATTATTTATTTCAAATCAAAAAATATTCTAATATTTATATTTTCAAAAAGCTTAAATACCATAAATATTGGTAAATAGTGGGTGTTTCAGTTGGTTGTATTTCCATTCTACTTTAATTCTAAAAGTACAAATTTTGAAAATCCATTATCAGACGTACATAGTGCAAAATAACCTAACTTCATGATTCTACCAATTTTTGCCGTAAAAGAAAAATTACGAATTTGGAAAAAACTTTTTATTTTGCGTGTCTATGCAGTGAGAGGAATGTATACACCGAATTCCATGATTCCAGCTGCGCCCATTTGGTTGGTACCATTTTTACCCCCTTGGCGTTTCTACGCAATTAGAATTTCATCAATCTAGCTGTAGTCGTTTAGTTGGTACTATTTTTACGCAGTCAGAGGAATGTATACTCCGAATTTCATGACTCTAGCTACGGCCATTTGATTGGTACTATTTTTATCCCCTTTTTTCAGTTTCACCCCAAAAAGTACGAATTTCGAAAAATATGTCTATTTTCCGTGTCTACGCAGTCAAAGGAATGTATACTCTGAATTTCATGACTGTAGCTGCGGTCATTTGGTTGGTACTATTTATCCCCATTTTCTATTTTGACCCCAAAAAGTACGAATTTCGAAAAATCCGTGTATTTTACTTGTCTATGCAATCAGAGGAATGCATACACCGAACTTCATTATCCTAGGTACAGCCGTTTGGTTGGTACCATTTTTATCCCTCTAATCCCATTTTACCCCTTAAAAGTACGAATTTGAAAAAAAATACTTTTATATTATGTATCTACTCAATTAGAGGAATGTATACACCGAATTTCGTGTTTCTTGGTGTTGTCGTTTAATATGTACCATTTTTATCCCTTTTTTGTCCCATTTCACCCCCTACGAATAAGAATCACTTTATGGTGCACGTTTTTGCTGTAGGGGGAATGAGCATACCAAATATCAAGCAAATATAAACAGACATATTCAAAAAAACATGTTTAAATACGCTAAAATATTAGGGATTATTGTGGGTATTTTTAGTCCTTGTGAGGGAAAAATTTTTTCCTTTGGGCCGATTTCGCCCCATTTCAATCCCAACCGATCTACGACTATAAGACGTATTTATGGAAAATTTGAACGTTCTAGCTCATTTCGTTTAGATGCTAGCGTGCTTTCAACAGACGGACAGACGGACGGACGGACATGGCTAGATCGTCTTAGAATTTTATGACGATCAAGAATATATATACTTTATAGGGTCTCAGGTCGATATTTCAAGGTGTTACAAACGGAATGACAAAGTTAGTATACCCCCATCCTGGAGGTGGAGGGTATAAAAACATGCTTAAATACGCTAAAATATTAGTGATTGTTATGGGTATTTTTAGTCCTTGTGAGGGAAAAAATTTTCCCTTTGGGCAGATGACATCCAAATCGGGGAATAGTTTGGCATCAAAAACTCATTTTCGAGAAAATGGTTCATAGCCACTTATGAGTATAAGCCCTCGAAATTAAATATCGTCCGTTTTTGTATGAGATTTTTTGAGTTAATTTTTCATATTTTTAACCGCTATTCTTATTCCCAGTAGAACTTAACCGACACATGGTAATTCACCGATTTAGAGGAAATGAAAAACAGTTTCTAAGAAACGAGTATTCATTTTTTTAATATTTCCCTAATAACATCCATTAATTAAAGTTTAGTATTTATTTTTCTGCTACTTACGAAGTTGTCTGCTTTATTGGGTGTCTACACATCGGAAATGGGAATTTTGGGATTTATACATGCTCTGCCTTATATATATATTTATATGTTCTTTCATCCATTTATTTCAATAAAGCGGAGAACATTCACTAAGAGATTTAATTTTTTTAATTTAATTTATTTCTGTTTTCTCTTTTTCTTTTAGGTAAAACCAATTAAATGTGATTATTACACATATGAAATAGGCTGGTAAGAAACATAATAGGACTACATTTTCTAAACAGCTAATGACGCCACTGGCTCCAGTTTTGCGAAAAAAATAATACAGGAGATGTTTTTCAGAACCAAAATTGTTAAACTCTTTTTACAAAAATGAGAGCTGCGGCGTCAATTTTCTTCCAATGTTCATCATTTAGGCGCTATTGATTTTTATTAAATACAAAAAAGTTCTCGGTTGTCACTATGAAAAGACACATAAAAATACTATAAAGGTCCAATAATTCGTCCAATAAGTTATTCTAAGACAAAAATCAAAATATATTTTTAAATTGCTTTCAAAGGTCTTTTATTTCAGAAAAAATGGACAAAAATACAACATAAAAGTATTACACGGGAAAAGATGATTTTTAGATGTATTTTCAGGAGCGTTTATCTCACAGAGGGCATAGGAACGAAATATTCATTCAAATCATCATTAAACAATCCAAACCTTATTTTCGTGGGTTGACTGGAAATTGTTTTTCCATTTCTATGGACCGCCACCCAGCCTCTCAAAAGGCATAAATTTGTCAAAAAAATGTATGGAGCAATGTGGTGAAATAACAAAAGGGATGCTGTCCACCATCATACTAGGGCGGAGTGTCTAATAAATTGTGCAAATTGTGCGCGTGGAACTTTTTTATTTGTTGATTGCAAATGTCGATTGAAATATTTTCCTCTCGACTTTGGTCTTTACCATCATATGTAGAGGAAATGATTACTCATGTGATAGATGGTGAAAAAGATTCCAGCCTTATTGACCAGAACAGCAAATGTTTCATTCACTCTTCTGGCCGTGTGGTAATCAAACGATCATAATCGAAACGATATAATCGTCTTTAGAGGAAACATTTCGTGACATTTCACAAAAAAAACCTGTCTAACGAAGCTCTTATCGATTATTACGTCTTCCTATCAAACTATATCTGGTGATCCGCTTTTTTTATTAACCGTAACAATAAAAAAATTTCCGCAATTGAAAGACTTCAAACATGGCAAAGCAGCGAAAAATCACACCTCACTTCTAACCAGTATTTCGATGGGTGTTTGTTTGGTTGCAGATTTATTTCACTTCTTCTTTTTTCTCCCAATTTTCGATGTTTTTTTTCTCCTTTTATTGGTGGAGCCGCTTGGGCAAATAAAAACAGCAACAGCACAGCGAGAAAACCTAAAGCGTCAACGGTCTTCAGACTTTAGCTGAGTTTGTCTAATTTTAAGATGAAGTCATACACGCACGGCGTGTTGTTGTTTTTGTTGGCCAAGATTTACGAAAAACCGGCAAAACCTCAACAGAAGCGGCTGTTAACTAACAACAGTAACTCAGGCTTACCGTAGTTGTTGTTGTCTTTTTCGGCTTCAGGTTATGTTTTTGTTGGCTTCTAACTGGTCCCCCTCCTATCTATTGGCGGTGTTGATGCCTGTGGTTCAGGTTTTTGTGTGATTTTTTCCTTTTCATCGTCAAGAATGGGCTGGGGCGGAGGGGGGTTTGTACATGAAATCTATCAATTAGCACTTGAGTGCTATATTCTGTCCTGTCCGTTCGTTCGTTAGTTAGTTCGTTATCGGTGGTCCAGCCAGCAGTGTTAGAAGTGAGGAATAATAGCCAAACAGTAAACTTCTTGCTGATTCTGTTCCATTTTCCCCTTGCCCATCTTGCATTTGAGTGCGTGTTTAATTATTTATCATCTTTTGGATGTCTACTTTTACCCCCAGCAGAGTTTGGAAGATGTTCTTCGTGGAATCATGTTTTGGGGTTAGTGGGCTGTACAATTAACACGGACAAAAAAACATTTAAATCCAAAAAGATTTGATGGCAATATTGCCAGCATTGGGAAAATTGATATCACAGAATTGAACTTTTAAATAAAAGCTTGTCCCGAAATTCTTGCAAATTTTTCATATTCATCCGAAATTTGCCTTCCATCAACAATTTATTCCAAAGTTTAGAAATAACCATAGTCTGACCAGATGATGATATCTAACACATGGCCCACACTTTAAATGATTACTACTAAATACCTATGATCATCTCTCCCCCCCCCCCCCCCACTCTTTCTCAGCTAACTACTGCAAATCAAAATCCATGCTAGTCATACTCAGCAACCGTTAAACAATAACCATTCATCAATTATTAACAATTTTGTTTAATATCGAATAAATCTAATTTATCAATCTCAAGGATAAATGTTTCTGAAACAACAAACACAAAACAATTATAAAAAATTAGCAAAAAAATAACGATAATGTGTTGTTTTTCTCCCCTGATAAGAAATTAAAATTAAACAGTTTTTTGTGTGGCGAGAAATCACCACCACCAACAACAACAAAAAATATCATCAATGTCAGTAATCAATTGAGTTTCATGGCAAAACATACATATACAAAATATTGAATATTTGTAAAGCAAAAAAAATAAAAATATAAATCAAAAAACCCTCCAACGAAACAAAAAATCACATTCAAAGTCATTGACAAGCGCTTGATTTCAAGACAGAAAACCCAACGAAATCTCCACAGACGGACAATAGAACAGGCTATTAACAAATAAAGCCAACAAATAATTGTTTTAAAACAAATGAAATCAAAAACAATAAATGTTTATTTTTTACAAGAAATTCAAACGCCACAATGGATTTCGGTGTGGCGAAGGGGGCTGGAGCTTGGCCAATTCTGAATGGGAAATGACAGACACAACACTAAAGAATAAATCTTTTCAAATCCAAGAAATTGACGCAGATAATACCTTTATAAAGTGTCAAATGTAAGCCTTAATATTTATCATAAGCTGTCGTGAAATTTTTGTCTCAAATTTGACAAACCAGCGTTGCCACTGTTTCAAGTCGATTTACATAATACAGTCAACCAACACATCTGGGCATATTTCCGAAAAATAAATAATTTTTATTAGCACCACTTGAGAATTTCATAACTACAGAGCATTCGGTAACCTAGTCAATGCACGATGGGGCCAAACACCAATTTGAGAGGCAAAAAGTCCACTTCTAAGTAACGTATTTTCAGAAAGTAATAATGGCAGGTTGTTGCCAACACTATAAAATGGGAAAATGCAAAAAATTGAAACCAGGTGGCAACTCGTTTTTTTAAACCATGCTGCCAAAGTTTCTATTTTATCGCTTGCTTCATTTTTGATATTCAACCTAAATTAATAACGAAAACACATCTGTTGTGAAACGAAAAGGCACAAGCTACTACAGTTTTTGTAAATTAGAAAATACTAACACAGATATGTAAATTAATCAAAAATTGTAAAAATGTTATTGCAAAAAGCAATGCACAGCGATAAAGTGTGTTGTGTTTTTCTTGTATGTTTATGAGACTTTCCTGTATTTCTTGGAATAGAACTTTGTTTGTCCGAACGTATCCCCTAAGCCATATATATGAGCAGAAAGGATAAAAGGTGCACTTTTATATGTCGGTAGAATGGGCTGCAGCAAACTGCCATAAATTACACTAGTCAACAGTCAAAATGTACTCGGGATGCGATAATTTTTTCTATGTAGATAACCTTGACATGAGCTCGAAAAACGCAATAAAATTTTTTTTTTCGTTTGGTTTTTGTTTTATTTTTTTTTTTTTTTTAAATTTTAAAATTTTTTTTTTTGGTTAATTTGTTTCGTCCGGCATAACTCGGGAACCACTAGCCCGATTTAATTGAATTAAATTTTAAAAAAATTAAAATTACAATTCCCTTAATCTGTTCATATATTGTTTTCCTATACAAGCAACAGTTTCCAAGTTAAAAATGAATATATAAAGGAAAAAACTTATTTTTTGCCTAAAGATTTAAATTTTTTTTTTTTTAAATCCATAAAAAATCCAAAATGAAAAAAAATGTCAAATCTTATTACTTTTACGTAAAGTCACATAACCTATGAGCAAAATGAGACTAAGATCATGAAAATCGATGCACGCGTTTCGCTTTTATTCGCAATTGAGTAAAGGTATGAATTTCAAAAATTTGCTCGACATATGCACAACTTTGTCTATGGTAAGGTTTTTTCTTTTTTTTTTTTGATTCTCAGAATTAACAAAACGGAATAAACAAAGGGTTATTTAATTTTTATGATTGCGTAAGCAAAGTAATAAACGCTAATAAATGTGCGTGAACAATTAAAAGGAAAAAAGGAAAGGGGACTTTTTTAATTATTTGGGTTTTCCGTTGGCTACCTGTATGATTTTTTTACAGAAATGCAACCCACATTTAAGGGTGGTCAAAAAAATATGTACAAGAAATTATCCGAAGGATATCAACATTAATTAATTATAAAAAAGTTTAAAAAAAATATCTAAACACAAAAATAAAAACCTTCAAATTAAAAATAATTATGTGCTTTTGTCTTTCTTTTATATTGTTGTGGGTCTGTTTCTCTTATCAGGAACCAGATATAGTAAGGCTCTGCTTGTTGCTGTCGATGAAAAGACGCCACTCTCCTGGATCGTAAGAGTACCCGAGTTCACCAAATAATCCGGGAATGTCCTTACAAAAACAGATGTTGTCTTTTTTTGTGTAGTACCTTGCGTATGGTTCATGACGCTTCCTGTAGATTGTTGTCACCACACCAGGAGCCAAGAAACCGAACTGTTGCATGCGCGATGCATGCAACTCTGCATCTTCCTTGGAGAGTTTCAATTCTCTAACCCAATCGTTCAGTTCTGCTTGGGAAAATAAGCGTTGACCTCCATGCAATGTATATGTTGACTCGCATTATGATGTGGTTTCTACTGTCTCCAGATCTGATGTTGGATGTTTCGCCTCATTATTAGATGCCCATCTTGAAACGGACGGTTGCGGGTCCACTGGTTCTTCGCAAAATGGCACTGGAAAATTCACTGTTGAAACAGCAGCGTAAGTCCATCGTATATTTTTTCCCACGTATAACAAAAATTACTTGGATTGGTATTGCATTCAAATCCTCGCGAACGTTTGCTCATTTTAACTATCGCGTTCGTCGACACTTGTTGAATGAGTAAAATCGATCAATGAAGACCTATTTATACTGTGTATTGTTTAGTATTTTACTGACAGGTACTTATTAATGGGTGTATATTTTTTTACGGTGGCTACATACCTGTTTCACCATGTGTGAGTCTTAAATTTTCCGAATAATGACCACCCTTAAATGTGGGTTGCATTTCTGTAAAAAAATCATACAGGTAGCCAACGGAAAACCCAAATAATTAAAAAAGTCCCCTTTCCTTTTTTCCTTTTAATTGTTCACGCACATTTATTAGCGTTTATTACTTTGCTTACGCAATCATAAAAATTAAATAACCCTTTGTTTATTCCGTTTTGTTAATTCTGAGAATCAAAAAAAAGAAAAAACCTTACCATAGACAAAGTTGTGCATATGTCGAGCAAATTTTTGAAATTCATACCTTTACTCAATTGCGAATAAAAGCGAAACGCGTGCATCGATTTTCATGATCTTTGTCTCATTTTGCTCATAGGTTATGTGACTTTACGTAAAAGTAATAAGATTTGACATTTTTTTTTATTTTGGATTTTTTATGGATTTAAAAAAAAAAAAATTTAAATCTTTAGGCAAAAAATAAGTTTTTTCCTTTATATATTCATTTTTAACTTGGAAACTGTTGCTTGTATAGGAAAACAATATATGAACAGATTAAGGGAATTGTAATTTTAAATTTTTTAAAATTTAATTCAATTAAATCGGGCTAGTGGTTCCCGAGTTATGCCGGACGAAACAAATTAACCAAAAAAAATTTTTAAAATTAAAAAAAAAAAAAAATAAAACAAAAACCAAACGAAAAAAAATTTTTTATTGCGTTTTTCGAGCTCATGTCAAGGTTATCTACACAGAAAAAATTATCGCATCCGGAGTACATGAAATTTTTTTCATTTTGTTGAGTAGTGTTATGAAAATTTCTGTTTTAAAAAGTTAAAAATGCAGATATTGTAAAATTTCGGTTAGAAAAAGGTCGAAATGCCATTGATCTCCGCGATATTTCACAGAATTTTTTATAATTAATGTATAGCATCGACTAATATGTAAGAAAAGGCTAAAGATGGCCGTAGACGACTATATAGCAGTGGCTATAGTTCTACAGTCCATATAAATTATCCATATAATTATTATCATATTTAACCAAATATAATGTAATTTGTAAAATTTTATGAATATATGTTATTATACTCCTCCATGTGTCACGATGGGGCCAAATAGCAAAAAGACAATTTTCGAACTTTCGCCTTTTCAAAAATTAATAGTGGCAGCGTGTTGTCAAAAGTTTAAAATGACCAAAAATGAAAAATTGGAACCAGGTGGCAACTTAGTTTTTGAAAAGATTTGCGACCATCAACATAACTGCTATTCATTTGAAAGATCTACCTTTAAGTGGGTGTGGCAGTAGATTGATAAACTTAAGATTTTGCTAGATAAATTCTGTAAGCACCATAAGTACATGTACGGAATTTCCTAATGTATTTTTCTTAAAAACACAACTACCATCCCACTGTAAGAGGGCGTGGCAGTAGCTTGAGAAACTTAGTTTTTATGAACAACCTTTGTAAGCACCATACCTTCACGTTCGAAATTTCAAAGGTGTAGCTGCCTATAATTATTTTTATACCCTCCACCTTCAGGATGGGGGTATACTAACTTTGTCATTCCGTTTGTAACACCTTGAAATATCGCTGAGACCATATAAAGTATATATATTCTTGATCGCCATAAAATTCTAAGACGATCTAGCCATGTCCGTCCGTCCGTCCGTCTGTTGAAAGCACGCTAGCATCTAAACGAAAAAAAACTAGGACGTCCAAATTTTGCATAAATACGTCTTATATCGTAGATCGGTTAGGATTGAAACTGGGCAAAATCGACCCAAAGGAAAAAATTTTCCCTCACAAGGACTGAAAAAACCCATAATAACGCCTAATATTTTAGAGTATTTAAGCGTATTTTTCAATATGTCTGCTTGTACTTACTTGATATTGGGTATGCACAAAACGCCGATAACAAAAACGTGCACCATGAAGTGATTTTTATTCGTAGGGCGTGAAATGGGGCAAAAAGGGATAAAAAGGTACATATCAAACGACAGCAGCTATAAACACGAAATTCGCTGTGTACATTCCTCTAATTGAGTAGATACATGATATAAATAATTTTTTCCAAATTCGTACTTTTAAGGGATAAAATGGATTTAAGGATTAAAATGGTACCAACCAAACGGCTGGACCTAGAATAATGAAATTCGGTGTATACATTCCTCTGATTGCATAGACACGTAAAATAAACGGATTTTTCGAAATCCGTACTTTTTGGGGTTAAAATTGAAAAAGGGGATAACAATAGTACCAAACAAGTGACCGCAGCTAGAGTCATGAAATTCGGCGCATACATTACTCTGACTGCGTAGACACGAAAACTAAAAGGGTTTTTCCAAATTCGTACTTTCAAGGGATACAATGGGTACAGGGGATAAAAATAGTACCAACTAAAGGAATGCAGCTAGAATGATGAAATTCGGTGTGTACATCCCTGTAATTGCGTTGACATGTAAAATAAAGATATTTTAGATAGTCGTACTCTTGAGGGGTATGATTGGAAAAAGGGGATAAAAAGGCTACCATCCAAAGGGGGACCTGGGAAATCAATGACTTTGTTCTAAATTGTGAAGTCGACTTCATACTTGTATTTTTTAGATCAATCCCTTACAATGAAATATTTTTATGAAAAATTATTCAAATGCCCATTTATTTTTGGAATTAATATTATTATACTTTTTGGCTACATTTTCCTTTTCAATCCCATTTTTGCCATGACTGATTTTTTCCTTCGGCCATATTTCTTTTGGGATTGTCTTCTTTCATGCCGCCCTCAAAATTTCCCCGAAAATCGTGAATTAAATACACTGTTTCTTTGGTTTTTTACTTGAATGTAGTACGTTCATACTCAAATCAAGTAAAATTTATTCAAAATGAGTTTTATTAATGGTAATTCTAACAGAAAACGACCCAAAAACCATAGTTTTGGATTTACATCCCCCCCCGATTTTAATAAAATTTAGCGCATACATTCTACTAGTGTTTGCGGGTAATGTACCGTTTACCGTAGCTTAATGTAGTATGTGGTTTAAGTTTTAAAGTAGTCCAAAGTTGGTTACCTCGGGGTTTTTTTGAAGAAATGGCTTTTTATCGATATCGTAACTTTGGATCGCGTCATCAGATTTTAACGATATTGATATCATCTGAAAGAATTACACCTCTTCTTTCCGAATCTGTATGAATGTCCTGATGGTTGGATGAAATTTTAATCCTTGAATATGCTTTTCTTTATTTTGTTTTGTATTTTAGCTTATTTTATTCTCTACAAAATATCAAAAATTCTGAATGGGGTGGCCATAGGTTATGAAATTACGGTTGTTTTTCCATGGTATAGCAGGATGCAGCTAAAATAATGAAATTAGTAGGTTCGCAAAACTAAAGCATTTTCCAAATTTCTGCTTTAATGCTGAGGATGTGAAAAGGGGATAAAAATTATACCAATTAATTAAATTCGGTTATACATGCATTATACTGACAGAGTACGTAAATTCGTACCTTTAGGGTCGTGGTATTTAGTAACATTATACAAGTATTGCAAATTAAATACAAAATGTTAATAATTAATAATTTTTCCAATATTTTACTTCCCTGTACTGTGGAATGCAATCAATGATGGAGGGAACAAAAGGCTCAAATGAACTTAATGTCTCAAAAAATGAAAACTTTGACCCGATGTAAAAAGAGACTCAGACCAGATGGACTGTAAGTTTATTCTACAAAAAATGGTCTACTCAATATGCCCTTTCAGAATTTCGCTCGCTACTCTGCTCCAAAAATGCTGTTGGACAGTGTTATTATTGATCGCTAATTATGATTTTTGGAATTTCTTAACCCATTAAGGACATTTTTTAATGTTTGGCTCTTAAGAGGTTAAATTTGAAGTAAAAACTAAATGATTGATTTTTGCCTGAAGCCACATTCATTTCTTTAAAATCAATTTTAAAATTCGCACAGTGAGTAACCAATAACATCGCTCCACTTCATCATTGTTCCCTTTGCGATAACCTATATTTTGTTAACCGAAAATATACATCCGAAAATATACATCTGATATCAGGCACGTCAAAATAATGTTAACCTAAAACCTAAGCCCAAATCCCCAGCCATAAGCTGTGCGACGTAATAAAAACTTCCCTTTACATCGATTACAATCATAAGCATGTGATACAGCAATGATTACATCCCCCTCCGTAGCCTGGCCAAATCACCGAACCAGAACACCGATGCGTCGGTACACCTTCCGCGCCATCACAAAAATCCAATTGAAATCTATCCAAATGCCATTTTGAAGGAAAAGGTTGTTGTGTCCAACACAGCAACACAAATTATCTCATTTCGTTGTTGTTGTTGTTCGTTCGTTCAGTCGAATTTGTTTTTCAAAATTTTTAATGATTGTTGTGAGTTGTTTTGAGTTGAGTTGAGAATGAGATTATTTTTGCCCGATGACTGACTGACTGGGTGGCGGGGGGCTCCATTAAAAGTACGAAAAATCTAAAAATACTTCCAAATAACTGTCTGTCTGTCTGACGTGCCATACTTCAGTGGACACTGTGTTTTTTTGGTCGGTTAGTTGCACAGCAAAATATCCGTTGGATACTTTTGTTGTGCGTTGTTTGATTTTCGGTTTTATTTCGAAGGTTTTGACTGCTGTTGCTGTTCATTTGGAAAAGGTAATTCCAATTTAATGGTGAATACACACATTGTGTTGTTAATTTTTAAAATAATATCGGAAGCCTGTGCTCATGTAGATTTTGAAAACAAATAGGATATTATTATCACAATATATATGCCAGCCATAGAATTCCAGAAATTCATTACATACATGTAAGGGAACAAAATATATTTTTCAACACCCTCCACCAAGGAATGTAGTGTATTCATTTCTCATTCCATTTTCGACCCCATAAGCTATATATATTCTAGATCTTGGTAAAATTGTAAGACGATCTAGATATGTCCATCTGTCTGCTGAAATCGAGCTCGCGAACGTTTATAAGGCAAAAGGGGGATACAAGTTGTACCAATCAATCGGATGAAAATCAAATCTTGAAATTCTGTGTGTATTGGATGTGTAGACACGAAACATAAAAGAATTTGTAAAATTTGAACGTTTAGTGAGAAATGGTGCAAAGGGGACGGAAAAGGTACCTTAGCGTAATGCAATTCGGTGCTTTCGTTGTTCTGACTCGTTAGACGTTCAGAATGAAGTTGACTTTCGTCAACGTGGGTAAAAAGGGATAAAATTGGTACCAACTAAACTTCTGCGGCTACAGTATTGAAATGCATTGGATAGATGCGTAATGGGTTTTTAGAAATTCATATACATCAAAATGTATTTAAAAGAGAACATAATGTAGACTTAGGTTACTTCATAACAATATGGGCATTGCTGTTAGTGGGAGAAGTTTGCTAGCCATGTCCTTCCGTCCGTCCGTTGAAAGAATACGTCACGTGAGAATACGAGTTTGCATGAATACGTCTTATAGTTGCAGATCGGTTGAGATTGCAAATGGGAGAAATCGGTACACAGGGATTTTTTTCTCTCAAAAGGACTGAAAATACCCCATATAAGACCTATAATATTAAGACTATTTCATCATGTTTTTGGGATATTTATGCTTATATTTGTTTGATATTTGGTATGCGCAAAAACGTAGGGGGTGCTTTGAAGCAAAAAGGGATAAAAATGCAACCTATCAAACGACAACATCTAGAAATACGAAATTTGGCTTGTACATTCCTCTAATACATGACATAAAAGTATTTTTTTCCAACTTCTTACTTTTAAGGGGTAAAATGGGAATAGAGGGATAAAAATGGTACCAACCAAACGGCTGTACCTAGAACAATGAAATTCGGTCTATAGATTCCTGTGATTGCATAGACACGTAAAATAAACGAATTTTTCGAAATTCATAGTTTTAGGTGGTAAAATGGGAATAGAGGGATAAAAATGATAACGACCAAACGGCCGCTGCAAGAATCATGAGATTCGGCGTATACATTCCTCCAGCTGTGTAGACACAAAAAATAAAAAAAGTCTTTCTAAATTTGTGCTATCAAGGCTTACAATTGGAACAGAGGGATACAAATTGTACAAACTTATCGGCTACAGCTAGAATGATGAAATTTGGTATGTACATCTCTCTAATTTCGTAGGCACGTAAAATAAAGACATTTTCGAAAGTCGTACTTTTATGGGGGTAAAATGCGAAAAAAGGGGATAAAAATGTTACCAACCTAATGGCCGCAGCTAGAATCGTAGAATTCGGTGTATACATTGCATGGACACACAAAATAAAATGATTTTCCATATTCGTACTTTATTTTTTATTTTTACGGCAAATATAGAAAAAGTAATATAATCATGGAGTTAGTTTATCTTGCACTGTGTACGTGTAATTTTGAAATTAAAGCTGTAGCAGAAAATACACCCCCAATACCCCAAAATTTGGGGTATTTAAGCTTTTTTGAAGATTGCTGCCATTTAACATTTTAAATTAAAATAGGTTACAAGTAATGATTATTTTTTAAATTTCTGGTTTTATGGAACAGAATATCATTCAAATGGCTACCTCGACTGGCTCAGCAGTACCACATCCGATCAAACCACCCTATATATACTTTTTGAACTGACTTGAAATATATCTTTCGGTATGTAAACATATTGGTAGCCTTGGCTTATAAGCGTGTCTTAAAATAATTAAGTTTTTATATTTAATTTGAACTGGGATATTGTTGTAGCTCAAGACCATTTTGCATCTATATTTAACAGAATTCAAATTTATTTACAAATGACATGGTTACATTTATTACTTGGCTGCAGACTACAACGATCATGATTTCGACCATGTCAAAAGTCTTTTCAAGTGTCTTCGCAGTGACTTTTCAAAATCAAACCCGGCCTCTACAAGGAGATGATTCTCACAAACGAACGAGAAGCACAACTCACTTGCCGAATTTGCGTTTAAAAAATAGCACCAATTAATAAAGTACACATGCCATCTTACAAGCATCTCATTGAGTTGCATTTGTAAGTATGTGTATATGCAGGTATAGTTACCCAGCAATACTTCTAACATTCCAACGCTCATTTGTTTTAGTTTTTTCGTTTGTAGTTTTTTTTTTGGACTGTAATCAATATTTGATTTGAACTCGGATATTGTCCTGGCTCAAGACCATTTTGCATCTGTATTTAATAGAATGCAAATTTATTTACAAATGGCATGGTGACATTTATTACTTGGCTGCAGACTACCACGATCATGATTTCGACCATGTCAATTTATTTAAATTTAGTTTCATTAAAACAAGTAAAAAAAGGCCTTAAGTTCGGCCGGGCCGAACTTTAAATACCTTCCACCATGAATTGCATTCCACAAAGGCTGTCGATTTTGGTAGAAGTGCAGTAATATTACAGGAAAATATATATATTTTTTAAATAGCCAAACCAAAACAAATACAAAGATTGAAAAAATAATTTTCTAAATAAATATAATATTCTAAATATTTCAAATCACACTTACAAGGCAAGGCTACCAATACGTTTACACTGCATATATCGAAATTATACTTCAAGTCAATTCAAAAAATAAATATTCTTATATATATATTCACAAAAGCTTAAATACCATAAATATTGGTAGATAGTGGGTGCTACAGTTGGGTGTATTTCCATTCTATTTTAATTCCAAAAGTAAAAATTTTGAAAATCTATTATCCTCACGTACATAGTGCAAAATAACCTAACTTCATGATTTAACCAATTTTTGCCGTAAAAGTAAAAAGTACGAATTTGGAAAAGTTTTTGCGTGTCTATGCAGTCCGTATAAACCGAATTCCATGATTCTAGCTGAGGCCATTTGGTTGATACCATTTTTATCCCCTTTTTCCTATTTTAATTCCCCATTAAGAGTACGACTTTCTAAAATCTCTTTATTTTACATGTCTACGCAGTAAGAGGGCTGTATATACCGAATTTCATTATTATAGTAAGTCGTTTAGTTGGTACTATTTTTATCCCTCTGTGCCAATTGTATCCCTTGAGAGTACGAATTCGGAAAAACCTTTTATTTTTCGTGTCAGTGTAATGTATATTCCGAATTTCATGACTCTAGCTGCGGTCATTTACTCGGTACTAATTTTATCCCTTTTTCCATTTTAACCCCAAAAAGTACGAATTTCACAAAAAAGCCATTTATTTTTGGTGTCTATGCAATCAGACGAATCTATACGCCGAATTTCATTATTCTAGGTGCAGTCGTTTGGTTAGTACCATTTTTATCCCTCTATTCCCATTTTACCCCTTAAAAGTACTGATTGTGGAAAAATAATTTTCTATTATGTATCTACTCAATTAGAGGAATGTACACACCGAATTTCGTATTTCTAGCTGTTGTCGTTTGATATGTACCATTTATATCCCTTTTTGCCCCATTTCGCCCCCTACGAATAAAAATCACTTTATGGTGCACGGGGGAATGCGCTTAATCAATATTAAGTAAGTACAAGCAGACATATTGAAAAGATGTGCTTAAATACTCTAAAATATTAGGGAATATTATGGGTATTTTTAGTCCTTGTGAGGGTAAAATTTTTCCCCTTGGGCCGATTTCGTCCAATCCCAACCGATCTACGACTATAAGATGCATTTATGTAAAATTTGGACATCCTAGCGCCATTCGTGCTTTCAACAGACGGACGGACATGGCTAGATCGTCTTAGAATTTTAAGACGATCAAGAATATTAATACTTTATAGGGTCTCAGGTGGATATTTCAAGGTGATACAAACGGAATGACAAAGTTAGTATACCCTCAACTTAACCCCCTTTTTTACTTGTTTTTAATAATTTCATCTAACATTAAATATTTTTAATTTCAATAGCATTCTCGTTTATAATTGTTTTAGAGTAAGTTGCAGGAACACCACAATGAAACTTATGGAGCGTCTTACTGACACTATTACCTATTATTAAATTCTGTTTACGAAGAAATAAAGGGTGATTTTTTAGCTATTATCTTTTTGGCAAGACTGGTTTAAAAAGCTGACGTACGTTTCGTGTTTTGTTTCACTGTCAAACATCTTCAGTTTGGTCTATAATTTAACCATGAATCGTCTTACAAGCGAACAACGCTTGCAAATTTTTGAAATTTATTATCAAAATGCGTGCTCTGTTAAGAAAGTTCATCGTGCGCTTCTTCCATTTTATGGTCAGTTTAATCGACCCACTGAAGCGGCTATTCGGGCTATTGTGACCAAATTTCGCACCAAGTTTACATTGCTGGACATTAAACCACCAACACGCTTACGTAGAGTGCGACCTGAAGAAAATATCGCAGCTGTATCGGCCAGTGTTAATGATGACCACCAATTATCGATTCGTCGCCGTTCGCAGCAATTGGGCCTCTGTTACTCAAAAACGTGGAAATGCCAAAATTGGACTAAGCGGATGGACCATTAGAGGCGCAGTCAAGGTCAACATTTGCATGAAATAATCTTCAAACATTAAATTATATGGGCCGTACTATCGCTTCAAATAAAGATTTCATGTATTTTTCTGAATTTTATGTGTTTTTTTTGAAAAACTTTCCTATAGCTTTTAAAAAATTACCCTTTATTTGTTTTAATATTTAAAAAGTAAATACGAAAAAATTATAAAAACTATTCAGAATTAACAATGTTCTGTAAAACGAGAACAAATTTGCTTGAAATTAGGAAAACAAGTATATTTTTATCTCATACCACCTAAAAGCTAAACAAATTTTAAAATTACATTATTTTCGATTTCTTATTTTTTGAAAATCAGTAAATGCCAGTTTTATTTTTATTTAGAAAAGTACATATTCGCGAAATTTCATAAAAATTTGAGAGAAAAAACAAAATTTGTGTGAAGAAATTACTCATTACAACACGAAATCAGACTCAGAAATTTCCCTCAAAACCGTAAGAGCTTCGAAAATTTCCCATTGCTTTAACAAGTATGTCGATACAAAATCTTTTTATAGTCGAATTGAATTTCAGTTATATTTCGAAATCACGCATTTCGCTGTGATGTAACTCTTCTCTTCTCTGCCGGATCTGACCAAATATTCAGACATAAACTATTTCGATGCCAACAATGAAAAGCATGACAATCATTCGTGTTCTCAGCGCCAATAATTTGCTTGTGACTCTAAACAATCATAGCCAAATTGATGTAAAACTTAATTAACGCTTTGTCTTCGCTATTCGTTCATTTCCAGGGAATTGTCTCTATTGTCAACCGACGACGACATCACACGCGGCTGCTTCAACTTTCATCGATAACCAAAGAAATCTGTTTTAGGCCATTATCCCCGGCAAACATATTTGACAACCAAACAAAAGGTGAGTGCTCTTTAGAAATAAGTCGCGTTACCATATCAACACGTCAACACCCAGTCAGACACACACACACACACACAAATACCCTCACATACACACCCACATACTTACATCCATTCATCCACATTGTACTGGGAGATAACTGGAAGTTACATTTGAACTCCGCCGGAGATTTGAATGTGCTGCCAAGAAGACGACGAAGAAGAAACAGAAACACTGTCCCAGCAACTCTGAAACAAAAAGTGAAGGTAAGTGGGTGTAGCGCCGTCACATTTTTTTCTTGATACGACAACAAAAAAACATTGAACAACAACACATTTAAATTCATTAAAACGCTACAACAACAATGCAATTTATAACGAGCAGCTATGAGACTGCCTCCCAAAAACAAAAAAAGTAACAATAACCATGGACTGCGGGGAAAAAGTGACTGTAACGGTGACGGCGACTGTTAAAGGCGAAAACTACAACACTACAGCTTCAATAACAACAACACGAATGGGCGAGAGAAAAAAATCTTGTGATCTGAAATTACAGTTTATGAACAACAAAATTGTAACAGTCATTATTTAATGAAAGTCAGCCTGATTGTTTGAAGAAAAGGTGTTTAATCCGAAAGGGTTACCCAGTTTGGAAGTGACATATGAACACAGATGGAGAAATGGGGCATTATTCCGGTCAACCAAAAAACTTAAAGGAGCGAATAAAGAATTTAGAACTTTCGTTCAAATCATTCGGCTGTAGGGGGCCGAGAGGAGATTGAGAATGTTGAAAGAGCTACGAAATTATTTTTTCAAACCTCATTTTGAAGAATTTTTCAAATTCTCATTTCACTTCAAATCACACAAACATCAAATATGAAATATTTCATAATTTCAAAAATAAAATATTTGGCCTCTACTCCCTCCCTCTACCCTATTTACTCTCTGGACATACCCCAGAGGAGAAACTTTTTATGCCGACATTTAGTGAAACCGTCAAGCTCTTTAGTCGGATATACCCCAGATAAGATATATTTTTGGTAGATTTTTCATATAAAAAATTTCCGAAATTTAGGGCGATTTTTCCCATGAAAAATTAGCCAATTTTTCACTTATTTTTAGACGTAAAATTTTGGGTCATTTTCATTTACCCAATTTTTTTAGACATTAAAAACTTTTATGGGATAAAAATGGTAACCTAAATCATGAAAACAACGTGCGTCGATCCAAAAACTCTAGTGAGTAATAATAGTTTTCTGGTAGGTATTGTCGAGTAGAACAAGAATCTGTGTTTGAAATTTGCCAGTCACCCACAAAATCTAGAGTTACGGGCAAAAAACCGGGTTTTCGTACCTTTGCCCACTTCTAAGCCTCTAACTTAGTTGGTTATCAAGCGATTTTTTACTTTCTCTACGGATTTTAAAAGAATCAAGCTGGAGCTCTCGATCGATACCTTATTGCAGAAAACTAAAGACATCTGTGTGTTTTTGTCCAGCAAACATATTCATTTAAAACAAGTAAGGAAAGGCTAAAGTCGGGCGGGGCCGACTATATAATACCCTACACCACTCCCTGCGTATATACATCGCTTTTATTACTAAACCCAGGTGTTTCATGGGAGCAATTTTATGTAGTCATATTTAACGAATATGGTAAATAATTGATCCAATTTTCCGGCAGACAAATTATATATATTATATACAAATTATAGAGTAGTAATAGGATAAATCGGACCGACATTTGAAAGGAGGCCTATAACAACACCGGCTCAAAACATGGGCCTATATATTTCTCACTCACTGTAGGTATTCATAAGTGAAATATATCATGATGCGATGTAAGACGTAGTTTGTAGAACTGTATTAGAGTAGAATGGGTTATTTGGTTATTCCAAAGTGTGGACACATATAGTTGACTTTGTATTCTGGAATATAATATAATCTGCAAAATTTGAAAAAAAAAATCCGATGTAAAATTTGCGTTCTTGAGGGGTAAAAACTAAAATGGGGCCATTTGCAAGTGCTCTACATTAAAAAAAAGAGGTTCCATATAGATCACTTGCAAAGTAGGTATTCTTAGTTGAAATATGACATGATATAAAAAATTAAAAAAAAAATTAAAAATTATATCGAGATTTAATGCACGATGTGGGTTCTAGAGATGTAATAGAGTGGAATGGGGGCCCAATTTGTATGGGGGTTATACCAAAATATGGACCCATATATTTGACCTTCATAATATGTCTTCTTAGTTGAAATATATGAGGGTTATATCTAAATCTGAACCGATCTTACCCACTTTCACCATAGGTTTTTTAGTTGGATTATAAGATGTTGTGCCAATTTTATAGAAAATCGGGTACAATATGTGGTTTCTAAAGCGGAGAAATCGAAATCGGGAGCGACATTTGTATGGGGGCTATATCTAAATCTGAAGCGATCTTACCCAATTGTTGCATACGTGTTTCTAGTTGCATTATAAGATGTTCTGCCAAATTTAAAGAAAATCGGCTACAATATGTCGTTTCTAGAGCAGAAAACGTCAAATCGGGAGCGACATTTGTATGTGGGCTATATCTAAATCTGAAGCGATCTTACCCAATTTTTGCATACGTGTTTCTAGTTGCATTATAAGATGTTCTGCAAAATGTAAAGAAAATCGGGTACAATATGTCGTTTCTAGAACGGAAAATATCAAATCGGGAGCGACATTTGTATGGGGGCTATATCTAAATCTGAACCGATCTTACCCAATTTCAGCACAGGTTTTTCTAGTTGCATTATAAGATGTTCTGTCAAATTTAAAGAAAATCGGGTACAATATGTCGTTTCTAGAGCGGAAAATGCCAAATCGGCAGCGACATTTGTATGGGGGCTATATATAAATCTGATCCGATCTTACCCAATTTTTGCATAGGTGTTACTAGTTGGATTATAAGATGTTTTGCCAATTTTAAAGAAAATCGGGTACAATATGTGGTTTCTAAAGCGGAAAAAGTGAAATAGGGAGCGACATTTGTATGGGGGCTATATCTAAATCTGAACCGATCTTACCCAATTTCAATACCGATGGTCCTTGTCCAGAAAAAATAACTTGTGCAAAGTTTCATGACAATCGGACAACAATTGCGACCTGTAGAGTGCGAACAAGCTTAGATGAACAGCAGACAGACGGACGGACGGACGGACGGACGGACAGACGGACAGACGGACAGACGGACAGACAGACATCGTTAAATCGACTCAGCTGGTGATTCTAAGCCGATCGGTATACTTAAAGATGGGTCTAGCTAGATTATCTCTTGTGGTTACAAACATTTGGCGCGAAACTAACTTATAATACCCTAATCCACGAAGTGGTATAGGGTATAAAAATAGCCATTTTTCAAATTTGCCATTTTTTTGAGCATTATTTTGTTTGGTAACTCTACCACTTGTAAATTTATTTAAATAACACATTTAGTAGGGAGTTAAACGCCGTCTTGGTTTTTTAAAATTCGTTAGCAATTGACTGAGTTATTGAAGTTTTTATTAATAAAATTTTTTTGAAAATACAAGTTTTGGCCATTCCAGTTCACAACTCTCATAATTTTACGAATTGAAGTCGAATAAAAATACTTAAAATTCGTCAAAAGATAATAGATAAAGACGATGAAAAATTACTAAAAAAATAACCGAATTCCCAAAATGGAGAAGATGTATTCCAAAATTGGGGATTTCTGTGTTTTATTTTCGAAATTTGTAGTTTAAGGGGTGAAAACGGGGCGAAAAGGGATAAGCACGGTACCCACTAAACGTTATAGTTTATACTTCGCTTTGAATGCGTACATACGAAAAATAAGAGATTTTTGATATTCGTACTTTTGGGGGTGAAAATGGGGAAAAGGGATAAATTTAGTACCGATCAAAAGGCTGCAGCTAGGAGCTTTAAAGTCCACATTACGGATTTTTCAAAATTTATACAAAAAAACGGGGCGAAAAGTAGATAAAAATGGTACCAACCAAACGGATGCAACTAGAATAAAGAAATTCAGTGTATGAATCGCTTAGAATGCGAGCTTATAAAAAATTTGGAATAAATTTGGTACCCACCAAATTTGTACAGAATCATAAAATACCACATGTTATTGATTTTTTTTCGAAATTTGTACTTTTAGTGGGACATGGTACATGGTACAAAAAGGGATACAAATGGTATCAATCAAAAGTCAACAGCTAGAAGCAATAAATTCGCTGTGTCACCCCATTAATTGAATAGACATGCAAAATTCATACTTTTAAGGCGAAAATGGGGAATAGGGATAAAATTGGTACCGATGAAATGCCTGCAGCTGGAATCATAAAATTCGGTGTATACATTCCTCTGACAATGTAGATGCTCAATATTATGAAATTTGCACTTTCAGGAGTAAAATGGGGTGAAAATGGTTCAAAAAAAACGGTTACAGCTAAAATCATAAAATTCAGTGCATACGTCGTTCTAACTGTGTAGACGCGAAAAATAAGAGATCTTTCGATAAACTAACTTTTAGGGTGAAATAGGGAAAAGGGATAAAATTGGTGCCGTACATTCAATGTGTACATGCCGTACATTCCTCTGACTTCAATACTACAGAATTTTTGAAAAATTTTACTTTTAGGAGAAAAACAAAGTCGAAATGAGAAAAAAATGGTGCCAACCCAACGGCTGCAGGCAGAATCACGAAATTCGTTGTATACTTTCCTCTGTATGCGTAGTCCAAGTTCGTACTTTTAATGACGTGGTATTTTGTACTAACGGTACTTTTGTACTATCACGATGAATCACCCTTTAGTGATTCATTTTGATTTTACTTAAAAATATCATAATAATAATATCAAAGATATCATTGCTCTTCTACATCAAGTCGACAGCCTCAAATATGCCGGAATACACTCCATGGTCCAGAGTACATAATATGCGGCCCTTCGGAACTTAACTCCCTTTTTAGCTGTTGATTCCAATTTTAATTCCCATTCACTTTTGTTCTAGTAGTACTACCAATAAAAAATAAAAACAAGAAACATTTTGTCACACCAAAACAGCAACATTTCCATCGGCAAACAATTTCGGTGGTAGCCTGAAAGGCGAAAAAAGAAATCTCTTCACAAACATTAACTTAATTAAACAGTCAATAAGACTTTGTAGACATTTAAATACCTCTGCATTTGTGAAATCTTTCATTTGCCAACTTTTGCAACAGAAAGAAAAACGATAAAACGAAATTGTTCAAATAAAAAAGGGACAGAAATGTTAAAAGCATTTCTTTGATACCTTGGAATTTGACAATTAAAATAAACGGAAAAAAAGAAACGAACGCAAAAATATAAAGGACAGTGACGGGCGAATTTGTAGCACAAGAGAGAACAAATTTATGGCATTTAATGCTAAACAACATAGCTAAAATGAGAAAAATAAAAACAGAAATTCAATTAAAAAACAATCACATCAATTAAAAATTATCTGTAGAAATATTCAATTTAAATACTAACTAATTCGAATTATATATCATTTCATTCAGTTAGTGTCTTAGTTAGATTAAAGGAAAATTATTATTTGTTCTTTGCATTCCACCACTAGAATATAAATGTGAGCAGACTTTTTGTAGATTTTATATATGCACTTCAGGCAGATTAGAAGAGAAGATCTTCTGAAAAAGCTGCTGTTCTGAAAAAGCTTCTGTTGTAATTGTGCCCAGTTTCCGTATAATTTCTTCACAATTTCCCTATACAACCGATCTACATTGATGCATTTGCACACTAAGTTCATTCCGATTAATTTAAAATCTTTAAATTGTGTGTAATTTGTAATAAAATTTAAAATTAATTAATCAACATTTTAATCGTCACACAAGCAACAATTGCTTAATTGTTTATGCATGCGTATGTGTAACGTGGCTAATGAATAAGGATGCCTTTTGTGTGTGAGTGGGTGTTAGTGTGTGTGTGTGTATGCTTGAATTAATGCTGTCACAGGATAATAAAGCTAACAATAAAATCGTATATAATTTTTAAACAAACACAGACTTGTTAAACAAGGACACAACAATAAATACATTTAAACATGCCTGTCGTTTACCCCTCTATCACTGGACGTTGGAATTACTATTAACTTTATAAAGGATTTTCTGCTGTACAGAGAGGCTTTGGAAAATGCAGTATTTGTTGGAATAAAATAAAGGGGCCAATTTTCGTAATATGACTTAGACAAGAAAGTTAAAGCGAAATAAATAAGTGGAATAATTCGATTTTAAATTTGTTTAAAAACTTATAATAAATTTTTATTATTAATCTCTTGTTTTTATTAATTTATATTTTTTTCTAATCAGGGCTTTACAAGAAATTTTCCTTATCCCAGCTATTGTTTTCCGTAATTTATTCTACCTTTAAGTCACTATTACTAATGTAGATATAAGGGATTATTTTATAAACCTTCCCTAAAATATAAGACTGACTTGTTACTACAGATAATTATAACTTCGAATAAATATCTATCTATCTAAAAGAGTTATCACAACTTGTGGCTGAGGTCTCTCTGTGTCTGTGTTGATTGTTTAACATCATCTATCGAATGTAATGGTGCAACAAATGTTAATTATATTGACGCATTAATATGTCCTTTTTTATAAAAAAAGGTGATTAACAAACAAGTTAAAAGCGCATAAGGGAGGCTGCTTTGATGAGAAATTCCACTTCAAATGTTTGGTTTATGTTCGAATTTACTTTAACATATAAAAGGGGCGGATAATTTGGTATTTAAATTTAATTTTTTAACTGAAACAAAAGAGTTTACTCCTACTCCTGTAGACAAAAACAAGAAAAAATGGCCGGACCTAATTTTATATGCCCTCCACCATGGAGTGCATTTCATAATATTGCCGGCAGATACGAAGCTGTGGACTTTACACAGTAGCAAAGTAACATGCCGCTCACTTACTTCAAGACTGTCATTAATAAAAAAATCGATATTTCAGAAAATGCGTTTAAAGTTTTCAATTACCTCTCACTTTGCAGAAAAAATAACAACATCTAGAATTTTTTACACTATGTGAATCATTACATATAAACTATTTCTGCATCAATTTAAGGCACTAATAATATAATAACTCAAAAATCGAGTTTTTCGATTTACGCAGTCTTGAAGTAAATACATTCAGAAAAAATTATAACCCTATAATGAGTTAAAATGAACTAAAATTTTAGAAAATTGAACTTCGTATAGCTCTAAAGTAATATTAACTCATATCAAGTTCAAACTTTTCCTTGAAAGTAGTACATGCTTTGAACAGGATTCTATTCTAGTTCAATTTTCCTCAAACCAAGTAAATATTTTCTCAAAATGAGGAAAATTACAGTAAGTGTTTCCTCAAACCAAGTACATTTCGAAGACAAATTTTGATGAATTCTAAGTAATTTTCTCCTCAAACCAAGTAAATTATTACTAAATTCAAGTAAAATTTTCCTAAATCTAAGTAGAATGTTGCTGAAATTTTCCTAAAACTAAGTAAATTTTTACTCAAATCATGTAAATATTTACTTAAACTGAGGAAAAATATGCTAATCTTTTCCTACAAAACAAGTACATTTTTACTTAAACTGAGGAAAATTTTACTCGACACGCGGAAAAAGCGACCTTATTTTAAGTTTAATTTCAAATTTAGTAAAATAATTCAAACAATTGATTATGCTTCAGAGTGTGCAAAACTAATACAAACAAGTAAAAACGGCGCTAAGTTCGGCCGGGCCGAACATTATATACCCTCCACCATGGATTGCATTCCACAGAAGTTGTCGGTTTTCGTAGAAGTGCAGTAATATTACATGAAAATATAAATTTTTTTAATATAGCCAAATACAAATATTGAAAACATAATTTTATAAATAAATATAATATTTTAATTATTTCAAAACATTATTTATTTCAAATCAGAAATTAATATTCTTATATTTATATTTTCAAAAAGCTTAAATACCATAAATATTGGTAGATAGTAGGTGCTACAGTTGGTTGTATTTCCATTTGATTTTAATTCCAAAAGTACAAATTTTGATAATCCATTATCAGACGCACATAGTGCAAAATAACCTAACTTCATGATTCGACCAATTTTTGCCGTAAAAGAAAAAGTACGAATTTGGAAAAAAACTTTATTTTGCGTGTCTATGCAGTCAGAGGAATGTATACACCGAATTCCATGATTCGAAAAATCCGTTTATTTTCCGTGTCTACGCAGTCAGAGGAATGTATATTCCGAATTTCATGACTCTAGCTGCCGTCATTTGGATGGTACTATTTTTATCCCCTTTTTCTATTTTCACCCCAAAAAATACGAATTTCGAAGAATCAGTTTATTTTCCGTTCTACACAGTCAGAGGAATGTATACTCCCAATTTCATGACTCTAGCTGCGGTCATTTCATTGGTACTATTTTTATCCCCTTTTTCATGTTAACTCCAAAAAGTACGAATTTTGAAAATCAGTGTATTTTACTTGTCTATGCAATCAGAGGAATGTATAGACCGAATTTCATTATTCTAGGTACAGCCGTTAGGTTGGTACCATTTTTATCCCTCTATTCCCAGTTTACCCCTTAAAAGTACGAATTTGGAAAAAATACTTTTATATTATGTATCTACTCAATTAGAGGAATGTACACACCGAATTTCGTGTTTCTAGCTGTTGTCGTTTAATATGTACCATTTTTATCTCTTTTTTTCCCCATTTCCCCTACGAATAAGAATCACTTTATGGTGCATGTTTTTGCTATAAGGGGAATGCGCATACCAAATATCAAGCAAATATAAACAGATTGGTATCGTGCTCGGCTATCAGCGTGGGGGTTGTGGGTTCGATTCCCACCAGAGGCTCTGGTCTGTCGCTGCAACAACTAGCTACAATGGTCTTAGTCACCCCGACTCAATCCCTGGACCAAAATTATAATATAAATTTACTTTGTATGGTAATTCATAATAAATAAATAAATAAATAAATAAACAGATATATTCAAAAAAACATGCTGAAATACGCTAACATATTTGGGGTTATTATGGTTATTTTTGGTCCTTGTTAGGGAAAAATTTTTCCCTTTGGGCCGATTTCGCCCCGATCGCAACTGATCTACGACTATAAGACGCATTTATAGTAAATCTGTTTCAACAGACGGACAGACGGACGGCTAGATCGCCTTAGAATTTTATGACGATCAAGAATATATATACTTTATAGGGTCTCTGGTCGATATTTCAAGGTGTTACAAACGGAATGACAAAGTCAGTATACCCCCATCCTGGAGGTGGAGGGTATAAAAAGTAAAGTAAGAAAAACTATGGATATATGGCGTTGGCAACGTAGTAGTCCGATGACGATGAACTAATGCAAAGAACACTTTTTCGATGAGTTCGATCTCAGATCTTAAATAGTATAATATGCCTTCAAAAAGAAATAGAAAGTCCGAGAAATTCCTTTACAAGAATGTGTTTCATCGCAATAAATGTAACCAGATTATAGAAATGTATAATTACCGTTTGTGAGAATCATTTCCTTAAAGAGGCCGGGTTGATGTTGAAAAGTCGCTGCGAAGCCACTTGAAAAAACCTTTGACGGTGTGGAAATCATGATAGTGGTAGTCTGCAGCCAGGTAATAAATCTCACCATGCCATTTGTAAATAAATTTGCGTTCTATTAAATATAGATGCAAAATGTTTTGAGCCAGGACAAAGTCCCAGTGCAAATAAAAATTTATAATTACCATTAAAATAAATATTGAAGAAACAAACCTCAATTTTGTCTATTACTTTAGATAACCAAACTAAATAACAAAATCTAGTGTTTCCCACCAAAATCACGTGGAATTTCTCATTTACATTATCTGTATGCTTTCATGCTACGTTTATGTGGTATGAAATGTAGTAATAAAATAAAAATGGACTTTGCAATTAAATGTATTAACGGAAAATTTAATTTGTTTTATTAAAACATTGTTGTTTGTGGCTCTTTTTTTTATAAAATATGAGAATAATTTATTTAAATATTTGTATATTGTCTGCATGTACCCGTAATTGTTTGCAATACAAACATCAATTTTTTTGTTAATTTAAATCGTTACAGAAAAATATAAAAAATCCCAAAAAGATCATGTACAGTCTTTGCTGTAAAAAACAAAAATAAAATATGGTCGCCCTGAAACATGATTGTCCTTTCTATGTTAATATGACTGGAAACCTCATGTAAATATGTTAAATTCTTTGTATTTTTGTTGTTTTCCAGTTACTAGATCGTTGTAAGGTATCATCAACAATACGCCCCCCCTTCATTTGCGTGCAACAATTTCGCATCACACTGCCGCCCTATACGCGATACACGCTCTAAGGTCATCTATTACGTTCGCGCGCATTTGTTAATGACATGTTTTTTTATTTCTATCTGTGAGTGAGTGATCTCTTTGAAACGAAAAAAAGAAATCTATTGCGAAACAATGGAAATCTTAAACTAGCCAACGAGCAGGCAGACAGACAGACAGACACAACACACTTAATACCGGGCCACAACTCCACCTCCGCACTGGGGAGAAGACAAAGACGATGATGGCCAGAGAAACCCTACGCCGATCGCGAAAAAAGCCAAGACTGAATGCAAACAAAAGAGCAAAACATCTCGAGACAAATATCACTTTGTGTAATTTAAGACTTGCTGAAATGTGTTTTTTTTTCGGCGTCGTCGTCGTGTTGTGCTGTAAATCACTTTTATTTCAGCGGTTATTTAATTAAATTAAAAAACAACAGTAACAGCAACAGGCCGAAATGTAATGTTACCGGAAAAGCAACATTAAATATTTAACAATACCAACAGCATCAGCACCAGCAAAAAGCGTTGGTATCACATAAACTGTTCAATAAATTGGTACAAACTGGTACGTTACCAACGTTTATAGCTTTTAACGTTGCCTTTGTGTAGTCAGCCAATGGTAACAGTATCAGGTCTTGAAATTAATATGTATCGCTTTTATTTTTCAAAAAATAATCATTTTTTCTTTTCCAAAAAAAAACTATTTTTTTTTCGAAATTTTTATTTTCTGACACGAAAAAAGAATAGAAGAAAAGAATAAAGAAAAGATTATTATGGCTACAATTTCCCATAGAAATATTGGTAATACAGGAACAGCCCCAGAAATTTGAGAAAACATTGAATTTTTTTGAAAAAATTGATTTTTTGTGTATATGCAGGTATAGTTACCCAGCAATACTTCTGCCGTGCCAACGCTCATTTGTTTTAGTTTTTTCGTTTGCATTTTTTTGGTCTGTAATCCATATTTGATTTGAACTGGGATATTGTCCTGGCTCAAGACCATTTTGCTTCTATATTTAATAGAATGCAAATTTATTTACAAATTACAGACTACCACGATCATGATTTCGACCATGTCAAAAGTCTTTTCAAGTGGCTTCGCAGCGACTTTTCAACATCAAACCCGGCCTCTATAAGGAGATGATTTTTTTTTTTTCAAAAAAAAAAATAAATGTTTCTCATAAAAAAAGAGATTTTGGTTAACACTCTTTGTAGAAGCAAAATATTTTTTTCAATGATGATTTTTTTAATTTTTTATAAATAGTGCTTCACAAAATAATAACATAATATATTTTTTAATAGCTGGGATTTAATCGAAGAAAACAAGACCTAGTCGAAAAAATAATGGATAATTGTAGAAGTCATTATCCTCATTGTAGAAGTAATGGAATTTCAAAAAAAAAAACTGTGCCATTTTTAAGAAGTTTTAGTTTAAATTAATTAAACGTCTTGACGATATGTACTTTCACAAGAAGGTCCATAACTTCAATATTTATTCATATATTTTCTTCAAATAGGCTTTGTTTAAAACAAAATATTCTGGTATCTAGTTTGTAAAAGGTATTGGCGCTATTTAACCAAAAAGTAAATAATCATGCTTAAAAATAATTGTAGACGCAAACAAAGATACTTTAGTATCTTCATTAGAATATCACCTATAAAAAATAACTTTTCCCGATTTTTTTGCTATTTATTATGGACTAATTCCATATGAAATGGAATAAAAATTGCTTTAGGTTCCCCGTTTTTAATGGAAGTTTGGCGTATTTAAAGTAAATCTATTCTAGTTTAATGTAAAATTATTAAAAGAGAAACTAATATATAAAATTGAATTTATGTATGTACAATATCGTGTCCCAGGCTATAAGGGTATATTTCGAATTACGTTTTTCTATTTGACCCTAATATCAGAAATAATGATCGGATAACGATAACAGTTGACTTGATAAACATTAATGTTGTTATGGATTATATTTTGTTTTTGGATTTTTCTCAGCTACATCTGTGTTCAAAATTCTCTGTAAATTTCAGAGTGTGTTCTTATTATTTTTTTATATATTAGCCAACAATTGTACTGCAAAAAAATTGTCTTAATAACTTTCATAGAACCAAATTTATTACTGGCTGAGTAAACCCCCAAAAAGGGCACAATTTCATCATTATACCCTACACCACTTCGTGGTCTAGGGTATTATTTTCTGATAAAGTAATTTAAAGAAATTCGTTAATTTTTTTCTGGTAGGCGATATAAATAAAATTTTTTGGCGAATTTAGAGCAAGTTTATTATAATATTATGAAGTCTTCAAATAAAATGTTTTTTTTTTTATTTTTTCTTAATTGCTTGCAATGTGTGTTCTACAGAAGTTTTTGAAGCATGAGTGTTTTTGAAATTCATTACTTTAATTTAAACAAATTTGAAAACTTTTTTGAAAATAAAAAATTGTAAAAATATTTTCTTAATTTTCATATTTTGCGCTAAAAACCAAAAATTGTCCTGCAAACAAACTGTCAATCTATTTCATAGAACAAAATTTATGACTGGCTGTGTAAACCACCACCTGTCAAAATGTTATCGTTACAGGAATTTTGTGATAAGATAATTTTAAAAAATTCATAACTTATTTTCTGGTAGCTGATAGAAATATATATTTTTTGGCGAAATTAGAGCAACTTTATTCTAGTTTAATATAAAATTATGAAGTCGTAAAGTAAAGTATTTGTATATATTTCTTTCCTAATTCTTTGTAATTTTTTTAAAAATAATTTAAAATGAAATAAAAAATAAATAAAATTTAAATAAATTTGTATTAAGTCGGCTGCTGTTGTTAAAATTGGCTATCTGAATACACCCACTAGTGTTATGTGTTAATAAATATGTGTTAAATGTGAAATCGCGTGACAAGGGACTAACTTTATTATAACATTATTGGAAAAAAGTTAAATAACGCAGTGTTCTCTCTCTGTCGAAAATAAAATATGTATATATAAACTATATATAATTTTGCAACGACCTTGGACCTGTTGAGTCTACCCCATCTTCCAGTTTGTTAAATACGTTGGCCCAAATTATATCGGCTTTATCGCTGCCCATTCATGAGCTAGCCAGTTTTTTAATTTTAGTGATATTTTCAATGTATTTTTTATAATATCCGCTACACCCTTCACTGATGCTGATCACTAATTCTGATTTTAAAAAAATATTTTTCTTTAAGTTTTCACAATTTTATATCGCCAAAAAATTCCATTTCTTTTTCCAACTAGAAAATTATTATGAATTTCTTTAAATTTTTACTTTATGACAAAATTCCTGATTTTCTATCCACCCTAGTATCAGAATTTCGATAAAAAATTACTACATTTTTAATTTGTTTTCTTAAAAAAATTTCCAAATTAACAAAGTGGGGAAAATTTGTTCCATAATTGCGGATTTTTTTTTTATTAAAATGGTCGCCATTCTTTTTAACCATTTTTTAACAATTTTTTATTATTATTAATAAAGGATTTTTAAAAACAAAGCGGTGTTTTACTCCTTACCAAATTTTTTTATTTAATTGAAGTTATAGTTGTCAGGGTTACCAAATAAAAAAATATGCCAACACATGGCCAATTTTGAAAAATGACTAAAATTTGTTTAAAAAACTGAGTTTTTGGGACAAAAGCACACCGATTTCTTAAGTTTAATTAAATAAGCTAGAGATAGATCGAAAGTTCTTTCTTATTTTCAAATCCTATAATACAGGCTTTTAAGTGTGCAAAGGTACGAAAAAACAGGTTTTTATCCGTAACTCAAGATTTTCGGGGCAAATTTCAAATACAGATTCTTATTCTACTCGATAACACCTACGAGAAAAATAATATTACTTCCCTATTTTCTACATCATTCCTTTTTGTAGCACTGTGAGCACAAGAAAAATAATATTACTTCCCCATTTTCTACATCATTCCTTTTTCTAGCACTGTGTTATATGAGTCGTTATAATATTTCACTGGACTACTGTTATCAAGACCAAAAGTTCTCAGTAACGCTGAAGCGCCAACAATCTTTCCGTTCCAGTCCAGTCAGCTTCATGAAGTAGGCGAGAGTGAAGGGTATGAAGACTATGCTGCTGATGGAGGTGATTCTTGTTGCTCTCCGAAATGAAGTTGCAGCAGCCGTAGGTTCATTCAAATGTCGCTTGTTTGTCTGTCTGTTGGAGCCCCGTTCCTCGTTTGTTGGCTGGCTGGTTGGTTGGAGCTTGGCGTCATGCATGATTCGTGGTGGTGGTGGTGGTGTTGGTGGTGGCAAGTGAAAGGAAGTTGACCTTTAAAACGGTTTTAAGAGTGCATTTAAATAAATATCATTTCGGTAGAAAACATGAAAAACAGCATCACGCAAATCGCATAACGCGATATGCGGGGACACAAGTAAAGGTACCCCTACTCATGTGCCAGGCCCGTTTGTGTGTGTTCAGATTCAGCTACAGATTCAGATTCGAATGTAGTTATTTGTGCTATAATAAACCGAATACTCGCTGAACTGACTTTGAATAGAGAAGACTGAACGAGCGCAAAAAAAGATTGCAATTTTTATGCTGCTGCTGTGGCGGGTGACGGGGACTTGTGAAACTCAACTCTATTAGTCAGTGTCCGGTTTGCAATTGTCCGGTGGTGGTGGTGGTGGTTGGTGGATGTACTCGTTCATGCGATGTGATTTGTAGTGAAGTGAAGTGAAGTTGTTGTAGTTGTGCCGTTTGTCACTCGCGAACTAAGTGCCTTTCAAGTGTTCACTGCTGATCCATATCACATCGCATCTGAGTGTGTGTGTGTTTGTTTTCGATTTTGATTTTGATACTGATTTTTTGCTCGCCACAACGCATTGACTTAACAATGCGTAACGCATTTAATTGTCAATTTGAACTTGACGTATTGATGGCTGCTTTAGTTTGTTTTTTTTTCTTCGTCTGTCGTCCATTTTCTCACTTTCATTGGTTGACTATGCCCACATCCCCACTTCTATGGCAACAGTGATGAGACGATATCGATGGTTGTTGGTGGTTTTGACCACAATTTCGATGTCGCGTTATTACCTTGACTTACAATCGAAACAAACGGGGATGGAGGCATACTCCGAGATGAAAGTCACCAATTCAAAGCAGCTTATTGGATTTAAGCGTAATACCCGTCAGTGTGTAATTGTTAAACAGTATCGGGTCATTGCAATCGTTACACTTAGAAGCCGCGTCATCCTACTTACGCTGAAGACTAGTCATTACTAACATGAATAAGTAGATACAGACATTTGGATGCATGTATATATTAAGAAAAGTTGTTGCAGTTACCAACCATATATGCAGCTTGTTTCTGTTTATTGATTTTATTGTCAATGCCTTTTGGCTTAAGCCACATCCGTTCGTGAGAAAAATCTGTATTTAGTGGTATAAATTTATGTTGCTCATTTGATTATATAAAAGGTCATAGATTATTTGCAAAATCTATCGCAGGCAGAAAAATATTTTTTTTGATTTTCATATTTTTTGATATATTGGCCAAACTACAAAATGTCAAAAATGCGCATGTGTATTTAATTTTTAATTATTATTTTTATACACACCACGAGAGTATTATGTCTTTGTGCATTTGTTTATAACACATAAAAGGAAGCGAAATACACCCATTGTTAATTATACCGATCGACTTAGAATCACTTTTTGAATCGATTTAGCAATGTCCGTCTGTCTGTCGATCTATTCATGTAATCACGATTCAGATCGGTATTGTAGCCAGAACTAAATGAAACTTTGCACAACGAAGTTTTTCGGGATAAGGACGAACGCTATTTAATTTGAAGAAAATCGGTTCAGATTTAGATATAGCTCCCATACGAATTTCACTCCCGATTTGACTCTTTTGAAGCTAGATACCACATATTACAACAGATTTTCTTCAAACTGAGCAAAACATCTTACAATTCAACTAGAAACACCTATGGTGCAAATTGGTGAGATCGGTTCAGATTTAGATATAGCCTCCATACAAATTTCACTCCCGATTTGACTTTTTCTGCTGTAGAAACCACCTGTTTTAACAGATGTTCTTCAAAATTGGCAAAACATTTTATATCTCAACTACAAACACACACGGTGAAAATGAGCCAGATCGGTTCAGATTTAGATATAGCCTCCATACAAATTTCACTCCCGATTTGACTTTTTCTGCTGTAGAAACCACCTGTTTTAACAGATGTTCTTCAAAATTGGCAAAACATTTTATATCTCAACTAGAAACACCCACGGTGAAAATGAGCCAGATCGGTTCAGATTTAGATATAGCCCCCATACGAATTTCACTCCCGATTTGACTTTTTCTGCTGTAGAAACCACATATTTTAACAGATGTGCTTCAAAATTGGCAAAACATATTATATTTCAACTAGAATCACCCACGGTGAAAATGAGCCAGATCGGTTCAGATTTAGATATAGCCCCCATACGAATTTCACTCCCGATTTGACTTTTTCTGCTGTAGAAACCACATATTTTAACAGATGTACTTCAAAATTGGCAAAACATATTATATTTCATCTAGAAACACCCACGGTGAAAATGAGCCAGATCGGTTCAGATTTAGATATAGCCCACATACGAATTTCACTCCCGATTTGAGTTTTTCCGCTGTAGAAACCACATATTTTAACAGATCTTCTTCAAAATTGGCAAAACATCTTCTATTTAAACTAGAAATACCCATGAAACACACCAAATGAGCCAGATCGGTTCAGATTTAGATATAGCCCACATACGAATTTCACTCCCGATTTGAGTTATTCCGCTCCAGAAACCACATATTTTAAAAGATTTTCTTCAAATTTGGCAAAATATCTTATATTTGCATGAGAAACACCCAGGATGAAAAGGAGTCAGATCGGTTCAGATTTATATATAGCTCCTATACAAATTTCGCTCCCGCCTTGATTTTTCCGCCCCAGAAACCACGTATTTTCATCGAATTACTTCAAATTGAGAACTGGAAGAACCTATTGGGACACTTCATTCAATGTTTGGATATAGCCCTGATACAAATATTCTTCTCGATTTGACAAATTGAACCAGGACATATTATCCTATGATTAGGAAACATACAAAAATTCTTCCCGTTTTCACTTTTTTTCCAAATTTAATTGTATTCTGATAGAAAGTGGAGTGTATCATATAGTCGGCCCGCCCGACTTTAGCCTTTCCTTACTTGTTTTCTAAGAAGTTTCAATTTTTTTTGAAAATAAAAAATAATCATACTTTTGCGCTAAAAACCAATAATTGTCCTGCAAAAAATTGTCTTAATATATTTCGTTGAACAACGTTGTGACTGGTTGGTAAACCCCAAAAAATATGAAAAACATCATCATGGCAACCTCATTTTCAAAAAAATATCGTCTAACTTATATCCAGTAATAAAAACAACCATCGTCCATATATATTACATGTAAAATACGTTAAGTTCGGCCGGGTCGAATCTTATATACCCTCCATCACGGAGTACATTCACAGAAGTGCACTACCATATTAGGAAAATTATGATGCTTCATTATTATAATATTAATACTCATTAACTATATATAAATATAAAACTTCATGTGTAATCAAAATGTGAATATTAGGCAGCAATCTTCAAAAATAGGTCTTAAATATTATTAGGCAGAAACAATTTCCCTCAAGTCCGATTTTCCCAATTAAAAACTTCTTGATTTCAGCTACTGCTCCATTTTGATAGTATTGAAGATTCAATATGTTACAGAGTGAATATACGCATCTACTTTCATGATTTCAGCTACAGCCGTTTGATTGGTACCAGTTTCACTCCTTTTTCCATTTTGATCTTAAAAGTATGAATTTAGATAAGCTCGTACGTCTTTTTTCGGCGTCGACGCAGACTGACGAGAAAAAATACTGAATGCATGATTCTCTCTACAGCCGCTTCATTGGTGCCAAATTTATTCCCATTTAGATCCTGAAGGTACGAATATCGAAAGATCTCTTTATTTCTCGCGTCTAGGCAATCAGAGAAGTGTACACACCGAATTTCATTATTATAGCTGCAGCCGTTTGGGTGGTACCATTTTTATAAGTTCAAATTTTAAAAAAAAAATCCCATTAGTTCGCGTCTTCACGGTCAGATAATAGGTTGGTACCATTTTTATCCCTCTTTTCCAATTGTATCCCTTAATAGCACGAATTTTGAAAAACGCTATATTTTACGTATCTACGCAATTAGAGGGATGCACATTCCAAATTTCATGTTTCTAGCTGTCGTATCATTGGTACAATTTTAATCCCTTTTTGTCCCATTTCGCACGCTAAAACTTTTATATATTTTTTGGTGCTTTTTAGTGCTACAAGAAGAAGGTAAGCAACAAACTTCAAGTGCGCATAAGCAGAAATTTTCAAAAAAAATGCTTAAATAGTCTAAATATTAGGGGTATTTTCAGTCCTTGTTAGGGAAAAATTTTTGCCTCTTGATCGATTTCGCCCACTTTCAATCCCAATCGAGCTGCTACCATAAAACACATTTAGAGAAAATTTGAACTTCCTAGCTCATTTCGTTCGGCGGCTACAGACAGACGGACATGGCTAGATCGTCTTATAATTTTACTACGACCCAGAATATATATATAATTTATGGAGTCTCCGATGAATATTTTAAGGTGTTACAAGCGGAATAACAAAGTGAATATACCGCCATCCTTAGGTGGAGGGTATAAAAACATACGAATAGGGAAGAATGAACCCGTGCAACGCCAGGTAAAAAACCTAGTATTTCATAAAAATCGAAAGACCTTCTCCGAGCGCCTGAGTATGGAAGTAGTGACATGTTTCGTTTCAAGTCGACTTGTCGTGGTTCTAAGTGCGTCAAACAATATTTTCGATTTACATTCAACATTAAGAAAATTAATTCAAAAATCAATTCAAATTAAACAAATATTTACTTGGGACACCCTAATGTTTATGTATGTGTGTGTTCATGACTTCATCGACTTATGTGGCATTACGTTGTCTCCATATCCGGTTTTATCTGAGTGGAGAATGAAAGACATGACCAGATCAACATACAATTTCTCAAGAATGACTAATAGAACCAAGAGCATCACAAGCAGAGAAATAATCATAAAACTTGTGATACGGATCTTGTTATAAATTGGATCAGAAACAATGGAATTGGCACAGCATTGTCAGAGGAGGAATGTATTTATTTCAGTTTACGAATTCCCCGTTTTGTGGGCAATTCGGGTCTATCTTTGATCAGGCCTAAAACAATGTTTTTAAATAATTGGAATATAAGAAAAAGACTCGATACGCACTCATGTCATTTGTGAACCCTTACCCTGAAGAGCAGAGAAACAGTGCCAGTATTACTTTTGCAGGCGTCCTATGATGAAGGACACTTAAAATTCGGCCAGTGCCAATTGAACACCTTCTTTACTAGCTCTTTTGCTTAGTATACCGGACATTGATAAGTGTGATAAATCTATTGTATTTCATTTTTTTGCTCACATTGAGTTCGAAATATTTGGAATCCACCTTCACAGCTCATTCCCTCCTTAGTTAATTTATATTTGTGTTAATACAGAACTACTAACCTCTTTGAAATGCAAATAATGAGCTCAGCAAACAATATTCAAGTAGATTGTGTTATTTGAACAATAGTTGCTGTACCTACAATGAGATCATATCGCTTCTGAATTACCTCAACATATGATGGATAGATGGGTGGATGAATGGATGGCTGCGATTGCTTTTGAATATTGTGAAATGATGAATGTGGTGACGAAGCTTTTGCAGATCGAAACGGAGATAGTGACAACCAATAATTTAACTTAGTCTTTGATAACAATGGCATGTCATAAGTCATAATGTCACAAAAATTATGTGGTGTCAACTACATTTCTGATTTCTGGTTAAAGCATTTAATAATATGGGAGGCCATATCTAAACCAGAAGCGATAATCTTCATATATGATATGAAGATATGTCAGGGATATGAACAATATCCCTGACACAAAAAAATATTTCAGAAAAATATAAAAAAATAACAATATATTTTTTATAAAAACTTTTCGGGATGATGCTATAAAATATTTAATAGGATAAATAATATTTTAAAGATTGTTTCCTAAAGCCGGTATAAAATGTTTCCTTACTGATATTTCGAAAAAATCGCAGCCTGATATTAGGACGCTACGATATATAAATGAACTGAATTTAAGGAATGAAATGCGATCATTGGGGCATATATATCCCATGTGAATTTGCCTTCACTTTTTCCATATTTTTGGATATATTTCGACCAAATTAATATTTTGTAGTTAGTCCTTGATAGTTAGTCTTACAACCTTTCAAGGTCTCACACTTAAAAAAACATATTTTTGGTACCTCATTTTCAATTGGTTTGTTTGTTGGTTTTTCGAAATAATTACAAGAATGACGACACATACCTCTTCTTATCAAATATATATTTTGAAATTCTCTTTCTCTCTTTGCCATTTAAAAACTGACTCGGCAGTACCTCGTCCGATCAACCAATTTTTCAGTACAGCCCAAAATTCACACTAAACAGTGACTCCTTGTGGATGCATTGGCTTCTCAATAATCACGTGTGAGTTTTCTGAACCTCATATGTAGCAAATTTTGCTTAAGGACATAGCCACCGAGACGAAAATGAGCTTCATGAAGGATGTAAATTTCTTACATGTAAATTTCTTACGTTTGCGTTAAAGACTCACTATTTTGGAAGTAAGTTTTTAATATATCCTAATTTTGTTCGAGTGTATAGCGTCCCATTTTGCAAATGTCAAACATAAACCTGAAAATAAAAACAAGTAAAAACGGCGTTAAGTTCGGCCGGTCCGAACTTCATATACCCTCCACCATGGATTGCATTCCACAGAGGCAGTCGATTTTGTAGAAAAGCTGTAGTATTACAGGAAAATATATACTTTTTAATATAGCCAAACCAAAACAAATACAAATATAAAAAAAATATAAATAAATATAAAATTTTTATTATTTCAAACCACGCTTATAAGGCAAGGCAACCAATACGTTTACATATCGACATAATACTTCAAGTCAATTCAAAAGTAAATATTCTTATATTTATATGATGAAAAAGCTTAAATACCATAAATATTGGTAGATAGTGGGTGCTACAATTGGTTGTATTTCCATTCTATTTTAATTCTAAAAGTACAAATTTTGAAAATCCATTATCTCACGTACATAGTGCAAAATAACTTAACTTCATGATTCAACCAGTTTTTGGCGTAAAAGTTCGAATTTGGAAAAATCTTTTTATTTTACATGTTTATGCAGAGGAATGTATACACCGAATTCCATGATTCTAGCTGCGGTCATTTGATTGCTCCCCCCCTTTATCCCCTTTTCCCTATTGTACCTCCTTAAGACTACGACTTTTTAAAATATCTTTATTTTAGGTGTCTACTCAAAAAGGAGGGATGTACCCACCGAATTTCGTCATTCTAGCTGTAGTCGTTTAGTTGGTACTATATTTATCCCTCTGCTCATTGTATCCCTTCAAAGTACGAATTTGAAAAAAAAAAAACATTTTATTTTTCGTGTCTACGCAGCCAGAGGAATGTATACTCCGAATTTCATGACTCTAGCTGCGGTCATTTGGTTGGTACTATTTTTATCCCCTTTTTCCATTTTAATCCCAACAAGTAAGAATTTGGAAAAACTATTTTTATATTATGTATCTAGTCAATTAGAGGAATGTACACACCGAATTTCATGTTTCTAGCTGTTGTCGTTTAATATGTACCATTTTTATCCCTTTTTGCCCCATTCCACCCCCTACGTATAGAAATCACTTTATGGTGCACGTTTTTGTTATAGGGGGATTGCTCATACCAAATATCAAGTAAGTACAAAATATGCTTAAATACTCTAAAATATTATGGGTTATTATGGGCACTTTTAGTCCTTGTGAGGGAAAAAATTTTCCCTTTTGACCGATTTCGTCCAGTTTCAATCCCAACCGATCTACGACTATAAGACGCATTTATGGAAAATTGGGTCGTCCTAGCTCCTTTCGTTTAGATGCTAGCGTGCTTTCAACAGACGGACATGGCTAGATCGTCTTAGAATTTTATGACGATCAAGAATATATATACTTTATAGGGTCTCCGGTTGATATTTCAAGGTGTTTTAAACGGAATGACAAATTCAGTATACCACCATCCTGGAGGTGGAGGGTATAATGAATGTCATTCTACCTTTTAAAGTCAAAGTAATCGGTAGTACAAATTTAAAATTTTAAATGGCCCACCCTATAAAGATGAATTAATAGTATTTTGTCGTATTTTTGTGAGCCATAGAAAAGCAATGAAATAGAAGAATATATATTATAAATATTCAATAATTTAGAAGTTTGCGCTATTCAAATGTAAAACATGTGTAAACTAAATAAATAAGAAGGGTGCTTGAAATGGTTGTTAATGCTAAATGAATACAGATATAGTACGAAAATAAATTATTAAATCTATATCCTTTGGAGCATAAAAGTCCTGTTAAAAGGAGAAAAGTTTACCATTCGAAAAACTGAGTACAGAATTATTCCACAGACATTTTCTAGTTTCATATCTTTATGGACTTGTTCAGATCCAGATCACACGCTGCTGTGGACAAAATGGGGTTAATTGGTATTTTCAGTTTTTTCCATTTCATGAATTAAGGGAGGAAACTCAACTCAACTCAACTTCTACAGATACAGTCATGAAATTAGAAGTATTTCTAAAATATATTCTAAAATATATACACATACATCGGTATCGTTGGGATTGAATAAATATTTAAAACATTATTTACTAAAATGATATCCTCTGAAACTTCGTAGTAATTTTAAATTCTGTGCCAAATTTAATTTCATCTTGATCGGTTGCCTAGTCTGCACTTAATCCTATCCCCTCCCATTAATGCAATGCTATTCATAAATTAACCACGAAACAATGATTACCATGACACGAGATGCAACAAAACGTTTATCAAACCAGAAGCCCCCGCTCCCATATAATTGGCGGCTCGGCGGGCACTGTTGGAAAACGTTAGCTGTGCCAGCCAGCCAACAAAGGATGAATGAATTCCTAGTTAAAAATCATGTGGCAGCAGCGCACATTAACCCCTGGCACAGGGGCAATTCCGAGCTCAACATTATCTCATAAATAAGTTTAATTGTTGCATATTTTCCTTGTCTCTTCATCTCTCGGCATCTGCACGGCTCCACGGTCTGCCACTGTGTCTTCGGGGGCATAGTGTTCCTCCTTGTTTTTTTGTTGTCCTCGTTGTTATTTTTTGTTTTTTTTTTTGTTTTGTTTGAATCTTTGTATAAGAAATTATACACAGTTGTCATTGTGAGATTACCATGAACTGGCGAGATGAGGATCTCGAGCACTTTCGGTCTGTCGTCTGGCTGTGCATTTATGGCGGCGAACTGCTGTTGCTCTTGCTGTCATTGCTCTGTTCTATGTTGAAGTTGTCAAGTGTTGAATTATTTCATGACATATAAATTTCACGCTGTTGTAATAAAAATAAGGACTGGAAGACTGGAAATGGTCGCACTGAACAACAGGCAAGGAAACTTGATAAAAATAAAAAAAGCAACAGTGTGTGAGTAGTGAGAATGTGAGAATGTGAGTATGTGTGGCATGTGAAATGGGGTTAGCCCATGAGAAACATTTAGAGTGGGTCGATATTAGGACCCACTACCTATTTTTTGTAGCCATCACCTTACCGCACCTATTTACAATGTAAATAGGTGTATAGGGCCACATTAAGATTCGAATAATTTAAATTGCTCTTAAATCTATCATTATAGGTATCAACCTTCTGTGAGTCCTGCCACTTAATTTCACGGAAACACCTCTCCAACTTTACATACCATTCAATTTAGATTTGCAATATCTCTGAGATATATTGTTTTAACTATCGTCTGTTAGACAAAAGGCAGACAGTTGGTGTTTCTAGGGAGTTTGTTTTTTCTTCTTCGTTGCAATATATGGCTGCTCTATTCAAGGAAATTAGTCGTGACTAAATGAAGTCACTCCCCTCACTCAGATATTGCATATGCAATGCCCAGACGTGTGCACCACATACGAACATATTTTTTGTGGCCCAATACAGACTGAAAGGTCATTAATAATTTACAAGAATAAATGTTATAAGTTATATGCATACTGCCAGCATAAATACAGGTGACACTCGAAGAATACGATTGAAAATTAAAATCGATGTTGGTCTTCAACTCTAAATTTTTGAAGTAAATGAAGATAGATTTAAATTTATTTTAATCGATTTTGTTTAAAGGGTCAACATTTTAATATAAGATGCAGTATTATTGCATGTAAATATTATTTTTTAATATAGCCAAACCAAAACAAATAAAAATATTGAAAAAAATATTTTATAAATAAATATAAAATTTTAATTATTTTAAAACACACTCTAAGTCAATGCTAGCAATATGCTTATGCTATATATAAATACATCAAGAATTTCATCATTCTAGCTGTATTCGTTTAGTTGGTACCAGTTTTATCCCCTTTTCCCATTGTTTGCCTTGAAAGTACGAATTTGGAAAAACCTTTTTATTTTGCGAGTCTATGCAGTTAGTGGAATGTAAACTCCGAATTTTATGACTCTGCTGCTGCCATTTGGTTGGTACCATTTTTATCCCCTTTTTCCATTTTACTCCCTAATAGTTGGCGCCATTTTTATCCCTCTGTTCCCATTGAGTCCCTTGAAAATACGAATTTGGAAAAAATCTTTTTACTTTTTGTCAGATGAATGTATACTCCGAATTTCATGATTCTAGCTGTGATCAATTGCTTGGTACTATTTGTATCCCCTTTTTTCCATTTATCCCATAAAAGTACGAATTTCAATAAATCCCTTTATTTTACGTTTCTACGCAATAGGAATTTTATTATTTCTGGTGCAGCCGTTTAGTAAGCACCATTTTTATCCCTCTATTCCCGTTGTATCCCTCGAATGTACGAATTTGGAAAAACGTTTTATTTTTCGTGTGTACGCAGTCAGAGAAATGTATACTCTGAATTGTATGACTCTGCTGCGGCCATTTGGTTGGTACCATTTTTATCCCATTATTCCATTTTACCCGAAAAATTTCTTTATTTTACTTGTCAACGCAATCAGAGGAATGTATACTCCTAATTTCATCATTCTAGCTGTAGTCGTTTGGTTGGTACCATTTTTATCCCTCTATTCCCGTTTTACCCCTTAAAAGTACGAATTTGGAAAAAATACTTTTATATTACGTATCTACTCAATTGGAATTTCGAATTTCGTGTTTCGATCTCTTGTCGTTTGAAAGGTACATTTTTTATCCCTTTTTGCCCCATTTCACACCCTACGAATAAGAATCGCGCATCCCAATAAAAAGTATATATAAGCAGACATATTGAAAAAACACGCTGAAATGCTCTAAATATTAGGGTTAATATGGGTATTTTCAGTCCTTGTGAGGGAAAAATTTTTCACTTTGGATCAATTTCGTCCAGTTGCAAACCTAATCAACATACGACTGCAAGACGCATTGTGGAAAATTTGGACATCCTAGATCCTTTCGTTTAGATGCTAGCGTGCTTTCAACAGACGGACGGACATTGCTAGATCGCCTTAGAATTTTATGACGATCAGGAATATATATACTTCATAGGGCCTCAGGTCGATATTTCAAGGTGTTACAAACGTAAAGACAAAGTTAGTATACCCCCATCCTGGAGGTATTACGATTCAAGTAACAACCTCGATTTGTTACCCCAATTTTCCTCCAAAAAATCTCAAATTCCCTCCTATCCACATCCGTCGAGGTTTACCTGTTCGACATTCTCTCAGCTATAAGGTGGGTTTGGATTTAGTTTTTTTTTCGGGTAAATTTGTTGCATGGTTGCTTAGGTTAAAACATGACGCCTGGCAACGATAACAAATTGGTCATTTGACATTTGAATTGTTGTACGTAACGTATTTACGTTGAGCCAACATTCATCCATATGAAAATGCCAACAACTTGTTTTGTTTCATTGTTGTTGCTGTTGCTGTTGGTGGAAAACATTAGCCGTGCCTGCCGCATCGTCCGTCTGTTTTTAGCCATTATTATTAGAGTTGAACATTGTAGAGCAACATTCGGATAACTCTGCTCTAGCAACAGCATCGACAGCAGCAGCAGAAACAGCAGCAAAGGTGTCTGTCTGCATATGGCAACGTTTGGCATGGATCAAGGAATACGTAGTCGCTCTACGGAGAGTTACTGCAGTAGGGAGTCTTGTGTAAGTCGGGAAAAACTTGTGCACCGTCTTTCAAAACACAGGAGTTTTAGGAAACTAGAAACATAAAATATCATGTATCCTTTATAAGATGTATAATTGTTATACGTTACACCATGAGCTCGGGATATTGCACGGTATTGGTATCGTACGATATAAGTGTCAAATTAAAGAGGAGGTCTGACTGTAGAAAATAATGATTTTATAATATTATACATAAATAAATCTAGGTGGTCGATAACGGTCAAAAGAGAAAAGAATTTGCTCTTAGCCGTATTAAAGAGAGATAGAAAGTATTCAATACAATTTTTGGAAGAAATATGTTTTATTCTCATTATTCATGAAAATATAAACATATACGGACACCACTACGTGATAAAAGACCAAAAAAGACCTGTGTTTCCTAGTTTTGCCCACAGTCATGCACTTTTTTATGGGCCCCCAAAGATTTGGGGCCTCGGTGTCATTTTTGCAAAAAATTGATCATTTTCTCAGGCTCATATCTTGCAAACCGTTTGGAATTTTGATTTGGTCAAAATCGCAAATGTCGTCGAAAAAATCATAAAGGCTGTAGTGTGTGTAGGTAGCGTATACGTGCTGTTGATTAAGGATAATATCACTCATACGCACTGTAGTCGGACTGACCATTAACAGAAACAGTCCTGCAAGATATATTTGTTCTACCTAAACGGTGTTAAGAATCATTCCTAGGAAGTTCATATGTTCTAGAAAGTTGTTTATTGAGATCTTAGGTACATTGAATTTTGAACGGTTTGCTACCGAAACTAAACAGGGGAAAAAGGTAAAAATCGCTTTTTTGAGCTTTTTCGATTTTGGCCTTGAAAATTATTTTTTTAAAGTAAAGTCTTTTTTGGTCTTTTGTCACGAGGTGCTGCCCGTATATGGTTATATTTTTTCGTGTTGCACTGTGTTATTTACCTGTGTATCATCAAAAATGGAATTAACTCGATAAATTTGTTCGTGTAATTATTTCTTATAATTCTCGAAGTGCAAGACAAGAGTGCTCGTGTACAGACAAAATACATAAAATCTAAAGAAATAATATTTACTTAGAAATTTCAATGTTTTTGTACCCTCCACGATAGGTATATTCATTTTGTTATTTCGTTTAAATTTTGATTGACTTTTATGTGTAATACATTCGAATGCCAGCTAGTTCGATCATTTTTTTTCATCTTACTAAGGAAAGTTTTATGTGTTTGGTTATGGAAAGGTGGGGAACCACGCTCAACTATACACACCTTGTCCATATACGTGGGGATAACTCATATATTTAAATTTTTCGAAATTTCTATATGTGTATAAATGTATATTGTGGATCGTGGATCGTGATACAATTCAGAGACGATATAGCCTTAGTCACTTTAAAAGCACTCTAGCTTCCCAACGAAATGAGCTAGACTGCACAAACATATTTCGAAAATCATAGATTTAGGGGGTAAAACGGGAAAGGAAGGATAAAATGGAATAGAGCAAACGGCTGCATTGCGCAAATCATGAAATACGTACTTTTAGGGCAAAATGTGGAGAAAGGTCATACAAATGATTCCTACCAAATGTTTGTAGATAGAATAATGGAATACGTTGCACACGTCGCTTGAGCTATTAGATGCGCAACATGTTTTTCCAAATTCGTACCTTGTACCGATCAAATGACTACAGCTAGAATAATAATAATTCGGCGCATACATTCCTCTTACTGCTAGATGGTAGAAATAAAAATAAATCGAAATTTGCACTTTTAAAGGGGAAAGGGGATGAAAGTGATAACAATCAAACGGCTGCAGCTAAAATAATGAAAACTTAGCTTTGACTGCGTAGGACGCATCGTAAAGAGATATTTCTTGTGTGGAAGGTTAGAACTACAAATGTGTGATATCGGTACAGACATGGGGATTTGTCCCACACCATGTGGATTTTATGACGGTGAAAATGACAAAATTTAACTTTTGAGGGGAGGATTTCATACAATATTTTGGGGATTTTGTGGTGATATTCGAACTACTTTGGATATTCGCGGTCCATGCAAATGGAAAAAAACTATTTCAAGTCACGCCACGAAAATAAACTTTGGATTGTTTATTTATGATTTGAAAATTATTTCGTTCCTAGATCAAACGCTCCTGAAAAAAAAAAAACAAAATATAACTTTTCTGGGGATTTCATACAATATTTTGGGGATTTTGTGGGGACATTCGAACTACTTTGGATATTCGCGGACCATACAAATGAAAAAAAAAACTATGTCTCGCCACGAAAATAAACTTTGGATTGTTTATGTATGATTTGAAAATTATTTCGTTCCTAGATCAAACGCTCCTGAGAACACCCCTCTAAATGATTTTCCCGTGAAATTTTTGTAATTTTCTTTTATTTTTTTTAATAAATTTTTATAAATTTATTATTATAAATATTTTTTTTTGTCTTAGAGTAACTTATTGGTCGATTTATTGAACGTTTATAGTATTTTTTGTGTTTCTTCATAGTGACAACTGAAAACTTTTTACGTATTTGGTGGTAATATTTTATAGAAAAAATAGCTGCAGTCAATACCTTTCGAATAATGCCTAAATGATGATGTTGATGAATCAACAAATCATTCATAAATTGTTTTTGTTTTGGTTAAATTCTTTCAAAAATAAACTTTTTAAAATGGGAATTTTCCATGACTATTTTGACAATCTTTGTCTCCAAACAAAGACGATCAAAATATTCCAGGGTTTTTGACGACTCAACAAATCAATCATAAATTGTTTTTGGTCGAATTCTTTGAAATAGCAGTTGGGGACAATTGGTGATTTTTCATAACAATTTTGGGGATATGGAAAAAATTTATCTGGCGAGCCTGTACAATGGAGAAAAGTTTTCCTAACATCGAATGAAAATGTTTAGTAAACTTAAGAAATGTTTAAGTTTTCTGTCTTATATTCATTATGTGAATACACTAATACGTATAGTCGCGGCCTATAACCTAAAGTTATTTTTTTATTAAGATACAGAATTCAAAAAGAACAGATAGAGAAAAATTCATGGCTCACAATATGTTTCTGTGGAACTGTGTAGAAATCCAGTAACAGCTATGATGAATGGTGGTGGCAGTGGTAGTGGCATGAAGGCGGCGGCATCGTTTTGCAACCAGACAAATAGACAACCATTTAGACATTCATTTTTGTTTTTTTTTTTTTTTGTATTTTGCAAATGAGTTGAAGCAGGAGTTTTGAGACTGGAGGGGACATGCTTTATTATTATTGCGATATGAATAGAGGCAGTTCAAGTTGGAGTAGCTGTCTCAGTTTTGTTGGCCCTTTTTTCTCCCCGCAAAGAATACATAAGGGCGGCGGATATTGCATAATATGAAGTTTAAACTGTTTCGTTTCTTCTTTCCATTGTTTAGTGAAGCGAGCACAGAGTTTAGAAACTGTTTTCTAAATTTCAGTTTGTACTCGTGTGTGTTTTGAGAGTTTCATTTTATGCCAAAGAATGCAAATTTGACAGTTGTTATTATTCATGTGCAAAATTAAACGTTAACTGCACCGGTTAAAACGTCACTACGTTGTTATTATTTTTCATCATTAGCATAGCATCTTCTTAGGCTGGAATTGGAATTGGATACTCGTATGTTTGGCATACAACTGTATGTATGTACTTACATATCATCTGTGGTATTGTTGTACTTTTATCGTTTGAAATGCACTCTGCCGTAGTTAAATTTCACATCAGCATATAGGGTGAGATATAGACAATAATAAAGGGTGGGCCATTTAAAATTTTAAATTAGAATCTGCTATAAAACAAATAGTGATTATTTCTTAAAATTTCTGGATTTATTGAAAAAGTTGAACTTTGTCATTTAATAATGGAACACACTATCATTCATACGACTATCACGACTAACTCGGGAGTATCTCATCCGTTCAACTCAATTTTTCAGTACAGCCCAAAATCCACATCAAACAGTGACTCGTTGTGTATGCCTTGGCTTTTCAATAGTCACGCGTGGTTTCCTGAACCCCATATGCGCCAATATTGCTTATTGGCATAGTCACCGAGATAAAAATGAGCTTCATCTGAAAACACGGAAATTTACCAAGTAAATTTCTTGCAGTTTGCCTAAAAGACCCACTACTAAGTTTTTAATATTTCCCAATTTAGTTCGAGCTATAGCGTCCCATTTTGCAAATGTCAAACATAAACTTAAAAAAAATATTCTACCTTTCAAAGTAAAAGTAATGGGTAGTTTAAATTATAAATGGTCCACCCTATACTTACGTACTGCTGGGAAGATTTCGAATACCTTGTTCAATTTAAATATTTGTTACACTTAAACCGTATGTTATAGGTCTGAAACTATAGGTGAAATTAAATTAAAATTAAAACTAAAAACTCAATAGTTTTTCATTTCCTCATCCTGTTGCCCATTATTTACAATTACTTTAAATGCTTATTCCCAACCTATAATAAGCGCATTAGTGTCAAATTAGAAAGGAGAATATCTGTTAAAAATACTTTTAATATCATGCTTCTCTCTGTATTAGTTAAGCATTAAAAATCATTTGATGTTTACCCCTTTAGTTTATTTAAATAATTCATATTTTCTTTTTTAGGAGGGAAAATTTGAAATAGTTGGCAATGCTAAACTAATACAGATAGAAGCTTGAAATTTGAAGCATTTTTAGTACATATTCTCTTGTTTAATTTGACGTTAATATCATTGTCATAGGTTGTGATGAAGTATTTAAAATATTTTTTTTTAAATGAAAAACTAAAAACACCAATTAACTCCATTTCTTCTATAGCTTCATAATTAAAAAAATCGTTACACTTCAACCGGATGATTGACACCTGAAACTATAGGCAGGAGATGGAGAAATGGAAATTATTGGCGTTTTCAGATTTTCATTTCCTCATCTTGTTGTCCCTTAAAAGGACTACAAAATTTCAAAGAATAACATTTTTCAAATAATTGTTTTGAATAATTATATTCAATCTACGATAACGACATAAATATCAAATTAAAGAGGAGACTATCATTTAAAAATACAATAAATTCCATGCTAATATTCGTATTAGTTTAGCATTAAAGACCTTTTCAATTTTCCCCCTTAGTTTTTTAGTTTATTCATATTTTACTTTTTAAGAGGGAGAAACTTCAAATTATTGTTAATGATAAATTAATATAGATGGAAGTATGGGATTTGAAGTATTTTTAACAAATATTTTCTTCTTTAATTTGCCACATATATCGTGATCGTAGTATGCGATCAAGTATTCAAAATAATTATTTGAAACTTCGTCGTTTTTTTTTTTTGAAGGTGCAACATGTTGAGAAATTGAAAAACTCAAATTATCTCCATTTCTCCTATAGTTTCAGACTTATATCATCTGGTTAAACAGTAATATGGACTATCGGACAGTATTATATCTCAATTTTCTATGATAATTCTGATGTAATATTCGAATTCAGCTCTCTGTAGTCTTTCGAAATTGACATCAAACTTTCTTGTGTAGCCATTGGCTTGACCTATATAAGGCTGTCGCTATGTATAGCTGGGTCGCGGTACTTACAAATGGAGAAACAATCTCCAGTCACCCCACAAAATAAAGTTTGGATTGTATAACGATGATTTGCAAAATATGTCGCTCTTAGATCAAGCCAACTGTGAGCTAAAATCAACCTAAAAACACACTTAAAGACCAGTAAGGAAAGGCTAAAGTCGAGCGGGGCCGACTCTATAATACACTCCACTTTCAATCCGAATACAATTCAATTCGGTGAAAAAGTGAAAACGGGAAGGTTTTTTGTATCCTGTAAATGAATGTGTTTGACAAAAAAATTTAATTTAAATTTTAAAAAAATTTATATCGGAAAGGACATTTGTATGAGGATATATTGAAACCTGGAACGAAATAGGTGGAATATAAAATGTATAGTTTGGCCAAAATCGGTTAAACTTATGAGAGCAACATTTGAATTTGGGCTATATTTAAATCTGAACCGATCTTACCCACTTTCACCATAGTTTCGTTTAGTTAGATTATAAGATGTTGTGCGAAATTTAAAGACAATCGAGCACAATATGTGGCTTTTAAAGCGGCAAAAGTCAAATCGGGAGCGACATTTATATGGGGCTATATCTAAATCTGAACCGATCTTACCCAATTTCTGCATAGGTGTTTCTAGTAAGATTATAAGATGTTGTGCCAAATTTAAAGAAAATCGAGTACAATATGTGGTTTCTACAGAGGAAAATGTCAAATCGGGAACGACATTTGTACGGGGGCTATATCTAAATCTGAACCGATTTTCACCATAGATGTTCTTAGTTTAAATATAAGATGTTTTGCCAAATCTGAAGACAATCTGATACAATATGTGGTTTCTAGAGCGGAAAAAGTCAAATCGGGAGCGAAATTTGTATGGGAGCTATATAAATCTGAACTGATCTGTCCGATATTCACCATGGGAGTTTCTACTGGGAATATAAGATGTTTTACCAAATCTGAAGACAATCTGATACAATATGTGGTTTCTAGAGCGGAAAAAGTCAAATCGGGAGCGAAATTTGTATGGGAGCTATATATAAATCTGAACCGATCTGACCGATATTCACCATGGGTGTTTCTAGTGGAAATATAAGATGTTTTACCAAATCTGAAGACAATCTGATACATTATGTGGTCTCTAGAGCGGAAAAAGTCAAATCGGGAGAGAAATTTGTATGGGAGCTATATATAAATCTGAACCGATCTAACACATTTTTACCACAGGTGTTTCTAGTTACAATATAAGATGTTTTGCCAATTTTAAAGAAAATCTGTTGTAATATGTGGTATCTAGAGTGAAAAGAGTCAAATCGGGAGTGAAATTCGTATGGGGGCTATATCTAAATCTGAACCGATTTTCTTCAAATTAAATAGCGTTCGTCCTTATCCCGAAAAACATCGTTGTGCAAAGTTTCATTTGGTTCTGTCTACAATTGCGACCTGTATCGTGATTACAAGAATAGATGGACGGACGGACGGACGGACGGACGGACGGACAGACAGACGGACATTGCTAAATCGGCTCAGAAATTGATTCTAAGACGATCGGTATAATTAACAATGGGTCTATCTCGTTTCCTTTTGGGTGTTACAAACAAATGCACAAAGACATAATACTCTCGTGGAGTGTATAATAAGTATTTTGCGTGTAAATTTTAAGTTGCAATTTTGTTCAAAGTTTCTGAATTTATAAACCCTTGGCAGCACTTTAAATATAAATTTCGATTCTCGTCTTAGAGTAACTTATTGGTCGAATTATTGGACATTTATAGTATTTTTTTTGTGTTTTTTCATAGAGACAACTGAAACCTTTTCCGTCTTTGATGATAGTACTTTGTAAAAAATAAATAGCTGTAGTCAATACCTTTCGAATGATGCCTTAATTATGAAAATCGGAAATTAATTGACGCCTCAACCCTCATTTTTATAAAAACATTTTGTTTAAACTTTTTTTTTCGAAATTTATACTTTTATCGGGAAAATGGGACGAAAGAGGACACAAATGGTATCAAACGGATGCAGTTAAAATAAGGAAATCGCTGTATACTTTCCTCTGGCTACATAGACGCGAAAAAACGAGATCATTCGATATTCGTGCCTTTAGGGTTAAAATGGGTAAATAGGGGTAACATTGACTTTGACTAAGTGAATGAAGATAGAATCATGATTGGTGCATACTGCGCAGAGTTTTTTCCTTTAGGTCCTACCAATCGACTGGTAGCTAAATTGACGCCTCATTTTTGTAAAAAGACTCTTTTTTTTGACTCTGAAAATCCATCTCCTTTATTAAATTATTTCACAAAAATGGAGTCAGTGACATCAATATTCATCCGACATTCATCATTGAACAGGTATTGATTTCTTCTATTTATTTTTCTTAACACCTTTTACAAAATGTTTCCAAGAAATATGACTTTTTGCTGTCACTTTGTAAAACCACAAAAATCAATCTAAATGACCAATAGCCAAAAATAAAAATTTAAATTTAAAATACTTCCAACGGTCTATTAATTCATAAAAAAATTGGTCAAAAAATGCAACATAACACAAGTAAGGAAAGGCTAAAATAAAGCGAAAAAGTCAAATCGGGGAAAGCATTTGTATGGGAGAGATATATATAACTCTGAACCGACTTGACTGATTCTCGCCGGAAATTTTTCTAGTTCCACTAAAAGGTGTTGTGCCAAACTTGAAGAAAATCTGTCAAAATAAATGGTTTCGAGAGCGCAAAAGTTCAAATCGGGAGCGAAATTTGTATGGTGGCTATATCTAAATCTGAACCGATTTGCTTCAAATTATATAGCGTCCGTTCGTGGCCCGCAAAACATAATTGTGCCAATTTTCGTAAGGATCGGGCAGAAATTTTACTTTGATTACAATATATGTACAGACAGACCGACGGACGGCCAGGCGGACGGACATTGGGTTTATTTCGTTCCCTTTTGTGTGTTACAAACAAATACAAAAAGTCATAATACCCTAATGAAGGATATACAAATTACACGAGAAAAAGATAATTTTTAGCTGTGTTTCCAAGAACGTTTAGCTCACAAACAATCCAAACTTCATTTTGGGGGGTGGTGGCCTTGGCAGTTTATTTTCGTGACCCATTCTAATGTCACGAAATTTCTTTAACATTTTGAAAATAAAGTTCTCATTTCACTAAATAACGAACAGGATATTATAATAGCGTAAATTTTCAAATAATATTCTTCATTGTGCCACCCTGTATTTATTCACAGAAAAAATGTGATTGCTCGCTCCGCTTCAGCGTTTTTCATTTCCAGCTAACTCTGACAATCGTTCGTTATGCAAATTATTCAAATGTAAAGTAAGACTCTTTCAATCTTTTTTTTTCCAAAGGAGAACACAAAGTGAAGTATCATTGTTCAGCGTTTGGGTTTTCTTTGTCTTCAGTTCTGTGTGTGTGTGTGTCGCAGAAGCCACAGTTGAAAAAAACTCCATTTGTCTTCGTTTATGACGGCAATAATTGTGTTCAGTCGTTCGAGTCAAAAGTAAGTTTCTATAATTTTTTTGTGGGTCTAATCTCGTAACAGATTAATCGAGCTGTCACGGATCATGATCTGTGTACGTGTGTGTGTGTGGCACGGGGTATTAATGTCATACAATCCGGTGATAATTGTGTCACACAGAGTGGAGATAGTGTTTGATAGAAGAGCTTTTAAATATGGTCACGCTAATTCTTAAACGGGGGGGGGGAGTATGGGTAGACTTTCAGGCTCCCAAAAAATTATTAACTCTAATACCTTAATTTCAAAATTCAAATCGGATATCACATTTCTCAATCAATGGGTGCTTAATAATTTCTACTCCCTGAACGAATCCCTTTGCAAGCAAGCAAGGATTTAAATCATTGCGGCAACTTTAAATTCAAATCTCATCCCCACACTTTTATTTATTGATTGGCTAACTTCGATCCGAGTTTATTGTCATAAAGTATTGCAATTTATCGTTGCAATAAAAAAGAAAAAAACAACAATAGATAGCGTTATTAATTAATTGCAACAATTTAATTTTCACAATTGCAAGTAATACGAGAACAAACAAACAACAAACAATTGATTTATTATCGATGATGTTGTTGTTGATGATGATGCCCTTTTGCATGCAACATTATCCGATAATTGCTGGGTGTATGATTCTGGGTGCTGATATGTTGCAACATGCAACCTCAACTGGCAGACTTATGGTGGTGGTGGTGTTGCTGATGATCAATGATTTCCCTGAAATGCTGTGCAACACTCGTCATGTCACGAAATGTTGCTGGGTTTTCCCAACCCAGCCTGCGTGCGAGCGTGTATTTGGATTATACAAAAAACTAGCTAAATCTAATAGCAAATAAACAAAACAATAACATTCGTGCGATAATAACAACAATATAAGTTTTGATTTAATTAATGCCTACACAAGCATGTTTTCCACGGCGTTGGTGTTGCATGTTAATCTACAGCTGTCATTACTCCAGTGGGCAGGTGTCAAATTAAAAAGGTGTTGAATTTAATATGACAATAGCTGTTATTTTAATTTACCAAAAGGCACAAACACCCATACGAACGAGGGATGGTGAAGGGAAGGTTTGGAGTTCACTATTGGCATTCAGTTAAAGTATCGAGCGGAATACTCTTTCGACTGAGAAATTATGTTTTTAGTAGTCGTTATAGGGAAACCGAATGAGTTTCATGAAGAAATAGAAAACCAAGTCCCTCTAACATCCCCGAAAGGATGTGCGATGTACTTGTATACTGAAAAAGCAGACATAATGTTTCTAGTCGATACCGAAGGCTTAGGCATTTTAGAGAGTTTTATCTGTCAACTCCCCGCAAATTTAGTTTTCTAAATGACACTGCATTCACCTTCACTCTGTTTTCTGCTTTCTCGCAATTAAAACGTTTTAGTTTAAACTTAAACTTTGATTTAAAAATATACATTTCTTAAAAAATTATGAATATTTGAACTTAAATATCAAATCTATATACAATATATAAACATTAAATTTATTTTTTGATTTCAAACCGAAATATATGTATTTACATCGAAAAAGTTACCGTTTACGTATTTTTATATTTAAATCATCGTGTCATCTAGCCTGGTGCGCAGAAATATTTTTCTAAAAACACCATAATGTTGATCCTAGTCGAAATATAAATCTGATTTTTTCAAAATTTCAATACGAGAGAAATTTTTGGCAGCAGAGAAAAAATAATCGAGTTTGGCCATTCAGGATTCCAGGATTTTTTGCTTATTCGATTTTGTTTGTGCCAAAGAGCGTCAGAGTACAAGAGGTAAAAACTCGCTCTTTGTCTGAGAGGCCGAGCTATGCCACCAAACAGCAATAACATTTGCTTCTGCAAAGTACAATTGTGTGTCCTTTTATAATTTTTTGCTATGAAATTCAAATATATTTAAAAAATTTAGCAATCAACCAAATATATACATTTAATTTTCTTGTATATTTGTGTGTATATCCATTGTTTTCCTTATTTTAATTTTTTTCTGTAAAAAGCTAACTGCAGCTTTAACTGCAAAATTCGCTGTTATTGCCCAACGGTGCGCCTGTAATAACAGACAAAGAGTAAGAATTCTTGTCTTGTATACAGAAGGTCTTTGGTTTGTGTCCGAGACCTAGATTATTTATTGATTCATAAAATCAACACCAACATTTTTATGGATTAAATTACTAAAAGTCCAAGTGAGACGTTTATCTGTTGCAGCTAAAAGTTAACTGCGCTGTTTCTACCGCATCTCGTCAGAGATTTCGCAACGAATATGTCCTTAACTTAAATCAATGTCTATTTATAAAAGATCTATGGATCAGTATAGAAATTATGACCTTATTTGCTAATAGCTGAAATATTAATGAAGATAATATGACCTATTTCGGGAAAATCTATGGATAAATGTTTAAATTTGGAAATTATTATTTTTTGATTTTTATACCCTCACTCTACAGAGTAGCAGGGTATATATCATTTGGGAGAGAAAAAGGTGTAACGCATTGAAGGAGTGACTCAAGATCCCATGTATGTTTGGACCAAATCCGTTTCACGACTTTTGAAGATGTTTGAGCCATGTCCGTCCGTCTGGCTGGTGCTCACGAGTTAAGTAATCAATTCAAACTTTGCACATGGTAATATTCATAGTTTAAGTTCCAAGATGGGCGAAATTGCCACTCCCCTTCTGGTACCTCCCACACAAATGGCCCATATTCCTATGTTAAGTTAAAACCACTTCAACTTCCACACGGAAATTCGGAATCAGCTATATTTTGGCATTTGATAATGTTTTTTATATTCATTAGAAGTATACTAAATATGACGGGGTTTGCCACGCCCCTTCCGGTACCTCCCACACAAATCACCCTAAAGTACATAAAATTAAAGCTATTATAGCTTCTATAGGGAATATTGGATTGTTTAATGATGATCTGTAAAATATTTCGTCACTGGGTCAAGCCATCTGTGAGCTAAACGTTCTTGAAAACAGCTCTAAAAATCGTGTTTTTCCCATGTAATTTTTTTATGTTGGACTTTTGTCCAAATTTTTTTCAAAATGTATGTTCGTGGGGTGACTGAAAATTGTTTTTCCGTATGTATGGCCCGCGACCCAGCCTAGTATATATAAGACTGACTTACTTGTTTTATATTTTTTTCCGCAAAAGATCTAGAATTCTTTTTGAAAAATGTTTTTTCTTTTGCCATAAGGAAATAGGAAAAGACATTTTCTTATTTCGTAATATCTAACATTCTAACGAAGAAAATAATGTTTATTTGTTAAAGATCCATGGATAACTGTGGGGGTTATTTTAGCATTTTTTGAAGAAAATAGTTTTTTTTTTATTTTTCTATAAATAGCACGAATAACCTCTTTACAAAGTAGAAATCACATATTTGTATTATTTTCTAATAGCCGAAATCGTAGCAAAAAAAAAAAATAAAATCAATTTCAACTAAATCTAGTGATAAAAAATACCAAATATGCAAATATTTTTTCTTCAATACAGAAAAAAACGATTTTTTTAATATTCTTCTTCGCAATTTTGGCGACCATCTACAGTATCAATTTTATGTGATAGTGATATCATCGATGAAAATTGGTATTTTAATAAAAAATGTGTTTTTTTAATGTATCCATAAAAAACTTTAATATCGTTTTGGTATCGAAAATTTTATACGCTACTCTCATCGACAAAATGCTTGTACATTTCTATAATATTACATACAAGGTACCTTACCCAAACACGATTAAGCTGTCTGCTAGAATTCTCATTAAGGATCACCAAAAAACTCAATTCTCAATCGTTTATGGAATCTAAATCACTACCTCATCCAAATTCGATTAATCATTTCCCAAAGTTCGATCTTATTTTAATTTTATTTATTTAACTATATATCAATAGTAAATATAATTTAGAAATAATAATGAAAAAAAAAAAACAAGAAATAATAATGAAAATTCGGACGTGACGGAAAACGGAGCTGACCTGCATCCTAATCTCATAATCTGGATTTATGTCGATTTATATTAACGTTTGTGTAAATGGAAGTTGCTCTTTGCTTTTGTATACAAACTGTAGGAGAACCTGGGACGGAACATATGGGATGTGATATTACTTTCCATAATAATTCATTTTAATATTATATGGGCCTATGTGCTCTGTACGACAAATAAGAGAAACTATAAATACATTGAAATATTAAAATTTAAATACATTATTCTCATAATGTTAGACAACAATTTATTTAATTACACTTAATTTTATGGTCCCGGATGACATTCTGGCGGAATTCATTCAAAGTGGATTTTGAGTACATATCCGAACGAAACATAAGGACAACGAAATTTAAAATTTGCAATAATTTATAGAATTTCTTTCGGCTCCCTTAACACGTATCGACAACTTCATTTAACACATTGAGTGCCACGTCGTACGTTTCCGTACGACAGTGATTGCTTTTACTTATAGCCCAAAAAATGTTTGGCCTCTTGGGAAGGTTTGTGTCAAACCCGCTTGGCACTCAATGTGTTAAAATTTTTGAAAGAACTTGTACATTGTGCAATACCTTGGTGGCGTATGAGTTGTCTCTATTGTTTATAATATCACTCATTCGTCATGTGTCCCAATGACAGAACAACATGTTTTAGCCTTCTCCGATTGCAACCAAAATCGAGCTGGAATTGACAAATTTGACACAAGAAATCGATATAAGCTCATTTCGCTGGTAGTCTGAAATGACTTTTTGCTTCCACCTTACAAACTAAACTATTGGATACCTTACACTTACCCCAATTTACAATGATGGTGCAATCTCACATTGCAAAAAATGAAAAAAAAAATCCATAACCAATTTGTTCTTGGATTTGTCATTGTTTTTATACCTTGTGTTTATGAACTAATGAAAAAAATATAATTTTGATGATTTTTCACTGTAATTCTGGTTGATTTTGTTAAAAATAAATCGAAAAATAAAATTCGTATAAAATAGAAAACATCATTTCACTACTTTCAAACTCAAACAGTCGCTTAAAAATATACCTAAGCACACTACTTTAAAATTTCAACAAAATGGTTTGGTGTAATAATTACGAAAATCAAAATAAAAGAATTAAAATGGCAAAAACTTTAAAAAATCTAACCCTGCTATAACGCAACACCTCAATATTTTAAAAGTAATTGAAATTATCTTCAAAACGAGGAATAAGACATCGATAAAGTCTTTCAGGAGATATAGGCGATTGAATGAACACACCTTTTGAAAAAAATACTATTTTTTATACCCTCCACCTCTAGGATGGGAGTATACTAACTTTGTCATTCCGTTTTTAACACCTTGATATATCGACCTGAGACCTTATAAAGTATATATATTCTTGATCGTCATAAAATTCTAAGACGATCTAGCCATGTCCGTCCGTCTGTCAGTCTGTTGAAACGAAAGGACCTAGGACGTCCAATTTTTCCACATATGCGTTTTATAGTCGTAGGGATTGAAACTGGGCAAAATTTGCCCAAAGGGAAAAATTTTTCCCTCACAAGGATTAAAAAGACCCATAATAACCCCTAATATTTTAGAAAATGTAAGCATATTTTTTCAATATGTCTGCTTGTACTTACTTGATATCGGGTATGCGCATTCCCCCTATAACAAAAACGTGCACCATAAAGTGATTTTTATTCGTAGGGGGTGAAATGGGGAAAAAAGGGATAAAAATGGTACCTATTAAACGACAACAGCTAGAAACACGAAATTCGGTGTGTACATTCCTCTAACTGAATAGAGACATAATATAAAAGTATTTTTCCAAATTCGTACTTTTAAGGGGTAAAATGGAAAAAGGTACCAAACAAACGGCTGCACTTATAATAATGAAATTCGGTGTATACATTCCTCTGATTGTCTAGACACGTAAAATAAACGAATTTTTCGAAATTCGTACCTTTTGGGGTTAAAAGGGATTAAGGGGATAATAATAGTACCAACCAAATGACCGCAGCTAGAGTCATGAAATTCGGAGTATACATTCCCCTGACTACGTACACACAAAAAATAAAATGTTTTTCCAAATTCGTACTTTCAAGGGCTACAATGGGTACAGAGGGATAAAAATAGTACAAACTAAACGAATACTGCTAGAATGATGAAATTCGGTGTCTACATCCCTCTAATTGCGTAGACACGTAAAATAAAGAGATTTTAGAAAATCGTACTCTTGAGAGGGTACAATAGGAAAAAAAAATGGTAGCAATCAAATGGCCGCAGCTAGAATCATGGAATTCGTTGTATACATTCCTCTGACTGCATAGACACGCAAACTAAAAGATTTTTTCAAATTCGTACTTTTATACTTTTACGGTAAAAATTGGTTGAATCATGAATTTAGGTTATTTATTATTATTTTGCACAATGTACGTGAGATAATTAATTTTCAAAATTTGTACTTTTGGAATTAAAATTTAATGGAAATACAACCAACTGAAACACACACTGTTTACCACTATATAAGCATTTTGAAATATCAGAATATTTATTTTTTTGAATGGACTTGAAGTATTATTTCGATATGTAAACATATTGGTAGCCTTGTTTTATAAGCGTGGTTTGAAATAATAAAAATATTATATTTTATATATTTAAAATTATTTTTTCAATATTTGTTTTGGTTTGGCTATATTAAAAATATTATATTTTCCTGTAATAATACTGCACTGCTTCGAAAATCGACAACCTCAAATCAACAATCCATGGTATATAAAGTTCGGCCCGGCCGAACTTAATGCCGTTTTTACTTGTTCGCTGTTAAATTGGTCATAACTCGTGAAAAACAATTTTCATTTTTTTTTCAAAAATATGTATACAATATTTTTATGAGAAGAATACATACACAAACCTTCAAAACAATCGCAGTTATCGTGGTCAAAACCCGTACCGCTTGACATGACTCATAAATATTTTGGTTATATAAGATATTTAATATTTTCAAATATATAATCGTATTTGAGATCAGCTATTAGACAAATGTAATATATCGTAAGTGTTCAGGCAAGATCTGATCCATTGTTCAAAAAATAATGTATGTATCCCAATATGTAATCTTGCAACATATAAAAATATTTAGAGGTTTAGGAATTTCTCACGAACCCTACTCAGCAATTCTCACAATTTTCAGAATTCTGAAAATTCATAAATAATTGCTGCAGCTAGAATTATTCATATGAATTTAATAGTCACCGGGAAATGATAAAATATTCCCGGTTTCCCGGGAATTCCAGTCCAGTATACACAAGCATCCAACATGCTGATCGAGAAATCTTCCATCAATCTCGTACGATTTCCAAAATATTTATGCAGATGTCTCGCTGCAGAAACAAACACAAAAAAGAAGACATCATTCATGCTGTAGGCCGTCATGCACAGCAAATGCAAATTCCATCGGCAAATGTGTTCACGCCGCTATTTGTGGCATAAATATGCGACTATCGGATAATTGCACACACGCCAAACAGAAGTGGTAAATGTGCAACATGCCACATGTCGCACACTGAAATCTGCCCACCTTTGGTGTGAATCTTATGTGGAAAAACTACGAAGACAGTTTTTTTTTCAGACACCCAACACCATCGAAATGAATAAAAACAGCATGAGTACTTACATATTTTAATAATTTGTCAGGACAAATGTATGTATGACTATGAGTTGTTGATTTTCTACAAATTAAAGGCATTGTAGTGCAATCAACTTTGGCTTAAGTTGTCCAGGTGTTGGCATTATGATTTGTTTATATGTGTGAATACAAAACGGTTTTCCAAGCTTTGGAAAACGGAGAAAAAAGGCCTCCAGTAGCTGTGGTCAGACATACTCATCACCCGGAAAATCGTAGTCCAACAACGGGCAAAACCATATGACTTTGTGAAGAGATATCATCCAATTAAGGCAGATGATTAAGAAGCCAAAATCTCTACTAGTACGATTTCTCAAAGAAGCGAATATAGCTGATCTTTTAGAAGGGAAACTAGATTTTTTTTCCAGGATTTCCATCTTGTATGGAATTTGTATATCTTCCACAAAAAACTATACTATAAATTCTAGTCTTTCAAACGCCTTTTCACATGAAAGCCTTCACCGGTTCACCGACCGTTTCCTTTAAATTTTATTTAATTAGTCACATTAGCTTGTCCACTAAAACACGCTTAATATACCGACAATTATTTTAAATTCATAAGAAAACTGAGGGAAACATCTACCAAATGTATCTGCTGAAACTATCTAAGAACAGTCCATTTCCTCATCCATCTCCATCCTCATCAGGCATTATTTCAAACGTGTAACATCATCATTACTGATTACACCTAACATTTGTAATGAGAATGAGAATTGGCAATGTGCTGCTGGGTAGCATTGACCTGACCATCTTGCTTGGCCATATCTTGTTTTCTACTCAGAGTTTTTTCCTTTTTCTTTCGCTTTCATATTTCACAACGCTTCACGGTACGTCGACGACGACGGGCAAACACATGTTTTGGATGTGAAAACTCACGCAAAACTGTATTTAACCCAAGAACATTTGGAATCATTACAAAGCACAATGCGAAGAAACCATATTATCTCGTTGGACGTTCACTCATGGCAATATTTTCACCGGAAGATAAAGAAAGGGAGAGAGAGAAAATAAACCCCTTAAAGGGTATTTGATAATAACAATTACATAAATAGAAATTTGCAGAAACATAAAGTCTGACTGACTGATCAAGCACTTAATAATATTAGCGATGTTTTCTCTAAAGTTGCATGGAATTGTTGAGTGATTTTATACCGTAAAGATTTTAAGTTTAAAATATTAAATATTATCTTGCTAAAGCTATATAAGACTTATGTACTTGCAGTGTGGGGGTGTTGACAATTTTTCCTACATATAGTTGGATAAACATCAATCCATCGTCCATGATAATTATATGTAGACTTATATTTAGACTATACAAGGTTAGTTTCAAACATTATGTGAATATTATAGCTCTATTTTATTAGTTTACATTTATTTATTAATTATATTTTCATTTAATTATAATCCGTTGTTTTTCTATTTTCAGGTAAATATCAAAAAATTTGGTGTTCAATGAGATTATACTGGTAAGAAATTTAATTTATTAAAAAAATCGTACTGAAAACAAGTAAAAACGGTGTTAAGTTCGGCTGGGCCGAACTTAATATATCCTCCACCATTGATTGCATTCCACAGAGGATGTCGATTTTCGTAGAAGTGCAGTAATAATACAGGAAAATATAATTTTTTCTATATAGCCAAGTCAAAACAAATACAAATATTAAAAAAATAATTTTATAAATAAATAAAATATTTTAATTATTTCAAACCACGCGCATACGGCAAGGCTATCAATACGTCAATTTAAAAAATAAAAATAAAAATACCTAATCATGAAGATGAGAATTTGGAAAAAAAACTTTTTATTTTGAGTGTCTATGCAGTCAGAGGAATGTCTAAACCGAATTCCGTGATTCCGGCTGCGCCCATTTTTTTTTGTAACATTTTTGGTACCATTTTTCCCCCTTGACGTTTCCACGCAATTAGAAATTCATCATTCTAGCTGTAGTCGTTTAGTTGGTACTATTTTGATCCCTCTGTACCATTGTATCCCTTGAAAGTACGAATTTCAAAAAATCCGTTTATTTTCCGTGTCTACGCAGTCAGAGAAATGTATACTACGAATTTCATTGCCGATTTTCGGTCATTTGATTGGTACTATTTTTATCCCCTTTTATCATTTTAACCCCAAAAGTACGAATTTCGAAAAATCTCTTTATTATAAGCGTCTACGTAATCAGAGGAATGTATACACCGAATTTCATTATTCTAGATGTAGCCGTTTGGTTGGTATCAGTTTTATCCCTCCGTACCCATTGTATCCCTTGAAAGTGCGAATTTGGAAAAAAATCTTTTATTTTTCATGTCTACGTAGTCTAAAGAATGTAAAATCCGAATTTCATTACTCTTGCTGCGGTCATTTTGTTGGTACTATTTTTATCCCCTTTTTCTATTCTGACCCCAAAAAGTACGAATTTCGAAAAATTCGTTTATTTTCCGTGTCTTCGCAGTCAGAGGAATGTATACTCCGAATTTCATGATTCGTTTGGTTGGTACCATTTTTACCCCTCAATTCCCATTTTACCCCTTAAAAGTACGAAATTGGAAAAAATGCTTTTATATTATGTATCTACTCAATTAGAGGAATGTACACACCGAATTTCGTGTTGTTAGCTGTTGTCGTTTAATATGTACCATTTTTATCCCTTTTTTGCCCCATTTCACCCCCTACAAATAAGAATCACTTTATGGTGCACGTTTTTGCTATAAGGGGAATGCGCATACCAAATAGCAAGCAAATATAAACAGACATATTAAAAAACATGCTTAAATACGCTAAAATATTAAGGATTATTATGGGTATTTTTAGTCCTTGTGAGGGAAAAAAATTTCCCTTTGGGCCGATTTCGACCCGTTTCAATCCCAACCGATCTACGACTATAAGACGCATTTGTGGAAAATTTGAACGTTCTAGCTCCTTTCGTTTAGATGCTAGCGTTGTTTCAACAGACGGACAGACGGACATGGCTAGATCGTCTTAGAATTTTATGACGATCAAGAATATATATACTTTCTCAGGTCGATTTTTCAAGGTGTTACAAACGGAATGACAAAGTTAGTATACCCCCATCCTGGAGGTGGAGGGTATAAAAATTATGATAATGTTCAATACCACAATGTGGCGTATAAGTAATACTGCAGTAATAAAAAATAATTATACGCAACCCATGTCTTGGTAAGAGAATTGCACAGAAGTTTTATGAAAGCTTAAGCTTTTATATGAAAACTAGCATACGCGGCGAGCGTTACACCGCCACCTTTCAAGTTCAATTAGAATCATCGTTCTACCGTTCGTATAATACAACCGATTTTATTATAATCGAATTCTTATAGATAACAATTTTGACGATATGAATTGACCTAAACTTGTATTTTTGCAAAAATTTTGTTTTAATGGACAATTGATACCTTAGATTATTACCAACGGCGTAACTAACAACGTCTACTTCGGTGAGAAAGTGAACATCTGCTGAGAATTGATTACGTTACAACTAGGGTTTGGGGTCCGGAAATTCCAGAAACGTTTTTCCCGGAAAATTTTGGACAGGAATTACCGGGATTTTTTTTTTTTTGATTTCCTGGGAATACGGGAAATATGAAAAAAATATTTTATTGATTATTTTGAACATTAATTTAAATTTACTATATAAATTGGAAATTTTAGATAAATTTCAAATCATATATTTACATTACTGACAATAATAATGGGTATTTGTTTATGACTACAAACAGAACATTTTAAATTCGCTAAGTTGCCATTTTTTTGCCAAGCCCAGCTAGGGGAATACTTTCTGTTTGTGAGTATATTTGCCTGAAACAAAACTATCATACCGACAATACTATAGCTGAAATAATGTCAAAACTTAAACCCTCGTGCTGGTTATACTTTATATTTCTTGTTTTCCTGGAAGAATCTTCTTAAATAACAATTTAGAAGTAAGAAATTATTAAAATTGGGATACAATCAAAATTTTTCACCTGGAAACTTTCAAGAGAAATTAAATATGAATAGAAGTATGTCCTACGATATTTTTAAATAACCCTTTGTAAGAACTAATGACTGGGCTATTTCAATGTTTTTATTTTTTATGAATTTATTTATTTAATATTAAGTTTTTTATATTGCATTTACATTTTAGAATATTTTATCTTGTTTCTGTAATTTTTTTATATGAATCTTCTAAATTAATTACGCCATAATATTCTCCGAGTTATTTGTTTCCTTAATCATTTTTTTTAATTTTGAATCTAATTGTTGTAAGTCACTTGTGTCTGCGATTTAAATGTCAAATTTGATAACGCCTTTAATTCTGAAAATATTAATTTTTAGATTATTATATTGTATTGTTCTTCTCGATCACTTACAATTAAGAGACTTGATAAGCTGGTAGCATTATTATCCATTGGCTTTTTCTTAAATGAATCAACAAGAAAAATCTGGTAGCAACACTATGAGAGTAGTAAGCTACTTTCTTGTGAGGCGAGTAAATTCTATACAAAAAAGAAGCTATTAAGCCCAATCGAACAAGCCTATAGTTTAATAATCAGGAATTAAATTCGTATTAAAAGTTATCAAAAAAGTACGAAAACCTTGAAATAGTGTACACCGACGTGTATAGTGGCCTTAATAGGTTAAAATAGCACACCAATTACCAATTGTTTACATTTTAAATCATATTGGACATACCTAAAATAAATTATTTTTTCCGGGATCGTCATAAAATTCTAAGACGATCTAGCCATGTCCGTCCGTCCGTCTGTTGAAAGCACGCTAGCATCTAAACGAAAGGAGCTATAACGTTCAAATTTTCCATAAATGCGTCCTATAGTCGTAGATCCGTTGGGATTAAAATGGGGCGAAATCGGCCCAAAGGGAAAAATTTTTCCCTCACAAGGATTAAAAATACCCATAATAATCCCTAATATTTTAGCGTATTCATGTTTTTTGAATATGTCTGTTTATAGTTGCTTGATATTTGGTATGCGCATTCCCATTATAGCAAAAACGTGCACCATAAAGTGATTCTTATTTGTAGGGGGTGAAATGGGGCAAAAAAGGGATAAAATGTTACATTTTAAACGACAACAGCTAGAAACACGAAATTCTGTGTGTACATTCCTCTAATTGAGTAGATACATAATATAAAAGTATTTTTTCCAAATTCGTACTTTTAAGGGGTAAAATATGAATAGAGGGATAAAAATGGTACCAATCAAACGGCTGTACCTAGAATAATGAAATTCGGTGTATACATTCCTCTGTTTGCATAGATAAGTAAAATACACGGATTTTTCAAAATTCGTACTTTTTGGGGTTAAAATGAAACTAGTAAATCAAAAAAAAATTTTTTATTTCAAATCCATGCTTTATGCAAGCAGAATTCTATTGGGCCTAGAAATTCCTTTTTAGTTATCTTTTGTAGAAGGAAAAATTACTGCAAAATTTCAGTTTTTTATCTGCCATAGAACGGCATATATTCGAAAATGGGTTTTAACTTCGTATGGGAGGTGCCACGCCCACATTTCCATTACCGCCCATTTTTGTCACAACTACGCAAATTAATGCTAGATGCACTTACACAAAATTACAGTAGGTGTAATGTTGGTTTTAACTTCATATGGGAGGTGCCACGCCCACATTTGCATTACCGCCCATTTTAGGCGAAACTACGCACATTGATGCTAGATGCACTTACACAAAATTACAGCACTCTAGGTGTCATAGAACTGACAATATTCAATAATAGGTTTTAACTTCGTATGGGAGGTGCCACGCCCCTTTGTCCAATTGGTCAAATTTTTCCATTTCCTTGTATTGTCATCGAAAATGATTAAGTGTGCAAAATTTGAGAAAAATGCTTTAAAAAATTGATTTCAAATTTTGTGGCACACAAACATATATAGAAAGTAACCTTATATAAAGCATGGAAAAAAGGGGATAAAAATAGTATCAATCTAATGACCGCAGCTAGAGTCATGAAATTCGGAGTATACATTCCTCGGAGTGTGTAGACACGGAAAATAAACTGATTTTTCGAAATTCGTACTTTTTGGGGTTAAAATGAAAAAAGGGGATAAAAATAGTACCAATCAAATGACCGCAACTAGAGTCATGAAATTCGGAGTATACATTCCTCTGACTGCGTAGACACGGAAAATAGACGAAGTTTTCGAAATTAGTACTTTCAACGGATACGAATGTACAGAGGGATAAAAATGGTACTAAAGAAACGCCTACAGCTAGAATGATAAAATTCAAATTGCGTAGAAACGTCAAGGGGGTAAAAATGGTACCAACCAAATGGGCGCGGTGTATACATTCCTCTGACTGCATAGACACGCAAAATAAAAAGTTTTTTTCCAAATTCGTACTTTTTTACGGCAAAAATTGGATGAATCATGAAGTTAGGTTATTTTGCACTATGTACGTCTGATAATTGATTTTCCAAATTTGTACTTTTGGAATTCAAATAGGATGGAAATACAACCAACTGTAGCACCCACTATCTACCAATATTTATAGCTTTGAAAATATTTTTGAAAATATAAATATAAGAATATTTATTTTTTGAATTGAATTATTACCTTATAAGCGTGTTTTGAAATAATTAAAATATTATATTTATTTATAAAATTAATTTTTCAATATTTGTATTTGTTTTGGTTTGGCTATATTAAAAAAAATATATTTTTTTTGTAATATTACTGCACTTCTATGAAAACCGACAACCTCTGTGGAATGCAATCCATGGTGGAGGGTATATAAAGTTCGGCCCGGCCGAACTTAACGCCTTTTTTACTTGTTTTTCTATCCTCTCTCAAGAACTTTATAGTGGGCAAATGGTGGTATGATGAAATTTATTATATGACTGTCACTACCTTTATCATGATTTCTGGCCCGTGACAGAAGACTTCGCAGCGAAAAAATTACAAGGACTCTCATGGCAGTCGATAACACAGCACAACACGAAAAAAATTACGGGGTTCTGACATTGGATTCTGAAAGAGGAGACAAAAAAATATACGGGGTAGTTAGAATGTTTGTATTAACATTCTAACTACCCCTCATAACTGAATTTTTGGGTTTTTTTAACAAATTGTAAAAAACAACCCGAAAAGGGGAAGGGCGGGGCGCTCATCGGAATCAAATGTAAGTGGTAAAAATACAGGAAAAATCCCAAAACTGCCTCGGAGTTGCCCTCAGAGGGGTTAAATGTAAGACCGACCCCCAACATTTATTTCGAACAGACATACCCTCTATCCCCACTCGTTAAGGGGGCTCCCATACAAAAAATATTTTTTTTGTTTATAAAATTTGTCGAATCGATCCAGAGGTTGACTCGAATTGTATCTTTATGTATTACTGACAATTGTGATGAAGACCGACAAGGAAGATTTTTTAAGTTTGCAACCCCAATGAATAACACCAAGAATATCTGAGGAAACAAATTCATGTTTTTTGGCTTGATTTATGAAATTCTGATAGTTTGTAAGACGAATTTTCCTCATTCCCCATAACATAGACTAATATATTTTATGATTTCTGGGTCCAGAAATGAACTCAATAATGAAAAGACTAAATTGAATATTTGGTTCCGGCTGGAGTAATCCAAAATCCTCTGATTGTTTTTATGAAAAACTGCTGGCCGGGTTTTCCGTTTCAGTTCGATTTTTTCATTACATATTACATATATGTATGTAACTCTACCGCCATGTTAAATTTTTATATACTAATTTGTAAATGCAGTTCTTGCTGTTTCATTCAAAATACAAGCTTTAATTTTATATAAGGGAAAAATCGAACCTTTGCTCCCACTAACATGTTTAAGCTTTTGTCAAAAATCAATTTTAAAAATTTTCCAATTATGTACACACATGGACACATGACCCGGGTAAATATGTACAAAATGTAGTTGATGTTGTTGTTGGTATTCATTTCCCTTCATTTCATTTTTTAATGAAAATTCACTTAAACACAACACAAACAGAAACATCATCAGCATCATCACAGTCAGCGTCATTGTTGCCGTCACCATCATCATCAGCGGCAGCATCAGTAGCTGGAGCTGAACGTGAATCTGCAACAGAATCTGAATTAACAACAACGACACAACAATGACAGCAACAAATGTTTACTGATGTTAAATAAAAAACTCATTAAAATGTAACATGTATCGGGCAAAACCACAAACTCGGGCGAGTATCGCGCAACGCGCATCGCATATCTTTCCAAGCGTTCATGCCGAACCTCATAATGCACTGGTAGTGTCAGCGTTTTCGCTACGACGAAAGGACTAAAGGACAAAGGACGAAAGGCGAAAAACCACGCAAGACAAGTGAATAAAAATCACAGCGTTATTGCCGTGGATTGTTCATAAATCACTTGAATCGGGAGACGCTTCCTTTATATCCTTTCATGGCATTAATTCATTCCAGGGGAGAAAATCTCTTTTTGGCGGTTCATTTGCTGAGCGGCCAATGTCCTGCAGCCGCCTTTGCCGGCGAACAGGAGTACAATACAGCGCAGTGTGGTCCCGACTGGCCAGGGCTCTCTGTTGCAATCTCTGTTGTGATGTGGTTATCATCACGTGCATATGTTGTGGATAGGGTGTTTGCGATGGGAGTGATGACAATTTCAAAATTCATCCATCGGTATCCAATATATTTTCAAAATTCAACAATTTTATTAAAAAATTAAAAAAATAACGTATCCCTCTTCTGAAGAAGTCTGCTGCTTTGGAATTAAAAATCTTCGACTGTTTGATCTCTTCAAAAAAATCCAGTTTAAATTTTGTATCCCACTTCTGGCAAAGATTGATGTTTTACTACAGTTTGAATTCTCCAAAGAAATCTTCAAGTTTAATTTTTGTATCCCACTTCTGAAGAACAGCCTTCGGCAGTTTGAATTCTCCAGAAACCTTCGTATTTCAATTTTGTATCTAACTTCTGAAGAAGGTAGATGCTTTTGGGGGACAGCTTGGATTTCCAAAAACCAGCTTAAATTGTCTAAATAAAATCAAGTCATGCTAAATTCGTTTATGTTACCCCTTGTCGAGCTATTCCACTTCTGAAGTATAACTAATGGCAAAAGTCATTGATATTTAAATTATTTTTATTTATTTTACATTTATTACATAAAATCATTCAACGTTAAGCATTTTAAAAATATTTACAATACTTATCCCATATCTGGTTAACATATAGTTAGTTATAGTTGTCAGTTTGTGTGGAATTTGACATCTATAAATGTTGGTTTCCGGTTTAAATTTTGTCAGTTTGTGTGAAATTTGACATCTATAAATTTTGAGAAACCAACAATGCTTAAAATTGTGGGTTAAAAAATTACAAAATTCCCCCATTCCTTCGTAGACACCCTATTGCCCAGTCTGTGGTAAAGCTGTTGATGGACACAGGACATCATGGCGTTCACGGCCGACCATGTACACATTTGTTTTAATTTGTTTATTTTAAAAACTCTTTTTTAATAATTACTAAAGTCTGTTATTTTAAATGGCATATAATTGTTTGACAATTAAATTATTTATGCGTTTACACCGACATTCAGCAAAAAAATCTTAATTAATCCTTAAGGGATCCACTGGTCAGACATGGTCTTGGTTGTATCCAGGTTGTTAGTTGATAACCACTGAATATCGACATTTGTGGAAAAACGATTTCTACAAAACGTGATTGTAGTATATTTCATCGAATGCCGTTATCATACAAAAGGAAACAATTTTGAAAAAATATATATATTTCGAATTATAAAAGGAAGAAGTATTAAAAAGCCAGTAGCAAAAAAAAACATTTTAAAGTAAAAATAATTATGCAGAAAATATTAAAAAATAAATTTTGAAAGTTTAAAAAAATATTGAAAGCGATGAAGTCAAAAATAATTGAAATATTCTAATATACAATGACAATTAATAGACAAGAAGTTCTTCTTTGCTCTTGGCCAAGTTTGAATTCTTCGGGATATCGTACATTCTTTCAAATTTGCGGCACAATAGCAATTAAATGTCAAAAAGAAGAAATAATCACTTATTCATAAATTATATAACAAAATTTTTATTATTATACATTTCTAAATTCATCTTATTAAATTATTATTGAGATCGATTAATTAAGGTCCACTATAAACGATGCAGTAAAAGGTTAGTCACAAGAATTTTTGTAAAAATATTGAAAACAATGTAAATAAAATTTTAATTGAATAATATCTACTTCACAAGATCGAGATTTTCCGCATTTCTTACTCGATTAAATTTTTGTAAGCCCTCATAATCATCACAAATAATTACATACATATATAGTTGATTTAGAAACGATTTTCTTTTCGATAAAACTGTTAAAATTTCTGCCCCTACAGCACAAACTATATCAAATAACAAAATTATTTTTTTCGTATATATACCGAAGATTTATACCTATATATTCGATCTCTAGTTATACATAGCTATTTAAGTGGTACATGGTCGTTTTCGCGGGGATCCATTTCACTTAAAGAATTTTTTAACCTATAAATTAAAGAATATCCATTCTATAACGACTCACTGTTACATTCATTGATCACAACTTCCGAATCATAAATGCAAAATGTTTTTCTTTCGTTGATTTATTTGGTATCATTTGGAAGTAGGGATATTGGGAGGACTATACTAAAGAGGCCTGAAAGCTCATCTTCGAAGAGATTCACTAATAATTGAAATATGCTGGCAACAGGCTGTCGTGTTAGGAGACCTTATTTATTTAGTTATTTATCGACTTATTTTTTCATCGATTTAATAATTTATATATATATTTTTTTATTTATCCACTTCTTATTTACTTTTTGATTTATTTTTTATTTCTTTATAATTATCAAAATATTTCTTATTTATTAATCGATTTATATATTTATCAATTTATTACTTATTTATTTATTTGTCGACATAAGTTTATTTTATTATTTATTAATCGATTTATTTATTTATTTGTCTGCTTATTTTAATAATTATGAATCTATTTATTTAATTATATATTTTTTAATTTATTTATCGATTTTTACTTATTTATTAATGGCTTTAATATTAATCCATTTATTTACTAATTCACCAATTTTTAAGCGATTTTTTTATTTATCCAAATGCTTATTTATTTATCGTTTTGTTTAGTTTTTTTTTTATTTGTCGATTTATTTACTTATTTATAGATTTACTTATTTTGTATACCCTCCACCACCAGGATGGGGGTATACTAACTTTGTCATTCCGTTTGTAACATCTCGAAATATCGACCCTATAGAATATATCTATTCTTGATCGTCAAAAAAAACGATCTAGCCATGTCCGTCCGTCTGTTGAAAGCACGCTAGCATCTAAACGAAAGGAGCTAGGACGTCCACATTTTCCATAAATGCGTCTTATAGTCGTCGATCTATTGGGAGTTTTCTCAAGGGCTAAAAATACCCATAATAACCCCTAATATTTTAGAGTATTTAAGCATATTTTTTCAAAATGTCTGCTTGTACTTACTTGATATTGGGTATGAACCATAAAGTGCTTTTTATTCGCAGGGAGTGAAATGGGGAAAAAGGGATATAAATGGTACATATTAAACTACAACAGTTAGAAACACAAAATTCGGCGACATAATATAAAAGTATTTTTTCCAATTTCGTACTTTTAAGGTGTAAAATGGGAGTAGAGGGATAAAAATGGTACCAACCAAACGGCTAAACCTAGAATAATGAAATTCGCTGCATACATTCTTCTGATTGCGTAGACACGTAAAATAAAGGAATTTTTCGAAATTTGTACTTTTTGGGGTTAAAATGGAAAAAGGGGATAAAAATAGTACCAACCAAATGACCGCAGCTAGAGTCATGAAATTCGGAGTATACATTCCTCGTACTTTCAAGGCATACTATGGGTACAGAGGGATAAAAATAGTACCAACTAAACGACTACAGCTAGAATGATGATATTCGGCGTGCTGCCAATATTACTGCACTGCTACTTAAATCGACAGCCTCTGTGGAATGCAATCCATGGTTTATTTATCTATTTACTTGTCTTTTTAATTATTAATCGATTTACATATTTATAAAGCGTTTTAATTATTTTATCGTTTTATTCAAGGAATGGTTAGTAATCGAATTGCTATTAATTTATCACTTTCTTTACTTATTCATCGATTAATCTACCTATCGTTTTATTTATGTATCTACTTATCGTTTTTTGTTATTTATCGATATATTTTCGATTTTTTATTTATCGATTCATTCATTAATTTACCATTTTTTATAATATTCACTTAACAATTATTTAATTACTTATCATTTTATTTGTTTATTTATCGATGTCTTATTAATTTACATATCGATTTAATTAGTTATCAACTTTTATTCATTTACCGATTTATTTATGATTTTTTTAACGACACCGAACAATATTATGCCATGTCTTTAAAAGCAAGTTTTGTAGGAGAAGCGTTCAATGTGTTTTATATAGTTAAATTATTTAAAAGATTTATAACTTTTTGAGCATATCTATAGATTGGATTGGCCTGGGCGATCAGATCAATAGAATACTATTGTTCGGAGGCTTATTTATCATTTATTTATTTATTAATGTACTTATTATTTATTTATCAATTTATTTATATATTATTTATTTAAGTATCGATTTATTTATTTACTTATCGATTTTTATTTATTTACCGATTTATTTGTTGATTTACTGACTTATTTATTTCCTTAACGATTTTTTATTCATCGATTTATTTGGTTATCGCATTATTTATTTATGGTGTTATTTCCTTATTTATTTAACGATTTATTTTTATTTATCCATTTGTTTATTTACTTATAGATTTTTTGCTTATGTATTTAATACTATGAATAATTTAATACTATGAATGTTTCAATATTCAACTTTAAAGCACTTAAAAGTAAGGAAATTACTTACAGGAACATTAAACTGGTTCGGTTTGTATTGCTGTTTTCCACACCTAAAATAAAAACTTGGTTTGTTTTATGAGTACACGCAAAATATTATGTCTATGAGCCATCGCGTTGCTAGAGCGATTTTATGTAACCTCCAAAAATCATGTTTTTCTTAAAAATGTCAAACATGTAGCCATTAGTATCTAATGATGATTTGCGAATTTAATGGTAATTTTCAAGAACTTGTCAAAAAAATTGTATGAAATTTGGGTCGGATTTGGAAAAAGGAATAACGAATAACGAATTTTCTTAAATATATATGCGGACACTTGAATAAGTAGCTAATTTGCATATGAAACACACTTAGTCTCCTGTTAGGTCAATAAATTTATTTCTGCATTTCTCCAATTGCATTATGCAATCCAAATCAAGTCCTCAATTAATATAGTTCGTCGTGTTTTGTTTATTTTAATCAATTCAATTCCATGTAATAGTTTGAATACAAATATTCCTCATGGCGTAGTTCTTGTGCTGCTGTCATAATCAAAGGGTTAATGATGAATGAATATAGTTTGGATTTAAACAACATACATCCACTTTTATGTAGCTCATTAATGAAGAGCAGAGCACATCCCATGATTCAATGATTCAAACAAATATTAAATAATTTTAATTTTATTCCAACGCCAACAACGACAACGCACATACAGAGCAGTATATTTAATGGTTTGTTGTCGTTGCCATCGTCACAGCCGTCGTTATTTCAGTTCTCACCTGTCTTAACTTTATTAACTCTTAAAGTCAATTAAAGCCAATGAAGATATTTCAGCACATTTGGCGAAAAAATTTAATTGAAATTCATTACGACTCTTTGTTAAATGACACAATTACAACCAGATTGTATTATCTGTCTGTCTGTCGTCCAGCCGACGGCCAACGACCAAACGTCCACCAGCCATACGCGCCAACTCCCTGCCCCTGGCCCCGGCTAGCCACCCCCATCTGCTGTTTGGAGTACTTGCCGCGTATCGTTCGAAGTGCCGGCCGAAGTAGACTCTAGAATTTTCAAAATCATTTCAAATGAAATTGGCTTTCGAAAACTGGTCACGTTTCTTTTGAAAACATTGCAAACATAATTTCAGTAAATTATAACAACAACAAAAAGAAACACATCAAACAGCAACATCACAAGAAGAGGAAAAAGAATGACTCAACGAGGGGACCATAAACATTTTTCAAATGCTCGCATATCTGGTGTGTCTCTTGTACATATTTTGTATTTATGTGGACTATGCAATTGTTGTTGTCGGCCCATGCTTTATATGCGCAATAATTCGGAGCCATCAAAGTGGCAACAATGAATTAAAATTGTATACGAGCCATTGCGTAATGTAGCATTTGAATTGCAGATGGAGCGCCGCCATAAATGGAAAGTGAAGAATGGATAAAGTTATCGTGGATTTGGAGTAATCGAAAGTGAATAAAGAATGTATTGTTCTAAATATTCGGATACAGTTTGTGAATAGCAAATAATGGGAATGGGTTTCCTGAAAGCTTGCGGGGAAGCTTTCCGTAAACCACACCCAGAGAAAAGATTTCTGTCATCGAAAATCGTTTGATTTTTAAGATATACTAACAGGGCTTTTATGGTCATAGACATAATATCTACCTATCGTTTTATTTATGTATCTACTTATCGTTTTTTGTTATTTATCGATATATTTTCGATTTTTTATTTATCGATTCATTCATTAATTTACCATTTTTTATAATATTCACTTAACAATTATTTAATTACTTATCATTTTATTTGTTTATTTATCGATGTCTTATTAATTTACATATCGATTTAATTAGTTATCAACTTTTATTCATTTACCGATTTATTTATGATTTTTTTAACGACACCGAACAATATTATGCCATGTCTTTAAAAGCAAGTTTTGTAGGAGAAGCGTTCAATGTGTTTTATATAGTTAAATTATTTAAAAGATTTATAACTTTTTGAGCATATCTATAGATTGGATTGGCCTGGGCGATCAGATCAATAGAATACTATTGTTCGGAGGCTTATTTATCATTTATTTATTTATTAATGTACTTATTATTTATTTATCAATTTATTTATATATTATTTATTTAAGTATCGATTTATTTATTTACTTATCGATTTTTATTTATTTACCGATTTATTTGTTGATTTACTGACTTATTTATTTCCTTAACGATTTTTTATTCATCGATTTATTTGGTTATCGCATTATTTATTTATGGTGTTATTTCCTTATTTATTTAACGATTTATTTTTATTTATCCATTTGTTTATTTACTTATAGATTTTTTGCTTATGTATTTAATACTATGAATAATTTAATACTATGAATGTTTCAATATTCAACTTTAAAGCACTTAAAAGTAAGGAAATTACTTACAGGAACATTAAACTGGTTCGGTTTGTATTGCTGTTTTCCACACCTAAAATAAAAACTTGGTTTGTTTTATGAGTACACGCAAAATATTATGTCTATGAGCCATCGCGTTGCTAGAGCGATTTTATGTAACCTCCAAAAATCATGTTTTTCTTAAAAATGTCAAACATGTAGCCATTAGTATCTAATGATGATTTGCGAATTTAATGGTAATTTTCAAGAACTTGTCAAAAAAATTGTATGAAATTTGGGTCGGATTTGGAAAAAGGAATAACGAATAACGAATTTTCTTAAATATATATGCGGACACTTGAATAAGTAGCTAATTTGCATATGAAACACACTTAGTCTCCTGTTAGGTCAATAAATTTATTTCTGCATTTCTCCAATTGCATTATGCAATCCAAATCAAGTCCTCAATTAATATAGTTCGTCGTGTTTTGTTTATTTTAATCAATTCAATTCCATGTAATAGTTTGAATACAAATATTCCTCATGGCGTAGTTCTTGTGCTGCTGTCATAATCAAAGGGTTAATGATGAATGAATATAGTTTGGATTTAAACAACATACATCCACTTTTATGTAGCTCATTAATGAAGAGCAGAGCACATCCCATGATTCAATGATTCAAACAAATATTAAATAATTTTAATTTTATTCCAACGCCAACAACGACAACGCACATACAGAGCAGTATATTTAATGGTTTGTTGTCGTTGCCATCGTCACAGCCGTCGTTATTTCAGTTCTCACCTGTCTTAACTTTATTAACTCTTAAAGTCAATTAAAGCCAATGAAGATATTTCAGCACATTTGGCGAAAAAATTTAATTGAAATTCATTACGACTCTTTGTTAAATGACACAATTACAACCAGATTGTATTATCTGTCTGTCTGTCGTCCAGCCGACGGCCAACGACCAAACGTCCACCAGCCATACGCGCCAACTCCCTGCCCCTGGCCCCGGCTAGCCACCCCCATCTGCTGTTTGGAGTACTTGCCGCGTATCGTTCGAAGTGCCGGCCGAAGTAGACTCTAGAATTTTCAAAATCATTTCAAATGAAATTGGCTTTCGAAAACTGGTCACGTTTCTTTTGAAAACATTGCAAACATAATTTCAGTAAATTATAACAACAACAAAAAGAAACACATCAAACAGCAACATCACAAGAAGAGGAAAAAGAATGACTCAACGAGGGGACCATAAACATTTTTCAAATGCTCGCATATCTGGTGTGTCTCTTGTACATATTTTGTATTTATGTGGACTATGCAATTGTTGTTGTCGGCCCATGCTTTATATGCGCAATAATTCGGAGCCATCAAAGTGGCAACAATGAATTAAAATTGTATACGAGCCATTGCGTAATGTAGCATTTGAATTGCAGATGGAGCGCCGCCATAAATGGAAAGTGAAGAATGGATAAAGTTATCGTGGATTTGGAGTAATCGAAAGTGAATAAAGAATGTATTGTTCTAAATATTCGGATACAGTTTGTGAATAGCAAATAATGGGAATGGGTTTCCTGAAAGCTTGCGGGGAAGCTTTCCGTAAACCACACCCAGAGAAAAGATTTCTGTCATCGAAAATCGTTTGATTTTTAAGATATACTAACAGGGCTTTTATGGTCATCCACGACATATTTACAGATGCTGGCTAAACTGAAAACCTTTTGACCTTCTTCGCTAGATCTCCTTCACGGTCATTTCAGAATATATCCAACACAGACATTGTGACACCTTCCCTCAAAAATCTAGTACAAAATATTAGTATTATTAAACGCAGAAGCTCAGACACACTCTAATTGTCTGTCTGGGATTTGTTGCCGCAGTCCGCGCATGACATTGACATCGTTCACGAGCTGCCTGTCAATCGCAGATAAATTCATATTTTTTGTTAGCTTTTTGTGGAAGTTTTCGATAAATCACACAGACTCGTACGTCTGATAGGAATACACAGAGAAACGAGAAACACATTAAGTTTTGTACGAAACATTTATGTACGTATAAGAGGATTACCATTGAAAATTGATTAAGCAATTAAGTATATAACATATAAGTATACGAGTACATACATATGTACTCGTGCACATGGCTTACATACGCCTAAACTAGCCATGTACATGAGTCATTTCATTTCAAACCGGACAGCAACATGACTCCGATTTTTCTGAAAATGTTAGGTAAGATTCCTTTCTAAAAAATATTTTACACGTGTCTTAGGAAAAAAATACTTCATTTTTATTTGGACAGTTAAAATTCCTACACTAAAATATTTTGTCTTTATCGCCGCCCATTCGTGAGTGACTTTAGTGCTATTTTTGATGATTTTTTTAAATCTACAATAACTTCAACATTTGTCTTCAATAAAATGTTGTTGACCAATTTGACATGGAATGTCTCATATACATTTGTAATTTTTGATGACAAGTGTCGGATGACCAATGATCATCATAATATCGGTAGCACATACGCACTAAACTTGAAAATAATCTTAAAAATATTTTTTGGGGTTTTTTAATTTTTGTTATTAAAACTTATATTATTGTCGAAGGTTTTTTTGGCAATTTTGGTATACGGCCGAGAAGTGTCGGTGGGTATAAAAATTTTATTTTTTTAGTAAATGGCAAAAAAATGAAGCACTTCCATAGGAAGCACATTTTAATCGCATCTCAAAACCCAAATATGCATTTTTCCCCCGCTTTTGGGGAAATTCGTTTAAACAACTTCCAAAAATTCGATAATATGATAATATCCCATAACATTTTACGAATATCATCTTCTATAGACACAAAAGAACTAAAAATACAAGTAAGGAATATATGATACACTCCACTTTCTATCGGAATACAATTCAATTCAGTAAAAAAAGTGAAAATGGGAAAATTTTTTGTATGTTTCCTAATCACAGGCTAATATGACCTGGTCCAATTTGTAAAATCGAGAATAATATTTGTATCGAGGCTATATCCAAACATGGAATGAAGTGACTAACTTTCACGATAAGTTCTTCTTGTTGAAGTATAACGTGTTATGCTCAATTTTAAGAAATTCTCTGAAAATACGCGATTTCTGGGGGAACGAAATTTGTATGGGAGCAATATATAAATCGGAACCGATCTAACACACTTTTACCACAGGTGTTTCCAGCTGAGGTTTTTTTGCGAATTTAGAAGAAAATCTGTTAAAATATGTGGATTCTAGAGCGGAAACATTAAAATTGGGAGCGAAATTTTTATGGGAGCTATATATAAATAGAACCGATCTAACACATATTTACCACAAGTGTTTCCAGTTGAAATATAAGGTTTTTTTGCGAATTTAAAAGAAAATCTGTTAAAATATGTGGTATCTAGAGTGAAAAGGGTCAACTCGGTAGTGAATTCGTATGTCTAAATCTGAACCGATTTTCTTCAAATTAAATAGGGTTCGTCCTTGTTCCGAAAAACTTCGTTGTGCAAAGTTTCGTTTGGTTCTGGCTACAATTGTGACCTGTATCGTGATTACAACAATAGTTGGAAAGACGGACAGACGGACATTGCTAAATCGACTGAAAAAGTGATTCTAAGCCGATGGTATAATTAACAATGGGTCTAGCTCCCTTCTTTTTGGGTGTTGGGAGTGTATAAAAATGTTTTATACCCTACACCATTTCGTGGACTAGGACATTATAAGTTAGTTTCGCGCCAAATGTTTGTAACACCAAGAAATAATCGAGTTAGACCCACCTTTAAGTATACCAATCGGCTTAGAATCACCAGCTGAGTCGCTTTAACGATGTCTGTCTATCCGTCCGTCCGTCCGTCAGTCTGCTGCCCATCTAAGCTTGTTGGCACTCTACAGGTCGCAATTGTTGTCCGATTGTCATGAAACTTGGCAGAAGTTCTTTTTTCTGGCCAAGGACCATCGGTATTGAATTTGGAAATCGGTTCAACTTTAGATATAGCCCCCATACAAATCGGTTCAGATTTAGATATAGCCCCCATACAAATGTCGCTCCCGATTTGACTTTTTCCGCCCTATAAAGCATATATAGTACCCGATTTTCTTCAAAGTTGGCTTAACACCTTACAATCAAACTAGAAACACCTATGCTGAAAGTGAGTAAGATCGGTTCAGATTTAGATATATCCCCCATACAAATGTCGCCCCGATATGACTTTTTCCGCTCTAAAATCCACATCTTGTACCCGATATTCCTTAAATTTGGCACAACATCTTATAATCCAACTAGAAACACCTATGGTGAAAGTGGGTAAGATCGGTTCAGATTTAGTTATAGCCCCCATACATACCTAAACCACCGCAGCACTGTGTTGCGGCTAGCGGAAAAGTAACTTTTTTCCGATTATTTTTTTCAGTGTTTTTAATGATGCAATTTTGTCACAGACATTCCAAGTAAACAAAAAACACATAAAGCTTATTTTTATGTTGGCCCGTTGATTTTTAATTGATTTAAGAAGTCAAATATACAAAATTTTCACGAAAAGAGGGGATTTCAGGGCTGTATTCAAAATGATCTCATTTGATTTTGGTGACAGATATTTTGATTCGGAAAAAAAAATCTGCCTTCGGACAAGTATCTTCTGTAAAAAAAAAGGAATATTGTTTGAGACATTTTCATATGCACCTTTTTTAGAACGAAAACCCGACTAAAGGTCCATTTTTCCTTTAAGTTTGGGTTAGGTAAGCAATATCTAAAAAGTCCCAGAGAGTCCCAGTTCCAAACCACTACAGAAATGTTACATAATTTGTTTTCAACGAACTGTGAAAAAATCAGCTGCCCATACCTGCCCTCCTGGGAGTTATAGCGATTTTAGTATATCACTCTCAGTATTTATTCCATAGAAATAGAACGGAAATTTTTTATTTTTTTATTCTACATCTATTCTAGCACTCCACAAAAATGAGCATAACTCTCTTAAAACTGAAGCTATTGACCGGTATCAAATTAAAGCTTTGATTGCCACCATTCAAATAAGAAATGAAATAGATTTTGGTTTTTTATAAAATTTCAGAGTTTTTCAACAAATATCGAAAAATCATGAAAATTTGACGTTTATAATTCTTGTTCGGACCACCCTATAATTTATTTAAAAACTAATCATAGGGTATTTATCAGAAATAAAAGAAGAATTAAAATAATTTTTTTTTGTAAATTTTTCGAACAATTTTCTTTTTTTTTTTGACTTTTGTTGAAAATTTGACCCAACAATTTTTTTCGGTGTAAATTTTTTTTTACTCATTCTGTTTGGGATTTCATTCTGACCAATCTGTAGAAGTTTCTCATCGAAAATAAAAATACAGTTTAGGCAATATGATTTCCAAAATTCCGCTTTCGCAACACTGTGCGCAGACTGTCTAGTGCCCTAACGTATGAACGCAAGGCAGTGCGAAACTCACTTTCAATCATTAAAGTTCATTTGAATATGTCAATTATATATTCGTATGTATGTATGTATGTTCGGCCACAACACACAACACTGACCACATGTCGCAAATAAATCATTCTTCAAAATAGCCATCACTCTGAAATGACAATGGCAATTTTCCCATTTGTTTATTATCGAAATTGATAATAAATTGATATTATTATTATTATTATTATTATGCATATCTCTATCTGGCGTCAAAACGATAAGGCACGATGCTGCTCCCTCCCTCCCTCCCTGACAGGCATGGTGCCAGTAGGCATATATGTGGGTATACATGCAGACGACGATGATGCTCGATGATGCACTGCAGATGTTCAAATTGATGCATAATTATGCCACATTCGAACAAGTGTCGTGTTTTTGGTGTTTTTTTTCTTTTTCTCTCTCTGCCACACAATGACAAAATGTTGCCCATTTTTCACTCATGAACCGACCGAAATTGGCCAAAAACAAAATTTCACTTTCATCGAAACACATACACGTGAGCTTATTCAATGTTCAATGACTGCACGGATTGCATGGTTTGCACGGCGTATTAGGAGGACCAGTGTCCATTTCACAGGTTGTTGGTGTTGTGTGGTGTCGTTGGTACTCTGGTCGTTGGTAGACATCGGACAAAAAACAAACAAAAAAACCTGGCCAAATCTAATAATAACGCCGATGAAAGTCCACTTCAATTGAATTTGTTTATAAAACAATATCAACAACAAAAACAACAACAACGGCAGAAACGATATGCGCTGGACTGAACTGGAATGTATGATTAATATTCACCCTCAGTGTCCCAACGTAGCACAGTGTTCGCAAACGACTAACTATAATTGTGATAGGCCAAACAATATTTTCCAATCAAAAAAAAATATTTTTACACATTGTCGCAAACATTATCAATAACTGTAGCCAAATTTTTTAAATCTTTATTAAAATAATTGGAAGTGTCCCTTTAACAAAGTAAAATTCCATTCGCTATTTTTCCCCTAGTAAATTACACTAGCTTACAGCTATTTTTTCCTCGCTTAAACATTTTCGGAGCTAAACCACTTTATTTGTTTCGCAGCACTGTGCCTCGTTTCGTCCGGCCTGCCACCGGTTCCACGAGCTGGCTTGTTTCAAATGTCGTTAACCCATATTTTCAACGTGGTGACCGGCGGCCACGAAAGACGGGGTGCGAATATTGGGCAATAGTTTTCAGTTACACATTGTGGACGGACATGTGATACCGTTCGCATTGTGTAGCAAGTACAAGTGGTGGCAACTGATACAGTCGCCGCTGTTGCCGTTGTTGCTACCACTGCTGCTTTAAATCGTGATAACAAGAAAAGTTGCAAACAACTTTTCCTTTCGGTGCCACGATTTTTTCCACAGCTATTTTTTTCCTCAGCATTAGAGGCAGAGTAGTGGCCAGTGGCCGGTGGTGGTGATGGCTAAGGAAACCAGTTCATTTCACCGCCTTTTTGCATTCGGCTCCAATGTGGACATAGAGAGAGATAGATGTGTGATGGCGATAACGATGCCCGGCAAAATCCATCCACATGTGAGTTCTTGCCAGCCACCCGAGCGAGTCGAGTCCACCGCAGCAATTGCAGTTCATGGAAAATTGGTCAACCGGCGCAGACAATGGTGGCAGCGACAGGTGGTGGCAGCGAATGCAAAACGAAAAAACCTCCTTGGCTTGAACTTTATTGCTCCGTCCGCCAAAATGTTCGTCGCCGTCGTATGTCTGCTAAAATGTTGTAAATTGTTCAATTAAATAATGCCGGTCATTCACTTCGTCGTCGTCGGTTGTATTGTTGTAATCCGAAAGTTGCCATCAATTAATTGTTCCAAGGGTTGTTTGTACTCGTGTGAAATGTTTTCTATTCCAATTCACTTTCTGTTGCTGTTGTTGTTGCAAGGCACACACATACACAAAGTTGAATGTAACTGGTGCAGTGTTGAACGTCGTCAGAGGCAGGGAATTGCATTCAATTGCTGCCATTTCTATGGCAAATTTCACAAAGCGAATGCCCACAGCAATTGTAGTAAACTCAGGCAATTTGTACAAAAGACTTTTTTGGCTAACACGAGTTTTGATAGGAAGTTCGAAAGACCTTCGAAAATGTATAGTTAGCAAGCCGTTGCACAGAGGGATTTGTTCATACAAAGTTTGGCCAAAAATATAAGGAGTGCTCGTAGAATGTTGAAATTTTGCTCTGAGCCTTTGGTTAGCTCACTTAAGAAAAATATAAAGTTTCATGAAAATTGGCCATGCCCAGTACACACCGCCAATAGAACCCAAAATTTATTCTTGGCCCAAACTTTTTGAAATTTGGCACAGAGCCTTTTGTTACCTCAATAAAGAATAAAATAAAGTTTCATCAAAATTGGACACGCCCACCACCCAACGCCCATAGAGCCCAAATTTATTTTTGGCCCAAACTATTTGAAAATTGACACAGAACTTTTTATTACCTCAATTATCGCCCATCACTCACCGCCCATATAACCCATATTATATTTTTCCCCAAAACTTTTTGTTTCTTTGGCAAAACTAATTATTTTATAAATAAATTTCAGTACATTCAGTTCATTATCTATCATTTCTGTAACTATATCATCAAGTTCCAGAACCTGTTTACGGGCTTGACATCTAATGCTACTTATAAAAGGATCTGACGATACTAGAAGTCGATGAAAAACATCTGTATTTGTTGCAACTCTATCACATTTTCTGGAGAATCCTTATCTATAATTTCTATAATCTTTTATCTTTTTCTATCTTTTTGTAATTTTTTAAAATAAAAAATTTCATGAATTTGGAGACACATTTTAAGATTTTATAAGAGATTATTAATTATTTAAACTTTTTATTTTTTAATTGATAGTATGGAGTCTTACCTTTCATTTTATTATAGCGGGAGTACTTAGCAACCTTTTTTCTTCCAAGGAACTTTGCAATCACATTATAGAACAAATTTTATTCTATCATATCTTTTAAACCATATTTCGCTCATATATTTATATTTTTTAAATACACAGAAAAAGCTATATTTAAAAAAATCACTTTTTAAATCAGAGCAATACAATTATCTTACTATAGAAGTGCGTAAACAGTTTTCAATATTTTGGATCAAAATTTACATGTGACTTTACTTCATTATTTCAAAGACAAACAAAAAAATCGGGCGGGGCCGACTATATGATACACTCCACTTTCCAACCGAATACAATTCAACTCGGTAAAAAGTGAAAACGGGAAGAATTTTTGTATGTTTCCTAATTATAGGCTAATATGACCTGGTTCGATTTGTCAAATCGATAAGAATATTTGTATCGGGGCTATATCCAAACATGGAAAAATGTGACTAACTTTCACAATAAGTTCTTCCAGTTCAAATATAAGGTGTTATGCTCACTTTGAAATTCGTGGTTTCTGGGGCGGAAAAAGTTAAATCGGGAGCGAAATTTGTATGGGAGCTATATACAAATCTGAACCGATCTAGCACATTTTTACCGCAGGTGTTTCCAGTTGAAATATAAGATGTTTTGCCAATTTTGTAGAAAATCTCTTGTAATATATGGTATCTAGAGTGAAGAGAGTCAAATCGGGAGTGAAATTCGTATGGGAGCTATATGTAAATCTGAACCGATCTGACCCATTTTCACTATGGGTGTTTCTAGGACAAATATAATATATTTCGCCTAATTTGAAGAGGATCTGTTAAAATATGTGGTTTCTAGAGCGGAAAAAATCAAATAGGGAGCGAAATTTGTATGGGAGCTATATATAAATCTGAACCGATTTGACCCATTTTTACCACAGGTGTTTCTAGTTGAAATATAAGATGGTTTGCCAATTTTGAAGAAAATCTGTAGTTATATGTGGTATCTAGAGTGAAAAGAGTCAAATCGGGAGTGAAATTCGCGTATCTAGATCTGAACCGATTTTCTTCAAATTAAATAGCGTTCGTTCGTATCCCGAAGAACTTCGTTGTGCAAAGTTTTATTTTGTTCTGTCCACAATTGCGACCTGTATCGTGAATACAAAATTAGATGGACGGACAGACAGAATCAAAAAGTGATTCTAAGTCGATCGGTATAATTAACAATGGGTCTATTTCTCTTCCTTTTGTGTGTTACAAACAAATGCACAAAGACATAATACTCTCGTGGAGTGTATAAAAACGTTTTTTTTTTTGGTATACCATTTATAGATTCTTCATACTAAATCATTTTTCTACAAAAATTGCATCATTGCATTTTTAAATTTTATGTGTCGAAAAAATGACTTATTGCACAAAAAATCCCTCTGTGCATTGTACCAACCAAAGTGTTATAGCTAGAATAGTGCAATTCGACGTACTCCTGAGTCGAATGAAAAAACGCCAAAAAATTGGCTAGTTTTCGTAACAAAAATCAACCAAAAAAATTTTTAATATGAAAAATCGCCCAAACATATATCATTTGAGGCGATATTTCATATTTGGTTTTTCATTATGAAAAAATCTTCCAAATAACAAATATGAAATATTGATCAAAAACTATGAAAAAATACCCATCCTGGGTAATTTTTCATAGGCCGCATTTTCGTGCAGCCTTCGTGGACATCTCTCCCCTAACACATAGACGAGTCACATAACTTGATCTTTCAAATTGTATATTTTTAAGGTAGAAAAAACATACGGCTATATATTTAATATATTTTAATTTTTATAAGCAAAAAAATCTCTTCGAGTTTTGCAAACTAAATTTCTATTAATTTTTTATTATTATTATTTATTATTTTTTCATAAGTTCTCTGACGAAGTTCTTTTGTATCCTATTATTCGGCTTTTACATTCGATTCGTGTGAGATCGCATGAATTTGTTTCTTGCAGTTGAAAGCAAACCCAATGCGTTTGCTGCTTTAATTAATTATGATTTATTGTGTTAGACAATTCGAAAATAGAGATGTTTCAATTAATCGAATAATGTCCCCAAGAATTATTTATCAGCCGATTAATCGAACATCTCAATAAATCATAATTAATTAAACCAGCCCAATGTGTTTGCTTTCAACTGCTGGAAAGAAATTGGTGAGATCTCACACGAATAGAGACTTAAAAAAGGCAAATGGCTACCTTTTGTACCTTCCAAATTATAAAAATATACGTGAAAATACAGTCGAAATTCTACGACTATTTTTTTGCAATTGAATGCAATGTGTATGGTCTACCTCTAGTTAGAAAATTATTAAAGTCGAAGGCCATTCGTTCATAAAAAATTAAATATATTATTATCTTTAATTTTTATTAATATTTGTAGTAACATAAACTTCTAAATTGGACAAAAAATGGGGGAAATTTTAATTCTTGATTTGTTCCGCAGGGAATCCCATATTACATATTTATATATATAGGGTTTATATATATAGGTCCAAATCTCTTTTTTTTTTGAAAATGCTATTCAAAAAAACTACTGAATATGTTCTCAAATTTATTTTTTTGTTTGAAAGTACAATCCTTCCGGTTAATAATGGAAAATAAATTCATGCACATGGCTGCTGAGGGCACCCCACAAATAATAGTCCAACGGTTGAATCTATATTTATAAAAGAGAATGCCGTCCGTGTGAACACGCAAAACTTTATAACGGATCGTCTGATTTTCACGATTTTGGTCTTGATGAATTCGTGTTGGCCCAAGGAAGGACATAGGATGTAAAATTGGTACATAAATATTACTGACCACGAGAATGATAAATATGATGCCGAAATTTGGATTTTCATTTTATGTGTGTGGCAATAGTGTTTTTTTGAGCCAGAAGGCTGCAAATTGGAACGTATATATTACTGACCACAAGAAAGATAAATATGATGCTGGAGTTTGAATTTTCGTTTGGTGGGTAGTTGGGGCGTGGCAAAAGTGTCTTTTAGCTAGAAGGCTGAAAATTGGAACGTATATATTACTGACCACGATAATATCAATATGATAAGATCAATATGAAACCTGATTTTAATTTTACCATTTGTGTTTTTGCCTGGCGAAGCGGGCGGGGTTCAGCTAGTAGTTGAAAAAAAAAAACGTTAGATGACGGACCCTATATATACCCTATAATATTTATATATATATGTATGTTGTATTTCATTCAAATTTATAACTGCTTATATCATTGATGGACCTATCCAAACCTCCCCAAATAACTATATAACAATGCCAATGAAACCAAATTATTCTAAATCGAGTTATAATGCAAAATATATAAATTTTTATACACTCCACGAGAGTATTATGTCTTTCTGTATTTGTTTGTAACACCCAAAAGGAAGCGAGATAGACCCATTGTTAAGTATACCGATCGACTTAAGATCACTTTTTGAATCGATTTAGCCATGTCCGTCTGTCTGTCCATCTATTCTTGTAATCACGATACAGGACGCAATTGTATCCAGAACCCAACGAAACTTTCACAACGAAGTTTTTCGGGATAAGGACGAATGCTATTCAATTTTAAGAAAATCGTTTCAGATTTGGATATAGCCCCCATACGAATTTCACTCCCGATTTGACTCTTTTCACGTTGGATACCACATATTTTAACAGATTTGGTTCAAATTTGGTATAACATCTTATTTTTCCAATATAAACACCCATGATAAAAATGGGGCATATCCATTCAGATTTATATATAACCCCCATAAAAATTTCGCTCCCAATTTGACTTTTTCCGCTCTAGAAGCCATATATTTTATCAGATTGTTTTCAAAATTGGCAAAACATCTTATATTTCATCTAGAAACACCTGTGGTGAAAATGGGTCAGATCGGTTCAGATTTATATATATCTCCCATACAAATTTGGCTCTTAGTGCTCTAGATACCACATATTTTAACAGTCTTCTTCAAATTTGGCAAAATATCTAATGTTTCAACTAGAAATACCCATGGTGAAAATGGGTCAGATCGGTTCAGATTTATATATAGCTTTATATTTATATTCGCTCCTAGCTTGACTTTTCCCCCCAGAAACCACGTATTTTCAGAGAATTTCTTCATATTGAGCATAACACGTTATACTTGAACTGGAAGGACCTATTGTGTAAGTGGGTCACATCATTCCATATTTGGATATAGCCCCGATAAAAATATTCTTCTCGATTTGACAAATTGGGTCAGGTCATATTAGCCTATGATTAGGAAGCATACAAAAATCCTTCCCGTTTTCATTTTTTAACGAATTGAATTGTATTCGAATAGAAAGTGGAGTGTATCACATAGTCGGCCCCGCCCGACTTCAGCCTTTCCTTACTTGTTTATTTATATATTTGTGACAATTTATTCGAATTACTCATTATTCAAAAATTATGATTTTTTATTGTTCGAACAACTATTCGAAAAGAATTATTCGATTAATCGAAAATAATTTAATCGGTTGGATACTGTAATCCCGTACCACAAAAATGTTATAATATTTATTACTTCTCATCTATTATTTAATATTTTTAGAATTCGGTCCATTTGTCCTGGCGCAAGACTATTTTGCATTTATTTTTTAAAGAATGCAAATTTATTTATTTACATTTGTAAATAAGTTAGCATTCTATTAAATATAAATGCAAAATGGCCCACTTTTACAAACAAAAAATACATCTTCAATTTTTGTAAAATAAAGATGTACTAATAAATAATAGTGTCAGTAAGTTTCATGATGGAGTTACTGTTTAGGCTTGTCAGATGATTTGTTTCCTCCTCATCCCTCATAGCCAATAATTCCCAATTACAAAAAAGTTATTTCTTATCGAAATCCCTACGAAGAGCTCCATTCTCCCTGTTGCCGTCATCCAAATTTATGGAGCGATTTGCTTTTTTATGGAATGCAGCTGATCGCTAATTGTGATTTTTGGAGTTTTCCCATTAATGACTGTAACATTTTTTTAAATTGTTGAAAGGTTTAAATTTGAAATAATAACTAAAACATTGAGCATAATTTACATATTTATTTGGTTTATCTAAATTTCATAGATTTTTAACTATTTACTTTTCTTGTCTTTCATTTTCAGGTCAGCACACAAACAAAATTTATTTAGCATAAAGGAGTGAGTAAAACTCTATATTTACAGAATTTCTCTAAGTGTATATTTTGTACATTTTTAATATTATTTAAAATATATTAAACAGATACTCTCCTCTTTAATTTGACATTTATATCTATATTGAAAAACTTTATATGCAACTTTGAAAATTAAAATCTGCAAACGCCCACTAACACCATTTTGCCTTTAATTTCAGACTGTTTAATCCAGTTCAAGTGTAATGACTAAATTGTCGTACGATGTAATCAATTAATGCCTGCTCAAATAAGAATTTCTCAAATAACCGAATTTCCTAATAAAAATCGTTCGATTTTTACTTTTTCTGGGACAATTCCAATTTTATTGTGATGATGATCTGCACTCGGTTAGCTTTGAACATCATTAAAACATATCTCTGTCCGCTAAAGAATACAGAAAACTTTTTTGTGCAACAGGCTTCTGCTTGGAATAGAATATGTCCAATTTATACTCAATTTTCACATTTGACCAATGATACCAGTGTAGTTGTGGTTAGTAAAAATAGGTTCTCGTTATTTTTAAGCCTTTGAAAATCCCCTACTCGACAAAAAATATCTCAGCGATTTGTTTAACATTTGTCAGCAGGCAAAGGACACAAGTGAATATTCTGCAATTATCGTGTGTTCACAATCCTTGCGCCGTTTATTTATGACGGTTCGTGAATAACTAAATAACATGTCCTTACGTACGTGATGGCTCTGGAAGGATTAATCACAAAAAGAGAACAAGTTGGAGGATTAAAACAAACATATGTTTGTCATTTTTTATTGCGGTTTGTTGGGTAAACCGCTTAGGCACACGTCATGACATAGTTGTAGGCCAATTCGAAGGTTTTATTGGTGATTAGGATGAATAAGAACTCATACAGTTGGTAGTCATTGGGAAAGTGGAATAATATGGGCAATATAAATATTGAGGACTCACATAGGGGTATACATCTTTTTTATAAATATGCACACGGGTAAGGTATTAGGAATGCATTTTCGTGTGAAACAGGTATAAAATGTATCCCTATTTAATATCCCGATTCATAAAGGTAGAAGCAAAGTCCAAAACCTGGTATGCTCATGACTTTTTGATTAAATTCTATTCTGTGCAGATACCTGTTCCATTTAACCACAACGTGTAACTCAGCACAATACAGGTATCTAAACTTGTAGCATAACTTTGTATATAAACCCCGCTAATCATTGTAACTTAGCAACATTCTCATTTGAGATAGCACAGCAAAAACATCATCTCTAAGATTTTGAAAATTTAATTTGTATCTTTCAAAAAATCTCAACAATGGACTCGAAGACGAAATCTTCCATCACTTACACTTTGTTCCTGTATCGCAAAGAATTGAAATCTAAACAAGTCAGCGTAAAACGTTTGCATCGTACAAAATTCTCGCTCACCGATAAATTGATTACGAAAAGTATACGCAAACTGGAAGAGTGTAACACAGACGATTTGAGGGCGATCAACAGGGAGATGATGTTCAAAAAGAAACTGAAACATCAACTACAGCGCCTGCATCAGCACGAGAAGTTGGGCATTGCGCGCAATGTTAATACAAATTTGAAAAGTACCAAGTTGTGAAATACAAACAGTCGGAACAAACGTAATGGAATATCAATGAATTTGCAAGAAATCGAAATCTCCACCCAGCCAATGAGATGAATGATCAATAGCAAAGGGGAATGACCCAATTGGCCAAGGGATTGTTAAAAATGATTCTGAAGGAAAATAGCCTTTTAAGATAACTACACAATAATGATATTTCCAAAAATGTCATCACTAACAATTTATTGTGTGTATAAATTATTGGAATCAAAATTGTCAAACGAAAATAATTTTTTGAATAAAAAGAATAATTCAAATGTCTGCTTTTTGTTTCAACATTTTCTATCGCCATTAACTGTAGGGAATTATGAATTCAGGCCATCCTATCGAGTCATTTGATTTGATTTTTGAATCGAATACATGCAAATTTAGAAAAACTTTTCTGTCTTCATTTTTTAAAATTTAAAAAAAATAATACATACAATAGGGAAACTAATAAATGTAATAATAAGTACAGACTATAAGGAATTCCATATTAAACCAACAAGGAACTTTCGTATTGCCAAATATTACGTTAGACGTTTTTTGGAAAATATCGAAAACTATGGCAGCCTTGTAATATTGAAGTTTTGCATATTTTACAAAATAAAGTTTAGTTAACGTTTGTTCAATGAAAGTTATTGAAACATTTTTTTGCAAAAGAATTGCTAGTTTAAGCGCAAATGGAAATTAAACATAAATATTTGTATAAGAATTGGGATATTGTTCTGGCTCAAGACGATTTTGCATCTATATTTTATAGAATGCAAATTTACTTACAAATGACATGGTGATATTTATTTTTGGCTGCTTACTACCACTATCATGATTTCTGGTCCGTGAAAGCCTTCTTCACGTGGCTTCGCAGCGATTATTTAACAACATAGCCGGACTCTTTAAGTAAATGATTCTCACAAACGAATGTGAAGCACAACTCACTTTCCGAATATCTGTCTAAAAAAATTGCACCAAGAAATAAATATTAAATATTTTTTATGTAAACTTTTTGTTCAAAATAAATATTGAAATAATTTTTTTCGATTTTTTCTCAGTAAATAACTACATCTGAGTTCGAAATACTCTGAAAATCTCAGAAGTTTCTGAGATATCGTCAAAAATATAGAAGTACTCTTATGATTTGGTTTTACTTTCTTTTCTCGCCGAAAAATGTAGAAATTTATTTTTATATAAAAAATCATATTTTTAAACAAAATTATTTTCAAAAATTCGCCACGTTGAATTTTAACATATTTTGAGGGAAAACTAGTCATATTTTTTATTTCTTTGACAGCTGTTGAAAAAAAATCAAAAGAATTATTATTTTTTGCGGAATAAATAAAAATATATTTTTGTAATTTTTTAAATCCTTTTTTATATTTATTTTCAAAGCAAGTATCTAATTTTTTTTCTCAGTAAAGAGCTACACCTGTGTTCTCTTATGATTTGATTTTATTTTATTTTCATGCCGATAGAAATATAGAAATTTATTTTTTATAAAAAATCCTATTTTTAGACAAAATTATTTTTGAAAATTTGTCACATTGATTTTAAACATGTTTAGTAGCAGAACAAATTACATACATAAATCTTTTGTTGTTTGAAAGCTATTGAGAAAAATTCAGAACAACTATTAGTTTTTGCGGAATAAATAAAAACTAAAAAAATATTTTGTGGAAATTTTGTGTTTCTCAAGCTTCAAATATTGCTGAGTCCATGAGTATTCAATGGACTTCAATATAGCATTAACTCATATAAAACATGAATTCGTTCAAAAAACTGATTGATGTAACACAGTTTTCACATATTAAGAAAATCCCGGTTAACCGACACAAAACCCGATCATTTTACAGAAACCGACCAACGGCTGTGGGCGATAAAACGGATTAATCGATTACCTGGTTACGATTTGGGTCACCCTACTGAAGACCTTTGAAATTTTCTAGTTTATTTGGACGTGGAATTCCTCATTTGTGTCAATATCTCTGAAAATAGGGACGATCATACTCAGAGTGGTTACAATACAAATATAGCTGTTAGTGTCGGAAATTCAAAATAAAAAAATCAATTTTTATTTAATTTAGTTGACATTTCTCTTCCATAAAGATCTGAACAAATTGTGAGTACGAATATCGAAAGATCGCTTTATTTATCGAGTCAACATAGCTAGAGCGAAGTATATACAGATTTTCATTATACTATCTGCAGCCGTTTGATTGGTACCTTTTCTATACCCATTCTCGCCGTTTTCCCCTTAAAAGTAAAATTTTAAAAATTTTCTTTATTCTACACGTCTGTACAGACAGGAAAATGTACACACCGAATTTTATGAATCTAGCTGCAGCCATTTGGTCGGTGCCAATCGACCAATTTTGTTTGTTGTTGAACCCGTCCATTCAAAAATGTTAGAATTGTTTCCTCGTGAAAAAAATCTGTGAGACTGGTACTGTGGTTTCTGACTATTTGCGAATAATGACGAATATTAGAGTTGTTGAATAAAAAGAGTTTTCTTTGAAAATGTATCGTGTTGAAAAATAAAAAATGCTCCAAATAGTTAGTGTTTTCTTTGCATTTCTGTGCCACTCACATATGTCATTTCATTATTAAGCATCAGCAGAGGCCAACGACCTGTTGGCATCATCCGACACCCATTTATGTTTGAATGAGACGTCGGAAGATTCGCTACTGTTGCCATAACACAAATTCTTATTATGGATGACAATGCATTTGTCAAATAAATAAATCAGACTATGACTCTATATGGAACTCTAAAGTGTGACAATTGGATGCATATTTTAGCGATAATTTGAGATGTGACACCAAAACAACACCATTCAGTTGATCGCTCGCCCACTCATGTTCGAAATAACGAAGCGATGCGAAATTGTTTATTTATTTGTTTATGGCACATATTCATACCAATTATAAAATATATTGTCATCTTAAATAATAAAAAAAAAATAATGTATTTGACAACGATTTAATAACACCCTGTTCCAATGGGATGGAGTGATTACAAACATTTTGTCGAAGGACTAAACTCGCAAAAGAAATTAATTTTTTTGTAGTTTTTTTTTTTAATAAAATTCCAATTTTCGTGGAATGTACCTTTGATATTTGTACTATCTATTTGACAGTATAACTTTGTTTAAGGTAGGGGTAAAGGCAACATATCCCCAGAATATCATCCTCACGATGAAACAGGAGCAGATTTCACAAAAGACCCCATAAAAAGTAAAAAATCTGAAAAAATTGTTCCATTTTTCAATAACTATAATCCTAAAGAAAAAAACAATGTCTAGAATTTTGTAAGAATGATGTCAACCCATGGCATAAGAAAATCGCGTTGTCTGAACCCCATATGCGGCAATTTTGCTTATTGACACAGCCACCGAGATGACAATGAGCTTCATTAAGGCCTAAGGTTGGAAACACTAAAAGAAATTGCTAAAAAATCATATTTTTTTAAATAAATAAAAAATCTGTAAAAATAAATACATCGATTTTCTTTGTTAATCAAAACTGAACATCTGTGATTTTCATATACATATATAAACGTCTTTATTTATTACAAATTTCTAGTCCCTTAAGATTCATATAAAATATAAATTTAAATAACAAATAAAACATATGTTGTTTTATATTTATTATTTTTTTATTATTTATTTATTACACAAATTATATCAATTCACTTAGTTTCCATTAAGTTGCATTTAAAATACAAATTTTCGTATAAATTATTTCTGCTCATCTGCAAGATTGTACTTGGTTCAAAGTCACCACAATAAGTTTTCTCTTCATGGTCATCGCGATAATAGTTTTCCAGACTTTCAGTGTCATTGACAAACGAATGCTTCCCTTCAATTTCCTTGGATGAATGGTCGTGTCCTCATTTCCTTTCAACTTCCTTGTTGTCATGATTTTGTTGCGCTGATTTCCTCATCTGATGCATATGTTTAATTTGATATTTCAACTTCTTCTTGAACATAATTTCCCGATTGATTGTGACCATATCGTTGAGGCTGCATTTGTCCAGATTGCGAGCTGTCTTCTTGATCAGTTTGTCGGTGAGTGATAATTTGGTGCGACTCAAACGCAACGATTGCCCGGCACCACTCTGGCGCAATTGTTCGCGGTACAAGAATAGAACGTAGCTGAGAGAGGTCTTTGATTTGGATTCCATTGTTGAGTAGAGTTTTTGAGTTTGAGTTGATGTTTTCACTATGTTGTCTCGAAGGATAATGATGTCCTGTTGAAGTCATAAACAGGGTTTATATACTCCAGAGGGCTTCAGAATTTTTACCTGTAAAATATTTCGTTACACTGAGATACGATTTACCTGGGTTACCTAAGTGTGGTCCTAAAATATCATTCTTAATCCGCCTTTTTGAGTTTTGGTTAATCCTCTGTAAAAGTCAAGTTTGTAATCCTTTGTTAGGTGTTAGGTCTCTGTTTGCCACAGAAATCCTTAAGGTTTACAAACAAAGTGATTAACTTGCCACATGTTAAGGTTTCTCTTTTGACTTTCTGGTTCGAAATAATCATGATTTGTTGATTCGTTAAATTTTATTCAAAATTGATTTGAAAGATGGGGTTTAAGAATCTAGAAATAATATTTAAAAATTACCTAATTGATCTTTTTCGATATGGTCCACAGATTAAATTATTAAATTTAATAATTGAATTTAATTTAATTAATTTAAATTTGAATTTGATCTTACAAGCATCTCATTGAGTTGCATATGTAAGTATGTATTTGAGATGCTTGTAAGATGACATGTGTACTTTGGTGCGATTTTTTAAACGCAAATTCGGCAAGTGAGTTGTGCTTCTCGTTCGTTTGTGAGAATCATCTCCTTATAGAGGCCGGGCTTGATGTCACAAAGTCTCTGCGAAGCCACTTGAAAAGACTTTTGACATGGTCGAAATCATGATCGTGGTAGTCTGCAGCCAAGTAATAAAGGTCACCATGACATTTGTAAATAAATTTGCATTCTATTAAATATAGATGCAAAATGGTCTTGAACCAGGACAATATCCCAGTTCAAATCAAATATTGATTACAGACCAAAACAAAGAATACAAAAGAAAAAACTAAAATAAATTAAATCAAAATTTAAATTTAAAAACACTGTAACTGACTGATCTATCAATTCCAGATCTAGAGATATAACAATGTTAGAGGTTATATTGCGTGACCTCAGAGGACTCCAGCCACAAATAAGAAGTACTTCATTGGGAAGCTCATTTTAGTTCCACCACAAAATATAACAATGTTAGAGGTTATATTGCGTTACCTCAGAAGACCCCAGCCACAAATAAGAAGTACTTCATTGGGAAGCACATTTTAGTTCCACCACAAAATCCCACTGTGCATCTTTACCACATTTTTCTTTGAAAAATGCAAAAAAGTCTATAACATACAATGGTGAGCCATTTACAATTTTATATTAGAATCGGCTATAAAAAAGTACTTTTTATTTATTTTTATTTTTTTCAAATTTCTGATTTTATTGGAAAGGTTGAACTTTGTCATTTAATAATGGAACACAATATCATTCATATGACTACAACGGTTAATTATTAGATTTTTCAAAAACAGTGCATAAAATATCGATGGTTTCGTTGGCTGTGTGACATGTGACCCGTCTTGATGAAACCAAATGTTTTGAATTTTTGGAAACAAAAATTCGTTGGGCATGGAACGGTAAGGATCACTGTTGACGGTAACGGCGACTACTTGCTGCCTTGATGACGCCAGCCCAAAATCCACACCAAACAGTGAATCGTTATGGATGCCTAGGCTTCTCAATAGTCACGTGTGGGTTCTCTGAACCCCATATGCGTCAATTTTGTTTATTGACATAGCCATCGAGATGAAAATGAGCTTCATCTGAAAACACAATTGTTTACAGTTTGCGTTAAAGGCTCAGTACTTTGGTAGTAAGTTTTATTATTTACCAATTTTGTTCGAGCGTATAGCGTCCCATTTTGCAAAAGTCTACAATAAATCTGAAAATAAAAATGAATGTTAGTCTGCCTTTCAAAGTCAAAGTAATCGGCAGTTCAAATTTAAATTTTTAAATGGTCCACCCTGTATAAATTAATGCAAGAAATTCATTCAACATAGTAGTCAATCCGGTGGACTTGATTTAAAATGTTTACATTTGCAATTACAAGACCGTATCATCGAAATTTACTAAATCACCTACCGAGTAGAGTAACTGTGAGTTAGGATTATGGACACTTGTATCTACTTAAAAATATTGAATGAAAGTTACGAATCAAAAGACAAATCTTCTTCGTGTTCCAAGTTAATCACTTGTTTGTGAACCCTAAGAATTTATGCGGCAAACAGAGGCCCAACACCTCACAAAGGATTAAAAACTTGACTTTTACGATATGTCCACCGCACAGAGACTAAGTAAGCCAAATCAACTCAGAGATTAACAAAAACTCAAAAGGGCGGATTAAGAAGGACATGTTAGAATCAATCTCAGGTAGTGCAGGTATATTATAGTTGAATGTAACGAAACATTTTACAGGTAAATTTTCTGAACCCTGTATATAAACCCCAGTTAGGGAAACACCACGACATCATTCTCTTTCGAGTCAACACAGTGAAAACATCAAGTATTTGCAAAAACTCTGTCCAACAATGGAATCCAAATCAAAGACCTCCCTCAGCTACGTTCTATTCTTGTACCGCGAACAATTGCGCCAGAGTGGCGCCGGACAATCGTTGCGTTTGAATCGCACCAAATTATCACTCACCGACAAACTGATCAAGAAGACGGCCCGCAATCTGGACAAATGCAGCCTCAACGATATGGTCACAATCAATCGGGAAATTATGTTCAAGAAGAAATTGAAATATCAAATTAAACATATGCATCAGATGAGGAAATCAGCACAACAAAATCATGGCAACAAGGAAGTTGAAAGGAAATGAGGACACGGCCATTCATCCAATGAAATTTAAGGGATAGCATTCGTTTGTCAATGACACTGAAAGTCTGGAAAACTTTTATCGTGATAACCATGAAGAGAAAACTTATTGTGGTGATTTTGAACGAAGCAAGATAATACATCTTGCAGATAAGTAAAAAAGTTTTTACCAAAATTTATATGTTAAATGAAACTTAGTGGAATCTAAGTGAATTGATATACTTTGTTTAATAAATAAAGACGACTACATACAAGATAATCATAATAAAAAATGAACATTAATGGAAACTAAATGATTTGATAATTTTTTTAAAAAAAGAGCAGATGCTTTATTTTTCATTAGAATGGTCATACAAGAAAAAAACATTTTCATTTTTTGGGGAAAAATATTGTATTGTAATTTTGAATAATTAGCAAACATATATATTTTTTAATTTATATTTCAAATATAATTTGTGTAATAAATAAAGAAGGCTGCATACTATACAATCAAAGAAAAAACAACAGACGTTTTATTTAGATTTTTTTATTAAAATCTCCATTCCAGAGGAAATATTTTGCATCACAATTTTTAATATTATTGGTTCGAAAAGTTTTCATTCTTTTGGGATTGAAAAAATTAAAAAAAAAATAAGAAATGGTATTTTCTACTTGTACTAAAATCCTCTCAGTTATGGATTTATTCTTTATCGATTTTTGAACACACCCGTGTACAAGCATTTTATTGAGGGACTGTGTATAAATTTTCCGCATTTTTGCCTTTGTAAACTCCAAAGCGTCATCAATAACCAAAATATAGAGAAGTGCCTATAAGGCGAATAAAGTAGCATTTCACGATTTCTAAGCATATAAAATTCTAGACTCTAGTGTTGATCGAAAATAAAGATTTTTACCATAAGTTAATTTTAAAATATTCGTATATTTTTATTAGTATGAGATACATATAACATTTTTTGGTAAATTTCCGGCAAATTGCTTTTAGTTAAAAAATTGTTTTATCTTAGAAAATAAGCTTTTTACATTGATTTGTTTATGTATCGTTGACCTTTTTGTTTTTTTAATATTCTTATTGATTGATTCGGCTTGAGGGCATGAAAAACTGGTGGTGTTGTTTTGTTATTTATTTTTATTTTATATTTCGGTTGTCTTCATCAACCATCGTCAGGAGATAAACAATTAAAAACAAGTAAAAAGGGCGATAAGTTCGGCCGAGCCGAACTTTATATACCCTCCACCATGGATTGCATTCCACAGCGGTTGTCGGTTTTCGTAGAAGTGCAGTAATATTGCAGGAAAATATATTTTTTTTAATATAGCCAAACCAAAACAAATACAAATATTGAAAATATAAGTTTAAAAATAAATATAATGTTTTTATTATTTCAAACCATTATTTATTTCAAATCAAAACATAAATATTCTTATATTTATATATCCAAAAAAGCTTAAATACCATAAATATTGGTGCTACAGTTGGTTGTACTTCCATTCTATTTTAATTCCAAAAGTACAAATTTTGAAAATCCATTATCAGACGTACATGGTGCAAAATAACCTAACTAACCAATTTTTGTCGTAAAAGAAAAATTACGAATTAAAAAAAAACTTTTTATTTTGCGTGTCTTTGCAGCCAGAGGAATGTATACACCGAATTCCATGATTCCAGCTGCGCCCATTTGGTTGGTACCATTTTTACCCCCTTGACGTTTCTACGCAATTAGAATTTCATCATTCTAGCTGTAGTCGTTTAGTTGGTACTATTTTTATCCCTCTGTACCATTGTATCCCTTGAAAGTACGAATTTCGAAAAATCCGTTTATTTTCCGTGTCTCGCAGTCAGAGGAATGTATACTCCGAATTGCATGACTCTAGCTGCGGTCATTTGGTTGGTACTATTTGTATCCCCTTTTTCCATTTTGACCCCAAAAAGTACGAATTTCGAAAAACTCGTCTATTTTCCGTGTCTACGCAGTCAGAGGAATGTATACTCCGAATTTCATGACTCTAGCTGGGGTCATTTGATTGGTACTATTTTTATCCCCTTTTTTCATTTTAACCCCAAAAAGTACGAATTTTGAAAAATCTGTTTATTTTAAGTGTCTACGCAATCAGAGGAATGTATACAAAGAATTTCATTATTCCAGGTGTAGCCGTTTGGTTGGTACCATTTTTATCCCTCCGTACCCATTGTATCCCTTGAAAGTGCGAATTTGGAAAAAACCTTTTATTTTTCATGTCTACGTAGTCAAATGAATGTATACTCCGAATTTCACGACTCTAGCTGCGGTCATTTTGTTGGTACTATTTTTATCCCCTTTTTCTATTTTGACCCCAAAAAGTACGAATTTCAAAAAATCAGTTTATTTTCCGTGTCTACACAGTCAGATGAATGTATACTCCGAATTTCATGACTCTAGCTGCGGTCATGTGATTGGTACTATTTTTATCCCCTTTTTTCATTTTAACCCCAAAAAGTACGAATTTTGAAAAATACGTGTATTTTACTTGTCTATGCAATCAGGTACACCGAATTTCATTATTCTAGGTAAAACCGTTTGGTTGGTACCATTTTTATCCCTCTATTCCCATTTTACCCCTTAAAAGTACGAATTTGAAAAAATACTTTTGTATTATGTATATACTCAATTAGAGGAATGTACACACTGAATTTCGTGTTTCTATCTGTTGTCGTTTAATATGTACCATTTTTATCCCTTTTTTGCCCCATTTCACACCCTACAAATAAGAATCACTTTATGGTGCACGTTTTTGCTATAAGGGGAATGCACATACCAAATATCAAGCAAATATTAAAAGACATATTCAAAAACATGCTTAAATACGCTAAAATAGTAGGGATTATTATGGGTATTTTTAGTCCTTGTGAGGGAAAAATTTTTCCCTTTGGGCCGATTTCGCCCCATTTCAATCCCAACCGATCTACGACTATAAGACGCATTTATGGAAATTTTGAACGTACTAGCTCTTTTCGTTTTGGTGCTAGCGTGCTTTCAACAGACGAACGGACGGACATGGCAAGATCGTCTTAGAATTTTATGACGATCAAGAATATATATACTTTATAGGGTCTCAGGTCGATATTTCAAGGTGTTACAAACGGAATGACAAAGTTAATATACCCCCATCCTGGATGTGGAGGGTATAAACATTACTTATATTGAATTATTTTTATTATTTAATACCAATTTTCTACCAAAAATAAGATCCACGAGTTCTATGAGAGGGAATTTGTAAGACTTTAAAAAATATATTCCATAAAACGCTGTTTATCATGGTATACGAACTCAGCTGCTAAAATTTTTTAGACAAATATAAATTATAGTAGCTGCATTAGAAATTCGTCAAGCATAAGGTCTGGTCTGGTCTGATCCATTCTCAAAAAATTAATATCTGTATGGTAGTTTGTTTCTTTGCTTTAATATTTTAATGCATTCCACAAGTACGGGAGAAAAGAAACACTAGTCGAAATCAAAAATATCTAATAACAATAAATAAAACAACATATTTTTAGATGGCTTCAGAAAATTCCAAACATTAAGAAATTAATTTAGTTGGAAATTCGACAACCAATTTATCATATGTATTTTATACCAGAAAAAATACGAATTGTGATAAAACTCTTTATTTTCGATCCACCCTAGTTTCAACAATTTTATATTTTTTGAAAGTATGTTTATTCGCATTATAGAAAAGTACAAATTTCGAAATCTTTTATTTAAAACACAAGGAATAAATACAAATACAATTTCCTTAGTTTTAGTAAACTTTTGTTTAAATTTAATATGCAATTGTGTTCTTTTTAGTCTGAATTTGAGCAATTCAAGTTAATAAATATACTTTTGCTCATTCTTTCAGAGAATGTATCATTGTTTGCAATTGTATCATGTTTCCAACTACTACTGAGAATTCTCGCCTAGGAACTGTCATAAATTACCCAGTAGCAGACCTCGATCCATAAAAATATTGCACTGCTTCCTACTTCACTTCCTCAAAGCGATGGCATAAAGCTTTTAGAATTAAGTAATTTCATCCATTAACAGAGCCACCCAAAAATTATGAGTTCACAACTCTCAATCACAAAAGTCAACGGCGGAGTACATGAGTTCACACTTATTTCGAAAATAAAAAACAAAAAATAAAAACAATTAATGTCACATAACTAAGTGGCGATATAGTAGCCACAACAAACATACACATACAAACATGTGTTTGTATAAAGAAAAATCCTTAAGATCGTTAAACTTGATCGCCGTTAATAAAACTCAAACATGTTTATTTATTTTTTTTACGAAGTCGTCATTCGTGCTGTTAGTGAATGATAGTGAATCACATGATGCGGTCTGGTCTGTCCGAAACAACTTCCAAATAATTATTTTATTTTTGTTATCACAAATCCGCAATAATCATTAATTAGCACTTAAGTTTGATGCCAAACGAACGAAAATAAAACTAAACTAAATAAATTCGTTAAACAAAATGATCGGAGTGTGTGCTAACTATCAAACGTTATATTCTAATTTGATATTGGTGGCGCACGGTGGTTATTTCAGCATGAAAATGTGATCAAAATTATCAATTTTGAAGACTCATAAAGGAGAAGAGAGGAGTTTTTAAGAAATTTAAATTTGTATTCTACCAGGTTTAAAAACAGGGTGAGATAGAGAGACCAAAAGTCGAAAACTGCGATTTGGGGAAAATGTGGATCCTAGTGAATCTGAATAAATGCACCGTCCAACAGCATTTTTGGAACAGAGTAGCGACCCTATAATTCTGAAAGGTCAACTTGCCCTGCCTGCGTGTAATTTTGTTATTTAAACGTGAAGAGCTTTACTTACAATGTTGGTGACCCCCACTGAAATTTTCTGGCAATTTTTTTCGTAGAACATTTTAATCCTTGAATGTCCTTTTCAAAGGACTTTTTTGATTTTTTCGAAAAAAGTGTCAAATTGACCCATAAAGGGAGGAGTTAGAGGGTTAAGACCTTCCCCGGAAATAATCCTCATACAATTCCACAACATGCCCTTTCAGAATTATAGGGTCGCTATTCTGTTCCAATCAAAAATCTTGTCCTCCTTTACTCTCTCCCCATAACCACTGTGCGATGTGTCTGATGGAACTTCGCTTGATGAAACAAGGCTACCAGACCACAAGCACACGCCTGGTTGCCGAGCGTTTTCACTCGACCTAGTGTTCTTAACTTTTGATCAAGTTTTTTTCTGTTTTAGTTTGAGATCATCTTTGATTCGCATTTCAATCACAAAAGATAAAATCGGATACAAGAAACGCGCGCAAACGTTAAACAAAGCCATTCGCGAGCAAAAAACTAAGTAAGCCATCACATTCTTGTGCTTGAGATGGAGCGAGGAGTTCAAGAATTTGCATTAGTGTCGACCAGTATCAGTATCAGTTACCAGCAGAACTTTTAAAAGTCCCAATTTTGTTTTTTTTTTGTTTTGCTCTGTGGCACCTTCAAGGTCTTAACCATGTCAGCGACCATATCGCGTTCGAACAAGTTTTCTTTATGCATTTTTCTGTTTTTGCAGAAAGCAAAAAAAAAAAACAGAAAAAACAACATACAAATTGTTTAATTGAAAACTTGTTATTGAAATGTGTAGCTGACAGTTATTACAACAATATACACGCTACCAGTTGTGGACAATCAAAAGTGATTGTATAGAAACAGAAACCCTACACACGATTAGTTACTTAGATTAAATAATTAATACACAGTGGCCGTGGTCGGAGACAAAATCACTTGGGATTTTATGAATGGTCTGAAGAGAACTAAGGACACTCTATGTTGCACTAAGCGTACATTATAGTTGCCCTAGGAACCAGCCGAGATATTTATAACTTACATCATAACAAATAATGTATGAAAAACAAATTACTTCGTAATGCCAGAAAAATACGAAGGCAGATGTACAAAAAACAAGTAAAAACGGCGTTAAGTTCGGCCGGGCCGAACTTTATATACCCTCCACAATGGATTGTATTCCACAGCGGCTGTCGAGTTTCGTAGAAGTGCGATAATATTACAGGAAAATATTTTTTTTAATATAGGCAAACCAAAACATATACAAATATTGACAAAATAATTTTATAAATAAATATAATATTTTAATTATTTCAAACCACACTTATAAGGCAAGACTACCAAAACGTCAATTCAAAAAAAAAATATTCTTATATTTATATTTTCAAAAAAGCTTAAATACCATAAATATTGGTAGATAGTGGGTGCTACAGTTGGTTGTATTTTTATTCTATTTTATTTCCAAAAGTACAAATTTTGAAAATCCATTATCAGACGTACATAGTGCAATATAACCTAACTTCATGATGAAAAAAACTTTTTATTTTACGTGTCTATGCAGTCAGAGGAATGTATACACCGAATTCCGTGATTCCAGCTGCGCCCATTTGGTTGGTACCATTTTTACCCCCTTGACGTTTATACGCAATTATAATTTCATCATTCTAGCTGTAGTCGTTTAGTTGGTACAATTTTTATCCCTCTGTTCCATTGTATCCCTTGAAAGTACGAATTTCGAAAAATCCGTTATTTTCCGTGTCTAAGCAATCAGAGGAATGTATACTCCGAGTTCCATATCTCTAGCTGCAGCCATTTGGTTGGTACTATTTGTATCCCCTTTTTCCATTTTAACCCCAAAAAGTACGAATTTCGAAAAAGCCGCTTATTTTCCATGTCTACGCAGTCAGAGGAATGTATACTCCGAATTTCATGACTCTAGCTGCGGTAATTTGGTTGGTACTATTTGTACCCTCTTTTTCATTTTAACCCCAAAAAGTACGAATTTCCAAAAATTCGTTTATTTTACGTGTCTACGCAGTCAGACAAATGTATACACCGAATTTCATTATTCTAGATGCAGCCGTTTGGTTGGTACCATTTTTATCCCTCTATTCCCATTTTACCCCTTAAAAGTACGAATTTGGAAAAAATACTTTAACATTATGTATCTACTCAATTAGATGAATGGAAACACCAAATTTCGTGTTTCTAGCTGTTATCGTTTAATATGTACCATTTTTATTCCTTTTTTGCCCCATTTCGTCCCCTACGAATAAGAATCACTTTATGGTGCGCTTTTATGCTATAAGGGGATTGTTCATTCCAAATATCAAGTAAATACAAGCAGACATATACAAAAAGCAGGCTGAAATACTCTAAATATTAGGGGTATTTTCAGTCCTTGCGAGGGAAAAAATTTTCCCTCTGGGCCGATTTCGTCCACTTTCAATCCTAACCGATCTGCAACCATAAGACACAATTTGAACCTCCTAGCTCATTCCGTTCAGAAGCTAGCGACAGACGGACAGACGCACATGGCTATATCGTCTTAGAATTTTACCACGACCCAGAATATATATACTTTATGGGGTGTCCGATGAATATTTTAAGGTGTTACAAACGGAATGACAAAGTGAATATACCCCCATCCTGGAGGTGGAGGGTATAATTAAATTTATTTCAATTATTCACATAAAAATATTTAAAAATGTTTTGATACAGAAACTCAAAGAAACAATGTGCCGTTTATTGAAAGTATTTACATTTTCACTTCATAAAGAAATTCACTAGATTCAAAGAAATTCTTATCATCTATTCCAAAATCGGTATACGGAGAATGAAGTTTTGAAAATAAGGATATGGTCTCTATGAATGCAATGTTGTAAATTACATGAAGTTTTTTTTGACAATTGATTTAATTAATATTTTTGGATATTTTTACCAGATTTTTTAAATATTTTCGTATATATTTTTTAAATATTTCTTCTTATAAAACAGAATTTTAATTCATAATTCATTGCAACATACTTAAATAAGGAACGTATATCTCGAAGAAATAATTTGTGACACTTAAAATACATATTTTATGATGTATTTAATTCCGCTACTCCCATGCGAAACGTAACTGAAATTTTGCTTATGTTCTCCGATTTAAATAAAACTTGTACTTTCCTATATGCCGAATACAACTGTTGTTCTCAATTTTCGAAAGGTATGAAGTTTTTTGGTCCTGCCTTATGACTAAACAAGTAAGGAAAGGTTAAAGTCGGGCGGGCCGACTATATGATACACTCCACTTTCTATGCGAATACAATGCAACTCGGTAAAAAAGTGAAAACGGGAAGAATTTTTGTATGATTCCTAATCATAGGGTAATATGACCTGGTCCGATTTGTCAAATCGATAAGAATATTTGTATCGGGGCTATATCCAAACATGGAATAAAGTTACTAACTTTCACAATAAGTTCTTCCAGATCAAATATAACGTGTTATGTTCACTTTGAAGAAATTAACAGAGCACGCATTTTGATAATAAAATTCAATAATTTGCAAGCGTTGTTCGTTTGTAAGACGATTCATGGTTAAATTATAGACCAAACTGAAGATGTTTGACAGTGAAACAAAACACGAAACGTGCGTCAGCTGTTTAACCAGTGTTGTCAAAAAGATAATAGCTAAAAAATCACCCTTTATAAGATATATTGCCTAATTTGAAGAGAATCTGTGGTTTCTAGAGCAGAAAAATCAAATCGGGAGCCCAATTTTAATAGGTATTCCTAGTTTAAATATAAGATGCTTTTGCCAAATCCAATATGTGGTTTCTAGAGCGGAAAAGTCGGAGCTATATATAAATCTGAACCGATCTAACACATTTTTACCACAGGTGTTTCTAGGTGAAATATAAGATGTTTTGCCACTTTTGAAGAAAATCTGTTGTAATATGTCGGTAGTGAAATTCGTATGGGAGCTATATTTAAATCTGAACCGATTTTCTTTAAATTAAATAGCGTTCGTCCTTGTACCGAAAAATTTCGATGTGCAAGGTTTCATTTGGTTCTGTCTACAATTGCGACCAGCATCGTGATTATAAGAAATGATGGATTGCTAAAGCGATTCAAAAAGTGATTCTAAGTCGATCGGTATAATTAACAATGGGTCTATCTCCCTTCCCTTTGGGTGTTACAAAAAATGCACAAAGACATAATACTCTCGTGTAGTGTATAAAAATTAATGTTAAACATTGACTTAAACATTTTAATAAAAAATTATCAAATTTTAAACAAAAATGATTTTTTTAATTTTGAACTGGGATATTGTCCTGGCTCAAGACTATTGTTCATTTTATATTACAATTATGTTCTACAGAATGCTAAAATCTGCCACCTTGAAACTAGCTTCTTAATTGGAAGCGACATGTCTGAATTATTAAAGGATGATGTTGATTTTACTTGTAGAGTCGATACGGGGTTTTGGCAATCCAATTGAATGCAGCCTACCTACTGGAACACCCTTTACATGATCCCTAACATGGCTGATAGCATTATAATTGCCGCATTTCAATACGAGCTCTATATAATGACTGTTGTAATTGAATATGGCAACATCGACCTTAAGAAAACAACAGCCGGTCCATTCGGGGAGATAGGTGTTGTTTGTAACAGCCAAAGTATCGGTCAGTAGCACTAAAATGTCTTTTTTTTTAATGCGTTTATCGTCATCTGACGATAAACATAACGACAAGCAAACAAAAACAACTATGTATGTACCAATGAAAGTACATATGTACATACAAATGTATATAGTTACTGTGTCTAGTACTCGTACATACGACTATGAACATATTTATGTACCATTTCAACTACTTTCAGACAGAGAGTACGCACTAGTTGTTGGGACGAAGGTGGTGGTGGCGGTTTGCGAGGGGGGAGTTTAGTTTTGTTGTCAATCTCAATACCAGTACCTCTAGTCTGTGCCATGAGGCATTCATTAGATGCCGTCAATGCGAATATTCGCACTTCGTCAGAGCACAAAATCAATAACACAGTGCAACAATATTCAACGAAATGAAAGCTAACGACGAACATATAAATCTTTTTCAAAAGATTTTGGTATTTCCAAAAAATAGAAAACAAATTTAAATTCAACAACCTTGAATGGTATTTCAGTTCCAAACTCAATTATAATTTTAAATTTAAAAATTTAGTAGATCTGTGTAATAATTTTAATTATTCGTTATTTTGCAACACTGTGCTTGCATATTATCGGCACGTTATCCCCTCCCTCGTGAACACTCTTAACATGATTATATTTTCATTAATGGATTTCATCCTCTAATTATGGGTCGATTACAGTTACGGCTACAACAAGTACAGAATATGATGCTGATGCTGATGACTACGTCTGTGATAGTGGTGATGCTGATGATGATGGCAGCGGCCATAATAACAACAACGACCGACAGTCCGCCACTTCTTTTAACCGTTTTTGCCATATTGCCCCGAGTTGTTCGAGCTGTATTCGCATGTGGCCAGAAGAAACACCTGTTTTCTAAAAGCGTTTTTCTTATTATTTCTGTTTTTTTTTCTTCATATATTCATATGGATGTATCGTGGTGTTGGTGCTGTGCAGTCTGTCATGTATGTCCATATTTGAGCCGGCTACTCCATCACAGGTTAGTTGGTGGCTGTTGTTTTTGTTTTCCTCACAGACGACTCTTATAAAAGCAGTTTGCTTTTAAGTCATTCATCAGCTGATAATTATGGCCATTTCATCACAATTTTTATGGTTTGTTTGTCAAACGATTTTCTTTAATCTGTTTTCAGTTGTCCGGCTAAAAATGTCCACAGACACATTTTGTGGCGCGCGAGTGTGAGTGCGAACGGGTCTGTCTGTTTTCGATCAAAAATAGCATCGAGTTTCTTTTTAATTAAAACTAATTTAGCGAAATACGAGTAATAGCAATTGTTATTAAATGTATGTATATGGATGGCTGGCCATACACTCGTATGCGATTAGTTTCTCTTTTATTTATTCCATTGTACCAACAACAACAACAACCACATGAAGGATAAGTCGGGCAAAACAAGTCCACCATTTAGGGTAATTGCAGACGTGTTAATTTCTTCCTCACCTACATGCATGTACTCAAGTGGCCACATAGCTCCTCGTTGACTTTAATCTATTGTTACGAAGTCCTATTTAAATGTTTCAAAAATAATCCAAACTTAAAAGTACAATGGGAAAATTATATACTGACATTGCATACTCCTTAGTATCACTTTATTAATGGTAAATAAAATTTTATGAAATCGATCTTCAAAAAAATCAATTGGGGGTTTTTCTCCTGGTAAAATCTTTGTGTAGGTAACACTGTGTACATTTTTTGGGGGACAATTTAGCATCAATTAGAAAAAGTACAAAATTAACACTAAATGAATTTATTGACGTATTTTTGGCATATAAGTTTTGGTGTATTCAGAGTCTTACATTGGAATTATATGGCAATTTTTTGTAGAAAATTTAGACCCGTTAAACTTCTGTTTTAGGGGTGTTTTTACTTAAAAAAAGGGACCAAAAATTCCCCTACATTGAGCAGCTAGTGGGTTTATATGTTTCACAAACATATTCCTCGTAGTGTTAATAATGTAATGTAATATTACCGAACATATCCTATACATAAAATATAGGGATCACAAGGTTTCCTATACCGATTCATCAGGAGAATGTGAAAAAGGGGAAATTTTGAATCGCCTCTAAAATGACCTCCTTACGAAAACTTACAAAACGATGATACACGTATATTCTCTTTTTAGCCCTTCTATCGGAATACGTTGTCAGAACCTTGTTATTTTCGAAAAAGTTTAATTTTGTTCAAGAGTGTTATCTTAATATAGAGTTTATATATACATATATATAATTTTATATAGAAACATCCGATCCAATGTGGTCTTGATTATAAAATATCTATATGAGCTACGATTTATCTTAGCAAATTATCTTAAGCGGTATAGTAGTTTAAGTACAGTGGGCAAAAAAATAGATTTATTAAAAATTTTATTTGGAATCTATATTTGTACATCTATATTTTATAGAATGATTGTTTGATTACAGAACGAAATAAAAGAAACGAAAATAATCTAAGGACAAATAAAATATTACAAGGTTTGCAAAATTTTCATATAACATACATCCATCATTATATTAAACATATTTTTTATTTAAAACAAGTAAGGAAAGGCTAAAGTCGGACGGGGCCGACTTACGATACACTCCACTTTCTATCCGAAGACAATTCAACTCGGTAAAGAAGTGAAAACGGAAAGAATTTTTGTATGTTTCCTAATCGTAGGATAATATTACCTGGTCCAATTTGTCAAATCGGAAATATTTAAATCGGTGCTATATCCAAACATGGAATATAGTGACTAACTTTCACAAAAAGTGCATCCAGTTCAAATATAACGTGTTAAGCTCATTTTGTGTATATTCGTGCTTTCTGGTGCGGAAAAAGTTTATCCGAAATTTGTATGGAAAATTTTTGGGGCAAAATTTGTATGGGAGCTATATGTAAATCTGAACCGATGGCCCATTTTCACCATGGGTGTTTCCAGTTGAAATATGAGATATTTTGAGAGATTTGTTAAAATATAGAGTGGAAAAAGTGAAATCGGGAGTAAAATTTGTGTGGGAGCTCTATATAAATTTGAACCGATCTGACCCATTTGCGACATGGCTGTTTATAGAACAAATATAAGATATTTCGCCTAATTTGATGAGGATCTGTTAAAATATGTAGATTCTAGAGCAGAAAAAGTCAATTCGGGAGCGAAATTTTAATGGGAGCTATATATAAATCTGAACCGATCTGGCCTATTTTCACCATAGGTGTTCCTAGTTTAAATATAAGATCTTTTGTCAAATCTGAAGACAATCTGATACAATATGTGGTTTCTAGAGCGGAAAAAGTCAAATCGGAAGCGACATTTGTATGGGAGCTATCTATAAATCTGAACCGATCTGACCTATATTCACCATGGTTGTTTCTAGTAGAAATATAAGACGTTTTGCCAAATCTGAAGACAATCTGATACAATATGTGGTTTCTAGAGGGGAAAAAGTCAAATCGGGGCGAAATTTGTAGGGGGCTATATCTAAATCTGAACCGATTTATTAGGTAATGCAAGGTAATTTAAAGCAAATCAAGTGCAATATGTGGTCTCTAGAGCGGAAAAAGTCAAATCGGGAGCGAAATTTATATGGGAGCTATATATAAATCTGAACCGAACTAACACATTTTTATCACAGGTATTTCTAGTTGAAATATACGATGTTTTGCCAATTTTAAAGAAAATCTGTTGTAATATGTGGTATCTAGAGTGAAAAGAGTCAAATCGGGAGTGAAATTCGTATGGGGGCTATATCTAAATCTGAACCGATTTTCTTCAAATTAAATAGCGTTCGTCGTTGTACCGAAACACTTCGTAGTGCAAAGTTTCATTTGGTTCTGTCTACAATTGCGACCTGTATCGTGATTACAAGAATAGATGGACGGACAGACGGACATTGCTAAATCGACTCAAAAAGTGATTCTAATTAACAATTGGTCTATCACGTTTCCTTTTGGGTGTTACAAACAAATGCACAAAGACATAATACTCTCGTGGAGTGTATAAAAATAAAAATGAATGTTATACGACCTTTAAAAGTCAAAGTAATCGGTAGTTCAAATGTAAAATGTTAAATGACCCAGCATATATAATAAGAGAGTGAGTATATTGTCTGTGTTTTAACAAGTAAGGAAAGGCTAAAGTCGGGCGGGGCCGACTATATAATACCCTACACCACTCCCTGCGTATGTACCTCGCTTTGATTGCTAAACCCAGGTATTTCATGGGAGCAATTTTATGTAGTTCATACAAATTATATAAATTATATTCATATAATTTATATGCTATAAATTCATCTTTAGTCAAATTTAACGAATATGGTAAATAATATGGTAATTGATCCAATTGTCTGACAGACAAATACAAATTATACAGTAGTTAACCAAAGTCATACCAAGTATGGACATATGGGCATCACCCAAACAATTCTCATTGCAATTCAATTCGGTAAAAAATTGAAATCGGGAAGGATTTTTGCATCCTGTAAATGTATGTGTTTGACAAAAAATGTTAAATCGGAAAGGACATTTGTATGGGGGTATATTGAAACCTGGAACGATGTGAATGTTTATTGACGAAATATAATATATAAAGTTTGGCCAAAATCGGTTTAACATTCGGGAGCAACATTTGTATAAGGGCTATATCTCAATCTGAACCGATCTTACTCACTTTCATCATAGGTTTTTTAGTTGGATTATAAAATGTTGTGCCAATTTTAAAGAAAATCGGGTACAATATGTGGTTTCTAAAGCGGAAAAAGTGAAATCGGGAGCGACATTTGTATGAGGGCTATATCTAAATCTGAACCGATCTTACCCAATTTTTGTTTACGTGTTTCTAGTTGGATTATAAGATGTTCTGCGAAATTTAAAGAAAATCGGGTACAATATGTCTTTTCTAGAGCGGAAAATGTCAAATCGGGAGCGACATTTGTATGGGGGCTATATCTGAATCTGAACCGATCTTACCCAATTTTTGCATACGTGTTTCTAGTTCGATTATAAGATGTTCTGCCAAATTTAAAGAAAATCGCGTACAATATGTCGTTTCTAGAGCGGAAAATGTCAAATCGGGAGCGACATTTGTATGGGGGCTATATCTGAATCTGAACCGATCTTACCCAATTTTTGCATACGTGTTTCTAGTTCGAGTATAAGATGTTCTGCCAAATTTAAAGAAAATCGGGTACAATATGCCGTTTCTACAGCGGAAAATGTCAAATCGGGAGCGACATTTGTATGGGGGCTATATCTAAATCTGAACCGATTTCCTCCAAATTCAATACCAATGGTCCTTTTCCAGAAAAAATAAATTCTGCTAAGTTTCATGACAATCGGACAACAATTGCGACCTGTAGAGTGCGAACAAGCTTAGATGGACAGCAGACGGACGGACGGACGGACGGACGGACAGACAGACATCGTTAAATCGACTCAGCTGGTGATTCTAAGCCGATCGGTATACTTAAAGGTGGGTCTAGCTCGATTATTTCTAGGTGTTACAAACATTTGGCGCGAAACTAACTTATAATACCCTAGACCACGAAGTGGTGTAGGGTATAAAAATTCGATGTTTCTGCCCACTGTACCTGAATTAATTTAGCGATTTAAAAACTATGTTAATTTTTAGTCCACATAATTTTCTGGAAATTTAGACCATGCTGGAATTATTTTTTTTACAAACATATATTATATTTTTTTTATTATGATATAATAAATAAGTTCGACTTAAGGCTAATATATATTTAAAAATGAAGATCATTGCAGTTTTACTACAAAAATTTACTACAAATTTTATTTTATTAGTTTAAGTTTCAAGTTTAATCGAATAATTTGTCCGAATAATGAAAAATTATTATTCTCGAGTAACGAATAAATGGACTAATAACACTATCCAATGGCATTTTTGGAATGTCTGAGAGAATTTTTATTGTCAGAACTATTTTAAGAAATTTTATGAGGATCATTTTTGTGGAAGGTCTTATCGCTCTAGATCCTCTCTTTATGGGTCAATTTGACCTCTTTTTCGAGAAAATCAAAAAAGGTCCTTTCGAAAAGGACATTTAAGGATTAAAATGTTCTACGAAAAAATTTGTGGGAAAATTTCAATGGGGGTCACTGAAGACACCAAAGTTGTAAATAATGCTCTTCCCGCTTAAATAGCAAAATTACGCGCCAGCCTATACCACCAAATTACTAGGGTTAAAATTGGCCCATGTATTTTTGGAAGATCGATCTTTTTCGACAAAAAATGTAGAGCACGGTAAACTACCAGGACTTGTTTTCTTAGGTACACAAAAAAAATATTGGGTCAACATATTCAAGCACAAACATTTTATTGAAATCAAATTTGGTTTTCAATAAATGTGTTAATTGAATCAATTAATTTTTTAATTGAATTTCTGTTTTACGGAAAAAGTAGAGTGCTTAGCCGTTCTGCGTATGAGCGGTATGAAATAAAAACAAACGGCAGAAAGTAGCAGTCTGTTCTTCATTCTTTCATTACTTATGGTTGTCATGAACAGAAAACGGTAAAAAGCTACTTTGGTTTAATCACTCCTAGAGTGTAGTTCGTTACTGGTTTTCTTGCATTTACTGCTCTAAAATTGAAATTCGATAACACACGTGTTGTACAGTTTGTTTGTGGTCATTCGGTTCTTTCTTTGTTTATTTTATTTATTTCAGATTTTCAAATATTTTAAATAAAGTATTAATTGGACCAATTAAAACATTTAATTAAAATTTTTAAAATATTCTGATTAAAGTATTAATTGGCCCAATTGAAACTTTTAAAATATTTTGATTACAAATTTAATTGGTCAAATTAAAATATTTAATTGGTCCAATTACAATATCTAATTGAAAATTTTTAAATATTTTGATTAAAGTATTAATTGATTAAAGTATTTTGATTAAAGTATTAATTATAAACAAACTTAATTTCTCGAAATATTTCTATTAATTTTTTTAATTTAATTTGCGAATTTGGTTTATATGTCCGAAATCAATAAACTTTTTTATTTGAATTTGCAAATTCTTTAATTAAAATCTAATTTTATTTTTTTTTGTGTTTGCTGTTTTTTCGAAAAATGGAAAATATATTTTTATTTCTAGTTTTTATCGTGCCAGCAAAATGATATATTAAAAACATGTTATTTTTTATTCTCTTACATAAACTGTATTAAATTCTAATACATTTTGCATGTATACATAGATATTTTTCAAATGAAACAAAATGTTTATTTTCCAATTTTTTCTATTTTATATGGGTTCAATGTTTGCCGACTCTTTCTAAACCACCTCATCTAAGCAAAGAGAATCTGTAGACCTTACTAATACATTATTTTTAATGTAAATTAATAGTAGAAATAAGAAATTGCCTTCGTCGAAAATTAAAATTTTAGTTTTTTTAAATTTATCCATAAAAAATTTTATATCTTTTAGATTTTAGAACGCCAAAATATATCAGAAAATCAGTCCTACGAAAAAAATGTTAATGCATAGTGTAATTCCCTGCTCAATATATAGTCGATATGGCTAAACAACATCCCATGATTTTTAATTTATATAGAAATCATTTTTTTAATTAGTAATCTTCGAAAGAAAATCCCAGTATTATCTTTGACAATTTGCCCCCTTGTTTTTGTTCCTGACATAAAAAACATAACAATAATTTTTCTTTAATTTTTAATCAATTGCATTTATTAAAAATATATCAAATATATATTTAATTCAATTTAGATTATGATCTACTGTAAGGACATTTTCACTTAACTCTAGAATAACAGTTATAATGTGTGCGGTTAAAAAATAATTAAAATATTTGGAATATTCTTCTCTTTCCAAGTCATCTCTTCTTGGTTACATTGAAGGTTTGCCAGACTGCCAGTGCCATTAACAAAGAATCCTTTCAAGTGCCGTCAGCGAATGTCCTCATTTCCTTTCGATGGTCATGCTGGAACGGCTTTGTTGCGATTTCCTCAATTGATTCATACGTTGAATTTGATTCTTCAATTTGGTCTGGAAGACAATTTGTCGACTGGTGGCCAGCACATCCTCCGTGGAGCAATTCTTAATGTTGCCCACCGTTTTCTTGATCAGCTTGTCGGTGAGCGATAGTTTGGTACGATTCATGCGTATCGACTGGGTTTCGCCCTGACGCAGTTGTTCGCGGTACATGAAGAGAACGTAGCTGATGGAAGACGAATTAAGTTTGGAATCCATTGTTGGGTGAAATATGTTATGTTTTCGTCGGCAGTTGATGATGATGTTTCTGCTATGCAGTCTCAAACGAGATTGATGTCCTGCCAATGTCTCAGCCGTGGTTTATATACTGCAGTGATATGCAAAATTATTACCTGGAAGTGCAGGGTTTTTTTGGACCATACGCGTACCTGTGTACTATTTTTTTCATATTATGGTTCGTCCTAAAAAATATTCATTCTGTACCTCGTGCTGCGGCCATAAAACTCATTCTTAATCTGTTTTTAAAGTGTGGTCCTTTTGCTTTTCGCTAAATCTTATCTTGTTTAGTGGCGTTAAGCCCTCAAAATGGTGATATAATATTGGCAGGCATAATTTCGTTTCATTGTGGACTGTCCACTGATGTGCCATATTTCAAAAAGAGATTGCTGTAGGTTTTTACTCCATTTACAGTATCTGCTTAACATATGCCTCCTTAGGGTTTACAACAAAAAAGGATTAACTTGGCGTACGTGAGGACGTACCAAGAAAAACTACCAGATACCTCTAATTCTCAAATGCCTCTCTAACACTGACAACATATGGCTGGTTGATTCAAGGAATATTAAACATCAAGAGCAGCAACATTTGGGTGGCCCTAAAAACAAAGTAGGGGAAATTTTTAAAATGGCATTAGGTTATGATAGCGAGTAGGCACAGCGGTAATCCACATAGGATTCTGAAATAGTTTGATTTGTAGATGACATATGAGTCATTCCGTGGCGAAAGGTACAATTTCTACAACACTAGCTTGGAATTCTTCGAAAATTTCCTAGAAATAACTCAGACAGTCGATAAAAAAGGCGTATTAGAACACGACTTTAAAATTAAAAAAATCAATTAATGTAATAATTTTAAAAATCAAAATAAAATGAAAAACTTCCACAAATCTTATAGGCGATACCCAATACAACTTTGATACATTAAAAGTGAATTGAAATTAAAGTCAAAACAAGGTATAGTACATTAAAATCGCTCAAGTATTTCAGGATGATACAGCCGATTAAATGAACACACCTTTATGAAAAAATCGAAATTTCACAAACTATAAATTAGTCATAACTTGTGAAAAATCATTTCTCATGAAACACGTATAAAATATTTAAATAATAAATAAATATTTTTAATATAATTTGATTACAACAATAGATGGACACACAGACGGACATTGCTAAATCGTCTCAGAAAGTGATTCTAAGCCGATCTGTATAATAAATGAACTCGTTTCCTTTTGGGTGTTACAAACAAATGCACAAAGACATAATACTCTCGTGGAGTGTATAATTATTTATTATGTTAAACATATATAGATAAATGCTTGAAATTTGCAGTATTTTTCACTGATATTCTTCTCTTTCATTTGATACCCATATAGTCTTTGTCTGACTCGGAAAAGTACGAAAAGTAAATTATTAAAGCATATATCTTATTTTGGAAATTTAAAGTAAAAAGCAGATAACACCACCAAATGGAAAACTGAATTCTCCTATATACGACTTCTAGTTTTACGTGTATATGGTCTTGATCATATTCAAAAATTACTGCCTCACGGTGTTATCAATCAAAACCCCGCATAATTAACGTGGGGCAGGATATTTAATATGCATTGAAGACGATTTATCATTAAAATATACATGCAAATGTTTCTTAAAGTTCTGAAAATTGCTTACCTTATATTGTCCTTTGAGCTGGCGAAGTTAAGACTGTACCTATGTAGTGTGGGCCACTTAAAATTTTAAATTAGAATCGGCATTAAAAAAGCTGTTGATTATTTCTTCAAATTACTGGTCATTCATATGACTACCACGACTGGCTAGGCTGTACCTCATCCAAGCAACCCAATTTTTCAGCACAACCCAAAATCCACACCAAACAGTGACTCGTTGCGGATGGCTTCTCAATAATCACGAGTGGGTTCTCTGAACTACATATGCGGCAATTTTGCTTATTGACATAGCTAGCAAGATGAAAATGAGCCTCATCTAAAAACACGAAAATTTTCCACGTAAATTTCTTACAGTGTGACTTGAAGACTCGCTACTTTTGAAGTAAGTTTTTAATGTTTATTTCTAATTTGTTACTGTCAAACATAAATCTGAAAATAAAAACAAAAATGAATGCTATTCTATCTTTCAAAGTCAAAGTAATCGGCAGTTCAATTTTTTTCAGAACCTCGTCAAACCATAAACATAAGAGTTCAGTGCTATTTTTGTTGAAATTTTATAAAATTCGCAAAAAACTTGCACAGTTCGATTTTTTACGGGCTCGTTGGAGAGACATTGATTTATAATTGCGATTTTTGTAACTACTTAGTTCAATAAGTGCCTCAATTTTATCAAACTGTTGGTCCGGAATGGCTTCAATGTGAAGTAAAAACTGAAAAATGTGATTCGATTAAACTGAAAGTTTGGTATATCAATAGTTAATTTTGTTGAAGCCACATAAATGCCGGTAGCTATAGAGAACAAAATTTAACATCTGTTTCTATTTTTCCATAACACCGTGCAACACAACTTTTCACCCATGAACGTACCTATTTACAAGTAAATAAAGGGTGATTTTTTAAGAGCTTGATAACTTTTTTTAAAAAAAAAACGCATAAAATTTGCAAAATCTCATCGGTTCTTTATTTGAAACGTTAGATTGGTCCATGACATTTACTTTTTGAAGATAATTTCATTTAAATGTTGACCGCGGCTGCGTCTTAGGTGGTCCATTCGGAAAGTCCAATTTTGGGCAACTTTTTCGAGCATTTCGGCCGGAATAGCCCGAATTTCTTCGGAAATGTTGTCTTCCAAAGCTGGAATAGTTGCTGGCTTATTTCTGTAGACTTTAGACTTGACGTAGCCCCACAAAAAATAGTCTAAAGGCGTCAAATCGCATGATCTTGGTGGCCAACTTACCGGTCCATTTCTTGAGATGAATTGTTCTCCGAAGTTTTCCCTCAAAATGGCCATAGAATCGCGAGCTGTGTGGCATGTAGCGCCATCTTGTTGAAACCACATGTCAACCAAGTTCAGTTCTTCCATTTTGGGCAAAAAAAAGTTGGATATCATCTCACGGTAGCGCTCACCATTCACAGTTACGTTACGATTCGCATCATCTTTGAAGAAGTACGGTCCAATGATGCCACCAGCCCATAAACCGCACCAAACTGTGACTTTTTCTGGATGCATTGGTAGCTCTTGCAATGCTTCTGGCTGATATTCACTCCAAAATCGACAATTCTGCCTATTTACGTACCCATTGAGCCAAAAATGAGCTTCGTCGCTGAACACAATTTCTTTCTTTCTGAACTTTCTTAACAGAGCACGCATTTTGATAATAAAATTCAATGATTTGCAAGCGTTGCTCGTTAGTAAGTCTATTCATGATGAAATGTCAAAGCATACTGAGCATCTTTCTCTTTGACACCATGTCCGAAATCCCACGTGATCTGTCAAATACTAATGCATGAAAATCCTAACCTCAAAAAAATCACTCTTTAGTAGGTTTAATAACTACATATTCAGTTTTTAATTGTCATTATCTTGTTTCCCTTTTTAATGATTTTTTGCAAAGGAAATAGAAGTTTGAACAATTTATTTTCTTTTCAACGTAAATATAACAAAATATACAACATAAATAGAAATTTTCAATCGATTGATTATCATGGTATTCGTATACTCTATTCGACAATTAGAATACTATTCTTCTGAGAGTTTTAAAAAAGAAAGAAACATCTTTGTGAGAAGAAAAACATTCTAAAACTGCTATATTAGATTTTTACTATCCTCTCAGTGATTGATATGTTCTCTTCAAGAGGATTGCGTTTCTTACGAAAAAAAACTGACAATTTCAGTGAAAATGAAACCCAAGAACTCTCAACATGGGTAAATACATTTCGGTCGGTATGAGTCGACACATCAGACACATATGGTCTACTGATTAACTGGGGAAACCATTGCAGATCATCATCCTGGTATATCTACTTAGAATTTTAAATTTCACAATGAATTTTAGCAGAACAACCGGTGACTTCATCAACTGCTAAAAGAAAGCATTTCATTGCATATTTCAAAGTAACATTTCTGTATTCGACCTTTCAGTATTTGATTTTATTTATCTGCTACAAAACAAATTTCTAACCACAAAGTACGCCGTTTAAGTGTTTAGTTTCTGTATATTTTGTCGAAGAGAATAATTTCAAATCTACTTCTTCAAGAAGGAAATAAAAACAACTCCGATATTAAACACAATAGTTATTCAATTTTAAACAATATCGCCTTTATTTCTTTTACAAAATCTACATAGAATTCATTTCAAGTCCATTATGTTCAACTTAAAATATAAATTTTCCTTAAAATCATTCAGAATCTGTGAGCGATAATACCTCATTCGTGGTAATCACGATATTCTTCCGTTCATGGATGCGATGAAAGTTTTCCAGACTTTCAGTGTCATTAACAAAGAACCTTTTCAAGATCTGTTTGTAAATGGCGGCTTCCTCATTTCATTTGCATTTCCTGGACAGTTTGACTTTGTTGCTGTCTCCTCTGTAGAATTTTTTGTTTTAATTTCTTCTTGAAAATAATTTCCCTGTTGATGGCCATCACATCCTCCATGGAGCAGTTGTCAATATTAAGGGCCGTTTTCCTGATCAACTTATCGGTGAGTGATAATTTGGTGCGACTCAGACGCATTGATGGTGTTTCACCGCCCTGGCGCATTTGTTCGCGGTACATGAAGAGGACGTAGCTGATGGAGGGTTGCTTTGTTTTGGACTCCATTGTTATGAAGATGAGTTTCTTGTAAATATATGTTGTTCGGATGATGTTGTCACTGTGCAGTCACAAACGAGATTAATGTTTGAGTAGAGTTTTAACTAGGATTTATATACAGAAATGGTGTTCTACGCAGGTACCTGTAAACACTGACTAGGCTTCTATCACCACTTGGTATGTGGGTGACCCTAAAAAATATTTCATTCTGTTCCTCGATGCAGTCATAAAAGTTCATTCTTAATCCTCTTTTTTAAATATGTAGCCTTTCGATGGTGGTAATCTCTTTATTTGGTTGGTCTACATTAACCGCTAAGTTCATGATACCTGTTCAATGACCAAAGGTTATGGCAATTGGAATATGCATTCGTTGCTTGAAATCCTTTTTACCAAATAATTACCTAGATTTTTAAACTAAAAATTGGCTATTGACAAACATGTTCGAGCATGCACAGAAATATCTGAAATTATCAACACCTGACATTTAGATTTTTTGCCTCCATTCCATGTTACAATCGTTTATTATTATTTATGTTAGCCATGATATTTGACAGGTCCTTCCCCGAATGCGCTAGTTGCTCCCAACTGTTTAGCCGATTTTGGCCATACTTTACATATTATATTTCACGTATAAACCCACATTATGAAAGCGGTTCACATCGTTCCACGTTTCAATATACCAATGTCATTTACGATTTAATTTTTTTTCTAACACATACATTTACAGGATACAAAAATCCTTCCCGATTTCACTTTTTTCCGAAATGAATTGTAATAGGATAGAAAGTGGAGAAAGTCCGTCCGACTTTAGCCTCTCCTTACTTGTTATTTTTAGTCAATTTATTCAAAGGGCTATAGAATAAATTAGAATTTAAGGATAGCGTGGAATATTTGTTAGTCTGTTATAGCTAACAGACAGTGATGAGGATGATGATGGAAAAATAAAATACGTCTTTACAAACTAATCTGGAGCCGATAAAATTTCAATCCAAATGGCAACATTTTTTACATCACTAGCTTTGATTGCATTAAACGTTAAGGTATGGATTTTTATCTTAGAAATATTTTACTTGTTTCAAGAAAAATAAATAAAAATATTGGCGAAATTACGATTTTTACAAATTTATTTTTCATTCAATCGCCTGTATCGCCTGTATCTCCTGATATACTTGACAGATTTTAATGTACTCTATCATATTTTGAAGGTAATTCAGTTGCTTTTTAAATAAGTATCGTCCCATAATATATTTTCGATTTGTTTTATTCTCTTTATTTTGACTTTGAAATTGTAAAATCGTCTTTTTTGTTACTGTGCGAAAAATGGGTTCTATTTTTTATGACTTTTTTCAAAATACCTGTTGAAAAAGGCAATTGAAAATTCTGTAAATTATTGTTTTGATTGTTGACTTTATATTCTTAATTGTTTATGTTCTAGTTCGGCTCAAGGTCCTTGCCAATTAAAAAATTCTATAAATATACCAGAAAAGTAGACATGATCCTTTCTTCATTATTTTATAAACAGACAAAGTATTGATAAAAAATATATTTTTCGTCTGTAAATAGTACTTATTATTCTTATTCGTGTGGGAGAATCATTGACTTAAATAGTCCTTTTATTTGATTATGGGCCAGAAATCATTGTAAAGGCAACCAAGTAATAAGCGTCACCAGGCAATTTGTAATAAATTTGCGTTTCATAAAATATCCATTAACTTGAGTATCTTATTTTGAAATAAAAAAAAACACAGCGATGTTTCAAAATTAAAAAAGGAATAGTACATAGTTCCGGTCGAGTATTTCAGGAGTTACAAGCCTTTGAAAGATCACATTTTTTTTTAAAAAAATCGTAATTTCACCAAAGTTTTCTTTTCAAACTTTTGAAAAAGAAAATATATTTTCCTACCAGTAATGAAGTAGAAGAATGAATAGAAGAGCAATTCTGCAAATTTGCATAGAAGTTGTTAAATATTTGCTCACCATTTGATATGGAAATTGGTGATTTATGCAGCCTTCAATACGAAGAAAATATCAAAGAAGTGTTTAGAGATTTCTGAGAATATATATTGTCATCGTTGGTGTGTTTAAACTACAATAATCAATGTTTCCTTCCTTTTACTCGAATGAGGAGCATAGACGATGGACAAAATAATGACTGACAATTTAATATTTCGAAAGATATGGGTTCTTGAAACAATTTTTTTTAGATTCATTAACTTTTTTTCTATATTTTGTCAACTCTCATTAAATTTTAGTCAGCTTGAGATTATCAAATTTTTGTTTCATTTTCTAATGCAAATAGCAAACAAATTATTTCAATTCAGCCCTTAAATTAAATTCTCTTGGTAATAATAATGATAGTGAAACTTAATTTTATGGAGAATCCAAAATAAAGAATAAATATTTAGCTATAGAATGTCGCCAGATCTAGCATTTGCTGGCAATCAAGGGGACAATATTTTATAGAGAAATGGTAACCGCCGTTTTGGTTTTACATCTAGCATTGAGTATGCTCAATGCCTTTTAGACAAGTTTTAGACGCACATGACTCCGATTTTTATGAAAATCTCATGAAATATTCTTCTTTAAAAAACATTTACTCGGAAAAGTAGCTTGAGCCAGGACAATATCCCACTTCAAATCAAATATTGATTACAGACCTAAAAAAAATACAAACGAAAAAACTAAAATAAAAAAAAATTATATATTTTTAAATATATTTTACACATGTCGTAGGAAAGAAATATTAAAATGTTTTAGGCATTTGAATTTCCATAAAAATTGAAAATCCAGCTGACAAGCGTTTATTAAAATCCTTGTATTTCGCAAATGTTTTTCCCTAGTTGAAAGATACTATAATCTATTACATATTTTTTTGACCATTTCAGCCAAATTTCACGGACAATTAATTATTTTTTATTTTTAAATTAATGCACCTATAAAATAAAATTCTGAAATTTGGCATTTTGATATGTGACATTATTTCTAATTTTTTTAAATGGGCGGGCTACGCCCACTTTCACTTATTTAGAATTTTTTGTTGGAACGTTCTTTAATTTTTTCGATCATTATTGTGATTATTTCACTTCTCTTCTTGTTGTGGTGTAGGTTCCACATTCGGCGATATTGCCAGATTATCATCCACAAGAAATCTGGATGATATCGCCATAATATCACCTGGAAGATAAAAACGAGAAATCGCCAGATAACCACCTAAAAGACAAACACGCAATTTTCCATATTTTTCATATTTTTATCTTTTTCATATTTCAAAATTAATAATTACACACATCATAAACGATAAGTAAACACAAACCAACTAATAGTTCGAAATTAAATATATGGACATCAGAGAAAAATAATACAGATAGCACAGCTGTTTTCGCCTTATGCTCTTTATTATTTCGGTCTTTCGCATGTTAAAAATGTTTCTGGTTAATCAAATGGACGTTTTTTGCACTTGGGTTTGGAAAAGAACCAAAACATATACCTAAAAATAAAATGCATATAATACAAGCTATATTATTCATAATTCCGCTTACATACCTTTAAATGCAGAAATTATATAATTTTGAACCGATGGCTTCTCCTTGGTTCCGATCCAAGCAAATTTGCTGACCAAGCTTTTTGAGAGCGTGTCTTATCAAAACTACATGGCACTGCTCGAATTCGTTTTGAAAACATAGCCTCTGTGAAATGCAAAAAAGTGAATGTCTGTTTAGCCAAAAGATGTTTATCAATAATCAACTTACCAATTGGCTTTTCATCACTTGCTACTGATTTCATGTAGGACTTCAACTTACATCTTCTCTTTTACTTATAGCGTCATTTAGCAATGCACCAACAAAATATGAAAAGGAACACGGATTTCCATTGAAAGAGAAATTTTCTTTTATTATTTCCAAAACATTCAAACGAACAATGACAACAAAATCAATACCGCCAATATTTCTTCAAAATGATAAAAGGGTGATAAGCAAAAAAATATTTTGATGGATTTCTTCAAAATGATAAATTGAAGATATTGCCGCAATATCTTCTTGTTGATATATCGTCCAAGTGTTTGTAGGGATATTAGAAAATATATATTTTTAAATATGAAATTATGTTATTTCAATAGTTCTCTTTCATTTGACATCAAAATTTATTTAAACCAAATAAAACTTTTTTGACGTTTGTTACCTCTGTGTAATGCCGAAAGACAAGCATTTCCTATTTTGTACAAATTCAATTGCCTATAAATCTTCAAATAAAATTTTAAATATTTTTAAAGAAGAATATTTCATGAGATTATCAGAAATATCGGGAGCATGTGAAATTTCTATGTCCGCATTGAAATGAATCATATCCATCAATTGTATCCAACCCACTTCAAAATTCTATCTAAATGGCGACAGTATGCGATAATGATGATGTTTTTAAAAACTTTGCGAAATGTTTTTGAATGATCCGTTGAAAATGTTTTTTTTTTTGAAAATCTGGTCTCAAAAAACGATGATTTCAAACCACTGTGCTTTCGTTTCATGTATTTTTAAATTTCGACTTTGCTACGGCGGACGTATTTTGATCGTGGAATAAAATTTTAACCCCAGAAAAATAATAAAAAATAAAGCAATCCAAATGATTCGGAATACACTAAAGGTCAGATACAGATCACTTTGACAACTAGACTTTGAACAAAAACAATTTCAATAAAAATAAAACAGATATTGCTTTCTAAACATATCTCATTAAAATAAGAAACTTTTATTTATTTTTCAAAATTTTAATAGAATTCCATTAATTTCTATTATAGTCCAATAAATTATAGAATTTTTAGTTACTCTGCTCATTCTGCATCATCATGTGAGAGACAATACTTCGTTCAAAATCACAACGCTCATTTCCTATTCGCGGATGCGATGAAAGTGTACCAGACTTTCAGTGTCATTAACAAAAAACCTTTCCAAGTTCCCTATATCTGTTGGTGATGTCCTCATTTCATTGGAACTTCCTGCGGAGCTTGATTTTGTTGAGATCTCCTCTGTAGAATTCTTTGCTTTAATTTCTTCTTGAAAATAATTTCCCTGTTGATGGCCATCACATCCTCTATGGAACAGTTGTCAATATTGAGGGCCGTTTTCCTGATCAACTTATCGGTGAGTGATAATTTGGTGCGGCTCAGACGCATTGATGGTGTTTCACCGCCCTGACGCATTTGTTCGCGGTACATGTAGAGAACGTAGCTGATGGAGGGTTGCTTCGATTTGGACTCCATTGTTGGGATCGGTTTCTTGCAAATAAATGTTTTTTCTGATGATGTTGTCGCTGTGCAGTCACAAACGAGATTGATGCTTGGGTGTATCTCAACCGGAATTTATATACCGACATTCAAGGCAAAGACTTACCTATAGGTATGCTACCTTTTAATCCCCTCTTGATGTGGGCGCCCAAAAAGAATATTTCATTCTGTACCCTTGTGTGCTCATAAAAGTCTAGGCTTAATCCACTGCCTTGCATTTTTAAACTTTCGTTTGCGGTAATCTTTGTTTTGGTAATCTTTTTGTTTGCTTGGCCTATATAAGTCGCTAGGATCACTCTACCTGTTCAATGAGCAAAGACTATGTCAATCGGAATATGTGTTCGGCGCTTGAAATCCTTGTTGACCACACACAAAAGGATTATCTATACTAGTCAACTAGAAACAATTATTACTTATTACCAAACATGATTGGGCATGCATATATACGAAAATCTCTTATATGTTATACATCTGGATGTTAGATTGTTTGCCTGCATTTACCACTTCTTGTTCCGTGGTGCTCTGAAATGCATTTTCCATCGTCGTTGACGTCTTAGACTTTTTATATGCATTAAGACAGCGAGTATGGTTGGTTCACATTTCTCATAAACATTCATGATTTTAAAAATTATTTTTTTTGTCACTCATTTTCAAGAAAATTTTGAATATCTTCTTTCCTAGTAATGTTGCCGTGCCTGCCAGACATTCATTACAATAGAGTAATATCATCTATTCATTAGGGTGTGTCACGAAAGCAAGTTGCTATGATCACCCTCCAGAAATGAAGATTGGGTTGTTTAATGTTGGTACGCAAAATATTTCGTCTCTGGGTCAAACTCTCTGTGAGCTAAACGCAACTTGACAACACCTCTAAAAATCATATTTTTACGTGATTTTTGTAAGTTACATTTTTATCCAAATTTTTTATTGAATTAATAGACCCTGCGAAGAACTTTAAATATAAATTTTTATTCTAGTCTTGAAACAATCTTGTTCCTAAGATTGTAAGGTTTCATAGAAGGAAACAGCTCGAAGGTTTTAAGTACGTATAGTACTTTTTACCCCAATCCACCAGTTAGCCGCGTATTCTTCCAGCAGCAAAGGCATTGCACATAAAGCATCTTCATCCGTAATTTTCTCTACATCTTTGAATATGATGATGGCAGTTAGAAGTTCCTCTACAATGGCAGGATCTCGTTGTTCGCGAAAACGGGCAGTGCATTGTGCGAAGGATCCATTTCTTCGATTTCCCACAATTGCCTTTAATATTTGTTGGAGTTGATTGGCTGATAAATTATCCCTATTTTCGTTTTCTTCTTTTCCAGAAATGTATCCTTCGTTATCCGATATTTCGCCTTCAGAGGATGTCGATGGAGTAGCCATACTTCCGTCGGGTTCGATTAAGGTGGGCGCCAGTGAAACAATCTTGTTCCTAAGATTGTAAGGTTTCATGAAAGGAAACAGCTCGAAGGTTTTATAAAATACTGTTCACTCTTTATTTAGAAGACACCAAGGCGTATTTATAAAGGTGATAGCAGGAGCCCAGCTGACTGAAATTTTTTTCATTCAAAAGTAACCGAAACTGTCAAATCCCATATATTTTGCTTTGACAGTATGGCTCACCATTCAAAAATTACTTGTATTTTGTTGTTGCCGAATTTGTTTTTGCTCTGCTGCTATCACCTGTATAAATACGCCTTGGAAGGCACCGTCGCTTATAACTACAAATGCTCACTTCTATTTTTCGATGTGAATTGATTTTCCAGAGCAACTGCTCTGCCTTTTATATACAAATTTAAATAGATATAATCTAGTTGAACAATTAGAGTAATTATGAACATGTGACATAATGAATATTAACAGATTGTATGAATGTAAATATCAACAAGTGGTTTGAAATTATACATTCATACATGTGTGTCGAATAAAATAGTAACAGAACTAATAATTTGTTTCAGACATAGAGTAACTCATTGGTCCTCTTATAGGACGTTTAGATTGATTTTTTGGAGTGACAGCTAAAAACTCATGTTTCTTATAAGCATTTTGTAAGATGTGCTTTGAAAAATATCTAGGAGGAACCAATACCTTTCGAATGATGCCTAAATAATGAATATCGGATGAAAAATGACGTCACTGACTCCATGTTTGTAAAATAATTTAATACATTAGATGGATTTTCAGAGCCAAAATTTTCAAACTCTTTTTACAAAAATGAGCACTGCGGCGTCAAATTCCTTCCGATGTTCATCATTTAGACATCGTTCGAAAGGTATTGACTATCGCTATTTATTTTTTATAAAATGCTAACACCAAATACGAAAAAGTTTTCAGTTGTCACTACAAAAAACACAAAAAAACGCTATAAATGACCAATAAGATGCTCTAAGACAACAATCAAAATTTATATTTTAAGTGCTTTCAAAGGTCTATTAATTCAGATTTTTTTTACAAAAATGCAACACAAAACAAATCACACGGGAACAATATGATTTTTAGGGGTATTTTAAGGAGCGTTTAGCTCACAGACGGCTTGATGTAGGAACGAAATATTTTGCAAATCATCATTAAAAAATCTGAACTTTATTTTCGTGCAGTGGCTGAAAATTGTTTTTCCATTTGTATGGACCGCGACCCAGCCTAATATATATGACTGTCTGATAGATATTCTTTACAATGGAGTAATCTCAACTGTATATATTTCAGCCTGTATATATCTGTTAAATTTAGATTTTTAAATATTTTAATTTCTAGTTTCAAGGTCCTTGAATATCAAAAAGATGTAGTATGATTTTTCAATTTATCTATTCAGTGTCCGCTGTTTGAACTACCATCGTTAGTCATCTTCTGGGGATCTAACAAAAAACGTGTTTTTCTTACTTTTCAAATATACAGTACACTGACTGGACATAAACCAAATTTTGATGTATTAGTAGAATATTGAACATGATTTTCTTTAGTACTAGATTTCAAATTCCCTTTCACGCGTACAAAATAGGATTTTCGACGAAAAACAGATTTTTAGAAATACTATAATTCCTTATCTGTCATACATTGTATTGATTGTTTAGTTTTCTTCTCATTTGTATTCAACATTTTTGATTTTTTCTTTCACAAACCCGTCTTGCCCTAGTGAGCTAAGTACTAAGAGCAATAAGAAATAGATATCTTCCTACTTGAATATTTTCTAGTCAAATCTGATCGATGTCAGAACTATCAGATCAGATTATAAGACGACTGTTAGGAGTACTAAGTGCAGGTTAGCAATCTAAACGCAAAGTGTTCGAATTTTCAGAGATTTCTTATACATATGTATGTGCATGCCCGAGCATGTTCGGCAATAGTTCTATCAGTTGTTCTAAGTTTTATAACTTAGTAACAAGGATTATAAACGATGAACCTACACTCCAACTGACATAAACTTTGCTCATTCAACAGGTAGGGTGATCTTAGAGATTTAAATAGGCCAAACAAACAAAGAGATTATCAAAAAAATGAACTTATATGACCACGCCGAGGTACAGAATGAAATATTTTCAATGGTCACCCGCATCAAGAGAGGATTAAAAGTTAGCCTAGTTAAAAGTTAGTTAGTCAGTGTTTAACTACCTGTAACATTATTTCTGTATATAAACCTCGCTGATGACACTGCCAGGGTATCAATCACCTAATCAACGTTTATTTATAAGAAACTAAAAGGCCCAACAATGGAATCCAAATCGAAGCAACCCTCCATCAGCTACGTTCTCTTCATGTACCGCGAACAATTGCGCCAGGGCGGTGAGACACCATCAATGCGCCTCAGTCGCACCAAATTATCACTCACCGATAAGTTGATCAGGAAAACGGCCCTTAATATTGACAACTGTTCCATGGAGGATGTGGTGGCCATCAATCGGGAAATTATTTTCAAAAAGAAATTAAAACAACAAATCCTAACGAGGAGACAGCAACAAAGTCAAACGGCCCAGGAAGTTCAAGTGAAATGAGGACGCCGCCGCCATCTATTTGCATTCGCAACTTGGAAAGGTTCTTTGTTTATGACACTGAAAGTCTGGTAAACTTTCATCGCATTTATGAGCGGAAAGAAGTCGAGGTAACCTTGAGCGAAGCATTATCTTTCATTCGAAATTTCTCTAATTAAATTGGAACATAATAGACATTAATTGATGAAATTCTATGTACATAGATTTTGAAAAATAAAGGGAGATATTATGAAATATTTTTAGAAAAACAATAAGTATTTTGTTTTTATTAAAATTGTTTTTGTTCTTTCGTCATATTTTTCAAAAGAATGTGATTTGTCAGATCGATGGGTGTTCAAAAATCTCTTGAGTGCTCCTTAGCTGGTTAAAAACTCTTCCTTGTTTAATAAATTGTTTTTTTTTTTCGTTTTTATCTAAATAGACGAACCCCAACGAAACGTGGATTGAAAACGAAATAAAGTAATTTTATTTTGAAAAAGGACTATATTTAGGTCTAATTAGCTTAATGTAATAATAATATAACTTGCAATATCTTTGAAAATTTTTCTCAATTTTCTTAATTTGGGTTTTAGCTTCGCAACATTATGTTTTGTACAAGAACTGCCTTATTTCCATGTTCCTGCAGAAATCTTATTTGAATATATTAATATCGAAACCAAGGTCGATATTTATAAACATAAAAGGTTTCTATATTTTTTACTCTCATCCCAAATAGAAGAATTTTCTTAAACATTTCGTCATGAATTCAAACTATTTATATTATTCCAGCAAACAACTAATGTACGCAAAACTCAATTACTGTACTGTTGATTTAAATAGAATTTTGAATGGAAACTTTTAATATGTTACTATGGTATGTTGGTGTGTTACCATCTATCTACACTTACATAGTTCAACTTTTGTTAAAACACGAGCCAATTATCCTAGTCAATCTTCATATAAAATCACTTCTTCACAAAACCTTCGGCCTATGATTACCAACAAATATTAGATATGGAGATATCTAGCAAGTTTAATAATCGAGTAAACAAAATACAACTATTAATTTTATTTTTTGGATTCTGAATAAATTTTGAAGGCATTTGAAGTCTCAAGTCCGCAATATTTTATGACATTGTTTTCAGTTAACTTTGCTTTGTCTTCACTTTATGGTTATTAAAATCTGTCCAACAACTTGGAATCTAACATTTTGCGAGAAAATGAAAACAAAATATGGGTATCGGAAATGTCCTTATAATTATGAAAACTTATGAAGTTCGGATGAAAGATATTATTAGGATATATGTTGTAGAACATTAAGTCGCATAAAACATATATATATATATATATATATATATATATATGTAGGATCATTTAGAACTTCAAATTAGAATCGACTATAAAAAAATACAGATTATTTTTTTTTTCAAATTTCTGATTTTATTGAAAATTTTAAACTTTATCATTTAATATCATTCACGACCGGCTCGGCAGTACCTCATCCGGTCAACACAATTTTTCAGTACATCCCAAAATCCACACCAAACAGTGACTCGTTGTGGATGCATTGGCTTCTCAATAGTCACGTGAGGGTTCTCTGAAACCCATAAGCGGCAAGTTTGCTTATTAATGAGGCGAAAACGAGCTTCATGAAGGCTGAACTGAAGACCGATCTCTCCTGGAAAATTTTCCGCGTAGATTTCTTTCAGTATGCGTTAAAGACTCAATACTAAAAGCTTACTTCTTTTAATATTTCCCAATTTTATTCTAGCGTTTTGGAAATGTCTAACATAAACCTGTAAATACAAATTAATGTTATTCTACCTTTCAAAGTAAACAAATTCAAATCTTCTAGCTGTATTTGATGCATTCGAAATATGCATGCGAAAATATTTCAAAATATTTTTTTCTTTAACCGAATCTAAATTTAACAAGTAAGGAAAGGCTAAAGTCGGGCGGGGCCGACTATATAATACCCTACACCACTCCCTGCGTATGTACCTCGCTTTCATTACTAAACCCAGGTATTTCATGGGAGCAATTTTATTTAGTTCATACAAATTATATAAATTATATTCATATAATTTATATGCTATAAAATCATCTTTAGTCAAATTTAACGAATATGGTAAATAATATGGTAATTGATCCAATTGTCCGAAAGACAAATACAAATTATACAGTAGTCTACCAAAGTATGGACATATGGGCATCACCCAAACAATTCTCATTGCAATTCAATTCGGTAAAAAGGTGAAATCGGGAAGGATTTTTTGTATCCTGTAAATGTATGTGTTTGACAAAAAAATGTTAAATCGGAAAGGACATTTGTATGGGGGTATATTGAAACCTGGAACGATGTGACCCGCTTTCACCATGTCTGTTTATTGGTGAAATATAATATGTAAAATTTGGCCAAAATCGGTTAAACATTCAGGAGCACAAATGTTGCTGAGGGCTATATCTAAATCTGAACCGATCTTACCCACTTTCACCATAGGTTTTTTAGTTGGATTATAAGATGTTGTGCCAATTTTAAAGAAAAACGGGTACAATATGTGGAGTTTAGAGCGACAAAGTCAAATCGGGAGCGACATTTTTATGGGGGCTATATCTAAATCTGAACCGATCTCACCCACTTTCAGCAGAGGTGTTTCTAGTTCGATTATAAAATGTTGTGCCAATTTTAAAGAAAATCGGGTACAATATGTGGATTTTAGAGCGGAAAAAGTCAAATCGGGAGCGACATTTGTATGGGGGCTATATCTAAATCTGAACCGATCTTACCCAATTTTTGCACAGGTGTTTCTAGTTGGATTATAAGATGTTGTGCCAATTTTAAAGAATATCGGGTACAATATGTGGTTTCTAAAGACCACGAAGAGGTGTAGGGTATTAAAATTCGGGGGTGAAAAGATTAATGAAGTTTTAAAATTTGAAAGAGTTTTTTGATCCACTTCATGAAACCACAAAAATTTATTTAGATTGCCCAAACCGTCCTCTTTCATTTGGTTCCAATATCGCGTTTCTAGGACAGAAAAATTCCGGAACAATTAAATCCTTCAAAAATGACAAGTCCGTTTAAACGCGAACATGACCAGAAACTGCTTACTTTCTGAGTTTTATAGACCCAAAGTTAGTGTCGGTTTTATAATTAAACCCATTAAATGTTATCCAATTTTAGTAGTTTTTTTTAAGCGATCTCCACAACTCATCAATGATTCTCACTTCTTCGTGTTACAAACGAATGTAACACCCAAAAGGAACGAGATAGACCCATCGTTTATTATACCGATCGACTTGAATAACTTCTTGAATTAATTTAGCCATGTCCGTCAGTCTGTCCATCTATTCTTGTAATCACAATACAGGTCGCATTGTTCAAGTCCAACGAAACTTGATAGAAAAGAGGTTTTGCTCGTTGAGGTTCAGATTTATATATACCGCAAAAATGGCGTTCACGATTGTGGAGTAGAAAGTGTAGGGACCCCGACCGATTTTAGCCCTTCCTTACTTGTTTAGTTTTGTAATTATCAACAAATTTAGTACAAATATTCTTCACTCGAAATACGGCTATTGTAAAGGCATTTCTGTAAATCTAAAGGTACAATAATATATTTTTCATAGTATTTAAATTTTTTTTCAAAAAAGTAATAAATGTCATTAGTATGCATATAAATTTTCATTCTATAAAATATAGACGCAAACTGTCTTGTGCCAGGACAATATCATTATAATTCAAACACTTCATTAACAGGAAAATGCATTTCTCCAAAATAACTAAGTTTTTCTTTGAGATCTTCTTCATATTGAACTGGTCGATTAGGCCCAAGTTTTCATATCGAAAGAGATTTGGGGTAGAATGTAGTCGGTTCCACCTAACTGTAATCATTTCATACTTATTTTATTGTTAAATATTGTAGATTTTTAGAAATTGTTGAATAGTACATATATATTTGGCATTCATCGCATTACCAATCCCTTTTAGTTCCGTTTAAAAATATTGAATATATTTTGAGAATATTTTTCCATTCTGATCTATACAGCGCAGTTGTGCTGCAAGTTACGATATTTTCTTCTCAGCCAACTTGTTCTAGGTTGTCCTCTGGCTCTTGGCACATAAGGTTTGGCATCTAGTCTTTGTCGTCTGTGAATTGACATCCTTCATATAAGCCCGACCCACCTTAACCTTTGGCTCTTGATGTGTTTGTATATCTCACGACTTTCAGTTATTTTCTATAGATTTGTCAGCATGTTATTATTCTTTATCTACCATACATTTGATTAATTTTATTTTTTTTTCCTATTTGTATTAACATTTTTGATTTTTCCTTCAACAATCCCATCTTGTTTAGTACTAAGAGCGACAAGAGATACAATCTTACTTGAATATTTTCGAGTCATCGACTCGATATTTCAATATTTCATAACAATCAGATCATATATATCATAAGACGAAATATTGGGAGTATTAAGTGCAGGCAAGTAATCTAAACGCCAGGTGTTCGTATTTTCAAAGATTTCATATACCTATTTATATGCATGCCCGAGCATGTTCGTCAATAGCAGTAGTTGACAACTCTAGGTAATCTTTTTGTTTATAAAACTTAGTAACAAGGATTATAAACAATGAACATACATTCGAATTGGCATAACCTTTGCTCATTCAACAGGTAGGGTGAACTTAGAGATTTAAATAGGTCAAACAAACAAAGAGATTACCGAAATGTAGGGTTTAATATTACAGAATGAAATATTTTTTAAGGTCACCCACATCAAGAGAGGATTAAAAGGTAGCCTACCACAAGCCAGTCTTCACCTACCTGTACTACCATTTCTGTATATAAACATCGCTGATGACACTGTCAGGGCATCAATCTCGTTTGTGAGTGCACAACGACAACATCATCAGAACAAGAAATAAAAATCCAACAATGGAGTCCAAATCGAAGCAACCCTCCATCAGCTACGTTCTCTTCATGTACCGCGAACAAATGCGTCAGGGTGGCGAAACACCATCAATGCGTCTGAGTCGCACCAAATTATCACTCACCGATAAGTTGATCAGGAAAACGGCCCTTAATATTGACAACTGCTCCATGGAGGATGTGATGGCCATCAACAGGGAAATTATTTTCAAGAAGAAATTAAAGCAAAGAATTCTACAGAGGAGATCTCAACAAAATCAAGCTGCTCTGGAAGATCAAAGGAAATGAGGAAGCCGCCGAGAGTCAGACATACGGAACTGGGAAAGGTTCTTTGTTAATGACACTGGAAGTCTGGAAAACTTTCATAGAATCCATGAATAGAATAATCTCGTAGGGACTTTGAACAAAGTGTTATCTCTCAAATGATTTAAATTCATGTTATGACTAAGATTTAAATTTGAGCACAATGGAAATTGAATTAATTGTAGATTAGTGACCATTTTGGAAAAATAAAGAAGATATAGGGAAAGAAGATATTGGGTTTTTATTTGGTTTTGTCTCTAACCGCAATTTTTCATCAACACTGTTTAGCTATAACCAATATTTATAGATGTGAAACTCATCAAACTTACAGCTATATCTGTCGGCTGTAAAAAGTAAGCCACAGTTTAAGTAAACATGTACTAAAACTAAAGAAAAATTATTTTCATATAGCACTAAAGTAATAATTTCTCATATCAAGTAGAAAAATTTCTTGGAAAATAAGACATAAATTAAACTTGCTTCTAGTCGAAGTTTTCCTCAAAGCAAGTAAAATTTACTCAAACTGATGAAATATTTTCTTCAAACCAAGAAAATATTTACTTAACCTGAGGAAAATCTTTAAGAAATGTTCCCCAATCCAAGTAAATTTGTACTCAAACTAAGTAAATTTGTAGTCAAGCCATATCAATTTATACTGAATCTGAGGAGATTTTTCAGAAAATTGCGCTTAAACCAAGTAAATTTGTACTCAATCTGAGGAAAATTTTTCTTAAACCACATAAGTTTTTTTATTGATTGTTGTTGGGCTAAGTTGTTTCCAACTTCATCAGGAGAAAAATTTTTATTTAATGTAATTGGATTAATTTTACATCATAGGTAAATCACTTATATACTATTATAAAAACTGGACATCACAACACAGTTTACTAATAATTTTATAAATAATTACTCATAGATAAGAATCAGTCTAAACTTAAATACTAGTATCACAGAACTTTCTTTTTCAATTGATTGCGATGCAAATTTTTAAGTTTTAACTCAAACCAAGTAAATTTTACTTGTTAAAAAGAAAAAGTTTACTTTTAGAATAAGTCCAATTTAACTAAACCTGAGAAAAATGTTACTCAATAATTCAAATAAAATATTTTGCTTCCGAGTATGCAAAACTCACATCAAAAATGACAACATGGAATAGTTCTCAATCCTTTCAAGTTACTTCTACCATCAGCTATTTAGCTATTTCATCATAACTGCTTTAAAGGCTAGGTAGGCGCATTCTCAGTGATTGTTTAGAATAATTTTTGCAGTACTTAAGAAGAAAGTATTGACAAACGATCGAGAAGTATATTTATAAGTTAATTAATTCTTGAATGTACGAAGAATTTGACATTAATTTTTACCATACAAAAATTTCTTTCTTAAAAGCGAGTGAATTTTCTTCCACACAAGTTTGATTATACTCAATTGTAAGAACTTTTTACTAGGTCCAAAAATTTGCCTTTAAGTAAATTTACTACCCTATTTTAATTGTTATTTTAAGTAAACTGAAGTAAAATTGTTTAACTAAATTGGAGTATTGGATTTTACTCAGATTTAGGAAGCTATTTTTCTGAGTGTGTACGTTATGATAATATTATAAAATATTTATTTGTTGTCTAGTTTTCCGTAAACGTTTCAATCATGTCCAACAATTCGATCCGTTTGGAACACTGTATTTGCTGCCCATCTGAATTTTGTGATCAACTTACAGTAGCCTGGGGCACGGTCCATACAAATGGAAAAATAATTTCTAGTCAACCCATGGAAATAAAGTTTGGATTGTTTAATGATGACTTGCAAAATATTTTGTTCATGATTTTTAGAGGTATTTTCAGGAGCGTTTAGCTAATATTATGCAGATCATCATTAACTAATCCAATCTCCATTTCTGGCGGTTGGCCGCAGTAATTTATTTTCTTGACAGATGACAATTTTCGAAACTGTCGTCACTTCTTGGGAATGCACATAATATATGACAACATTTCATTAATTTTCATGATAGGACTCCACATTTTTGAAGGAAATAATTATTTTAGGTTTTCGTTTGTTTTATTTTGGTCTGTAATCAATATTTGATTTGAACTGGGATATTCCATTGGCTCAAGACCATTTTGATTCTACATTTTATAGAATGCAAATTTATTTACAAATGGCATGTGTGCTTTATTAGTTGGTGCGATTTTTCAAACGCATATTCGGCAGGTGAGTTGTGCTTCTCATTCGTTTGTGAGAATCATTTACTTAAAGCAGCCGGATGTAGAAAAGACGCTGCGAAGCCACCTGAGGAAACCTTTCACAGGGTGGAAATCATGATAGTGGTAGTGGGCAACTAAGTAATTTTTAAATAAATTTGCATTCTATAAAATATAGAAACAAAATGGTTTTCAGCCAGGAAATAATTATTCAAAAAAGGTTAACTTTTGCTTCGTGAAAATTTTCAAATTGGAATCTCTATTAAAATCGAAATATTAATAAAAAAATATATATTTTATTGGCCTTGCTGTTGTACAAATATAAAAACTATTATTTATTGATGGCTTGTCAAATATTTCGTTCATGAGTCAAGCAATATGTTAGCTAAACACTAAAAAATATTTATATTTATTATATAAAAATACCCAATTTTGTAACATATTTTCCCTGCTTTGGGAATTTGAGTATTTCGCCATTTTTGTAGAATTTACACTATATTTGTTTGTTTTTTTTCTAAAAAAATATTCTAAATGTGTATTTATTAAAATAACAACAACATTTTCCAAATAATATGAACAACAACTCCGCTCTAAGCATGCGGAATTTTGTCAATATATCTTTTTACTTTCAAAGGTCACAGAATTAATTCTAAAAATTTATTTGGAACAACTGTGACTACAAGAATCAATGAAAAGACGGATATAGCTTGTCCCCTAGTGGGACAATAAGAATGTCCATTTGGCAAATGCGATAATAACGGGTGATTTTTTAAGAGCTAGATAACTTTTTTTTTTTTAAAAAACGCATAAAATTTGCAAAATCTCATCGGTTCTTTATTTGAAACGTTAGATTGGTCCATGACATTTACTTTTTGAAGATATTTTCATTTAAATGTTGACCGCGGCTGCGTCTTAGGTGGTCCATTCGGAAAGTCCAATTTTGGACAACTTTTTCGAGCATTTCGGCCGGAATAGCCCGAATTTCTTCGGAAATGTTGTCTTCCAAAGCTGGAATAGTTGCTGGCTTATTTCTGTAGACTTTAGACTTGACGTAGCCCCACAAAAAATAGTCTAAAGGCGTCAAATCGCATGATCTTGGTGGCCAACTTACCGGTCCATTTCTTGAGATGAATTGTTCTCCGAAGTTTTCCCTCAAAATGGCCATAGAATCGCGAGCTGTGTGGCATGTAGCGCCATCTTGTTGAAACCACATGTCAACCAAGTTCAGTTCTTCCATTTTGGGCAAAAAAAAGTTGGATATCATCTCACGGTAGCGCTCACCATTCACAGTTACGTTACGATTCGCATCATCTTTGAAGAAGTACGGTCCAATGATGCCACCAGCCCATAAACCGCACCAAACTGTGACTTTTTCTGGATGCATTGGTAGCTCTTGCAATGCTTCTGGCTGATATTCACTCCAAAATCGACAATTCTGCCTATTTACGTACCCATTGAGCCAAAAATGAGCTTCGTCGCTGAACACAATTTCTTTCTTTCTGAACTTTCTTAACAGAGCACGCATTTTGATAATAAAATTCAATGATTTGCAAGCGTTGCTCGTTAGTAAGTCTATTCATGATGAAATGTCAAAGCATACTGAGCATCTTTCTCTTTGACACCATGTCTGAAATCCCACGTGATCTGTCAAATACTAATGCATGAAAATCCTAACCTCAAAAAAATCACTCTTTAATAACAAATAAAAAACAACTTTAATCAAAACAAAGCATGTAATGATTTAAATAGCATCTTTCTTTATTTCCAGAAAAACTTTCTATAATATTCACATTTTGTTTTACTTAAAATACAAATTTTTAGAATCATCTGAGAGATAAAACTTCGTTCCAAGTATCCACGGTTCCGTTTCTCATCATGGTTGCGATAAAAGTTGTCCAGACTTCCAGTGGTATTGATAAACTTCCTTTCAATTTCCTTTTCATGATCGGCGACCTCCTCATTTCTTTTCAATTCCTTGGATGGGGTGATTTTGTTGCGCTACTTTCCTCAATTGGTTCATATGTTGAATTTGATATTTCAGCTTCTTCTTGAACATAATTTCCCGATTGATTGTGACCATATCGTTGAGGCTGCATTTGTTCAAATTGCGAGCCGTCTTCTTGATCAACTTGTCGGTGAGTGATAATTTGGTGCGGTTCAAACGCACCGACTGTCCGGCACCGCTCTGGCGCAATTGTTCGCGGTACAAAAAGAGAACATAGCTGAGAGAGGGCTTTGATTTGGATTCCATGGTTGTTGTTAATTTCTTCGGTTTACTAAAATGATGTGTTCGCTGTGTAGTCTCAAACGAGAGTGATGCTGTGTCAGTTTCATAGCCAGAGTTTATATACCGCAATGTTATTGGCAACAGGTACCTGTAAATATTGTTGACCACAGATACCTGACAAACCCTTTATGTAATTTGGGTCATCATAAAAAATGATTCATTCTGTACCTCGATGAGTGGCCATTCTTAATCCTTGCTGTGGTCATAAAAACTCATTAGTAATCCGTTTTTTGACAAATTGTGGTTCTTGCGTTTTGCTAATCCTTTAGTTGTTCACAGGCAATTGGCCTTTAACTTATGATATGGTGATAGGTTAGTCCGTTGCAGCTGCAAACTTCTTTTAAAATGGTTAACCGAAATTATCTGGTTTTAATCCTTCACCAGAGGCGTCATAAAACTCCTTAACGTTTACAAACAAAAGGATTATCTCGAGTATATTTGTCAACCCAAGTCCCTAATTGGCTTATGGCAAAACATGTCATTGCAGACTATTTTACAAATAATTGTATTTTTGTCGTTAGTAGTAGCGATATCTTACATTTTTCTATCGATTATTTCATTATTTTTCATTCAGTAAATTCAGTGTAAACAGCTATCAATATTTATAATCATGTTGAAATTTTATCTGAATTTATTAAAAACAAGTAGAAAATGGGTTAAGTTCAGCCGGGCCGAACTTTATAAAGGGTGTCCCAAGAAGAACGCAATTTTTAAATCTGGCAACATTCGAAGTGTCATTGTTTGACATTTGAACAATTGTTATTGTTTGTTAGTAGAAGGTACGAGGTTAGTAAAAATGGAGCGCTACACGACTGAACAACGCATTCTCATTGTGAAATTGTTTTACCAAAATGGTGAAAGTTTTGCGGCTAAAGTTCGCAAATTGCGATCAATTTGGGGTCACAATAATGCTCCAAAAGAGTCAACTGTAAAGAGATTAATGGATAAATTTGCCGAAACTGGGTCTGTTAGTGATGTAAAGACAACAACGCGCCATCGACCAGGTCGATCGACCGAAAATGTCGCAGCTGTACGTGATGATGTCGCTCAAACTCCATCCACCTCAATTCGACACCGAGCTCAGCAAATTGGTGTCTCCAAATTCACTTTGCAGCGAATTTTGACGAAAGATTTGCATCTTCATGCATACAAAGTTCAATTGACTCAGGAACTGAAGCCAACTGACCGTGGACAGCGAAGGGAGTTCGTTAATTGGGTATTGGAGAGACAACATGAAAATGCTGATTTTGCCGATAAAATCATCTTCAGTGACGAGGCCCATTTTCATCTTGATGGCTTCGTCAATAGGCAGAATTGTCGCATTTGGGGTGCGGAAAATCCTCGAGTGATTCACGAGAAGCAAATGCATCCTCAACGTGTCACTGTGTGGTGTGGTTTTTGGGCTGGAGGAATCATTGGACCTTTTTTTATGTTTCGGTCATTGAAAATTTCATTAAAAGATCGCGTGTATGCCAGCAAAACCGCGGCGGCCATCTGCACGATATATTGTTCCATACATAACCTCATTCTGTCTACTTTACGATATAATAAAGTTTCACGATTTTTTCTTAAATATCTGTGTTTTATTTAAAATTAAAAAATTGCGCTCTTCTTGGGACACCCTTTATTTAGCTTTTCGTATAAGTGCAGTAATATTACAGGAAAATGTAAGCCATTTTTAAAGTAGCCAAACCAAGACAAATAAAAATATTGAAATAATAATTGTATATAAACAAAAAATATATAAAATTTTATTTTTATATTTTATTTTTTATTTTTCATACTCAATATATCGAAATAATTTCAATTTTGTTGTACGGGCTAATTTGGTCAACTTTTATTGATCTGAAATAAATTAGTTCCAACAAAATTGAAATTATTTCGATATATTTAGTATAAAAAAATAAAATATAAAAATAAAATTTTACATATTTTATTTATAAAGGGTCCGCCATCAACGGGTTTTTTAACTATTCAACCGTTGGACTATTATTTGTGGGGTGTCCTCACAGATAAGTGTTACGCCGACAAGCCACAGACAATTGACGCTTTAAAGGACAATATTCGTGAAGCCTTTGGTGAAATACAGCTGCACACAATCGATAATGTGCTTAAAAATTGGACCGATCGTGTAGGCTACTGCATGGCCAGCCGAGGCAGCCATTTGAATGAAATTATTTTCCATTATTAACCGGAAGGATTGTACTTTCAAATAAAAAAAGAAATTTGAGAAAATATTCAGTAGTTTTTTTACAGCATTTTCAAAAAAAAAAAATTTTTTGGCGGACCCTTTATAAAATTATTATTTCAATATTTTTATTTGTCTTGGTTTGGCTATTTTAAAAACGCTTACATTTTCCTGTAATATTACAGAAATAAATTACAGAAAAAATTAAATAAACTAGTTTCATTTCAATAAAAGTTGAGCAAATTTGCCCGAACAACAAAATTGAAGTTAATAAGAAAACAACATTGGTCATAACAAAATTAAAATATCGAAATAATACTTGTCAGTCAATTGTGAAAGTAAATATTAGGCAGCAATATTCAAAAAAGCTTAAATATCCTAAATATTGGTGGTACACACCATGTCTCTAGCTGTTGTCGTTTGATATGTACCATTTTTATCCCTTTTTGCCCCCATTTCACCCCTACAAACAGAAATCACAAAATTTAAATAAAGGGTGATTTTTTAAGAGCTTGATAACTTTTTTTTTTAAAAAACGAACAACGCTTGCAAATTATTGAATTTTATTATCAAAATGCGTGCTCTGTTAAGAAAGTTCATCGCGCGCTTCCATTTTATGGTCAGTTTAATCCACCTAATGAAGCGGCTATTCGGGCTATTGTGACTAAATTTCGCACCAAATTTACATTGTTGGACATTAAACCACCAACACGCTGACGTAGAGTGCGAACTGAAGAAAATATCGCAGCTGTATCGGCCAGTGTTAATGATGACCATCAATTATCGATTCGTCGCCGTTCGCAGCAATTGGGCCTCTGTTACTCAAAAACGTGGAAATGCCAAAATTGGACTAAGAGAATGGACCATTTGAGGTGCAGTCCAGATCAACATTTGCATGAAATAATCTTCAAACATTAAATTATATGGACCGTACTATCGATTCAAATAAAGATTTCATGCATTTTTCTGAATTTTATGTGTTTTTTTGAAAAACTTTTCGTATAGCTTTTTAAAAATCAGGGTTATTTTCAGTACTTGTGAGGGGAATTTTATTTCCTATAGATCGATTTCGCATTCTAGTAACGGACGGGCACGGCTAGATCGTCTTAGTATGATGATCGGGAATATATATATTTTATTGGGGCACAGGTCAATATTTCAAGGGGTGACGAACGGAATGCCAAACTTAGTATAACCCCATCTTGGTGATGAAGGGTATATAAAGAGTAGATGCGAACATAGAAGCCGATATTTAAAACTGACAAACGGATTTAAAAAATAAGATTATTAAACTCCACTTTTGAAATACAAATTTAAATTTTCTCAAAATTTTTGCGATTTTAACTATCAGAAGACCAATTTATTTTTTTTTTGTACAAAATGTAGTCGTATGTTGACATAGGCTATTAATATATCCTATAATTTTCGGAGTAGAGAAACGAGTATTTATACCCTACACCATAATGTATAATGTATAATGTCTTTGTAAATGTATAATGTCTTTGTACATTTGTTTGTAACACCCAAAAGGAAAAGAGATAGACCCATCGTTTACCGGTCGTTTTTACCGATTGACTTAGAATCACTTTTTGAGTCGATTTAGCGATGTCCGTCTGTCCATCTATTCTTGTAATCAAAGTCCAGGTCGCAATTGTCGTTAGAACTAAATGAAACTTTGCACAACGAAGTTTTATTGGATAAGGACGAACGCTATTTAATTTGAAGCAAATCGGTTCAGATTTAGATATAGCTCCCATACAAATGTTGCTTCCGATTTTACTTTTTCCGCTCTATAAACCACATATTTCAACAGATTTTCCTCCAATTTGACAAGACGCCATATATTTCAACTAGAAACAGCTCTGGTAAAAATAGGATAGATCGGTTCAGATTTATATATAGCTCCCATACAAATGTCTCCTCCAATTTGACTCTTTCCGCTCTAGAAACCACAAACTTTGACAGATATTCTTGAAATTTGGCAAATATATTTATATATATTATATATTTCAACTAAAAACATCTCTGGTGAAAATGGGTCAGATGAGATCAGATATATATATAGCTCCAATACAAATTTCGCTACTGAATTGATGATTTCCGCTCTAGAAATAGCATATGTGAACAGATTGTCTTCTAATTCGGCACATCAGCTAATGTTTCACATTGAAATAACTAAGCGAAAGTGGGTCACATCGGTTCAGATTATATATAGCTCCCGATTTGATTCTTTCAGCTCTAGAAACCACATATATAACACTCCATAAATTTTGGGAAAGCGTCAATTATTTCAACTAGAAAAACTTTGCTAAACATGGGTCAGATCGGTTCAGATTTTATAGCTGCATCGTATATCAACCGGTTCAAATGTAATGACCCTTTTTATATCCTACACCATATGGTATAATGACTAAGTGTAGGGTATCAAATAGTCGGCCTCGCCCTTCTTTAACTTTCCTTACTTGTTTTAATTTTTTGCTGATATGTCACATACTTTCGGTGATCCCTCATTCCAGATAATTTAAAAAAATAGAGATATATTAAAGAACTAAATTATAGCATGCCGAGGGTTTATACACAAAAGTATCCAAACTCTTTCTTAATTTGGTGAAGAAATATTTCTTCTAAAGCCAGTTTATTTTGTATAAATAAATGTATAAATAAAATAGCATATAACAGAAGGTTGTAATTCGCTACTACGATTTGATTAAAACACTTTTCTAGATTTAGGGCATATCGTACTATCGAATTCCATCATTTCGCGTTAATAGCATTTTGATTACCAAGTTATCAGGCTAAAATAGAATAAATAGTGGCTGTAAAGTCAAAAATTGTGTAAAATATCTTTAGAAAAAACCCGCGTAACTTTTTATCGTATTGAGAATACCAAAATATTTTTATAACATATGATTGCTGACTTCATTCGGAATATTTGTGTCAGAAAAGTTTCAGAATCTTGGATGGAGAAAGTTAAATTACAAGCAATTGCAACCGCGCATTTTTGATTTTTCAACAATTGCAGCAATTTTCGCGACTGACTACATATATATATGTTACAAGCGACATTGGTTCTCAATACACAAACCAAAATTCATTCGGATCCGTTTTATAGATCGCGAGAATATCTAAATGCAATAATGTTATGCATGAATATCATTTTAGCCATATTTTCCAAAAATATCCAATTTGTATTTTTTGCTTTACTGTGTCCTACCGGAATATTCACTTTTTGTAAAATATTTGGAAAAAGGTATAAAAATCTTTAGATTTGCAGTGTAGATCCCATAAAATGTTTTTTCAGCACAACATTGGCCACATTTCATGAAAAACAATTTCGAATTTACAATAAATCTTGTTTATATATTTGAGCATTAATGGCTATGTGCTTATTTCAACATGCATAGCGCTCAATTTTAAACATGCAAAAGTGGCTTTGAACCATAAAACCGTGATTAATAGGAAATTTTGAAAACATTTTTTATCGTAGCAATTGGATTAAACTTTTTAGATTAAACAGTAGAAGAATGAGTAATAAATACCCTTAAAGTTAAGGAGAAAATCAGTTTTTTCGCTCTCCTGAAAAGTTATGTTTTTTTTTTCATAGCCACTTTTGAATATAAGCCCTCGATGTGATCTATATTTAGGAACACTATACAGTGGGCTCCAGGTGCTATTGTAGATTTATTTCGGACTACGATATTCAAAAAAAAAAATACTGACTGAAATTCTTCTTGCACTTATTAATTATGCTTTATTTAGGTGGAGAATTGTTCGATTTAATCGAATAACCCTTGAGACCATTTTTCGATTAAAGATTTGCCCAAATTGTGTATGGTAACCACATCCTCTTGAAGTTCCTAAAAAGATAAAAAATAAAATTGTTGAACTTGTTGCAATATCAACAATTTCGAAAACCAATCAACCAAAATCGAAAAATGACTACTTGACGATCTTGGCGTGACAGTGAGCGATCACGTAAACCATCCATAGCCAACCCTGTAATTTTCTATTAAAATTTAAAATTATTTATTCTTGGAAATGGCAATTTTTTTCTGAACAAATTTGAACTACCTCTTTAAACTATGCATCACTACCGCCTTAAACCATGCATCACGCACTATGTGGTGGGTGCAGTGCCTAATGAGAAGGATGACACAAAATCTCACCGCCACACATTTCACACAAGTTACATCAGAGAAAAACCACACATTAGACCAATTATGCGGTCATAAACACCAGCGTAATTTAAGCAAGCCACCGAAAAAAGGATTAGAAATAAATCCTCTTCTTAATCCGCTTAAAAAGCACACGCTCACTAAGAGGACTAAAATTGGGCAGACACACTTCTAGTTGTTCAACAAAAAATAGCAACAAAAGTGTGGTAGGTAGAAATGCTATTTTGCTTTAAAAACTCTTGCAACATCAGCTCTCAATATCACTCCGACTTGAGAAAACACAACGAGTACAACATTTCCAAAAATTAAAGAATTTTTCAAAATGTCTACAAAATTTCAAACTTCCATCAGTTACACCCTGTTCGTGTACCGCGAGGAATTGAAACGTACGCAGGCGAGCTTTAAACATTTAAATCGTACGAAATTCTCTCTAACCGATAAATTAATAAAAGAAAGTGTGCGGAACTTACAAAAGTGCAGCACCGAAGAGATGCGAACGATTCACAGGGAGCTGCTGTTCAAAAAGAAGTTAAAATGTCAAATGCAACGCATTCGTCAGCTGGAGAAATTGGGCATGCGCAACGCTAATCCCAATACACCGAGTACGGAGTTATGAGGAGAAGTCAGCGCATTAATGCAAGCGATTAAGCGATTGAAATGAAATCAATGGCATGTGTTTTCCAGCTATTGAAAATGTCGTTCTCCAAGGACTTCCTTTTTCATGTGACACAATGGAAGTGTTAAGAAGGCAACAACCATATGATAACACATAATATTCTTCATATTGAACGGACATAATGAGAACCAGTAGATGTTGGATTGCCACCTACATATGCCTAAAGCTAAGATGGCTGAAGGTCCATAAATATGGATCTATGAAATTGAATCTATCTAATGGATCTATCTAATTGAAGTATCCGTTATGAATGAATATATGCAAATGTCTACATATATATATTTTATGTATTTGTAATATCATAAATCGAAATAAAATATTAACAAATTTCTATTACTTAAAATTGTAATGGGTTTAGTTGTCCAGAAGGGAAGCTCTTGATGCCAGAGGTGGGCTGCACTATGATATCCAATGCATGCAAATTGTAATATTCGACACTGTATTTAACATGGAGCTGTCATAGTTAATTTTCAGTAGGGCATAGGTTCCCCATTCTTATTATATAGGGCAGGCCATGTAATATATTAAATTAATCAACTTATTGTCAATCAACACAATTTTCCAGTACAGCCCAAAATCCACACCAAACAGTGACTCATTGGGTACATTGGCTTCTCAATAGTCACGCGTGGCTTCTCTGAACCCCATATGCGGCAATTTTGCCTTTTGAAAATGAGCTTCATGAAGGCTGAACTTCTCGAAAATTTTCCACGTAAATTCCTTACAGTTTGCGTTAAAGACTCAATACTTTGTTAGTGTAAGTTTTTAATATTTCCCAATTTTGTTCGAACGTATAGCAACTGTCAAACATAAACCGGAAAATAAAAATTAATGTTATTCTACCTTTCAAAGTCAAAGTAATCGATAGTTCAAATTTAAAGATTTAAATGGCCCGCCCTATACCTTATACCATTGATCAAAATTGCCATATTCCAATATTCTCTCTTACTAATCTAGAATTAGATAATATAGAAACAAGTTTTGATGTGGGCTGCATAAAATCGTACATTCACAGATATCAAGATGAGTTATCCAAAATTATAATTTAGATTTAGTCAAATGACAATGTTTGTTGTTTCGCAATGGCTAAGTTGTTAAATATCGTGATGGACCAAAATTACTCACGCATTGTATTTAAAATTCCCAACTTTGCAGAAACAAATCGAAAGTTTTATGTTTGGAATATTTTTAAATACTTATATTTTCATCTCTCTTCTGTACTATTAATAAAACTGTGTTTTTAGACTATCTTTAGTTCATAGATTTTTTCATCAATATTTCATAGATTTGTTCTAATTTTTCTTATATTTCTTATATTTTCAGGTTAGAAAAAATATTTATTTAACATAGAAGAGTAAGTAAAGTCGTATGTTAAAAAATATATTTTTTAATAAAAATATTTGTATTATTATATAATTTTTATTACACTTCTGATAGAGTTGGTCAAAAGAGAGCATACGTGTATCGGCGTTTTGAAAGCTGCATATTCTTTTGATGAATCTGCATTAGAAACCTTATGATCATTACATTTAAAGTACAAGATGTGCTCAGCAATAATAAAGGGTGATTTTTTAAAAGCTATAGGAAAGTTTTCAAAAAAAACACATAAAATTCAGAAAAATTCATGAAATATTTATTTGAATCGATAGTAGGTCCATATAATTTAATGTCTGAAGATTATTCCATGCAAATGTTGACCTTGACTGCGCCTCAAATGGTACATCCGCTTAGTCCAATTTTGGCATTTCCACGTTTTTGAGTAACAGAGGCCCAATTGCTGCGAACGGCGACGAATCGATAATTGATGGTCATCATGAACACTGGCCGGTACAGCTGCGATATTTTCTTCAGTTCGCACTCTACGTAAGCGTGTTGGTGGTTTAATGTCCAACAATGTAAATTTGGTGCGAAATTTAGTCACAATAGCCCGAATAGCCGCTTCAGTGGGTCGATTAAACTGACCATAAAATGAAAGCGCGCGATGAACTTTCTTAACAGAGCACACATTTTGATAATAAAATTCAATAATTTGCAAGCGTTGTTCGTTTGTAAGACGATTCATGGTTAAATTATAGACCTAACTGAAGATGTTTGACAGTGAAACAAAACACGAAACGTGCGTCAGCTGTTTAAACCAGTGTTGACAAAAAGATAATAGCTAAAAGCAAAGCATTCCACCACTTTTTTAACTACACATTTTTGAAAATCAAAAAGGTGTCTAAAATCAACACAGTGTTAAGGTTAATAATGTATATAGTATATTTGAATAAAATAGTTTGAAATATGTGTATAGATCTGAAACAGTTATAACTATGGGAGTATCTTTTTTGTGGAGGCTACCGATTTTCAGCGAATTCGACCGCGTCCTTTCTTGAATTATTCTTTAATAACAACAATAGATTGACAGACGGCCATAGTCAGCCTTAAAGCTATTACGGAAATCTCTCAGATATTATTTTTGCAGAATATCGCAGCAAAAAAAACTTAGAAGTAATTCAAAATGAATGACAGTCATTATCATTACTCCTAAATCATGCATCCGAACTAATTCATTCTAAATAGTTTCTTAAATGCAAATATATTTCTCATCTAATGAAGTCGTTCAAAAGCACTTCCAAAAATATAGTTTAATTTAAGTTTAAGCAATAGAATAGAAATATTTCCAAATGAATGACGCTTTCATTGCTCCTGAATCATACATCAAAGATAATTCATTCTAAAACGTTTCTCAAATGCGAATAAATAAATTATAAATTAGAATTTTCCCTTTCAATAGAATTAAGTTATACGCATTTAGTTTTTTCATTTCATACCTTCATTATAGAAAATATAAAATAATCAAATATCGAAAAAATAATTATGTTAAATGATTCTTTGTGGTTTGCCTGGTCTATTTTAATATTCTGTCTTATGGGTAGGATAAAAATATTTATTTGTCTTTCAAATAAATAATATTTTTCATTTTTTTTTTTTGAATATTAAATAAAAGGTCAAAAAACAACTCAATGTCGATCTCAAATATTTCCTTTATTGGATAATGTTTGTGGATATTTGCCGAAAAAGATCGACCTTCCAAAAAAAACAAACATGGACGCATTTTAAGCCTAGTTATATGTTGTACAAGTTCTCAAAAAACGTCAAATTGACACATAAAGTGTGGAGCTAGAGGCTTAAGATCTTCCACAAACATGATCCTTACTAAATTCCACAATATACATAGTTCTAGCAATAAGAATTCTCTCAGACATTCAACTTAGTATAACGCTCTCTTCAACCAAAAAAAAAAAATAGCTGGGCTATAAGTATGTTCTGCAAAAACGATCTACTCAACATGTACTTTCAGAGATATAGGGTCGCTATTCTGTTCCAATCAAAAAGTCTTAATTTCTTGAACAGTGTCATTATTTATAAAAATGTACAATAATTTCATTTAAATATACAAAAGAACTAAGAACTGAATTATTTATTCACACTTTAGGATCAGTTCTGTGATATATCTCCACCGACGTATCTCAGGATAGGCACGATTCATGTGTGTGAAGTTAAATACGTATTTAACTAGCCAAGACACAAACCAACTGTAATAGATTAGGCAAAATGGAATTTGGGTATTTTCGGAAAGAAACTAATTTTCTCGAAAACTAGAAGGAATAGGACGAAGAAAATTGGAGCATACGTTGCCAGATCACTCTATCGTAGCAAATAGCCACTTCCAGGATTGGAACGCTGCGAAGTCATGATAAATATAGATGCAAAATGGTCTTGAGCCAGGACAATATCCCAGTTCAAATCTAATCTTGATTACAGGCAAAAAAATACAAACGAAAAAAACTAAAATAAAAATAATATGATTATAAATAAATGATAGGTAAGGAGTCAATGATTATTTTGAGTTCTGACTTTTGTTTTATTTAATTAATTTAAGTTCTCCTACTCTAAGAAAAGCCAACCGTTATATACATTTACCAATCGAAACTAATGTTTCTTGTTTCTTCTTAAAAACTACGCAATCTCGATGACGTCCTTTCTGCCACAGTGTTCAACAGTGTGGCAAGTGTGGACAGCAACAATTTCAATCTGAATCAAATCAATGTCAAATTACTGAAATTTTCCGTACTTAAATACATTTTTATTTAATACAATAACTAAATGGATTTTCAAAGTCTTTCCTCATCTATCTACATATCATGATCACCACCAACCCGTTCTCTTGAGGCATACGACGATGGTGTTCCACGCTTTCAGTGTCCTTGCTAAATAGTTCTTTTTCACCTGCTTGACGACGACGACCTGTTTGTGCTGTGCCTTCTTCAGCTGTTGCATATGTTTGATTTGGCATTTCAATTTCTTGGTGAACATAATACCCCGATTGAGGGCCAGCATATCTTCAAGGGTGCATGTGTCCTTGCTGTGGGCCGATTTCCGTATCAATTTATCGGTGAGCTCTAATTTGGCACAATTCAGGCGCATCGCTGGTGCTTTACGCTGGCCCAATTGTTGGCGATACAAGAAGAGAGCATGGCTGAGAGATGATATTCTTTTGGCGTCCATGATTGAAAGATAATGTGTAGCTCTATGTAAGAGTGTGTGTAAATGATGTCTTTGCTGTTGTTTTGCTCAAATGAGAATGATGTCCTGTCAGTGTCCTCGCCAGAGTTTATATACTGAGATGTTCATTAAAATTGATACCTACAAACAGTCACAGCATTTAGCTAAGCTACCTGTCAACCCTTTCCCGTCTTTGTAAAGGTTCATTATGTACCTCTATGTGGGCACTTAATTCACTTAACTCTTAAACCTAACCCTTGTGCGTTCGCTAATCGCTCCAATTATTATATAATATTGACACACTCAAATCACGAAGATTGACTTTACCTGTTCAACAATTGCCCACAGGCATGTCGTTCAAAGTCGTCGATCATAAAAATGTTATACTTTCAACCGAACATTTTGGTTAGAGTGCCCTAATTATAACGATGTGTGGTTTGAGTTTAATCCTTTGTCAACCCTAGTTTGACCTTTAGAAGGATTATCTGGCCACCAAAACTGCTAATTGACTATTGGAATATTTCACAGGAGAGGAAAGGCCGACACCTGGTTATCGTTTATTTTATTAACATTCAATACCTCTGGCTAACAATCTTGTTCTTAGTGTACTATGGCCTATTAAACTCAACTTCAAATTCAAACAACATTTATGGATTGGTTTTTAATTTTTTCTAAATTTTATTTTTTATGTCGCCTATTAAGTGGAGTACCCCGTAAAAATTGCCATATTTTGACAATAACAACAACGCATTTATGACTTTACTGAGAGTGATGAAATTGTTGTTAGTTTTTATAGTGGAGTTTTTACGAGGCACTCTCACATAATAGTCCATAACTTCTATAATTATTCCTGAATTTTTTCAGCAATGAATTGTTTTCATCATTAAAGTGCGGAGATTGCAATTTGTATTTCTCTGATTTTTTTCTTTCTCTAACAAGCAGTTAAACTGCAATTAAATTTGTTTATGGAAAATGTTAGCACTGGCGACTTATCTGCTGGAAATGGGAGTCATTGCCACGTGATATTATCTGTCGTTAGGATATTTGGGGAATGTCCAAGAAAGTTTCAGTACGTTGTTTCATTCAATGTGAAATTTTTTTTCTTGATCATTTCTTGATCCTCCACAATTTATCATATCACTTGCTTGCAATATATCGTCGTCATCTGAAATGCAAAAAGCCTTAACACCAAAAAATCTCAAATCAAATCATTCGAATTCATTATGGCAATAAAATACAACATATTGTAAAATTTTACACTTCTTTGTCAAAAATAACGTAGTACCCGATGATGTATCCATTAATAAAAAACATATATGTGACGACTTTAAAAATGTTTCCTCAGAAAATGTACATTCTCAATGGCTACAATTATCCCATTTCAACTTAAATTTCTTATAAATCCAATAAACAATTTTGCCATCAACTTAAATTCCTACAATGTTATCCAATTTCAATTGCATAATTAACCTTTAAATTCGATTGGAACATTCAAGTATAATTACAATTGACAAATTTAGCCGCTATAACAGTTCATATTATACATACATCCAGCCTAACAAACCATTTTGATAATAATTTCTAGACATTTGACAAAAAAATTAATAAAAAAACTGCAATCGAAATTTGAACTGGTATAGCATTTCAATCGCACAAAAAATAAAAGAGCTATAAAAATTCAATCAACATATATGCCAACATATGGGTAAATCCGAAAAATAGTATACCAATGTCAAATTTGAAATTATCCAAATTACATATGGAGGGCTTATATTCATAAGTGGCTATGAACCATTTTCTCGAAAATGAGTTTTTGATTCAAAACTATTCCCAGATTTGGATGTCATCTTCATATAAATTTGGAAAAGATTTTTTTTCTAAAGTCATTTTTTCAATTTTTTCTGATTTGGCTATGAGTGGCTATGAACATAAAAATAATATAAATAAAATAGTTCATCAATGGAGCAGCATATAACCGAAGGTTGTAATTCGCTACAACTATTTTGTTTAAAACATTTTCTAGATTTAGGGCATATCGTACTATCAAATTCCATCATTACGCGGTTAATAGCATTTTGGTTTCCACGTTATCAGGCTAAAATAGGATAAATAGTGGCTGTAAAGTCAAAAATTGTTACAAGTATATTTAAAACCCCGCGTAACTTTTTATCATATTGAGAATATCAAAATAGTTTTATAGCATATGATTGCTGACTTCATTCGGCATATTTGTGCCAGAAAAGTTTCAGAATTCTGAACAGAGAAAGTTTAAATATAAGCAATTTTAACTGCGAATTTTAAATTTTTCAACAATTGCAGCGATTTTCGCGACTGGCTACATATATGTTACATGCGACATTGGTTCTTAATACACAAACAAAAATTCAGTTTTATCCGTTGACTAGATCACGAGACAAGTAAGGAAGGTTAAAGTCGGGCGTGGCCGATTATGTGATACCATACACTTAGTCATTATACCCTATGGTGTAGGATATAAAAGGTCATTGTGCAAATTTTAATTTCTAGCAGGTTTTTTCTAAATACAATTCTCACTTTGAATTTTATTCAAGAAAAGCCTGATTTATAGAGTTTATTTTGAACGCGTCCAGCTCACGAACGGACAATGATAAAAGCGAAATATTTTGGGAGAAAACATAAAACAAACCAATCTTTCATTTTAGTCGGGAACATCCACTACTTTTATTTTGAAGTCACTCTAATATATATATAGCTTTGATTTAAAAATTCAAATGTACTTTTTGAACAACTTGAAAATTTGTGGAAATATCTATCTATCTATATATAGATATATATATATATGAAAATTTTACTGTATATAACTTCTGGACAGGTTATGGTTCCTGGATATACTAGGTCATGATAGGGCAAAGGCGGGTGGTACCTCCAACACAAAAAATTACTTAAAACTATCAAAAATTACTCATTTTATCTTCCAAAGCATACGAAGTATGGGGATAGGGAAAAAGTTAATTATATTATAACGTTATAAATACCTACTCATTAATATCATTTCTTTTTTTGTGATATTCTCACAATTTAAATCTCATCTGAAACAAATTTGAACAAAAATTCTAACTGAACGGAACTGTGGTCCAAAAGTATATGAATTTTAAACTTCATTGATTTGAAATTTTGCACAAATGGGAATACACATACAAATAGCATTTTTGACTGATTTTTTGAAAATCATAAAGAATAGTAAAAAAATCGAAAAAATAATTTGTTCTATTATGTAATATCTAACATTCGAATGCAGAAAATAATGTATACATGTGAATATCTATGGAGACATGTGTACTTTTTTACTTGGTTCGATTTTTTTAAACGCAAATTCGGCAAGTGAGTTATGCTTCTCGTTCGTTTGTGAGAATCATCTCCTTATTGAGGCCGGGTTTGATGTTGAAAAGTCGCTGAAAAGACTTTTGACATGGTCGAAATCATGATAGTGGTAGTCTGCAGCCAAGTAATAAATGTCACCATGCCATTTGTAAATAAATTTGCATTTTATAAAATATAGATACAAAATCGTCTTGAGCCAGGACAATATCCCAGTTCAAATCGAATTAAAAGATTTTCTAAAAAATAATAAATTTTATATTTTCGGTTTAAATAGCACGGAAAAACTCTTTACAAATTAGATTACAGAATATGTTTTTTTATTTATTAAAAGCTGACATCTAAACGAAGAAAGCAAGAACTATTTGAGGATCTATGGATACATGTAGAATTTAGGAAGGTCCTGCTTTTAGAACATATAGTTCATGTCGTCTTCACGTCTAACTGAAACAATTTAAGCAAAAACTTGGTAAAAAAGGCATACATTATGATATTCCCTTACTTCTACAATAAGGGTCACAACTTCTACATTTATCCATAGATTTTCTTCAAATACGCCACGTTTTATTTATTTTATTTCAAAGAAATCTAACTATAGGGTCCGCCAAATAACTTTTTTTTTTTTGAAAATGCTACAAAAAACTACTGAATATTATCTCAAATTTCTTTTTTTGTTTGAAAGTACAATCCTTCCGGTTTATAATGAAAAATAATTGCATTCAAATGGCTGCCTCGGGCACCCCACAAATAATAGTCTAACGGTTGAATAGTTGAAAAAAACGTTAGATGACGAACCCTATATTATAAAATAAAACAAAATATTTGAATTTCGCTCTTTTTAAATAAAAATTTAAAAACTAATGATTTAAAAAAATCGTTTGCGACTACAAAGATGACAACATTTTGCACTTGCCCATTACTCTTTACCCATTTACCAAATATTAACAGGACCTTCATAGAATATTGGAATTTTATTAAAAATATTATCCATAAAAAGTTTTTGTATTCGTTTTGATTTTATGGATAAGTATGCCTCAATGCAAAAAAATAATTATTTTGTGTATGTATCGTTGGCCTTTTTAATTTAAATTTTCAATTAACTAAAACAACATCAAATAAAAGATAAGTGTTTGGTCTCTTTGAAGCAGAGCTGTTAAGTAATGATTAGTAATCGTAATCATTAGTAATTAGATTACTTTTTTTAAAGTAGAAGTAATGATTACAATACGATTACATTCAGTTTCATACGATTAGTAATTGATTACGATTACAAGTAATCGAAAAATAATCAGGATTACTTGCGATTACTGAAAAATAATCAAAAATAATCAAAAATGAGTTCGACTACTTTAAAAGATTACTTTTGATTACTTTTGACTATTTTAGATTACTTTTGATTCTCGCGAAATCGGTATGAGAGTCATAGTAGTCTGTTTGTCAAAACTTTTGACTTTCCAATATATGTCAGTTTTGATTTTTTCTGTTCTCGTTCTTTTGCCAGCTAAAACCGAAAGGTAACGGTAATCGCAAGTAATCCTGATTATTTTTAATCGTAATCAATTAGTAATCAGAAATTGTTGAATAGTGGATTATATAATCATTACGATTCTTTTTAAAAAGTAATGTAATTGATTACTAATCGTAATTGAAATTTAACGGAAGAAGAACTTAAGAAATATGTCTAGGCAAACTAACGAGAATTGCTTCTTACATTTATACCATTATAAGTTAAGTTGAATACATGAAGAATTTGACATAAAAAAATTAAATTTCAAAAAACAACCATAACCAAATAGTAATAATAAAATAATGATTTTTTTAATTTCCAAAATGGAATTTTTGCATACAAAACAATTTCTTCTTTATTTTCCTTTTCAAAAACTAGGAAATTTCTGCAATATTGCAAGCAAAAAAAGTATTATTAATATTTTCTATCCCTATTGCCTAGAGCGAAAAATTGTTACAGGGAGATTTCCCTGTAGATCATTTTGACACAAACTACAACCACACTCTTGGTGTTGCACATTGTGACCTAATCTAATTTTACAAGTGGGAAAAGTTGCGTCAGAGTAAAATCCCTACATTTGACCAAATTATATGGCCTTAAAACAATTAGAAATGAATCGTTTTTAAAACACTTTCAAAGTGCGAAATGTTTATGGCTTTACAACCGCAACACCCGCACAAAAGAACCAAATTGGTGCAACCACCAACCGCACTCTACATCACAGGTTAGGTAGCTGCTACAACAACAACTACTAAGAACTCTGACCGACCTTTTCGCTTTATAAACACTTGCAACATCAGCATTCAACATCATTCTCCGTCGAGAAAATACAACGAGAACAACCAACATCTGATCTAAATTGAATTATTTTAAGGATTTTTACTTCAACATGAATTCCAAATCACAAACTTCCATCAGCTACACCCTGTTTGTGTACCGCGAAGAGCTGAAACGCAGTCAGGCGAGTTTTAAGCGTTTGAATCGCACTAAATTCTGCCTGACCGATAAACTGATCAGCGAGAGTGTGCGCAATTTGGATGGCTGCAGCAGCGATGACATAAAGGCGATCCACAGGGAGTTGCTGTTCAAAAAGAAGTTGAAATGCCAAATGCAGCGCATACATCAGCTGGAGAAACTGGGCATGCGCAACGCTAATCCCGATACACCGAGTACGGAATTGTGATGGCAAGGCAGCGTCGACTTAATGCAGACGATTGAAATGAAATCACTATGATTTTGAAACTTGGCGTCAAATATAATTCAAGCGAGGACTACCTTTTTGAGTTTGAAAGTGATGATCAGAATAACAAGAAACCTGAAATGGATGGATTATTGTATGTTCAAGATATCGAGCGAGATGTCTGGAAGACATCTACCGATTGTGAAACTATTTGTTATGTTGTACCGACAACTACTGACAAACAAATCACCATAATATGACTAGACAAAGAAGTTGTTAAATTACCAAGTTGATCGTAATTATGACTTTTTCAGTTTGAAATGGATCGGCAGCATCTAAGGATTGATGTCGAAGAAAATTAATGATCAAAGTTGTATACAATTTTACAATTCCAGATCGAAATATGATATTTTAGATCAATGATATACGTATATTTATTAGAATTAATAAAATGACCATGATATCCAGTGGACTTATTTATTTATTTTTTATTTTCTTATATGTCAATATACTGACGTGCAGTTTCTCATGTAAAGCATCTTCGCTGGTAGAAGAATTTATTTATGATTTCGTTGTTAATTTTTTAGACAGATATTCGAAAATTGAGTTGTGCTTCTCATTCGTTTGTTTACTTAACGAGGCCGGGTATTTTGTTGAGAAGTCGCTGCGAAGCCACCGCTACGAAGGTTTTCTCGGGCCAGAAATCAAGATAGTGGTAGTGTGCAGCCAAGTAATAAATGTCACCCTGCAAACTGTAAGTAAATTCACATTCTAGAAAATATAGAATATCCCAGTTCAAATCATAGATCATTTTTTTCAAATTGATCTATGAAAATTTTCTTTCGGACGAAAAACACACAAAAAAAAATACTTTTAATATCTTTTAAAATAGTTTTTTGGGGCCTAATTTTCGGCTGGCCTGAATCATATTATATATAATCATATATATATATTATATAATTATACATTATCTCTAATAGTACGAATATCAAAGGATCTTTTATTTTTTATACATTGAATACATGATGCTGTTTGCATGCGTTCATTTAGGTACGATTTTTGTTTTAGAGGGCCCGCTGGAAAGGAACTAATTTCCTAATATTTTAGTTTTTGCTTCAAATTTAACCACATGAGGATCAACAATTTTCAAAAAAAAAATGTTGCTGCTATTAATGGTTTAACAAATTCCAAAGATCGCGATTAAAACAAAAATCGGCCAAAATGTGAAAGTTATTGTCGATTGTATAAAAAATGCATTAAAATAGCACTAAAATTGTAAAAAAGAACAGGCTAGCTAAGAATGGACAATTATGAAGCCGAAATATTTTGCAACAACGCATTAAACAAATTTTATTAAGACTGAAGTAATTATTTCTATTAAATATTTTGATTTCGACTACAATTGCCTCTATAATTGTTGTAGAGGAAGACACAGTATCGCGACATTATTAACTATTAATAAAATGTATTTTAAAAAAATCGACGATGTATTCTGTTGTTTATAAAAGAATAAGACAAAAAAAAATTATATTTTTTAAGATTTAACAATTTTCTGTAAAACTAGATGTAATAATTTGCTAAAAATTAGACGAAAAAGCATATCTGTATATCATACCACAAATTAAAAAAAAAATAATATTATCTTATGGCAAAAATACTTTATTTTCGATCCACCCTAGTGTCTACAATTTCATATTTTTGAAAATCGGGAAACGTAACTATATGCTACATAGAAAAGTATATACACATGGAATCACTCTATACCGCATTACATTATTCTAACTGCGTCTGTTTGGTTGCTACTATTTTTGTCCATTATCCAAATTATTTTTTTTTGAAGTTGTTACAGTTATTTAAATAAATATATATTCAATCTTTTTAAAATAAAAATTAAAAAAAAATTTTTTCGCTGACATTTTTTGTAGTTCGTGACGATACCATAAAATATAGAAAAATCGAAAAAGAACTTTTTTTTTTTTAATAACCAACATTCCAACAAAGATCTACTGATAAATGTAGAAGTTATGGCCGATTTAAAAGATCGTTATAACAGAATATTCTGTTATATGTATATATTTTATTTATTTATATTATTATAGCTGGCATCTTAACGAAGAAAACAACTCCGAATTGAAGAAAAAGTTCATAACTTTCGCATTTAACCAACGCACTGTGTTGCGGCTAGTGGAAAAGTAACTTTTTTCCGATTATTTTTTTCAGTGTTTTTAATGAAGCAATTTTGTCACAGACATTCCAAATAAACAAAAAACACATAAAGCTTATTTTTATGTTGGCCCGTTGATTTTTAATTGATTTTAGAAGTCAAATATAGAAAATTTTCTCGAAAAGAGGAGATTTCAGGGCTGTATTAAAAATGATCTCATTTGATTTTGGTGACAGATATTTTGATTCGGAAAAAAAATCTGCCTTCGGACAAGTATCTTCTGTAAAAAAAAGGAATGTTGTTTGAGACATTTTCATATGCACCTTTTTTAGAACGAAAACCCGACTAAAGGTCCATTTTTCCTTTAAATTTGGGTTAGATAAGCAATATCTAAAAAGTCCCAGAGAGTCCCAGTTCCAAACCACTACAGAAATGTTACATAATTTGTTTTCAACGAACTGTGAAAAAATCAGCTGCCCATACCTGCCCTCCTGGGAGTTATAGCGATTTTAGTATATCACTCTCAGTATTTATTCCATAGAAATAGAACGGAAATTTTTTATTTTTTTATTCTACATCTATTCTAGCACTCCACAAAAATGAGCATAACTCTCTTAAAACTGAAGCTATTGACTTCAAACCGGTATCAAATTAAAGCTTTGATTGCCACCTTTCAAATAAGAAATGAAATAGATTTTGTTTTTTTTATAAAATTTCAGAGTTTTTCAACAAACATCGAAAAATCATGAAAATTTGACGTTTATAATTCTTGTTCGGACCACCCTATAATTTATTTAAAAAACTAATCATAGGGTATTTATCAGAAATAAAAGAAGAATTAAAATAATTTTTTTTTTGTAAATTTTTCGAACAATTTTTTTTTTTGACTTTTGTTGAAAATTTGACCCAACAATTCTTTTCGGTGTAAATTTTTTTTCTCATTCTGTTTGGGATTTCATTCTGACCAATCTGTAGAAGTTTCTCATCGATACAATTAAAAATACAGTTTAGGCAATATGATTTCCAAAAAATTCCGCTTTCGCAACACTGTGCAACGGTCATATCAAATTGGCCTTGTTTTCGTACCATCTTCGTTATGATACCAGCTAATAAAACATATTATTCCATATAAATGTAAAGGGGAGTTTAAGGATATTTAAACAAAAATATCAAAAATATGATTTTTTTAAATCTATTTAAAGGGTGATTTTTTAAGAGCTTGATAACTTTTTTTTTTTAAAAAACGCATAAAATTTGCAAAATCTCATCGGTTCTTTATTTGAAACGTTAGATTGGTCCATGACATTTACTTTTTGAAGATAATTTCATTTAAATGTTGACCGCGGCTGCGCCTCAAGTGGTCCATCCGCTTAGTCCAATTTTGGCATTTCCACGTTTTTGAGTAACAGAGGCCCAATTGCTGCGAACGGCGACGAATCGATAATTGATGGTCATCATTAACATTGGCCGATACAGCTGCGATATTTTCTTCAGTTCGTACTCTACGTAAGCGTCTTGGTGGTTTAATGTCCAACAATGTAAATTTGGTGCGAAATTTAGTCACAATAGCCCGAATAGCCGCTTCAGTGGGTCGATTAAACTGACCATAAAATGGAAGCGTGCGATGAACTTTCTTAACAGAGCACGCATCTTTCTCTTTGACACCAAGTCTGAAATCCCACGTGATCTGTCAAATACTAATGCATGAAAATCCTAACCTCAAAAAAATCACTCTTTATCTATAGCGCTTGTAGACATTGCTTTCCGATTTTTTATTATTTTTATACCCTCCACCTCCAGGATGGGGGTATACTAACTTTGTAATTCCGTTTGTAACACCTTGAAATATCGACCTGAGACCCTATAAAGTATATATATTCTTGATCGTCATAAAATTCTAAGATGATCTAACCATGTCCGTCCGTCTGTTGAAAGCACGCTAGCATCTAAACGAAAGGAGCTAGGACGTCCAAATTTTCAATAAATGTGTCTTGGGATTGAAACTGGGCGAAATCGCCCAAAGGGAAACATTTTTCCCTCACAAGGACTAAAAATACCCATAATAATATTTTAGAGTATTTAAGCGTGTTTTTTTCAATCTATCTTACTTGATACTGGGTGTGCGCTTTCCCCCTATAACAAAATGTGCACCATAAAGTGATTCTTATTCGTAGGAGACGAAAAGGGGCAAAAAAGGGATAAAAATTGTACCTAACAAACGACAACAGCTAGAATCACGAAATTTGGTGTGTACAATCCTCTAATTGAATAGGTACATAATGTAAAAGTATTTTTTCCAAATTCGTACTTTTAAGGGGTAAAAAGGGAATAGCGGGATAAAAATGTTACCAACCAAACGGCTGCATCTAGAATAATGGAATTCGGTGTATACATTTATCTGATTACGTAGACACGTAAAATAAACGGATTTTGGAAATTCGTACTTTTTGGGGTTAAAATGGAAAAAGGGGATAAAAATAGTACCAACCAAATGACAGCAGCTAGAGTCGTGAAATTCGGCGTATACATTCCTGACTGCGTTGAAACGAAAAATAAAAGTTTTTTTTCAAATTCCTACTTTCAGGGGATACAATGAGTATAGAGGGATACAAATAGTACCAACTAAACGGCTATAGCTAGAATGATGAAATTCGGTGTGTACGTTCCTTCAATTGCGTAGTATACATTCCTCTGACTGCGTAGACACGAAAAATAAAAGTTTTGTTTTCAAATTCGTACTTTCAAGGGATATAATAGGTACAGAGGGATAAAAATAGTACCAACTAAACGGCTACAGCTAGAATGATGAAATTCCGTGTGTACGTTCCTTCAAATGCGTAGAAACGAAAAATAAAGAGATTGTAGAAAGTCGCACTTATAAGGGGGTAAAATTGGAAAATGGGGATAAAAATGGCGCCAACCAAATGGCCGCAGCTATAATCATGGAATTTGTTGTATACATTCCTCTGACTGCATAGACACACAATATAAAAAGACTTTTCCAAATTCGTACTTTTTACTTTTACGGCAAAAAATGGTTGAATCATGAAATTAGGTTATTTTGCACTGAGTACGCCAGATAAAGGATTTTGAAAATTTGTACTTTTGTAATTAAAATAGAATGGAAATACAACCAACTGTAGCACCCACTATCTTCCAATATATTTGTATTTAAGTTTTTTTTTTTTCGAAAATATAAATATATGTAAGAATATTTATTTTTTGAATTGACGTATCGGTATTAACCTTGCCTTATAAGCGTGGTTTGAAGTAATAAAAATACTATATTTATTTATAAAATTATTTTGTCAATTTTTGTATTTGTTTTGGTTTGGCTATATTAAAAAAATATATTTTCTTGTAATATTACTGCAATCCAAGGTGGAGGGTGGTACAAAGTTCGGCCCGGCCGAACTTAACGCCGATTTTACTTGTTTTTTTTTTCAATTTTCCAAAACCACGGTATCAATGTGAAAGTGAAATTCGCAACATTTGTAACCGTCATATTTACCTTCAATTGAACATATAAGCGGATGTGATTCCAGAATGAAAATACAAATATTAAAGGTATCCTCGACGATAATTGGAATTTTAATAGAAAATTCATAATTTTTTAATATCTTTTTCAAGTCATACATAACCCTTTGACAAAATTTTTGCAAACTTGTGTTATAAAAATAGAAAAAGACATGAGTACATCAAATATTTGCTTATTGTCTCAATATATATTACAAAGGTTACGACTGGTTTAGTAAACGCAATGTTGCAAAATATGCAGGATTGGCACAGTTTTAAAAATTTTCAAAAATATATATTTCAATACAAAAAAACACATGCATCAAATTTCATCAAAAGCGGAAGAACTTTGAAAATTTTTCAATTCAATTCAAAAAAATAATGTCGTTTTCGAGTTCAGATCGCCACAATACATCAAGGATGATAAAGCTCTTCCTGTAAATTACTGTTATTTGCACTTTTTTGATGTGCAAACCACTACATATTTTCAAACAAATCGAATACCTGAATTTTCCAAACGCCAGCTTTCCAAACCTACTCCCAACAACATCATCATCATCTCCGTCATCATTTAACATAGCATTTGTATTGACTTTTACTTTTAAGAGTTCATTTTGTTATTACTCCACTTTCTGCTTACCACCTGTCCCCTGCCACGAAATTCGAATCTCACAAAATCTGTTACAGTTTCAGTTCAATTCAGTTCAGCTCAGATTTCGATCTTATGGGATCTCGTTGTAAATTTGCATAAATATTATATTAGTAAAAGCAAAAACACAAACTGTGCATCGATGTACTATCAAAGCAAAGCGAAAAAAAACGAAAATTATGTATTAACGAAACTCTCCACAGCCAGCCATCCTTGTTGGATGGTATTGACGATGGCCAAAAAGGGTGATTTGGAGCTGTTCAAGCAGAACCATCACCGACATCCCAATAAATTGCAGCAACTACGGATGGTAACTGAAAAGTTTTCCCTTTCATCGATGCACAATTTCAAGTGTTTAGTGTAAATATTTATTACAATTTCGTTAGCTTTCATTCCTTCAATCCGTTTTACTATTGCCATAGTATCTGTATGTGTCTGTGTATGTGCATAGATATTATCTGGAACTATTGGAAAACTAATTTCATAAAGTAAACTCTTAAGTTCAGATACTCGACAGCAATTGCTGAAGCAAACACATAAACACTCTTGTATTTACAAGGCGTTTAGGAGGAGCTGATGAGAAAGCCTTATAGATTTCGTTTTTTTTGTTACAGAGAGCGAGACAAGCTTCGTAGAAACAGTTTCAAGGTTCGTTGAAACAGAAAGCGGCCAAAATTTAGTGTCATTTTCCAATCCTAATAAGTTACGTATGCCTATATGAATTAAATATATATTAAATATTGCTGTAAATTAATAAATAAATTTGCATTCTATTAAATATAGATGCAAAATGGTCTTGAGCCAGGACAATATCCCAGTTCAAATCAAATATTGATTACAGACCAAAAAATACAAACGATAAAACTAAAACAAATGAGCGTTGGCACGGCAGAAGTATTGCTGGGTAACTATACCTGCATATACACATACTTACATATGCAACTCAATGAGATGCTTGTAAGATGGCATGTGTGCTTTATTACTTGGTGCGACTTTTTAAACGCAAATTCGGCAAGTGAGTTGTGCTTCTCGTTCGTTTGTGAAAATCATCTCCTTATAGAGGCCGGGTTTGATGTTGAAAAGTCGCTGCGAAGCCACCTGAATGAAACCTTTAGACAGGGTGGAAATCATGATAGTGGTAGTCTGCAGCCAAGTAATAAATGTCACCATGCCATTTGTAAATAAATTTGCATTCTATTAAATATAGAAGCAAAATGGTCTTGAGCCAGGACAATATCCCAGTTCAAAGTAAATAAATAACATTATTGTGGGAAATATTGCATACTTTTTGGTGCTATCGTAAATATTTTTATTTGTCTCTCAAAGAATGATAGAAACACGATTTTAGACCGAACAAGTGGGAACGGAAAAAATAATTTTTTGAATTTGTCACGAGGCGAGCATTAATTATTAATTAATACACCGCATCGTCTGATTTTTTTTGGTGATCGGTCTATAGTATATATTACTTTATTCATTCTGTTTGATACACATTGAAATATTCATTGGAGACCCCGATAAAGAACACATATATTCTGGGTCGTGGTAAAGTTCTAAGGCTATCTAGCCAGCATTGAAAATACGCGCAATAACCCACAACATTAGGATATTTCGGAGGATTCTTGCCTTATATCCAATTTGAATACAACAAAAATGTATTTTAATAATTATTTTTCGGATTTAAATAGGGCAAAAAGGGATTTAAATGGTACGAAGCAAAATTTGCTTTTCATTGTCAATACAATGAAATTGAAATTATCGAAATATAATGTATATTAGGAAATAATTAAAAATGTCGATCAAGTGGCTCGCGATTAAAAATAAATAAAATATGTAATACAAAATCGATATATATATAAATTGTTAAAAAATAAAGAATAAAAAGTAATAAATAAATCGAAAAATAAATTAATCCATACATACGATAATAAATAAATTTCGATAAATAAATAAATAATAATAAATACGTATTAATAAAATTAATAAAGAAATAGAAACTAAATTGATAAATGTATACATAAATTGACAAATAATAAAATAAACAAGTAAAAACGGCGTTAAGTTCGGCCGGGCCGAACTTTATATACCCTCCACCATGGATTGCATTCCACAGAGGTTGTCGGTTTTCGTAGAAGTGCAGTAATATTACAGGAAAATATATATATTTTTAATATAGCCAAACCAAAACAAATATAAATATTGAAAAATTAATTTTATAAATAAATATAATATTTTAATTATTTCAAACCAATCCCAACCGATCTACGACTATATGACGCATTTATGGAAAATTTGAACGTTCTAGCTCCTTTCATTTAGATGCTAGCGTGCTTTCAACAGACGGACAGACGGACGGACGGACGGACATGTCTAGATCGTCTTAGAATTTTATGACGATCAATAATATACATACTTTATAGGGTCGCAGGTCGATATTTCAAGGTGTTACAAACGGAATGACAAAGTTAGTATACCCCCATCCTGGAGGTGGAGGGTATAAAAATAAATGGATAAATAAATAAATTTCAATAAATTGATAAATAAATAAAATAAGTCGTAACTAAATTGATAAATTAATAAATAAATTGGCAAGTAAATCTATAAATAAAGAAATCAATACGTAAAAGATCAATAAATAAATAAATCGATATACATGGCGTTCAGATGGCTTCTGATTTAAGAATAAAAATATTTACTAAATTGATAAATAAATAACAACAAATACGTATTAATAAAATTAATAAAGAAATATAAACTAAATTGATAAATGAATATATAAATTGACAAATAATAAAATAAAAAATAAATGGATAAATAAATAAATTTCGATAAATTGATAAATAAATAAAATAAGTAATAACTAATTTGATAAATTAATATATAAATTGGCAAGTAAATCTATAAATTAATAAATCAATATGCAAAAGATCAATAAATAAATCGATATACATGGCGTTCAGATGTATTCTGATTTAAGAATAAAAATATTTACTAAATTGATAAATAAATAAATAAATATTTGTAGATTATAAATAAAGAAACAAATCGATATAGAAAAAAAAACGAATAAATATATAAGATGCGATAAGTCGATAAATGAAATATATTGATAAGTCGGTAATTAAATAACTATCGATATATACAATAATAACAACTAAATTGAATAATGAAGATTTAAATGAAAGACATAGAAAAAATTGATAAAAAATAAATGAATAGATTTCGATATATAAAGCAAAAAACAACAGCTTGAAACATTAAATATGGATAGTATAGGGTGGCCATTTAAAATTTTAAATTAAAAACAGCTATAAAAAGTACAGATTATTTTTTTCGAATTTCTGGTTTTATTGGAAAGTTTAAACTTTGTCATTTAATAATGGAACACAATATCATTCATATGACTACCACGACTGGCTCAGACTGGCAGTACCTCATCCGATCAACCTGAGCCCAACCAGTGCAGCCCAAAGTCCACATCAAACAGCGACTCCTTGTGGAGTCGCTCAATAGTCACGAGTGGGTTCTCTGAACCCACATTTGACATAGCCTCCGAGATGAAAAGAGGCTTCATGAAGGCCGATCTCTTCTCGAAAAAAAATCTTACAGTTTTCGTTAAAGACTCACTACTTTGGTAGTAAGTTTTTAATGTATTCTAATTTTGTTCGAGCGTATAGAGTCCCATTTTGCAAATGTCAAACACAAACCTGAAAATAAAAATGAATGAAAGTAATCGGTAGTTGAAATTCAAAATTTTAAATTACCCACCCTATATATCGACGTTTTAATAGCTATCCAAACAATGCACATTCATTTTTTTTCAACATTTTTTTTTGAAACACCCTAATATACTTATGCACTTACAAGTGTTTATTTTCCACACAAGTTGTATTTATTAGTGTTGTTTTCTCTCTCTCTTTTTTGCCTGAATATAAAGAAATGTTTGGCAAATATGTGCGAACGAGTTCACTACTATGACAATAAGCTGTGGATACTATTTAAGGAGTTGCGTTTTGTTTGCTTTTCCACTGTTCGAGTGTGTTCATATGCATTCATCCACACATATGTATGTTTATACAAATATACACACACTATCCAGACATGACATACCCTTTTAATGCGAGTGCAGTGTTTGTGTGCAATTTCACTCGTTAAACTGTTCGTTTATGGCAACAACCGATTTTACTTCAGTTTATTTTTTTATTGCTCTCCCCACTGTAAAGAGTGCACTCGAAGAAAATTGTTGACGCAAATACAACAAGAGAATGTATACACCAAATTTCATAATTCGAACTGCTGTCATTTGGTCCATACCAATGCTAACTCTTTTCCCCAACTTTCACCCTTTAAAGTACGAATATTTAAAAATTTCTCATTTTCGCGTCTACAAAGCTAGAGCGATTTATATACCGAATTTCATTATTGTGGTTGCATCGGTTTTGTGGATACCATTTTTATCACCTTTCGCCACATTTTCCCGTAGGAAGTAGAAATTTCTAAAAAAATCCTCAATCTTGATCATTTACACAGTCGGAGGAATGCACAGAATTTTATGATTCTAGCTGCAGTCATTTGATCGGTACCAATTTTATCCCATTTTCACCCTTTAAAGTACGAATATCTAAAGTTCTCTTATTTTTCGGATCTACAAAGACAGAGCAACGTATATACCGAGTTTCATTATTCTTGTTGAATCCGTTTAGTTGGTACCATTTGGATCCCTTATTGACCCATTTCCCTAAAATAAAAAAAATGCAGAATTTTTTATGTTGCGCGTCTATTCAGAAATGTATACACAAATACGATGATATTTTCTCAGCCATTTGGCCATCTTTATACCTCTTTTCGCATTTTACCCCTTAAAAATATATATCGAAATATCCCTTTATTTTATATATCTACGCAACTGGTGGGATACAAAAACCGAATTTAATTCAAACGACCACGACCTAGCTGATTGGTACCATTTTTATCCCATTTCGCCATATTTCTCCTAAAAGTACAAATTTTATAAAATCGCTTTATGTGGTGCGTCTGTCCAGTCACTGCTACGAATTTTATTGTTTTAGCTGCACCCGTTTGTTTGGTACCATTGTTATCCCTTTTCCCCGTTAAAATTAAAAATTCGTAAAATGTCTTTATGTTGCGCCTCTTATCGGTCTGAGGATTGTATATGCCAAATTTCATGACTTTTCTTTCAGCCGTTTGGTTGGTACAATTGTTACACCTCTTTTCCCATATTACCCCTTTAAAAGTACGAATTTCGAAAATTTCCTTTATTTTATATATCTAAGCAACTGGTGGGATGTACATTAGAGCGTTACAAGTAAAAAAAAGTTCGCCGTACACCTTCGAATATGAAGTATTATTGAAAGGTAGTTTCAAAAAAAAATTTTTTATTTTTTTATGCCGAACGCAGGGATCGCGCTTTTACATTTTTCTATATAACTTCTGCATTTATAAACGGATTTTAAAGTGTGATACATCGATGTTTTTGTCTCGACGAGGCCGATTTTTTTGTCTTTGAAGTCATTGAGCTCAAGCATGATTCATCATTTTATGCGAGCTTTAATTTTCTGATATTAGAGTGGTACATTAGGGTAGTAGCAACTGAGATATGATGGGTAAGTACCAGAATGGGGTGCTTAAGCTCAATCACTTCAAAGACAAAAAAATCGGCCTCGTCGAGACAAAAACATCGATGTATCACACTTTAAAATCCGTTTATAAATGCAGAAGTTATATAGAAAAATGTAAAAGCGCGACCCCTACGTTCGGCATAAAAAAATAAAAAAAAATTTTTTGAAACTACCTTTCAATAATATTTCATATTCGAAGGTGTACGGCGAACTTTTTTTTGAGGTACGCCCTAATGTACATACCTAATTTCAAGTTTCTAGCTGCTTGGTACCATTTTTATCCCATTCGTTTCATTTGCCCTAAAAGTACAAATTTCCTAAAATTATTTTACGTGGCGCATCTACGCGGTCGGAGGAACGTATGCACCGAATTTCATGATTTCACCTTCAGCCGTTTTGTTGGTACCATTTATCCCTCTTTTCCCATTTTATCTCTAAAAACTATGAATTTCGAAAAATTCCTTTATTTTGTCTATCTACTTAACTATGCGGATATGCACAGGGAATTTCATATTTTTACCTGATTGGTGTCATTCAATTGATTAGTACACTTTTTGTCCCCTTCTGCCCTATTTTTCCACCTAAAAGTATAATTTTCCAAAAATTTCTATATTTTGTATATCTACGCAACTATTGGGAAGTGCACAGCGAATTTCATGTTTATAGCTGACTGGTTCCATTCGATTGATTGGTACTATTTTTATCCCCCTTTGCCCAATTTTTCAACCTAAAAGTACAAATTTAGAAAAATATGCTAAGCGTCTACACGGTTAAAGGAACTTATAAACCGAATTTCATGATTTCATACTTTGATCGGTACCATTTTCATCCCTCTTTCCCATTTACCCCTTAAAAGTGCGAATTTCGGAAATATTTTATTTGAGTATCTACACAACTGTACTTATCAAATTCTATTCTTCTAGCTTTGGTCGATCGGTACCAGTTTTGTCCCTTTTAGACCGATTTCATGTCCTAAAAGTATGAATCACTTTATAGTGATTCCAAATTTGATTAAAAAACTCTTAATAAACCCTTTATTATGGTTATTGGGGATATTGTGTGTATTTTCTGTTCTTTTTAGTGAAAATTTATTTCCTCTGGGACAACTTCGTTTCCTACACGAAGCGAGCCCATAGTAAAAATTTCTCCTGACAGCATATTCACAAACTTTTATCCTCGAGTGTAAAACTAGTTTTTTTCACTTCGAATGAATTTTTCTTTTATGTTTTCTCAAAGATTTTCCGCAATACTTCACACTGCAATGAAATGAAACGAAATCTAGTAAAATTCTGCCCGCCGAAGGGAATGGTGAAGGATGTGCTGAATGGTGTCATAATAGTTAAACTGGAATTAAATGAAAATTAGCATTTAATTTGTAAATTACATTTGCCCAATTATCCGCATAAAATATGCAATTGTCCAAAGACACAAGAGTGTAAATTTGCCTGGAAGTTTTATTAAATTCTCAGCCACAACCACAAATTGCATGAACGAGTGTTTCAGTGGGATACACTCGAACTCGAACTTGTTTCCACACAAGGTAGTTCGTTCAATGGACCAAAGATGAGCCGAACTGGCCCAGAATGTATTCTGGGCTGGAGTTCATGCAATTAATTGCTTAAATTTAATTTGCTTCTTTAAGTTGCCTCTTCAGTTGTCAGAAAGGTTTTGGTAATTTCGCCAATTAAGCGGTTCGTTTGTAAGTAATATTTTAAAACATAATTTCAGCATCGTTTTGTTAAAGTGTTCTTAAGAAGAAGAACATTGCCAAGAGCACTCCAGCGGCAGAGTGCTAAAGTAAGTAAATCATACTTTCACAAATTTTAAATTAATTGGTTGTAAACAATTGAAGACATCACTTAAGATGTATGTGTTTGGGTGTGTGTGTGTTTGATGAAAAGAACTTTAAAAAGAAAGTACAATAAATTTTAAGAAAACGCTTTATAATATTAGCTAATGGAACGACTTTTGCACATAAATTTGAACTGGTTGAAAAGTAAATTGCTCATTGCCTGTTTAGAATAAAAGTGTTAAAATATCAATAATGGAGAGATTACCCTGGATAGTTACTTTTACACTTGATGGTAAAAAATAAAAGCTTATGCCTTCGACGATAAAAAATACACATTCCTCTAATCTAAAATTAACAAGTAGAAACGGCGTTAAGTTATACTGGGCCGAACTATTGGGGGAGAGTTGCTGCATTTCCATCTACAACCGTTTGGTCGGTTGAATTTCCAACCTTTAATTCCAAATCTAAAAATTTTGAAATTATTTTACTATCTTTCACGTGTATATGGGCATCTACCAAAAAAGGTCTACCAAAAAAATGAAATCAGACCACACAAATAGCTGTTAACTTAATTTTTTCTTATTTCGACAACTTTTTTATTATGAAACTTGAAGTTAACTTGTTCTCTTTTATTTTTATTAAAAGTTGAAGTGTTATAACGAAAATTACAAATTTTTTTACTACGAGTGGAAATATTTGTCGCGTCCGTATTTCTGTTGTACCTAATTAAAAAATGTAAGAGATAATGCTCATACTTCATAAATCTGCGAACAAAATATATCCTCTGACCTTCATTTACATGTATGTGTGGAAAAACAAAGTTCTCAAAAAATCGCTGAACTTTGTATATTTCTATAAGACCTTCAAAAGTACTTCTGCTTTTTGTCGCGTCCGTTTCCGTGTAAAATTGTTTATAATTGTATACTAATTTGTACTAAATCCTGACGATATACTTTTAAAATGTAAGAGTACTAAGAGCTTTAGAACACTAAAAAGCTGATCGCCTTTTTCAGTTTCTTTCTTGTTTTGGAGTAGTTTAAGGCGTGCGAATGTCGCGTCCGGGCCACTAGGAGATGCCCATATGCGATTAGATAGATGTACACACCGAATTTCATTATTATAGCTGTATCTGTTTTACCATTTGTATCCCTCTGTCCCCATTGAAAGTACTAATTCGGAAATCTCGTTTCTACTATAGGGTGTTTTTTATTGAGGTATAGAACTTCGAATTGAAATAAAACACAAGAAAATCGTTTTAATGTCCATCAATTTGGCTTTATTGGAAGGATAATTTTATGCCATTAATGTTTAAATATGATTTCGGGCATGTGGCCGCCGCGGCTGGCTCGAATATAGCCAATTCTACAGGTCCAATTTTCAACCACTTTCTCCAATTGCTGTGCAGCTCCAATTGCTGTGCACGGTGGCGAATCGATTCATTCGGGTCCTCTTCAACACTTTGCTCTACAGCGGCAATTGTTTCTTCGGTGCTCACTGTTCGACGTCTCTGCGGATGCGTATTATCACATAGAGTAAACGTAGTGCGAAAACGATCCATGGTTAACCGAATTAATTGCTCTGATGGACGATTATGTCGACCATAAAATGTTGAACTTCGCGAACTGAACCATTACTTTCGAAATAAATTTGCACGATTTGCAAGCATTGTTCTTTTGTCAACCTGTTCATGATGAAATGGCAAACCAAACTAAATATTAATCACTTGACAGCTGACAAAATGGCCGCCAGTTAAAAAAGTGATGCCAACTTAAAGTTCTATACCCCAATAAAAAACACCCTTTATAAGGAGGCGCATACCCAATATCAAGTCAATATAAGCAGACATCTTCAAAAAAACATGTTAAGTATATTAGGGATATTTTCAGTCGTGGTGAGGGGAAAAAATTCCCTGTGGACCGATTTCGCCCACTTTCAATCCCAACTGATCTCCAACTATTAAACGTATTCTGGGAAAATAAAATACATCGAATTATTCATTATTCCAGCTACATCCTTTGGGTTGGTACCCCTTTCGCCCCGTTTCCCCCTAAAAGTACAGATTTCAAAAATGATCTTAATGTAGAGCGTCTACACAATGAGAGGAATGTACATACCAATTTTTATAATTCAAGACGCAGTCATTTGGTCGGTACCTTTTTATCTCTTTTCCCCATTTTCACTCCCCAAAAGTACGAATATCGAAAGATTTCTTATTTTTCACGTCTACGCAGTCAGAGCGACGTTTACACTGAATTTCATTATTCTATCTGCATCCAATTCCGATTGGTACTATTTTTATCCCCTTTCTACCCGTTTTCCTCTAAAAGTAAAAATTTCGTAAAAAAAGTATGTTGCGCGTCTACGTGGTCAGAGGAATATATAGACCATTTTTTATTTTTCTTGGTACCGTTTTACCATATTACCCCTTAAAAGTTCTTACCCCTTAAATATTCAAATAAATAAAATATTAAATATTCCATGTTTCTAGATATTGGCGGTACTATTGGCACTATTTATATCCCTTTCTGCCCTTAAAAGTATAGACCACTTTATCGTAGGCGTTCATGCTATGAGAGGATTGAACTTTTGAAATATCAAGTAAATACTTGGCCGAAATCTTTAAAAAATTGGTGAATTACTTCAAATAGTAGAAATTAGTGGGGATATTTTCTTTGGTAGGGACCGATTTAAATGAAATAGTTCAAACTTTCCAATAAAACCAGAAATTTGAAAAAATATTCAGCACTTTTGTTTTATAGCCGATTCTAATTTAAAATTTGAAATGGCCCTCAATATATATACAGGTTGATACCTTCTTTATTGAGTACTTGTGGTACCATGTTGTCGTAAGTCATATATATGTAAATTTTTTCAAATTTACATCTAATTCATTATCTTATTCATAGATTTGTTCATTTCAAAATTATTTCTCTTTTCCCCTAAAATTTCCCCCATTTTGTCCAAAATTTATTTTTCATTATTTAATTAATTATTGTAATGCTAAAAATATATTGACTTCCATGCCTCGCCTCTCAAGCAAAGAATTCATGCCACTCATATTCTTGAAATTATCTTCCTGGAATTCAACAATACGAACAACGCAATTGTCAATTAACATTAAGAGAAAATTTTCAACTGAACATAAGATACGAGTTGTTGCTGTTGCAATATCGACATCCTGCAGCATTCGTGTCCGTCTGTTCAATGTGGTTTTGTAGGTGTTCATTTGTATTGATTCTACTGTAATAGTCCAACAAAAATAAATTGAATTGCATTGAAAGTCAGAAGAAAGAACCCGCACCCAGAAAAGGAATAAAAAATCCATATCATTCGATTGTAAAATTATTATCTTTTGGCCAAACTATTGTCGTTTGTTGGAAGCTTTGAGCATTCAAGTGGAATGACAAAGAGCATACAAGCTGAAGAGTTGATATTTCATGCACAACCTGGTGTCGTTGGAGTTCGAAGAGTATGACAGTTATTGTGGTCTTTAGTTGTTACTATACAATTTGGAGTAACATCAAAAGTAATCACTAACTAAACTGGAGTTTAAGGGAGCCATCATCTTCCACAGCTACCACAGTTGTGTAATCAAGATTTCGATAGAAAAATTCAAATTTGATAGTTATCGAGAAACGTATTGTTCATTGCGGATAGCGTTCAACGAGGTCGCTCTGTATTTAGTAATAGTTAATGCTTATTCGAAAATTCATCATAATTCAAGTTTGAGCTTGATTATTTTAATACTAAAATATTCTACATATTTTTATTTTTGCAACACATTCAATTTTAATAATTAATTTAAATTTCTTTATTTTTCTATTGCAGGTAAAAAAAATATAGCCACTATAGTTTTATATGTACGTAAGTAAGTGTATATATTTATCAGCTATGGAATAATAATAATACAATGGGACTGTTTACAGCTGTCAACTTGCGACATTACTTTTTGGAGCTGAACAAGACCATATACACGTGAAACTAGATGTCGTATATAGGAGAATTGTTTTAATAATTTAGTTTCGTACTTTTCCGAGTCCTACAAAGGTGACATAGGAATATTTGTTAAAAATACTTGAAATTCAAATACTTTTTTCCTATATACGTTTAGCATTAACAACCATATCAAAATTTCTCCTTAAAAATAACATGTAAAAACGGAGTTAAGTTCGGCCGGGCCGAACTTTATATACCCTCCACCATTGATTGCATTCCACAGAGGATGTCGATTTTCGTAGAAGTGCAGTAATATTACATGAAATATATTTTTTTTATATAGCCAAATCAAAACAAATACAAATATTAAAGAAAAATAATTTTATAAATAAATATAATATTTTAATTATTTCAAACCACGCTTATAAGGCAAGGCTACCAATACGTCAATTCAAAAAATAAATATTCTTCTATTTATATTTTCAAAAAGCTTAAATACCATAACTATTGGTAGATAGTGGGTGCTACAGTTGGTTGTATTTCCATTATATTTTAATTCCAAAAGTACTAATTTTGATAGTCCATTATCAGACGTACATAGTGCAAAATAACCTAACTTCATGATTCAACCAATTTTTGCCGTAAAAGTAAAAAAGAACGAATTTGGAAAAAATCTTTTTTTCCGTGTCTATGCAGTCAGAGGAATGTATACACCGAATTCCGTGATTCCAGCTGCGGCCATTTGGTTGGTACCATTTTTACCCCCTTGACGTTTCTACGCAATTAGAATTTTATCATTCTAGCTGTGGTCGTTTAGTTGGTACTATTTTTATCCCTCTGTACCATTGTATCCCTTAAAAGTACGAATTTTGAAAAATCCGTTTATTTTCCGTGTCGACACACTCAGAGGAATGTATACTCCAAATTTCATGACTCTAGCTGCGGTCATTTGATTGGTACTATTTTTATCCCCTTTTTCATTTTAACCCCAAAAAGTACGAATTTTGAAAAATCCGTGAATTTTACGTGTCTACGCAATCAGAGGAATGTATACACCGAATTTCATACCTTTAGGTGCAGCCGTTTGGTTGGTACCTATTTTATCCCTCTATTCCCATTTTACCCCTTAAAAGTACGAATTTGGAAAAAATACTTTTATATTATGTATCTACTCTATTAGAGAAATGTACACACCGAATTTCGTGTTTCTAGCTGTTGTCGTTTAATATGTACCATTTTTATCCCTTTTTGCCCCATTTCACCCCCTACAAATAAAAATCACTTTATGGTGCACGCTTTTGTTATCGGGGGAATGTGCATACCCAATATCAAGTAAGTACAAGCAGACATATTGAAAAAATATGCTTAAATACTGTAAAATATTAGGGATTATTATGGGTACTTTTAGTCCTTGTGAGGAAAAATGTTTCCCTTTTGGTCGATTTCGCCCCGTTTCAATCCCAACCGATCTACGACTATAAGACGCATTTATGGAAAATTTGAACGATCTAGCTCCTTTCGTTTAGATACTAGCATGCTTTCAACAGACGGACGGACGGACATGGCTAGATCGTCTTAGAATTTTATGACGAACATATATTCTTTATAGGGTCTCAGGTCGATATTTCAAGGTGTTACAAACGGAATGACAAAGTTAGTATACCCCATCCTGCAGGTGGAGGGTATAAAAATAAATAAAATTTTAACTTTTTAATGGGGGAATTTGAATTAGTTTTTAATGCTAAACTGATACAGGTAAATGCATAAAATTTAAATTGTTTTTAAAAGATATTCCTCTCTTTCGTATGTTATCCATGCCACCCTCGTAGGACTAGGAAAAGTATGAAAATAAATTATTAAAAAAATTATATCCTTCGGAAATTAAAAGTCATGTAAAAAGGAAAAAGATCACCGTTTCATGTATTTGTTCAGCTCCAATGAAAAAAATAAAATTGTCGCACGTTGTAGTTTTTTCCAATTCCAATAATACATGCATACATCCTTCCTTTTACTGAACTTTTAATTTACAAAGGATATATATGTTTAAATAATTTATTTTCATACTTCTGCAGTTCATACAAAGGCCACATGGGTATCGAATGAAAGTGAAGAATATCTGTTAAAAATAATTCAAATTTCATGGTTTTATCTGTATTAGTTTAGCATTAACAGATATATCAAATTTCCTCCTTAAAAATAAAAATCAATAAAATTTAAGTTTTTAAGGGGGAAAACATGAATTAAAGTATTTTTAAAAGATATTCTTCTCTTTCATTTTATACCCATGTCACACACGGAAAAGTATGAAAATAAATTATTAAAAAAATATATTATTCGGAAATTAAAAGTCCTGTAAAAAGGAGAAAAGATCACCGAATAAATGAATGAGTACACAGTGCTCCTATATACGATCTGCAGTTTCATGTATTTGTTCAGTTCCACTCAAAAAAAATGTAAAATTTCCGCACGGTTCAGTATTTCGAGTATTCCAACAATACCACAAAAACAAGCCTCTAGTTAAAAAGAAAAATTATATTTTGTTTAGTGCGAAATAACTCTTTGATCTGTTGCTCGATACATTTATTTTCATTATGTCATTCATATAGTACGACTTCTCAAGTCCTCGAAAATACCCATCCATCTATCATTTAATGTGAATCTCTTTCCAACCAGCCATTTCTTTCATGTTTGAGAACAAAAAGTTGCCACAGAAAGGTTTTAAAGAGACTACCAATCTCTCGACTCAACGCTTTTACTGCGATAAGCAAGAGTCGAGAAGAGCAAACAACTCCAAGAGTTAAGCTAGCAAAGATACGATACTCTTCACTCCACAAAATACTACACTTTGTGCGCTATGAACCTGCGACTCTTGAGAGATAAGGACAGATCAAGAGAGAGATATAGTTAAAATATGGAAATCATTTTGTAATAAAGGCGGCAACTCCGTTTTCAGACTCCCCATGGCAAGGGTTTACAAGCCATTTCTGTCCTACCTGTCCTAGAAAGCGATTAGTATATGTTGCTCCAACAGAATTTTACATGAGTTTATTGCTCATTTTGGAGTTTCGTTCGGACACTTGTTTCAGGGTGCTATATCATTTAGCAGTATAATTCATTCAATTTCTTTTGAGTTCTCCACGAAGTGATATTTTTCATGGGTTGTCATTGGCTCCTTCCCATATATATTTATTCCTAGCGTTCCATTGCGGAAATAAATTCCATACTCTCATTTGGAGAGCTAACAATTGAATTTCACTCCATGTTCTCTTTATTCCTATGTCGATTTGACTTCTTCAGATATGGACGGGTCTCCCTCCCTGTCGGCTACCTTATTGACTGTGTACTTATTTTTTTATTTGATTATTTTCTTCTTTTACATGACTTTTAATTTCTAAATGATATATAAATTTTAATAATTTATTTTCGTATATTTTTGAGACATACAAAAGCGATATGGGTATCAAATGAAATAAAAGAATATCTGTTAAATATACTTTAAATGCCACGCTTTTGTCTGTATAAGTTTAGTATTTACAATCATTTCAAATATCCTCCTTAAAAATAAAAATAAATATTTTTTTCTTTTAAAGGGAAAATTTGAAATATTTGTTAATGCTAAACTAATATAGATAGAATCATGAAATTGGGAGTATTTTTAACAGATATTCTTCACTTTCATTTGATACTCATATCAACTTTGTAGGACTCGGCAAAGTATGAAAATAAAATATTATATATCCTTCGGAAATTAAAAATCATCTAAAAAGGGGAAATGTAAAACTGAGTACACAGCTTTACTACATACTATCTGTAGTATGACCTTTGACACCTGTATTCTGTTTACATTGTCCGCCAACCGTGTAGGCATTACAAACACCCCCACTTCATTATAGAACCCAATCGTTCATTCTACTCAATTTGCTGTTTGCAACATTTCCGTTTCCGTCTTGTCAATAATTCAAACATTATTACACACTCTCTTGTTTTTTTCTTCTCTTAAAACATCATTTGATCTTCTATGCATCCCACCATAGTGGTCCTCACAATCACGTCTCCTACCGCTGATGTTCATTGTAATTCCCTGCTGCTCCTCTTTGCCATCCGATGCTGCAGCCAGCAGCTCGAACTAATTTAGACATTCTTTAGTTCCATGTCTTTGACTTCATTAAGTGTCCGTTTGTTTGTTCGTTTTTTCTGCTTTTGTTGACGGCATTTTCATTTTATTTCTTGTTCGCTTTTATTTGTTCCCTGGCATGACACCTTCGAACTTCAAGTAATTTCCTGGAGGTGTTGCAAAAGTTGCACTTATTCGCTGCAACTGCTGCTGTAGGTAGCACAGTGTGGTTGTGGTTCTGGTTGGTGTTGCAACCATGGCCATCAATGTGTCAAGTTTTCAAAATGATCGGTGGCAACTTTCTTGCCAACTTTTTATTTGATATTTGGAATCTCAATGATTTATTGGACAACCCCACCAACCGCCACCATTCAGGAATGTGAAGAGTTAATGGTGAATTTTTCATCATTTGTCACAGTTCAATATTGGCGGAACCAAGCTAAAAAACGGAAAACTTTCTTTCCTCTCGGAAAAAAAGACAAGTAGAAGACGAGCGAATGAAAGAAATGAACACTAATATCGTGATAAGGCTGAAAGCGATTTACGCGCAAGAACTTTTAAATATTTGACGAACCGTAATTTGAAGTTAAATGTTCGATGAATTGCCCAATGAAATGGCCAAGGGAAGATTGATTAAAGGGAGAGGGGGATATTTTGAACAAGAGGAAAAGACTCTTAACTCATAATGAATCTTAACTCGTAGGCTAGTCAATATCAAGCCAAAATTATGGATAATAGCCTTGTTTGCAATTCTCAGTATTTGTAGTCATCGTGAGTACTTTTAATTTAACATATAACCGGCTGTTATCGGACTTATATCTCCAAAATAAGATTACAAATATTGGAATTTTAAAATTAAAAAAAATACCATTAGTTTTTTAATCTCGTTTTCGAGTTTAGAAATCCAAAGTACATTGGAAAATGTTACACATGACCCTTCGACATTTATTTTTGTCGCACAATGCCTATATGCAAATAGTTTTTAAAAATTTTCCACATCTCCGATAAAGCCCCTTGTATCATTTAATCGATTATAACCAGCTCTTATGACTTAATAAATAACTAAAGTTTAATATATGAGCTACATATTTGCAAAAAATCTACAGATAATGGCTTAGTGTTTTTTGATTAATTAATAAATCATTCCAAATGTACAAACAAACAATTCCTATAAAATGATCGATTGATTGCAGCAATTGTAGTTTTCAGTGCATACTTTTAGGGTTATAATAAATTTGCTATTGAAATATTTTATTGCTGATCTTACAGGTACAAACTAATACCACACAACACTTTCATATGAGTCCCTGGGAAAATAATGCCCGTAAAGTTAGACTTTACAAAACTTCTTCAACATACAAACAATTATATTATTTTCAGGTTTGTATCTGAATTTAGTTTTATCTTCTTATACTTTCCACCGTGTGTAACACCTTGAAATATCGACCCTATATTCTCGATCGTCATAAAATTCTAAAACGAATATGTCTCCATATAATTTACTAATATTTGGTATGCGCATTCCCCGTACGCGCACCAAAAAATTATTCCTATTTTAGGGGGTGAAATGGGACAAAAAGGGATAAAAACTGTACATATCAAACAGCAGCTAGAAACACAAAATTCGTCTAATTGAGTAGATCCATAACATAAAAGTATTTTACCAAATTCGTATTCTTTTTTATTTTTTCCAAATTCGTACTTTTAAGGGATAAAATGGGCTTAGAGGGATAAAAATGGTACGAACCAAACGGCTGTACCTAGAATAATGAAATTCAGCGTATACATTCCTCTGATTACGTAGAGACGTAAAAAATTAAATTTTCGAAATTCGTACCTTTAGGGGAAAAATTGAAAAAGGGAATAAAAATTGTACCAACCAAATGGCCTCAGCTAGAGTCATGAAATTCGGAGTATACTTTCCACTGATTGCGTAGACACGAAAAATAAAAAGGTTTTTTCAAATTCGTACTTTCAAGGGATACAACTAAACGGCTACAGCAAGAAGAGGTTTTCGAAAGTCGTAAAATGGGAAAAAGGGGATACAAATTTATTTATTTTTACGGCAAAGATGGATAGAACCATGAAGTTAGGTTATCTTGCACTGTGTACGTGAGAAATAATGGATTTTCAGAACTTGTACTTTTGGAAATCCTATATTTAGGTAATTTGACCTTTTTTGAAAATTGCTACCTAGTATTTATACACTAAAAGAGAGTATTATGTCTTTGTGCATTTGTTTGTAACACCCAAAAGGAAACGAGTTAGACCCATCGTTTATTATACAGATCGGCTTAGAATCACGTTCTGAGTCGATTTAGCAATGTGCGTCTGTCTATCCGTCCGCCTGTCCATCTGTCCATCTATTGTTGTAATCAAATTACAGGTCGCAATTATAGTCCGATCTTAACAAAAATTGACACAAAAAAGTTTTGTGGATCCAGGACGAACGCTATTTAATTTGAAGTAAATCGGTTCAGATTTAGATATAGCCCCATACAAATGTCGCTCCCGATTTGATTTTTTTCGCTCTAGAAACCACATATTTCACTCGATTTGCTTCAAATTTGGCACAGTACCCTATAATTGAAGTAGAAACAGCTATGGTGAAAGTGGGTCATATGGGTTCAGATTTAGATATAGCCCCCATACAAATGTCACTCCCGATTTGACTTTTTTCGCTCTAGAAACCACACATTTCAATCGATTTGCTTCAAATTTGGCACAGTACCTATACTTGAAGTAGAAACAGCTATGATGAAAGTGGGTAATATCGGTTCAGATTTCGATATAAATTTATATATATATATATATATATATATATATATATAACGACTTGTAATGAGATAGGAAGTGGAGTGTATCATATAGTCGGCTCCGTCCGACTGTAGCCTTTCCTTACTTGTTACTTTTTGAATTTTACTTTTTGAAATAATTAATTTTAAAATAATTAAAATTTTATATTTATTTATAAAATTATTTTTTCAATATTTGTATTTGTTTTGTTTTGGCTATATGAAAAAAAATATATATATATTTTCCTATAATATTACTGAACTTCTACGAAAATCGACTGCCTCTGTCGAATGCAATCAATATTGGAGGGTATATAAAGTTTGGCCCGGTCCGAATTTAATGCCGTTTTTACTTGTTTGTACTTAAATCGATATTTGCAGTCATAAATATAATTTTCTTTTAGCAATGATTATCCTAGTTTGTGTAACTTTATAAATGCCAAGACCTCGATCGGTCTCGCGATTATTGTTTTATACTGCCTGTAGTTCTACTCATCGAATGACTTCTCAAAATATCATTCTTTCCATATACTTCATAATATTTTGATAACTTTGCGCTTGTCTAACGTCTGTCATTATAAGACCCAATCTAGCATTCAAAATCCATGCTTGTCTTATCAATCTCCCGCCATAAGCTTAGCTGTGTAGCCAACCACTGATAAGTTATGACTTATTAGGACAACAACACCGAGTAACAGATGGCCGGAAGAGGAAATGCAAATTATGGCTGTTTGTTTTTATTCTCCTGCTCATCTCCTTCTTATCCTCCTTCTTCCTCATCGTTCAGACATATTAAGAGAAGTAGTGCCGGAAACTAGGACTTACCCAGAGCGAACACAAACATTGCCAGGAAAGGCAAACAAACAAGAGCAACTAAAATGACATGAATTCGAAAGAAAAAATTGCATTTAACATGCAACTCTACAAACGGCAACGGAAACTTTATAGAACGAACAAGAAGAAGAAGAGAAAGACGACGAAAAACGAAAACATAACTTTCAAATTACTCTGCTGATTAAGAAGCATAGATGTCGATAATAAAGAAAGAATAAAACAATGACAATTTGCACAGAATTATAAAGTTATTCCCTGGTATGGCGGTGGGGGTCGGGTGTGGGGGATAAGGCAAACAAAGGCTGAGAAATAACTCACAAATAGCATATAATCCTGTGGAACATCAACCGCTCCGCCAGTGAGCGCCACCAACTGTGATTTAATCCGAAAATATTTTTCATTTGCCGTGGCGGCAACGAAAAGGCCATCTGTCCGTCCTCCCTCCGTTCGTCCTTCCAGCCAAGTCTGTTTTGTGCGATAATATTTGTTATGGAAGTTCTGTTTCTGGGTTTCAATGTTTTTTTCTTTTTGTCGTTGTTGTTTTGTTTTTGTTCTCCGTTCTTTGCCATTTGCTGTGAAATGGAGCTTGTTTTGCATGTGATTGGTGAAGTTATTCCCGTTGAAGTTGTTGCATCCTTCGCCTTGTTATCCTTGTCAACCGGTTCTCTTACTCTCGGTGTTTATGTGTATGTATGCTGGCAACGACATGCTGTGTGAATTGCAATTTTTCTGTTGATTGCAATATTTCAACGGTTATGGTTTGTGGTCACCATCAGCAACACCACCACCAGCAGCAGCAGCAGCAGCAGCATCGACAATACTTTACATCCCAAAGCCATGTCGGGATATGGCACAAACCCAATACGGATATACACGCCAGAGAGTAGTGGACAATAAAAATTGCTCACATTTAAAATGGTTGATGGAATTTAATTAATCGTAATTACACTTTTATGCAATACTTCCATCCATAATTGTTGCTTCGGCCGAAGCGAATATATACATATTAAAAAATGCGAAAATCAATATATAGTATTTGGTTTGTAGACATTTTTGTGGCAATCGTTTGTAAATAAATGACTTTTATACATTTATTCACACTTCTTCAGCCATATCACACAGGAATCTCTGAAGAGCCACGAAATATTTCCTGGGGTGATTACCAAAATCAATAGAGGATTTTCAATAAAAACGACTTGTTTGAGACATGGCGGGATAATATAAAAAATTAAAATTAATTTTCACTATTTCCTAAATCGGGTGGGATCGCATCAATGGTTGTCACCACAACGTCTGCCAGACAAAGACTTTTCCTCTCGAAAAGTCATCAACGATGAACTTTTCCTCTAGAAAAGTCATCAACGATGAACTTTTCCTCTCGAAAAGTCATCAACGATGAACTTTTCCTCTCGAAAAGTCATCAATGATGATGTTTTCCTATAGAAAAGTCATCAATGATGATCGTTTCTTCTAGAAAAGTCATCAATGATGATAGTTTCCTCTAGAAAAGTCATCAATGATGTTCGTTTCCTCTAGAAAAGTCATTAATGATGATCGTTTCCTCTAGAAAAGTCATCAATGATGATAGTTTCCTCTAGAAAAGTCATCAATGATGTTCGTTTCCTCTAGAAAAGTCATTAATGATGATCGTTTCCTCTAGAAAAGTCATCAATGATGATCGTTTCCTCTAGAAAAGTCGTCAATGATGATCGTTTCCTCTAGAAAAGTCATCAATGATGATTTTTCCTCTAGAAATGTCATCGATGAAGATTTTTCCTCTAGAAAAGTCATCAATGATGATTTTTCCTCTAGAAAAGTCATCAATGATGATATTTTCCTCTAGAAAAGTCATCAATGATGATCTTTTTCTCTAGAAAAGTCATCAATGATGATATTTTCCTCTAGCAAAGTCATCAATGATGAACTTTTCCTCTAGAAAGTCATCAATGATGAACTTTTCCTCTAGAAAGTCATCAATGATGATCTTTTCCTCTAGAAAAGTCATCAACGATGATCTCTTCCTCTAGAAAAGTCATCAATAATGATCGTTTCCTCTAGAAAAGTCATCATGATGATCTTTTCTTCTGGAAAAGTCATCAATGATGATCTTTTCCTCTAGAAAAGTCATCAATGATGATCTTTTCCTCTAGAAAAGTCATCAATGATGAACTTTTCCTCTAGAAAAGTCATTAATGATAATCTTTTCCTAGAAAAGTCATGGACGACGAACTTTTCCTCTAGATAAGTCATAAACGATGATCTTTTCCTCTAGAAAAGTCATCAATGATGATCTTTTCTTCTGGAAAAGTCATCAATGATGATCTTTTCTTCTGGAAAAGTCATCAATGATGATCTTTTCTTCTGGAAAAGTCATCAATGATGATCTTTTCTTCTGGAAAAGTCATCAATGATGATATTTTCTTCTGGAAAAGTCATCAATGATGATATTTTCCTCTAGAAAATTCATCAACGATGTTCTTTTCCTCTAGAAAAGCCATCAATGATGATGTTTTCATTTAAAAAGGTCATCAACGATGATCTTTTCCTCTAGAAAAGTCATCAACGACGATCTTTTTCTCTAGAAAAGTCATCAACGACGATCTTTTCCTCTAGAAAAGTCATCAACGATGATCTTTTCCTGTAGAAAAGTCATCAACGATGATCTTTTCCTGTAGAAAAGTCATCAACGATGATCTTTTCCTGTAGAAAAGTCATCAACGATGATCTTTTCCTATAGAAAAGTCATCAACGATGATCTTTTCCTCTAGAAAAGTCATCAACGATGATCTTTTCCTCTAGAAAAGTCATCAACGATGATCTTTTCCTCTAGAAAAGTCATCAACGATGATCTTTTCCCATTTAAAAAATAAGAGATTCTTTATTTTTACATGACATACCTTTCTATACACATGTTTAACGCTTCAAGTTAATGATTTTTTTCTTACAAGATATGATTATAATTTCGAAAATCTGATTTTTCGATTTCAACAGAAAATCCGCTTTTTCGGCAGACTTTCTGCCTTTCTTTACTGACAAATTCTTTTAAGTGCAAAGTTTTTCGTTTGTTTAAATGTGTATAATATATAATACAAAAGAATTTAAATATTTTGGGGTTTACTTCTTTTCCCTGCGGCTTGATCCATTTTATTTCATTTCATTATGAAATAACTTTCAAATCTATGGTTTTTTATTTAATTTCTTATTTTCGTATCATCTCTTTTGGTCTTTATTTGATTTTTATTCTCAAAAATTGGTCATTTGATTTTGGTGATTATTTCGTTGGGTCTTATTTTATTTCACTGTTTGGGGGTAATTTCATTGGAAGTTTTTCTCGTATAGCCCAACTTTTTTTATTCACGAAGCCGTTCAGCCAAAAACATGCCCCATTACTGAAGATAATGGTTTCTCAAAAATTTATATCAGTTTACAATTGCTCCAGAGCACAATTGTCGAATAAATTTGATATTCGCAAAGTGAGTTGTAGTTTTCATTCGCTTGGGATATTTTTGAAAAATTGCCCTTCGGCACGGGTCAGATACCACGATGATTATATATGTTACTATAAAATATTAATGCAAAAAGATCTTGAGCCTGGACAATATCCCAGTTCATTAGAAATATTACAAACGAAAGAATGAAAAGATTCTAAAATGTGCGAAAACATTCATAATATCAGTTTTCTAATTATTTTGTTTTGACCAATCCTTTTATAAAATCACCACACTGTGTCTTGGCATTTAAAATGAATATAGCATGGATATTAGCTTGCAATTCATAGCGTGATTAGTGAAAATATTCCCATTAGATTATCGTCATAGTCACAGAAAAATCGTATGCAAAACGCAAGCGAAAACAATAAATAAAATGCAAACAAAAATAAAAAAGCATGCAACGAAACTTAACAGGTAGACGGGTATCACAAGCCAAACGGATTAACTGTGTTTTTCGATGTCTTTAAATTAACTACAAAAATGCTATATTAAAACCAAGATTACTTTGTTGTACCCTTCACCTAGGTGGAATATATCGCAATACCAGAGTACCCATAACATTAAGACGTTCTAAGTTTGTATTTCTGCCCGGCTTGGAATTAGTAGGTTCGGTTCAAAGGCTGTTAATCGCTTTTGTCAAATTTGACATTATTTACCATTTGTGTATTTGGTTTCTCCGTCTTGCTTTGATGATCATTCTTAATTTTGACTAATTTCTTGTGCAATTTACCCAGTGGATGTGCACCTTTGTACATCTCAGTTGACCCCAGTTCAGTGTCCTTTCGCATATATTTGACCATATCTTCTTTCATCGTCCATTTTAATGAAGTTAGGTATTTACGAGATTAATGAGTAATCGTTCTCTGTTTATAAATGAAGAAATTTAATATGCCGCAGTTGAAATATTGACAAATGTTCATTTCACTTTGCCCATTCAGTTGACCTGACTCACTTATTATTTAATTGGAAATTTATGAAATGGAAATTAAAGTCACAGATTTATCGATTACACCGTGTGACACTACTTTTTGGAGCTGCAACTAGATGTAGTAGTATTATGGAAAGCCATTCTTCTTTTTACTGGACATTTTATTTTTAAAGGATGTAGATGTTTTAATAATTTATTTCCGTATTTTTCAAACCATACAACGGCGATGTGGGTATCAAATGAAAGAGAAGAATATCTTTCAAAAATACTTCAAATCTCATGCTCCTATCTAATTAAGTTCAACATAAACAACCATTTCAAATTTACCCCTTAAAAGTAAAAATAAGTAAAATTTAACTTTTTAAGAGGGAACAATTTAAATAAGTTCATAAGATTTAGTGATTTTTTACTTGAAGACGCCTAGAAAAGTCATGGACGACGAACTTTTCCTCTAGAGAAGTCATGAACGATGATCTTTTCCTCTAGAAAAGTCATCAATGATGATCTTTTCCTCTAGAAAAGTCATCAATGATGATCTTTTCCTCTAGAAAAGTCATCAATGATGATCTTTTCCTCTAGAAAAGTCATCAATGATGATATTTTCCTCTAGAAAAGTCATCAATGATGATCTTTTCCTCTAGAAAAATCATCAATGATGATCTTTTCCTATAGAAAAGTCATCAACGATGATCTTTTCCTATAGAAAAGTCATCAACGATGATCTTTTCCTATAGAAAAGTCATCAACAATGATCTTTTCCTCTAGAAAAGTCATCAATGATGATCTTTTCCTCTAGAAAAGTCATCAATGATGATCTTTTCCTCTAGAAAAGTCATCAATGATGATCTTTTCCTCTAGAAGAGTCATAAATGATAATCTTTTCCTCTAGAAAAGTCATCAATGATGATCTTTTCCTCTAGAAAAGTCATCAATGATGATCTTTTCCTCTAGAAGAGTCATAAATGATAATCTTTTCCTCGAGAAAAGTCATCAATGATAATCTTTTCCTCTAGAAAAGTCATCAATGATGATCTTTTCCCCTAAAAAAGTCATCAACGATGAACTTTTCCTCTAGAAAAGTCATCAACGATGATATTTTCCTCTAGAAAAGTCATAAACGACGATCTTTTCCCCTAAAAAAGTCATCAACGATGATCTTATGAAGTTATTTTTTATAAGAAAAAAACACTTTTTAGTTAAAATTTCCTACATGAAATTGTTTCCATAGAAACAAGATTCTTATTTTTTCTTACTTAAAATTTTTGAATATACTCAATTGAAAGCATTTTTATTAGATCCAAAGAAATGTTTTTAAGTAAATTTACTACCCTAATTCTAGTAAATGAACTATTTACTATGACTGAAATAGGTAAACTTTACTCATACTTAGTAAATTCGTAGTTTTAAGGGTTGAAATGGATGTAAATGTTTTTTAAAGGATGTAGATGTTTTAATAATTTATTTCCAAATTTTTTCAAACCATACAACGATGTGGGTATCAAATGAAAGAGAAGAATATCTTTCAAAAATACTTCAAATCTCAGCATTAACATCCATTTCAAATTTACCCCTTAAAAGTAGAAATAAGTAAAATTTAACAATTTTAAGAGGGAACAATTTAAAAAAATTTTAATGCTAATCTAATACAGATATATACATGGAATTTAAAGTATTTTTAGCAGACATTCTTCTCTTTCATTTGATACCCTTGTCGCCTTAGTATGACTCGCAAAAGTACGAAAATAAATTATTAAAACTTCAATATCCAAATGAAAACTGAGTAACCGAAAAATGTATTTTTGTGTATTTCGGACCTACAATTTCACATAATCTACACAAAAAATATGAATATTTTTTAACTAAAATTCGAAAATACCCTTAATGTTTGCACTATGATTGTGTTGGTAGAAGCACGTGTGCATGTTAAACTGAAGGTAAGGGTAAGAGCTACAAATCATCTGAATATGAATGAAAAATATTTTGCTCAACTAGCTTCCTCCATAATAATCTGTTATTTGAAAAATAAATATGTCTAAATGCAAGTTATGGCCCTCGTTATAAAAGAATTATAAAAATTATGTTTTAAAAAAATCAATTTCTGGCATGATATCAGTAACTAAGACATATTTTCTTATTTTCTAATATCTCAAACACATCTGTTCTATACTATAACAATTATGAAATTATTTTATATTTCATATCTAGAATATTTCTGAAAACTCTATTGCTGCTACATTAAAGCATCTGGCATCTTGTCCTCCAACTGCTCCGTGCTCATGTGTCCTTGTGTTGTAAAATGCATAAAACTAGAATTTAAGCTGGGTGAATTGTTTTATTGTTTGTCCTGCGGCAACATTGTTGCTAATGACCAACACCGCAATTACCACTGAACATACGCACAGACCAAAGGATGCGAGCAGAAAAACAAAAGAAAACTTTTGCTAGGATGAGGCGTACGCACACATACCGACACATACACACTCCTGTAAATGAGTAAGAACTTTGCTCAATATTGCCTCAAGTTCGAATCTTCCAGGCAGGGTTACACGTATTAAATAGTGAGTGGCTGAGTGAGTGAGAGAGTGTGCTGTTGCAACAAAACTCCAGCCAGCAATAGCAGCAACAGCTTCCCAGGCAATGATAGCAACAGTAATGCGGCATCGAAAAAGAAACAATTCTTTACAGGGTTAAAATTGGCCAAGTCGCAATGAATATACCCCCTACAGTCTAGTCTGAATTGTTGTTTGTATAGCCCAACGCAATTGGGTCTTCACAATTAGTGGACTAATCCTAATGTGAATTGTCGCCCAATTGATGATATTTCACATTTTGGGCGATTTTGCAATGCATTAAACGGCTTTATAGTCGTCCAAAATCAAAAGTGAACAATCACCCAAAAAAATTTGGGTGATTCGCCATAATTAAGAAAACTCCCAGAAATGTGAAACTAGTCACTCCCATATTGAAAAATATCAATCGTCCAGAATTTTGGGCGATTCTTCGCTAAATTAAATTAACCAAGGCTAAGTGAACAATAAAATCATCATTTATTTTATATATTTAAAAGATTGGCAAGAATACAAACATTTTTGGTTTTGGATATACCCCAGAAAAAAATCTGACAAATACCCTAATATTGAAAAAATATCAAATCGTGCGTAAATTTATTGTACAACAAATTTTGGGTTTTCGTTTTATTTTCCTATTTTGAGCGATTTTCAAGGCGACAAAATAATGAAAATGGCCCGAATAAAAAGTGGATCAGATTTTTATTTATTTATTGTAAAGATTTTTTTAATTTTGCACAATTATTTGGGCAATTTTTCATATGAAATAAATAAAATCACCCAATTTTTTGGACGATTTTTCCTATTTTTTTTACAAATAATATTTGTGTGATTTTGCATTTATTTTCGTTTGTAATTTATTTTTTTTTCTTTTTGGCGTTTTTTTTTTCATTTTTTGGCAATTTTCTTTTTGGGTTATTTTTCATTGAGTTTATTTTCATGTTGCCTGCAAAACCGCCAAAATAAAAAATAGCTGAAAAAATTTTGTTATTTTTCATAAGAAATCTCGCCCAAAAATATATATCATATGCGAAAAAGTATTTGGGTGATTTTTCCTATGAAGGAAAATGCAAATAATTTGGTGATTTCTCATTTCTTATTTGGGAGACTGCATTAATTTTTGGATTTAATTAAATTGTACCTTGACGGGGCATAAGCCAAACTTCAACGACGTAGACATTTTGACGCAAGAAAATAATTATCGTAGAAGATATACGCTTGAAATGTTACATATTATAAATGTCCCTACTGACCAGAGAATGAACTACAAGACTGATACTGACCACTGTGCACAAATATATCGAAACATTGTTGACAAATATGGACGAAAACAATAGCTTTAGTTGAGAAATTACTTCGAAACGAAAGAGTTCATTGGTTTTGCTAACATGTAATTATTGTGATAATTTTTGTTTTGTCTTTTTGTATAATTAATTTTGTTTGTATTTTTAAGTGAATATCCCTGAGGATGATCGTCGATGACGATCGAAATATCGGAAAAGAATAATAAATAAAACAATTAAAAAAAATAAACATCAGTTTTTTGATTTGTTCATGACCTCAAGCCAGACTATCCGGAAAAATAGAAAATAAAAGGTCAACTATTCATAAATTTAAACAGATTTAATTAAATTTTTTATTTTTTGGCAAACTTTTAGTTTTAGGCGATTTTTCATAGGGTAATATTTCATGTCGCCTGCAAAATCACCAAAATAAAAAATCGCTCAAAAATGTGTCATTTTTCATACGAAAAACCGCCCAAAATATATCTCATCCGCGGTTTTCTGCGTTGCCGGCCAATTTTTTCCGCCCAAATAATTGCGTTATTTTTCATTTCTGATTTGGGCGAGATTGCTTTTATTTTTGGCTGTAATTTTATTTTCTGGGCGGTTTTTCATTTTCGCAATTTTCCATTTTGGCGATTTTCCTTTTTGGGCGATTTTTCATTGGAAAATATTTCATGTCGCCTACAAGATCATCAAAATAAAAAAAATCGTTCAAGAAATTATTTTTCAATCGCCCAAAATATTCTCATTTGATGAAAAAGGTTTTCTGTGTTGCCGGCTAATTTTTTGACAATTTTTTCTATGAAAAAAAGCTCAAATAATTGGGTGCATTTCATTTCTTATTTGGGTGATTTTGCATTTATTTTTGGATGCTTTTTCTTTTTAGGCGTTTTTCATTTTGACGATTTTTCTTTTTTGTTTTGGCGATTTTTCATGTCGCCTGCAAAATCACAAAAATAAAAAATAGCTCAAAAAAATGTTTCTGTTTTCATAGGAAAAATTGCCCAAGATATATCTCATCATTGCCGGCCGATTTTTCCTATGAAAAAACGACCAAAAAATTGAGTGATTTTTCATTTCTTATTTGGGTGATTTTGCATTTATTTGTGGATGTTTTTCCTTTTAGGCGTTTTCCATTTTGACAATTTTTATTTTGGCGATTTTCTTTTTTGGTCGATTTTTCATTGGGTGATATTTCATGTCGCCGCCAAAATCACCAAAATAAAAGGTCGCTCAAAAAAAAATTATTATTTTTCATATGAAAAATCGCTCAACGATCTGCGTTGCCGGTCAATTTTTTGGCCGATTTTTCCTATGATTAAACGCCCAAATAATTGGGCTATGTTTCATTTCATATTTGCGAGATTTTGCATTCGTTTTGGTTGTAATTCCATTTTTTCTTTTTTAGGCGTTTTTTTTTTCAATTTTTGCCTATATATTTGGACGATTTTTCATAAGAAAAACTGACCACATATTAGGCGATTTTTCACAGGAAACAGCCCAACTCCACTCTGCTTTATTGCGGTCCTAAGAGATTACAAACGTATTGACTAACTTAATGTACGCTCCACTCTACGATGGTGGAGGATGCAAAAAAAAGAAGAACAAATGTTTTCATTTTAAGGGGCTGCATCAGGATATGATGTAGCGCCTGCTTATCAGATACCTCGAAGCAATTCCTTAAAGCGATTGTGCCGCAACAACCCTGCTCCACTACACGCCAAACATGCAACAGCCCCCATGCCACCTTGTCTTGGCAACACCCGCATACGGTATGGCATTTCTCGGACAAATGAACATTCATGCCAAACTTGTAACTTGCATTCAGCTCAAATACACTTATACATGGTGTGGCAAACGTGAATACCCGAATTTTTAAAATTTCTATATCATTTCTTAAACGTGAGCGGAACTATTTTATACACTCCACCTTAGGATGGAGTCAATATTGAGTGCATATTAGGGCGTACCTCAAAAAAAAAGTTCGCCGTACACCTTCGAATATGAAGTATTATTGAAAGGTAGTTTCAAAAAAAAAATTTTTATTTTTTTATGCCGAACGTAGGGGTCGCGCTTTTACATTTTTCTATATAACTTGTATTTATAAACGGATTTTAAAGTGTGATACATCGATGTTTTTGTCTTGACGAGGCCGATTTTTTTGTCTTTGAAGTCATTGAGCTCAAGCACCCCCTTCTGGTACTTACCCATCATTTCTCAGTTGCTACTACCCTAATGTACCACTCTAATAATCGAAAATTAAAGCTCGCATAAAATCATGAATCATGTTTGAGCTCAATGACTTCAAAGACAAAAAAATCGGACAAAAACATCGATGTATCACACTTTAAAATCCGTTTATAAATGCAGAAGTTATATAGAAAAATGTAAAAGCGCGACCCCTACGTTCGGCATAAAAAAATAAAAAAAATTTTTTTGAAACTACCTTTCAATAATACTTCATATTCGAAGGTGTACGGCGAACTTTTTTTTTTTTACTTGTAACCTGGCAATATGCACTGCATATTGCCATTCCAATATTCATCGGAGAGCCCAAAAAGTGATTTTCGCAAAAAATCATACTTTAGGCTGTGAAATGGGAAAAAATGTATAAAAACAGTACTATTCAAATGAAAACAGCTACAAATAAATATGAAATTTGGTGTGTATGTGCCTGTGATTGCTTAGAAACATATAATAAATTGATATATTTTAAGTTGTACTTTTAAGGGGTAAAATGCGAAAAGAGGGATAAAAATAGTACCAATCAAACGGCTGCTGTTAGAATATTGAAAATATGTGTATACAATCCTCTCCTCGTATACACGCAAAATAGACGATTTTTTCAAAATCTGTACTTTTAGTGGGGAAGGGAAGAAAGGCGACAAAAATGGATGAACATAGAAAAATGAAAATCGGTGTATAAGTCACTCTGACTGCGAAGACGCGAAAAATAAAGAGGCGCAAAAAGACGCAAATGTATACTTTTAGGGTGGGAAAGGGCCGAAAGGGGATAAAATGGTACCAATCAAACGGCTGCTACTAAAAAATCGTAAAATCATAAAATTTGGCACGTGCATTACTCAGACTTTTATAGTCGCTCAACGCAAAGAATTTTTTCGAAATGTATACTTTTAGGGGGGAAAGGGACGAAAATGGCTGTGGCTAAAATCCTGTTGATATGTTTTAAATAGTCAAAATTTTTATATTTGTTCTTTTATAAAAAATCGTTCATCATTCGCCACAAGGTTAAATGAACAGTGAATAAAGACCCGTCTAAACAAGAATTGGCCAGAGAAAACTGAATTTCTAAACCAGGCACTCACATCTGTGACACCCTGTTATACATGCACAGGGATATAAAAGACAACAGCAGCCGTAGCATGAACAACTTGTAACTTGGTGAAAATTCGGTAACCACGCAAACTAAACTAAACAAACGGAGCAACCAGGCAGGACGTGCAGCAAGAGACAATCTTCCAACCACTCCTTCCCCCACCCAGAATCTGTTGTAAAAGGGGTCCACAGTCCACCCACATGCAGCAGGATGAGCCAGTCAGGTTGCAGCATGTACTCATCTCATCATGTGTGTGTGTGTGTACATGCAACATCTCACAACACGATGCTCATGATGAACCGTACGTGCAGTGGTGTGGTGTGATGTGATGTGATGTGATGCGATGTTCAGTGTATTTAACTACCGAAACCAAACTTTTTGAAAATTTAAGAAACATTTTTCCCTGAGTTTGTTTCGTATTTGCACATTTTTATTTCATAAACTAATTAAAATGCAAACTTTTTATTATTGTTTTGATGTGGTTTTGTGGAGGTTTTTTATTTCGGCTATGCTGACTGGCCCCATCACACGTACGTACATACAACTAAGACAAGCTGCCTCGAACACTAAGAGATAGATGAAACTTGAAAATAAATACAAGACATATTTAAAAATAAAAATCAAGAGAAACTCAGCCGTTTCCAGTTTATAAACACAAGAATAGACTGTTACCACAAAATGCATTACACATAAATATAGTGTAAGATGATAGATAGAGTTGAACAGGTTCCAAATATTGAGGAAACAAATCTGAGAGTAAACCCATAGGTAACAAAGAACTTCGTTGTGCGAAAACACAAATTAAAAAAATAATAATAATAATAAAACAATTAGGAAAGTAAAATCCGGACCGAACTGGCTATATGATAATCTCCACTCTCAAGCAGTCTAAGGTTTTACTGTCAAATCTGGAAGCCGACTAATATAAAACTGTGCCAAATGTTGTTTGTATACCTCGTGTTTATGAACTAATGAAAAAAAATTCTGATGATTTTTCACTTAAATTCTGGATAATTTTGTAAAAAAATCTTACAAAATAGAAGCCATCATTTCACAACTTTCAAACTCACACAGATTGATTCACACTGATTACATTGATTATCATTCGAAAATCATTTCGAAAATCAAAATAAAAGAATTAAAATTGTAAAAACTTAAAAAAAATAAATATAATATACCACTTCAACATTTTAAAAGTAATTGCAATTACCTTCAGAACAAGGTATAACATATTAAAATCGGTCAATTAAATCAGGAGTAACAGGCGATTGAATGAACACACCTTTTCGAAAATCATAACTGAAAAAACAAAGCGCTGAAATAATTGGGTGCTTTTCATTTCTTATTTGGGTGATTTAGCATTTATTTTTGGTTGAAATATCATTTTTTTCTTTTTGGGCGTTTTTTCATTTGGGTGATTTTTTTGTTTTGGCGATTTTTCATTGGGTGATTTTTCATGTCGCCTGCAAAACCACAAAAATAAAAAATCGCTCAAAAAATGTTTCATTTTTCATAGGAAAAATTGTCCAAGATATATCTCATCTTTGCCGGCCGATTTTTCCTATGAAAAAAAAATCAACAAAAAAATTGAGTGATTATTTTTCATTTCTTATTTGGGTGACTTGCATTTATTTTTGGATGTTTTTCTTTTTAGGCGTTTTTCATCTTGACGATTTTTATTTTTGTTTTGGATGTTTTTCTTTTTAGACGTTTTTCATTTTGACGATTTTTATTTTTGTTTTGGATGTTTTTCTTTTTAGGCGCTTTTCATTTTTTTGTTTTGGCGATTTTCTTTTTTGGTCGATTTTTCATTGGGTGATATTTCATGTCGCCGCCAAAATCACCAAAATAAAAGGTCGCTCAAAAAAAATTATTATTTTTCAAATGAAAAATCGCTCAACGATCTGCGTTGCCAGTCAATTTTTTGGCCGATTTTTCCTATAATTAAACGCCAAAATAATTGGGTGATGTTTCATTTCTTATTTGCGTGATTTTGCATTCATTTTGGGTGTTTTTTCTTTTTTATGCTTTTTTTTTAATTGTTGGCCCACTTTAAATCAGGAGTAACAGGGGACTGAATGAACACACCTTTTTGAAAATCATAAATCGTGAAAAAATCATTTTTTTTTTTTCAAAAATACGTATACAATATTTTTGTGAGAATAATACATACCCCAACTTTCAAAACAATCGCAGTTATCGAGGTCCAAAACCGTACCGATTAACTTGGAATGACTCATATATATATACATATATTCTGGATCGTTGTAAATTCTAAGATAATTGTTGAAAGCACTCTAGCTTCCGAACGAGATGAGCTAGAGGATTCAAATTTCCCACATATGCGTGTGCTTAATTGTTGCAGAATAGCGAAATCGGTTCTGAAAGAATTTTTAACAAAGTCTGAAATATTTAAAGTCTTTCTTTCTTTTGAAAATGTTCGCCTTATATTCAAATTATACGGTGAATGCTAAATTCATACCTTTAAAATAAATGGACATTTCGAAATTAGTACTTTTAAGGACATGGAGACATGTAAGACTGACCCCCATTAATTCTCCTCCCCAACATTCCCCCAAAAATACCTACCCTCTATCACGACTCCTTAAAGGAGAAAGTTGATAGACTTCCTATTATCCTTAATGGGAGCTTCCATACAAAAGCTAAATGGGAGTCAAATGTACAAAATAATATCGCACAGTAAATTTTTATAGTAATTTTTTTATTCAACACCTATTTTGACATGTCATAACGATTTTTTAACGTTTACTTGGCGGGTAAAACGCCCAATTTTATTCTGGATATTCGAATGGTCAAATGATCCTATGTTACACTTTCGTTGCTTAAAATATATACCCTTCTGGCCTGTAGGATGAGGAAATTATAAAACAAAACTGCTATTAGCAGTGGGCGTACTTGCCACGCCTCCTCTCTTAAGGCCGTATTTTTGCTTATCCTTCTACTTGCATTGGTTTTAAGTTTATGATTCAACAATGTTAGCACTGATTCAATGCAGCTCTGTGGAAAAGCATGTTGCATGCAATACTTGGCCCACAAACACACACACGCATTGTATGCAAGTAATACATATACATACATATGCACATAGTTTGTCCTTTATTGTTTGTCTAACGAGTTTTTCGTTTGTTTATAATAATTTCTGTTAAGTTTTCTCTTCGCTTTCGTTTTGCTTCCAACCCAAAATAATCTAAACTCATTAGTTCGTTAACTAAATGTTCGTTGGTTGGTTGGTTGGTTAGTTAGTTGCCGAAAACTTTATCGTTTACAGGGATGTAGACATACATATTTACATGTAGATATACATATATACAGACATGCATGCATATGATATATACATACATGATATATACATACAGATGGCTCATGACAAACTGCTATATTTTATGATACTTCTAATAACAAGTACAAAAGTTCCGAAAGATACAAAATTTCAAATATTACTTTAAATAATTATTCGCACCCTATGATTCCAGTGGAAGTGGCAAATTAAAGAGGAGAATATCTCGCTAAATATACTTTAAATTATATGCTGTTATCTGTATTAATTTGCATTAACAATCATTTCAAATTTATTTTATTTTTATTTTTATTTTTATTTTTATTTTTATTTTTATTTTTATTTTTATTTTTATTTTTATTTTTATTTTTATTTTTATTTTTATTTTTATTTTTATTTTTATTTTTATTTTTATTTTTATTTTTATTTTTATTTTTATTTTTATTTTTATTTTTATTTTTATTTTTATTTTTATTTTTATTTTTATTTTTATTTTTATTTTTATTTTTATTTTTATTTTTATTTTTATTTTTATTTTTATTTTTATTTTTATTTTTATTTTTATTTTTATTTTTATTTTTATTTTTATTTTTATTTTTATTTTTATTTTTATTTTTATTTTTATTTTTATTTTTATTTTTATTTTTATTTTTATTTTTATTTTTATTTTTATTTTTATTTTTATTTTTATTTTTATTTTTATTTTTATTTTTATTTTTATTTTTTTTTTATTTTTATTTTTATTTTTATTTTTATTTTTATTTTTATTTTTATTTTTATTTTTATTTTTATTTTTATTTTTATTTTTATTTTTATTTTTATTTTTATTTTTATTTTTATTTTTATTTTTATTTTTATTTTTATTTTTATTTTTATTTTTATTTTTATTTTTATTTTTATTTTTATTTTTATTTTTATTTTTATTTTTATTTTTATTTTTATTTTTATTTTTATTTTTATTTTTATTTTTATTTTTATTTTTATTTTTATTTTTATTTTTATTTTTATTTTTATTTTTATTTTTATTTTTATTTTTATTTTTATTTTTATTTTTATTTTTATTTTTATTTTTATTTTTATTTTTATTTTTATTTTTATTTTTATTTTTATTTTTATTTTTATTTTTATTTTTATTTTTATTTTTATTTTTATTTTTATTTTTATTTTTATTTTTATTTTTATTTTTATTTTTATTTTTATTTTTATTTTTATTTTTATTTTTATTTTTATTTTTATTTTTATTTTTATTTTTATTTTTATTTTTATTTTTATTTTTATTTTTATTTTTATTTTTATTTTTATTTTTATTTTTATTTTTATTTTTATTTTTATTTTTATTTTTATTTTTATTTTTATTTTTATTTTTATTTTTATTTTTATTTTTATTTTTATTTTTATTTTTATTTTTATTTTTATTTTTATTTTTATTATTTTTATTTTTATTTTTATTTTTATTTTTATTTTTATTTTTATTTTTATTTTTATTTTTATTTTTATTTTTATTTTTATTTTTATTTTTATTTTTATTTTTATTTTTATTTTTATTTTTATTTTTATTTTTATTTTTATTTTTATTTTTATTTTATTTTTATTTTTTTAATTGTTTTTATATTTTTATTTTTTTTTTAATTTTTATTTTTTTAATTTGACATTTATACCGTTATCATAGGGCACGAATATCTATTTAAAAAAATTTTGAAAAATTGTATCCTTTGGAACTTTGTAGTCCTGTGAATTGGCAATAGGATGAGGATGATTTTGGAAGAAGGTGAGCCACCTTAATGTATATGTAAATTTCCCCGCAAAATGACATAGTAAATCTGTGGCAACATGCATGCATGTACATACGTATATATGCATGTATGAATGCATGCACCTACATCATCAAGTATTTAATCAAATATTGCATATTCCTCGAAGTCCTTTCAAAAATGGATTTGTAGCAATTTTAACAAGCTGGGAAGGAGGGATGATGGTATGGATGGAGGTAGATACGTCTGGAATTCATTAAAAACTTTTTTCCTACTTTTACATAACTTTCAATCAAGATTTTTAAATGTGACTTAACACAGTATATCCGGGTATTAAATTAAAAATGTTACAATTTTGTGGAAATGGGACACAATGCACCTGCTGGGTGCACTCACACACACAGTGTTTTTAGATGTGTAAAAACGAAAGTTGATTTAATTTGAAAATATTAAAAATGTTTTAATATGAAAAAAAAACAATCGTAAGATTCACACCCTTCTTACGTTTTAAAATCAAATTTCGAAGAGATGACGTTGCTCCAACGAACCCATTTCATTAATAATATTACGTGTTTGTACTTACATACTACGTTCTTTGCAAGTTGACCTAACAATATATGCAAACATACGTTTTTACTAAGAAACGTGCTATTTTCACATTTTTTCTTTCTTTTCATAGCTTACGCAATTACTCAATATTACATTTATGCAATGAAGACTTTCTATGGTTCTATTTTTTAGAATGCACTAAATAATGAATATGATTACAACACTCGGCTACGAAATGGAATGAAATGGTTGAAAGTCAGACCAATAAACAAGAAATTTTTATTAAACATTAATTTCCAAAGAACACAGCTATATTGATTGAACTGCTGCAGAGGCAAACAGACGCTTTTCGCCACTTTGGAATTAAACCTATTGGATGTCCATCTTAATATGTTTATTAGGGTGTTTTGGATTTTTCTTGTGAACACGTTTGGACTCATTTGCAAAATAATATATTTAAAAAAATAGTTATTATACCATCCACCTCCGTGATGGTATACTAACTTTGTCATTCCGTTTATAATAACTTGAAATATCGACCTGAGACCCTATAAAGTATATATATTCTTGATCGTCATAAAATTCTAAGACGATAGCACCTAAACGAAAAGAGGTAGGACGTCTATAAATACGTGTTATAGTCGTAGATCGGTTTGGATTGAAACTGGACGAAATAGGCATAAAAGGGAACATTTTTTCCCTCACAAGGTCTAAAAATACACATACCCATAATAAACCAGAATATTTTAGAGAATTTAAGCATATAATGAAATTCGGTACATACATTCCTCTGATTGTGTAGACACCTAAAATAAAAGGATTTTTCGAAATTAGTACTTTTAGGGTTAAACTGGAAAAAGGGGATAAAAATAGTACCAATCAAACGGCAACAGCTAGAAACACAAAATTCGATATGTAAATTCCTCTAATTGAGTAGATACATAATATAAAAGATTTGCTTCCAAAAACGTACTTTTAAGGTGTAAAATAGGACTAGAGGGATAAAAAAGGTATCAAGGTGTATACATTCCTCTGATTTCGTAGATACGTAAAATAAACTAATTTTTCGAAATTCGTACTTTTTGGGGTTAAAATGGAAAATCGGGATAAAAATAGTACCAACCAATTGACCGAAGCTAGAGTCATGAAATTTGGAGTATACATTCTTTTTCAAATTCGCACTTTCAAGGGATACAATGGGTACAGAGGGATAAAAATAGTACCAACCAAACGACGACAGCTAGAATGATGAAATTCGGTGTGTTCATCCCTCCAATCGCGTATACACGTAAAATAAAGAGATTTTAAAAAGCGGTACTCTTAGGGGGTAAAATAGGAAAAAGGGGATAAAAATGGTACCAACCAAATGGCGGCAGCTAGAATCATGGAATTCGGTGTATACATTCCTCTGACTGCATAGACACGCAAAATAAAAAGATTGTTCATATTCGTACTTTTTACTTTTACCAATGTCCATAAGTCTGTCAGTCCGTCCGTCCAAGGACGGGCGCATTGGACACAAGTCGGTTCAGATTTATATATAGCCACCATAAAAATTTTGCTCTCCATTTGCGCTCTCGAAACCATATTTTTTGACAGATTTTCCTCAAATTTGGCACAACACCTTATATTTGAACTAGAATCATCTCAAGTGAAAATGAGTCAAATTGATTCAGATTTTTATATAGCTCCCATACAAATGTCTCTCCCGACTTCACTTTTCCACTCTAGAAGCCACATCTTTTAACCGACTTTCTTCAAATTTGGCGCAGCACCTTTACATTACAAATAAAATCATCTGTGGTGAATGTGAGTTAGATCGTTTAAGATTTTTATATAGCTCCCATACAATTTTCGCTCCCGATTTGACTTTTTCTGCTCTAAAAACTACATAAATTAACCGATTTTTATCAAATTCGTACAAATGTCGCCGATTTTACTTTTTCTGCTCTAGAAAACATATATTTTAAAAGATTTAGATCAGAACAAGTCATATTTCAGCTGGAAACAAACATTGCAAATGAGAGTATCATTTGTCCATCATATAAGACACTTTCCAAAATTCTCACCTAATTGAATTGCAATAGCGTAGAAAGTTAAGGGTATCATATAGTCGGCCCCGTCCGATTTTAGCCTTTCCTTACTTGTTTTTGTATGTGTACAATGTTAGGTCGACGTTGTAGAAAAATCTCCAGTCCCAAGAAAATAAAAATAAATGAACGATAATATGTTACGACGTTCGTAGACTTTTGTGTATATATATCATAGAAAGCGAAGATACAATATCCCTATTCAAATAACTGCAAACTAAAACGAACAGAAAAAATAAACTAATGAGAAATATCCATTTGAAAAATTTACAATTAATACATATCAAACAATTAATACATATCTAATGAAAAATAATTTAAAAAAAAAAAAACAATATTTGTTACATATGAGGCTTAAAAATCCGTGTGGCCCGCCAAAAAAATAAAAAATTAAGAACCACCCTAATATATATCGATTTATGTGTAAAACTGTTGAGTGACTGATTGACTAATCACTACATTTCAGATTTTTCGAAATGAGTACTTTAAATGGGTAAAATTGAGGAAAGGGAATATAAATAGTTATTTCGTAAACGCGACCAAAAAAATTATTACACAAATCGTACTTTCTGGGGATGAAATGGGAATAAAAGGTATAGGAATACCGTGTGGCCATTCCTCTGGTAACGCAGACGCACCAAATAAATGCAATATACGAAATTTGTTTTTTAGGAAAAGTGGGAAAATGGGATGGACTTAGTACAAAATAAATTTGCTGCTAAAATCATGAAATATGGTTACAAAATAGAAACGCATCATAAATTGCTTTTTTAAGGTGTGTGCGAAACAAAAAGGGATAAAATTAGTATCGAACAAAGTGTTGCCATTCCTTTAAGCGCACCATAAATGGAAATTTTCGAAATCTGTACCTTTAGGGTGAAAGTAGGAGAAAAAGAAATAGAAACAAGTATAAACGGCATTAAGTTCGGCCGGGCCGAACTTTATATACCGTCCACCATGGATTGCATTCCACAGAAGTTGTCGGTTTTCGTAGAAGTGCAGTAATATTACAAGAAAATATATTTTTTTTAATATAGCCAAACCAAAACAAATACATATAATGAAAAATAATTTTATAAATAAATATAATATTTTAATTATATCAAACAGTTATTTATTTCAAATCAAAAAATAAATATTCTTATAAAGGGTGTTTTTATTGGGGTATAGAACTTTAAGTTGGCATCACTTTTTTAACTGGCGGCCATTTTGTCAGCTGTCAAGTGATTAATATTTAGTTTGGTTTGCCATTTCATCATGAACAGGTTGACAAAAGAACAACGCTTGCAAATCGTGCAAATTTATTTCGAAAGTAATGGTTCAGTTCGCGAAGTTCACCGGAAGCTCTGTCCATTTTATGGTCGACATAATCGTCCATCAGAGCAATTAATTCGGTTAACCATTGATCGTTTTCGCACTACGTTTACTCTATGTGATAATACGCATCCACAGAGACGTCGAACAGTGCGCACCGAAGAAACAATTGCCGCTGTAGAGCAAAGTGTTGAAGAGGACCCGAATGAATCGATTCGCCACCGTGCACAGCAATTGGAATTATTGAAGGAAATATGATGAGCGCATAATTTCGCGGAATGGACCTGTCAATTGGCCACCAAGATCGTGTGATTTGACACCATTGGATTATTTAAACATTAATGGCATAAAATTATCCTTCCAATAAAACCAAATTGATGGACATTAAAACGATTTTCTTGTGTTTTATTTCAATTCGAAGTTCTATACCTCAATAAAAAACACCCTTTATTAATAATTTCAAAAAGCTTAAATACCAAAAATATTGGTAGATAGTGGGTGCTACAGTTGGTTGTATTTCCATTCTATTTTAAATCCAAAAGTACAAATTTTGAAAATCCATTATCAGACGTACAAAGTACAAAATAACCTAACTTCATGATTCAAACAATTTTTGCCGTAAAAGAAAAATTGCGAATTTGGAAAAAAACATTTTATTTTGCGTGTCTATGCAGTCAGAGGAATGTATACACCGAATTCCATGACTCCAGCTGCGCCCATTTGGTTGGTACCATTTTTACCCCCTTGACATTTTTACGCAATTATAATTTCATCATTCTAGCTGTAGTCGTTTAGTTGGTACTATTTTTATCCCTCTGTACCATTGTATCCCTCGAAAGTACGAATTTCGGAAAATCCGTTTATTTTCCGTGTCTACGCAGTCAGAGGAATGTATACTCCGAATTACATGACTCTAGCTGCGGTCATTTGATTGGTACTATTTGTATTCCCTTTTTTTAATTTAACCCCAAAAAGTACGAATTTCGAAAAATTTGTATATTTTAAGTGTCTACGCAATCAGAGGAATGTATACACCGAATATCATTATTCCAGGTGTAGCCGTTTGGGTGGTACCATTTTTATCCCTCCGCACCCATTGTATCTCTTGGAAGTACGAATTTGGGAAAAAAATCTTTTATTTTTCATGTCTAGCTGCGGTCATTTGGTTGGTACTATTTTTATCCCTTTTTTCTATTTTAACCCCAAAAAGTACGAATTTTGAAAAATACGTGTATTTTACTTGTCTATGCAATCAGAGGAATGTATACACCGAATTTCATTATTCTAGGTACTGCCGTTTGGTTGGTACCATTTTTATCCCTCTATTCCCATTTTACCCCTTAAAAGTACGAATTTGGAAAAAAATACTTTTATATTATGTATCTACTCAATTAGAGGAATGTACACACCGAATATCGTGTTTCTAGCTGTTGTCGTTTAATATGTACCATTTTTATCCCTTTTTTGTCCCATTTCACCCCCTACAAATAAGAATCACTTTATGGTGCACGGGGGGTATGCGCATACCAAATATCAAGCAAATATAAACAGACATGTTCAAAAAACATGCTTAAATACGCTAAAATATTAGGGTATTTTTAGTCCTTGTGAGGGAAAAATTTTTCCCTTTGGGCCGATTTCCCCCCTTTTCAATCCCAAACGATCTACGACTATAAGACGCATTTATGGAAAATTTGAACGTTCTAGCTCCTTTCGTTTAGATGCTAGCGTGCTTTAAACAGACGGACAGACGGACGGACGGACATGGCTAGATCGTCTTAGAATTTTATGACGATCAAGAATGTATATACTTTATAGGGTCTCAGGTCGATATTCCAAGGTGTTACAAACGGAATGACAAAGTTAGTATACCCCCATCCTGGAGGTGGAGGGTATAAAAAGGTACACAAATTGTACCAATCTATGTGTACATTTCTCTAAGAACGTAGACGAGCAACATAAATGAAATGTTCGAAATTTGTACTTTTAAGAAGAAAGTGATGCAAAAGGGATAAAAATGGTACCAACGTGCTTCCAAAAGTGCTGCAGCTAGGATCGTGAAATACCGTGTGGACATTGCTCTGTCAGAATAAAGACGCACAGAATAAATGGAATATTCGAAATTGATATTTTAGGAAAAGTGGGGAAAAATGGATAGAATTAGTACCAACTAAATTAGCAGCTAAAATCGTGAAATATGATTGCGCTCATAAATTGATTTTGAAAATTTTTTATTTTTATGGGAAAAAGGGGATAAAAATGGTACCGACCAATGTGTTGCCGCCAGTGTACATTCCTAGCAAAAAATTATTTTTTCCAAAAAATCCATTTTTGGATACTATCATCATAAACATCTTAGAGTGTACATATAAGCGGGTGTTATCGGACTTATATTTCTAAAATAAGAGTACAAATATTAAAAGTACCTTTGGTGAAAATTTGAATTTTAGTAAAAAAATAACCATACAAAATTTTAAAATCATTTTCGACTTTGAAAATGTTATACATTGTCCTTTGACAAAATTTTTTTGCGTAGTGTTATTGGCTGTCATGGGGTAGCTGAGCTTTAACACAGCCCAACTTAAAAATTACCCCAGTATACATACCCGTAGTAGGAAATCTTCCTATCAAACATTCCCCTAACGCCCGTAGAGTGAATTTAATAATGTGCCAACTAAAGCAATTTGTAATAATTATCCGATAATTTCAATCATTTAGTAGTAGCAGTTGCAATTAAACAATTACTTATCGCAGCCACTTTAAATAGTTCATTAATTACATTTAATTGATAACGGGTAGTACATATCGTACATTTGTCTCTGGCACCGTTTTCGATTACAAATTTAGAATTCCTCAATAAATTTGTTAACAGCAACCAAGTTATCGCAACTAAGTGCGACTATATAGATGTTTAATGGATGGCACACGGACATAGTTCGGTTCGATTTAGTTAACATGCATCTCTGCACGTGACCGAGCCGGCTATGATGCTGGCTGGCTGGCTGACTGCCTGACTGGCTACTTATGTTTGTTTTTGGAATATCATAAATATCCATACATACGAATGTTTGTGTGTCTTTAATTTATGACTTCATGTATTGAACTGCCACGACAATAGATGATGATGATGTTTGATTTGTTGTTGTGGCCGGACATGAAGAGTGCCGCTTTGCAGTCATAAAAACACACTTGCACACACACATACACTTCATATTTAGCTTAACAAAATCAACATCAATCAAATAACACCATCAGTATTTATTTACTTAGTAAATTATATGTTAATTATTATTAGTATTGATTGTTTGTAAACAAAAACAATTTAAAAATTTTCAACTGAATTTGTCACCGGGTAAGTTGTAGTCAGTCACCTTTGCAGAGTCATATTCGAATGCAAATATTCACAGGTATTAATATTCACACATTTAAGAAAATATGCGAACATTCGCGCATTCGTTTTACTTTTTGGGGGCGTTCAGAATCAGAATTTTTCAATGGTCAATTTCAAATTCAAATTTACTACCCTTTGGTGCTGCTTTAAGTTATCGTTTTCCAGTAAATCATAATAACTTTTGAAATCATGAAACAAAAAATTTCCACACACAATTAAATGTCCGTAATTATTTAAGAACCCACAACCGCATTTACAACGAAAACTTAAATGTGATAAATTTAAAGTAGCCGCCACTATTTACAAGTTTGTTTTGGAATCGTGTCCCATTTGGTGAGGTTTCTTCTGTCGTTTTGCGTTTTTGTTCACACTTTTCTAACAATTCAGGAAATTACGTTATGAACGAGGCGTGGTGTCTACCTACCCCTCCCCCACTCCCCTTCCTTCCAAAAGTGTCAACGTTTATCAAAAATTGTTTAGAACTTTTTTTTTGGTGTTGTGCACTCGAAGTGTAAAGAACACAATGACATACAATTGGACGCACCAACCAACCAGCAGCAAAAAAGGACTGCGTTGCACGATAGCCTCGCCACAGAACCGAGAAAGGAAAACAGGTTAGAAAAAGTTCTGACCACAGCAAAGGCAACACCTTGAGAAAAACACAAGGAAAATCTAAACAAACAATTGTGCAACTGAACAAGAACGGCTGGAGTAGAGCAGCAACAACAACAATGCGAAAAGATAACAATGCCAGTTCTAACGAGGGAACAGTGATGTCGAGGAGGAGTATGGCTGCGGGAACATAAATCTTTCATGAAAAACATCCAGGATGGCAACGACCACACATGTGGAATGATGAAATGCCTCACATTGTTCCAATATCTATTAGGCCACAACCAAAATTAAAATTGCTGCATTTTGGTTATGGCCTATTTATTTTTATATGCAAAGTTTATGATGTTGCAAAAAATTCTCCCTAAAGTAAAAATATTTCTATGGCTAAAGGTCTACACGTTCTCATTGTTTCACTTATTCGACTGTGTCCTGTGACAGAAATAATAGTTGCCAAAGCTGAAGTCAGAACCCTCATTTTGAGTATAATGTGTATTAATACGTATGATTAATGTCATATTATATCATATTAATATTAATAATACGCTGTAGTACACTCCACAATCAATCAGCGCATATGATTGACATTTCGATTAATATTGATCAAACGCTGTATAAAAAAGTGAAACTATTTCCACAACAATGCAATTCAATGCATTTTAAAAGCGGAAAAAATCATCCAGAAAAAATCATCCTTTTCGAATATACACATTGTTCGTAAGTTCGGCCGGGTCGAACTTTATATACCCTCCACCATGGATTGCATTCCACAGAGGTTGTCGGTTTTCGTAGAAGTTCAGTAATATTACAGGAAAATATAATTTTTTTAAAATAGCCACACCAAAACAAATACAAATATTGAAAAAATAATTTTATAAATAAATATAATATTTTAATTATTTCAAACCACGCTTATAGGGTAATGCTACCAATACGTCAATTCAAAAAATAAATATTCTTTTATTTATATTTTCAAAAATATTTTCAAAGCCATAAATATTGGTAGATAGTGGGTGCTACAGTTGGTTGTATTTCCATTCTATTTGAATTCCAAAAGTACAAATTTTAAAAATCCATTATCAGACGTACATAGTGCAAAATAACCTAACTTCATGATTCAACCAATTTTGGCCGTAAAAGAAAAAGTACGAATTTGGAAAAAACTTTTTATTTTGCGTGTCTATGCAGTCAGAGGAATGTATACACCGAATTCCATGATTCCAGCTGCGCCCATTTTGTTGGTACCATTTTTACCCCCTTGACGCTTCTACGCAATTAGAATTTTATCATTCTAGCTGTAGTCGTTTAGTTGGTACTATTTTTATCCCTCTGTACCATAGTATCCCTTGAAAGAACGAATTTCGAAAAATTCGTCTACTTTCCGTGTCTACGCAGTCAAAGGAATGTATACTCCGAATTTCATGACTCTAGCTACGGTCATTTGATTGGTACTATTTTTATCCCCTTTTTTCAGTTTAACCCCAAAAAGTACGAATTTTAAAAAATCCGTGTATTTTACTTGTCTATGCAATCAGAGGAATGTATACACCGAATTTCATTATTCTAGGTACAGCCGTTTGGTTGGTACCATTTTTATCCCTCTATTTCCATTTTACCCCTTAAAAGTACGAATTTGGAAAAAATACTTTTATATTATGTACTTACTCAACTAGAGGAATGTACACACCGAATTTCGTGTTTCTAGCTGTTGTCGTTTAATATGTACCATTTTTATCCCCTTTTTTGCCCCATTTCACCCCCTACAAATACGAATCACTTTATGGTGGACGTTTTTGCTGTTCGGGGAATGCGCATACCAAATATCAAGCAAATATAAACAGACATATTCAAAAAACATGCTTAAATACGCTAAAATATTAGGGATTATTATGGGTATTTTTAGTCCTTGTGAGGGAAAAATTTTTCCCTTTGGGCCGATTTCGCCCCATTTCAATCCCAACCGATCTACGACTATAAGACGCATTTATGGAAAATTTGAACGTTCTAGCTCCTTTCGTTTAGATGCTAGCGTGCTTTCAACAGACGGACGGACATGGCTAGATCGTCTTAGAATTTTATGCCGATCAAGAATATACATACTTTATAGGGTCTCAGGTCGATATTTCAAAGTTAGTATACCCCCATCCTGGAGATGGAGGGTATAAAAAACACATCCTTTTAGAATATACACATTTATGAAACAATAAGACTAAAGAGTGTAATGTGAATTAATATTAATCATAGGTTATAGTATACCATATTAATATCAATCATACGCTGTGGAACACTTCGTAGTGCGTATGATTCGCATTTTTTATTATTAATATAGATCATACGCAGTATAAAAAGTGAAACTATTCGACCCATTTTCAACTTAATGCGAGTGAAAGCAGCACCACAGCGGACAAAATTTCATTGTTTTAATTACTATATTAATCATACGTCATAATATATCATATTAATTAATATTAATCATTAGAGCGTATGATTGACATGTTGATCATACGCTGTATGAAAAGTGAAACTATTTCAAATTAATGCGAGTTAACACAGCACAATAGCAGACACATTTTATTATTGAGATAGGTTTGCATTTGAGATGTTTCTCCGAAATATTAAATTTATTTTAATATATAAAATCGTGATAGAATACGGAATCAGGGCCAAGATACGAACACTGAAAACTAAAATTCCAATTTTTGCCGAAGATACCTTTCATATTTATATTCACAGAACAGTCACAAATTGAGATAATTTTTTCGAAATTTTTTTTCTGGCACGAAAAACCACGTAAAAATAGAAAATAAAATTGTAAAATAATATATTGCCGAATATTGAAAATAAAATTGTAATATAATAGCTAACATTTCAAGGAAGAAAAAAAATAATGACTATATGCAAAATATCTATGGATTAATAGAGAAGTTAAGAAACTCTTTGTAGACGCAAAAGATTAAAAAAAATATGATTTTTTATATAGTGGGAAACCCCATTTAGAAGTTAGATAACACAATATATTGTTTTATAATTTAGCAGCAGGAATCTAAATGAAGAAAATCTATGGATAAATTTAGAAGAAGTAAAAATTTAAATGAAGTAAAAAAATGGTAAAAATGGCATTCGATTTTTTTGAAATTCACCAACTTCTACATTTATACATAGATATTCTTCAAAGAATCGTTATTCTTCGTTTTTATGCCAGCCATTTAAAAATAAAAAATAATCTCTTATCTAATATGTAAAGGGTTTCTTTCGCTATTTAAAAAATAATTAAAAAATCGTGTTTTTTTAATTATATTGCTTTTACAAAGATCTTTTACACAAGCATTACTTTCTACCATAGAATAAAGTAAACAAACTATTTTTCTCTATTTTTTATGAGTTTTATTTTTGTGCCAACAAAAATTATTTTTTTGAAAAACAAACTAGAAAAAATTATTATTTTCGAAAAAATAATAATAATTTGATGTGAACTGGGATATTGTCCTGGCTCAAGACCATTTTGCATCTATATTTAATAGAATGAAAATTTATTTACAAATGGCATGGTGACATTTATTATTTGGCTGCAGACTACCACGATCATGATTTCGACCATGTCAAAAGTCGTTTCAAGTAGCTTCGCAGCGACTTTTCAACATCAAACTCGGCCTCTATAAGGAGATGATTTTCGCAAATTCGGCAAGTGATCATGATCATGATCGTGCTACCAAGTAATAAATATCACCATGACATTCGTAAATAAATTTCCATTCTATTAAATATGGTTGAAAAATGGTCTTGAGCCAGGACAATATCCCACTTCAAATCAAATATTGATTACAGACCAAAAAAATACAAACGAAAAAACTATAAAAAATAATTTTTCGAAAAAAAAATCTCAATCTTTTCTGTCTGCGGTTATTATCGGACTTATAAAGGGTGATTTTTTAAGAGCTTGATAACTTTTTTTAAAAAAAAAACGCATAAAATTTGCAAAATCTCATCGGTTCTTTATTTGAAACGTTAGATTGGTCCATGACATTTACTTTTTGAAGATAATTTCATTTAAATGTTGACCGCGGCTGCGTCTTAGGTGGTCCATCCGCTTAGTCCAATTTTGGCATTTCCACGTTTTTGAGTAACAGAGACCCAATTGGTGCGAACGGCGACGAATCGAAAATTGGTGGTCATCATTAACACTGGCCGATACAGCTGCGATATTTTCTTCAGTTCGCACTCTACGTAAGCGTGTTGGTGGTTTAATGTCCAACAATGTAAATTTGGTGCGAAATTTAGTCACAATAGCCCGAATAGCCGCTTCAGTGGGTCGATTAAACTGACCATAAAATGGAAGCGCGCAATGAACTTTCTTAACAGAGCACGCATTTTGATAATAAAATTCAATAATTTGCAAGCGTTGTTCGTTTGTAAGACGATTCATGATGAAATGTCAAAGCATACTGAGCATCTTTCTCTTTGACACCATGTCTGAAATCCCACGTGATCTGTCAAATACTAATGCATGAAAATCCTAATCTCAAAAAAATCACTCTTTATTTTCAAAATGAGAGTAAAAATATTAAATTGAAATTTTAATTAAAAATTGTCTATACAAAATTGTGTTGATTTTATGAATCAGTATTGTGGCACATAAAAATAATTTTTTAGGAATTATTTTCTTCGATTGAATATTAGCTATTGGAAAATTAAATAATAATATTTTTGGGGTTTTATGGGTTTTTCTTGCGAGCAAAAAATTATTTAAAAAATTATTTTATCTTCTACGTGAAAGTGAATTTCGCAACATTTTTAGTAAGCATTTTAATTAAAAAAATAAAGAAAAATTAACTTAAAAAGTTTGTGTTGATTTCAATCTTTTCTATCTGCGGTTATTATCGGACTTATATTTTCAAAATGAGAGTAAAAATATTAAATTGAAATTTTAATTAAAAATTGTCTATACAAAATTGTGTTGATTTTATGAATCAGTATTGTGGCACATAAAAATATTTTTTTAGAAATTATTTTCTTCGATAGAATAATAGCTATTAGAAAATTAAATAATAATATTTTTTTGGGTTTTATGGGTTTTTCTTGCCAGCAAAAAATTATTTAAAAAAATATTTTTTCTTCTACGTGAAAGTGAATTTCGCAACATTTTTAGTAATCACAATCATAAAGTAAAATTTTAATTAAAAAAATAAAGAAAAATTAACTTAAAAAGTTTGTGTTGATTTTATGAATACTAAATTTTTGCAAAAATACAAGTTTTGGTCATTCCAGTTAACATCTATCATTATTTCACTAATTTAAATCCAATAAAAATATTTAAAAACAAGTAATAAATGGTAAAAAATCATGGCGACCATTTTAATTAAAAAAATACCCAATTTTGAGACACATTTTCCCCACTTTGGGAATTAGGGTATTTTTGACAAAAAAAAAATCGAACATCTAGTAATTTTTTCATCATTTTTATCATTTTGACGAAATTTAAGTATTATTATTAGACCTCAATTCGTAAAATTATGAGAGATGTGAACTGAACTGAAATGAATAATAATATAAATAATAAAAACTTCAACAACTAACGGACTACTAACTAACGGATTTTTAAAAACAAAGTGGCATTTTACTCCCTGCTAAATGAGTTATCTAAATATACATAGATTTACAATTAGTAAATTTACAAAACAAAATAATATGCAAAAATAATGTAAAATTTTAAAAATGGCTAAAAATTGTTTAAAATGTGTTTTCTGGGTTTCTTCAATTTTCTTAAATATATCGATCGAAATTATAAATCCGCTTATAAATCGATTGAAAATAGGTTGGTAACCAGCTAAGTTACAGGCTTATAAGTGCGCAAAGGTAGGAAAAACTTATAACTAAAGGTTTTTGTGGTGTCTGGCAAATTTCAAATACAAATTCTTGTTCTTCTCGATAATATCTACCGGAAAGATACTATCAGTTCCCAGAGTTTTTTGATCGTCGCACACTATTATCATTACTTGTAAGTTGTGTGTCAGCAATTGAATGGAATTAACTCGTGATCATTTTCGCACATTGATTTATTATGATTTTCGAAGTGAGTTATCAGGACAAAAGTTCATATGTAAATGACTCCCAGAAGATAATGCCCTGAGTGTACACAGATCGGTTAACAAAGAAAGCAAATCGAATATACAACTCGGCATTCCGCGAATTCCATGCGGTACGAATTTATATCAAGAATTTCCTTAACATAACAACTGCTCCACAGTATCAGTCTTCAGTTGTATCCACAAGCAAAGAATCCACCCACACCACTATCGCTGAGTTGGATACAAGAGCAACAATGAAACTCGAATTTGATAAATATGCCACACAGATGCTTACACCGCCACCGAAGACGACAACCACCACAAAAGAAATGAACGAAAGGAAAGAATGAGCTTTACAGGCCAAACTTGCCAAAATACTCGTATTTGAAAGGCAAGGAAAGTTCCCAGCAAGAAGAGGAATGACTCTTAAAATCCCATTGCAAGGAATTGCTCAGCGTATGACATGATGGGACACCAACAACTGAGTTACCTCGCCTAGACACAACCAACCAGCTCATACTATGTTGAGTTTGTTTGCCTGGCACTGTTAATTGGGAAGTTGCCCCATGATACAAATTTGGGATTTTTGGGGAAAGGCAAAAAGGTATTATATTATGGGTACTGTAATGTAATAATGTTGTCGATGTAAATATCTCAGAAACCCGAAAAAAGTGAAAAGTGTCCTTTTGCCCGTAGGACGTCTAGTTTAGAAGTTATGAATTTTAATTTTTTGACCCGAAAAAAGTGATCACAGATTATTGTCCTTTTGTTCGTAGGACGTCTAGTTTAGAAGTTATGAAGGGTTAAAGTTTTGGAAATGAATTTTAATTTTTTGACCCGAAAAAAGTGATCACAGATTATTGTCCTTTTGCTCGTAGGACGTCTAGTTTAGAAGTTATGAAGGGATAAAGTTTTGGAAATGAATTTTAATTTTTTGACCCGAAAAAAGTGATCACAGATTATTGTCCTTTTGATCGTAGGACGTCTAGGAATTTCGTTTATTTTATGGAAACAAGAGAGATGTTCATTTGCGATTTTGTTTTCGTTTTCGTTTTCCTTTTGGAACAGTGGTTTACCTCAAAGTTCTCCTAATTCAGTATGTTTCAGTATAAACTATAATTGCGAGACCGATCGACGCCTTGGTATTTACAAATACTGGAAGTCTTAGTTATCCATATCAAAAATAATGCATTTATAGCTGCAAACATAGCAATAGCAAAAAAGGTAAAAAAATGTAAAAATCAAGCTAAAATTAATCATATATGCTGTATGTTGAACAGTTTTTTGTAAAGCATACCTTTAGGGGAAATATTTTTCCTGACATTCAAATGAAAGCGATGTGTCGCATTAGTTTGCACCTGTAAGACCAAGAGCAATTTAAATTACAGCCCTAAAAGTATGCATTAAAAATTAGACGTGCTCCAATCGCTCAATTATTTTATAGGAATGATTTGCTTGGGTATTTGGAATGATTTATTAATTAATAAAGAACGGTAAGCCATTTTCTCCTGATTTTTTGCAAACATTGAGCTGCTATGTTAAGCTTTCGTTATTTAGACAGTTATAAGATATGGTTATGGTTGGATTATAAGATACAAGGGATTTTGTCGGAGATTTCGAAATCAAAAAATATAAAAAAATTAAAATGGGCGTAGAACGCGCCACTTGCAATTTTCATTTAATTGTGGACTGGATTTACGTGGTCACGATAGGACAAAGGGTCGTGGTACCGCCCACACAAACTCTTTTTTAAAAATATCAATTAGTACTCATTTAGAAAGCATACGAAGTAGGGGAATAGGGAAGAATGAACCCGTGCGATGCCGGGCACAAAAAAAGTATTATATTTATAATAAATAAGAAATATACGATGAATTTTCCTTTAATGTTACATGGGAGATAGGCGAATTTAAACAAATCCTTTTTGATCTAATTTGATATTCTTCTAATTTTTAATGCAGCTTGAATTAACACATTCCGCAGTGTGGAATATTTCATGTGGGCAGCGAGATATACCGATTTATAAAATCAACACAAGTTTTTTGTATTATTTTTTTACTAAAATTTCAATTTTCGTCGAAGGTGTCTATAATATTTGTATATTGAAATATAGGTCCGATCACACCCGCTTATATGTTCACTTAACGGTACTTATGACGGCTACAAACGTTCTGAACTTCAGTTACACATAGAAAAAGTGTCTTCGAAGAGTCTCCAAAAAGAATTTTTTTGTTTTGAAAAAAAAAAAGAAAATATTTATCAAATGTTTGCGATTGCTCAAAACCAGCCTTTCTATGTGGGCATGATATTCGAAACATTTGAAATATTTGTAGCCATCATTCTTATCTTTAATTGAAGATATAAGCTGGAGTGATCGGTATTATATTTGCAAAATGACAGTACAAATTTTAAAGGTACTTTCTAAAGTAAAAATACTGTATTTTACGGGCCTAATCCCTTGAATGAAAAAAATATATATATCCTGCGATAGAAACCATAAGCATTTGATTTTCATGTGAATTGATATTAATCATACATAATATTATATCACATTAATATTAATCATACCCTCCACAATCAATCAGGGAGTATGATTGACATTTTGAATAAAATTTTCTTCGGCGAAAGTTTAAAAAAAAATCCAAAAACAATTTTTAATATCGTTTTCGACTTAAGAAAAATGGCTTGAAGAGTATTCAAAAAAAGAAAAAAAATTTTTTTTGAAAAAAAAGAAAATATTTATTAAATTTTTGTGAATGCTCCAAAACCAGTCTTTCTATGTGAATATAGTATTCAAAACATTTGTACCCAACATTGTTACCTTCCATGGAACGTAAAAGCGGGTGTGATCGGTCTGGGAGGACAAATATTAATGGTATTCTCTAAAGTACAAATACAAAGTTCTGTGTTTTACCGGCCTCAACTCTTGAATCGAAATATAAATTTACACACCCTGATAGTTTCACTATTTCGACTGTATCCTGGGACAAAAACCATAAGATTTTGATTATCATGTGTAATATAGTCATATTATATCATATTAATATTAATCATACGCTGCTGTACACTCCACAATCAGTCAGTGCGAATGATGGACATTTTGATAAATATTTCCTTCGGCGATAATTTAAGTAAAATTTAAAAAAATGTTCATAAAAAATTTCTAATATCGTTTTGGACTTTAGAAAAAATGATTTAAATGAGTCTGCAAAAAAAGAAAAATGTTTTTTTTTTGAAAAATATTTGCAAAATGCCAGTACAAATTTTAAAGGTACTTTCTAAAGTAAAAATACAATTATCTGTATTTTACGGGCCTAAACCTTTGAATCAAAAAATATATATCCTGCGATAGAAACTATAAGCTTTTTAATTTTCATGTGAATTAATATTAATCATACATAATATTATATCACATTAATATTAATTATATATTAATCGTTTAAATCGCGACAGTTTAAAAATTTTTTTAATATCGTTTTTGACTTTAAAAAAATGGCTTGAAGAGTATTCAAAAAAAGGTTTTTTTAACTTCAATTTTGTTGTACGGGCTAATTTGGTCAACTTTTTATTGAAATGAAACTAATTTATTTCATTTTTTACCCAACGTTTCTCTGGCTTTTTTCTAGCTTCTTCAGGGGTCTCTTTATTTGAAAATCAATTAGTTTGCATTACAGCTGTCATTATTACTTATTATTATAAAAAACTGGACATCACTCACAATTAAGTATAATTAAAATAAATAATAATAACTAAATGTAAAAATCACAGTAGAGCTTAATACTAATATCACAGAACTTAACGTTTCAACTTATTGCGACGGAATACTGTAACTTTGCATTTTTTTTTTAATTTTTGTGAATGATCCAAAATCAGTCTTTCTATGTTAATATAACATTCGAAACATTTGTACCCATCATTGTTACCTTTCATGGAACATATAAGCGGGTGTGATCGGTCTGAGAGGACAAATATTAAAGGCACTCTCTAAAGCAAAAATAAAAAGTTTTTCTTTACCGACCTAAACTCTTGAATCGAAAAATAAATATACACTCCCTGATAGTTTCACTATTTCGACTTTGATTATCATGTGTAATATAGTCATATTATATCATATTAATATTAATCATACGCTGTTGTACACTCCACAATCAGTCAGTGCGAATGATGGACATTATGATTAATATTTCATCCGTCGAAAATTTGTCTATTATGGTTAATGTATTTTGAACAGTTTCTTGTAAAGCATACCTTTAGGGGCAATATTTTTCCTGGCAGTAAAATATCAGCAATGTGTCGACTTAGTTTGTACCTGTAAGACCAACAACAACAAAATTCATTAATAAATTATTATAACCCTAAAAGTATGCATTACAAATTAGACATGCTCCAAAATGTCCATAAAAAATTCTAACATAGTTTTGTACTTTAGAAAGCCGAAATACATTTAAAAGCTTATACACAACACGCCGATAAAATTTTGTTGCGCTAAGATTTTGATTGTCATGTGAATTATAATTAATCATACGTTGATCACATTAATATTAATCATACGCTGTGGTACACTCCACAATCAATCAGTGCGTATGATTGACATTTTGATGAATTCGAAAATTTAAAAAAATGTCCGTTAAATATTTTTAATATCGTTTTAGACTTCAGAAAGCCTAAATACATCAACAAATCTTATACACAGCCCGTCGATAAAATTTGTTGTTGCACTACTTCCTGTTATTTTATTATCTCTTCGAATTCGGAGACATTCCCCATTTTATATTTCCTTTTGTTTGTTTGCATGCGCATGAGGAAGGAATAGGAAATTCGTTAAGCATAATAAATAAACATTGTGAGAGAAATTTATTGTGCGAGGTCTTTTTTTCATCATCGACTAAGGGAAGGAGCTGGCTTCCCAACACTTCTACTTTCCGCTTATGGTTTTCGAGACTCGCTCGCTTCCCACTGGCTTGGAAAGTTCCACACAAGAAACCCCATATAAATATTACTGTCCAATGACAACAAAGCGAAATGGAGTTGGATAATAATTGTTGGCGAATTGAAAGTAGGTCAGCAATGGAATTCAAATAAGTTATGAATCCTGGCTTCCTGATGGCATGAGAGAGAGCATTATTCACCGGCGGAGTTATGCTCGATATTTATTTTGCTAGCTGAACTTGAAGATGAACATTACGAGCCTTTAGCATCAGATTAAGTAGTGTACTTCAGTTGAATAACATTTTAATAGTTCCATAGCTTATTACCCAGCAGTCCCTTAAGTGTTGATCCAATTATTTTCCGAACTTCCATTACCACAAATATCTCCGCCAAAAAATCTATGAACTTCTCTGTATTAATGCAAATATTCATTATCCATTAATCTTTTGCAGTTGCACCACTTCAACCAAATGCCGATACTCTTGTATGAGCCGCAAATCCACTCCATCAAATCTCAATAGGGGATTATGTATGCAAAAACTCAAATAAGGTAAGTTCGGTGCCAACTAATGCCACACATATATTCGAATAACAGTCCTCCTCTTCATTCATCATCTCCTTCCAGTGTATTCCCATGTACGATAAATCAAAGAAAACCTGGAGTCAAAGGCTCAAAATACATAAAAACGAAAAATCACAACTATCAACAAGCAACGGTGCCGCATCGGTAACGGCAACGTCAACCTCAGCGTCATCTCCCACAACACCGTCATCCTCGTCGTCGTCGTCGCTGTCCTTCTCCTCGCCAGCCACACACTTGGAGGCATCGTGCAACGCTCACGTTGCACATAATGTTAGTATACGTTCCGGTATACCAGCCCAATATCAAATAACGCCAGCCACCATAATGCATTTGCCACTCAGCGATTACCATGGAGGGGGAGTGGGTGCCGCCTATGACTATATGTCGGGTCGTTCCATGAAATATGCCGAGCCCTGGATTTATGGCACTGTAAGGGGTATACCGGCACGACCGGCGGGCCTCTATCATCCGGCCTATGCCGCTTATGCCGGCCATCCGCATGCCGCCGCCATATTTGCCCAAAGCGAAAGACCCAACACAGCTGCAGCTCTAGCTGTGGTCCTATGCTCGTGTCCCGAGTACCTGAGCGGCACTAAAGGTCGCACTGTCAAGAAGGCTAGTATCTGCAAGAAATGTAAAGGCACCCGCTTGCCCTTGGCCAACATAGGAGGCACCGTTCGAGTTCAGAGCAACATCCAGGCCCACAAGCTGAGACCGGCCGGAGCCTCCAACACGGTGAGAGTGGTTAGTTCCACGAAGAAGCAGCGCCCCACCATATTGGATCCCCAAAAGGATCCGTATGATTTAATGCGGCGCACCAGATTGTTGTCACCCGAACCGGGAGTCATGGCGAAGGTGTCGAGTGGCGGCAGCAAGGATAAATCTCGCAACCGCGGTAAAAGCGCCAGCCCGGTGAGGGGTAGATCTCGCACCCGACATCATCAGAAAGCTTTAGTTAGTACAACTACCGATGGCGGCAAAGCTGGGGAGCATCTGGATGATTCCTGGCTAATGGAAGGCGAAGACTTGGCTCAAACGCCCTCGACCAGCCATGCGAGAAAATCGATATTACGTTGCAACGTTAATCCCTATGACCTGATCTCAATAAATGCCCAATCTTCCGCGGGTTCAAACGGTGACTCCTATGCCGCCACGGCGAAGGGCGCCAAAGCTTCTGCCACCACCTCCAGCGCGTCCTCCTCCTCGTCCAACTCGAAGGCCACGAGTCATGAGAGCTCAAAGAAATCGATGAGAAGACAAAAACTGCATTTCTCACAAAATGAGTTTATGCCACCCAACGATGACTTCAACGTACAAGACGCAGCCTTGATCGAGGATGAACCTCCGTTCCTAAGGCAAACTAAGCATAAAGTGGAGAGCAGCAAAACGGAAGCTCCCAGGAAAAGCGAGGAGCCCACAACTTCACAAGCCGCCAGCCACAAGAATAAGAAACCCAACTACGCCAATGTGCAGGCTATAGCTGGCCAACGCATCAGCTTGGGCGAGGAACAGCAGACGCCAAAATCTCTGCTCAAGCAAAGTGCCGATGGCAGCAGCACCTACGAGAGCATTTCGTTGAAAAGCTTGACACAAAAATCCAAAGAAACCCCCGAAAGTTCCAGCAAAGCGGCCAGACCAGACTCGCTGCAAGTGAGCCAAGGGCCGGCGACCAACCCGAAGGAACCCCGAAGGCCGCCCAGAACAAACAAACAGCAGCAGCAGCCGCACCAGGGCGAAATGAAAGAACTCAAGTCTGCGGAAATCCATGAAGATGATGAGGTGACCGTGACGGTTACAGTCACGCCCACTTACAACATCAAATCGATCTTGAAGCGACCCTCTTCCAAAATCTCGGACAGTGGTGAATCCAACCACACGGAGTCGCACTCGAAACCCACGACACCCTCAACACCCAAGCACATGGAAGGTGAGTCCAAGGCCGGTACACCCACAAACTCTAGACGCCACCAGGCTGCGATCAGTTCTCCCACAGCCAATTCACAATTTTACATATCCCTGCCACAGGCTCGTAAGAAAGTTCAGTTTATGGTGGAGGAATATGGGGACGCCGAGACGGAGACAGATTGTGAGCTGGCCAATGATAGTGATGGCAACTCTGTCAACGGAGAGAGCAGCACCACTTATGAGTACTACAACCGAAAACGTAACCAAAGGAGTCTTCAGATTGTGGAAGACCAGCATGAAGGTTCAGATAGCGACCAGGTCGTAACCTACGATGAGCAATTCATACAAGCCATGTTGCTGGAGAAACTGCAACTGGACTCGGAGATGGTAACCAAGCTACAACAGCAGCAACATAACAAAACAACGCTGCACATTAACGAGGAGGAACAAGAAGAAGAAGCTGAAGCAGAAGATGAAGTAGAAGAAAACAATAGAACAGCGATTTTTAAAACTGATTATGAAGATGTATTTGCCACGACAGACAACCTGAACTTCATGTCTTCTGTGCAACAGACACACGATACAAATGCTGCCAACAACTCAACACTCGGTGGTGCAGTGGCCTGCACGAGCAAAGTGCCCATAAACCAGCAGGAGCAGCACGAAGGAAATCCAAACACAATCAGACAATCCATGACCACAAAAGGGTCGTTCGAAACAGCAGCTCGTTCATCCCAGGCAACGCCAAGTGTCACGGATATGAGAAGCCAGCCCGTTGACAGCGATGATGGGGATTTGCCAGCCAAAGACAAAATCATCACTGCCTTTATAGATGGCGGTGATAATGACGATTGCCTGGCTGTAGCCTCTGCCTCTGATGATGGCAAGGACAACAATGTTTCACATGACGGCCATGAGGCCAAAGCCAGCAGCAGTTCATCATCTAAGGACATGGATGTTACCGTCGTAGCTCTTTGCCATGCAGCCGACAACTATCACGACGATGATGATGATGACGGCGATGACGGCAATGTTAATGTGTCACCTCCATCTCCAGCATGGAAAGCTCAACATTATGGTAAGTAATAGTTTGACATAGTCTCTCGCTTTCCCGCTTCTCTGCGGACAAACGTGGAGTGGCAACATTCACCACTTGTGGTATGTGTGCTCCTCGTTGGGGCAGGCATATTTATATGGAGTCGAGCTGTGAATAGTAAAGCGGCATTTTGTTAGATGTCACTGCTGCATTTTCTTTTATAATGACTTTGACTTAGCTTAGCTTTTAATTATGGTCATTATGGTGAAGGAATTCATCCTTGGCAGGGAAAACAGTCAACCACTCTCCGCGAGGGAAACTGTGTCAGTTTCATGTCGCAGCTATTTTTTCGAAGGCGTGGAGTTAAAAGGGTTCTCGTAAATCTCGTAGTAAATAAATCCTTGGGCATTTCAGTACTTGCCCGATCTAAGTGGTCTTCGACGTTAGCCCGTCCACTTCGCAACCTTTTCAACCTTGCGTCCCCCCCCCCCCCGAAGCCAAGCGCGTTGGAAGATTGCAAACGTTCGACCTAAATCCCCACATAAATCAATCCTCGGACCCGGGTGGCATTTCAGCACTTGTCCGATTTAAGTGCTCTTCGACGTTGGCCCATTCACATCGCAACCTTTTCATCCTTGCATACCCCCCGCACCCCAGCGCATTGGAAGATTGCGAACGTCCAGCCTAAATCTCGACGTAAATAAATCCTCGGGCCAGGATGGCATTTCAGCACTTGTGCTCTTCGACTCTAGTTCGTCCACTTCCCAACCTTGCATACCGTGTGGGGGTTTTCCCAACACGTTGGAAGATAGCGAACATCCAGCGTAAATCTCGAAGCAAATAAATCCTCGGGCTCGGATGGCATTTCAGCACTTGTCCGATGTAAGTGCTCTTCGACGTTAGCCCGTCCTCTTCGCAACCTTTTCAATCTTGCATACCCCACGCAGCTCAGGGACTTTGAAGATTGCGAACGTCCAGCATAAATCTCGACGTAAATAAATCTTCGGGCCCGGATGGCACTTGTCCGATGTATGTGCTCTTCGACGTTAGCCCGTCCACTTCGCTACCTTTTCAATCTTGCATACCCTCTTAGACCAACGCGTTAGAAGATTTCGAACGTCCAACACATTCCTAAAAAAGTGAGGCTAATAACTTTGCGAACTACCGTCCGATTGTGAATTGCTCTCAAAGATTATAGGAAGTATAGTTAACCACCATCGTGTGAGGTATTTAGAGACCAATGACTTACTTAATGATCGAAAGTATGACTTCCGTAGGAATTGATCTTGGGGAAACCTGATAACTTTGCTGTACGAGCAATAGAGTCGATCCATCCAATAGTTTGGTGAGATTCAAGGTCTTTGCTTTCGGTGTTGGTAGTGACTTCTCTCGGTTTATATCGAGCTTCCTCAGAGATAGCACTATACGTGTGGATGACTCCGACGAGCATGGGTTAAGGAGTTCCACAGGGCTGACCCTTCCCCTTCCATTTTTCTTATTTGCATTGCCAACCTTTTCGATCGGACTTTGAATCCAATGTTTGTTTTGAATTTTGTTTGAATCCAATTCGCCGAAGACACTAACCTCTGTCAATCATACTCATTTGATCATAGGCCAAGTCGTCAAGAAATTGAGGACAAAAGCCAATCAGGATTTATTGATCATTTCAGAATGGCATCGAGGAAATAGAGTAGATTTTAATGCGCGTACGACCTAGAGCTCCTTGTATTCTCTCAAGCGATTCACTGATCCAATGGTGTTATCGATGGCGAGGGAGAGTTCTAGGCATGAAGATACACTGTGAAGTTCGTTGGACAAAATATATATTTGACTTTTAAAATATTTCACTCCCTCATTTTTTTGATGAGCTGGAGGTGTGGAATCTTCAAAAGATGTATTCCACCCGTGTGGAAAATCATGTACGGTTTTTAGGTATTTAACCACACTCCAATTAGCTCCTTCAGTTGCACTTCACTTATCAATCACTTTTCACAGATGCTTTTCGAGCTTCTTCCTCTGCCCTTAGCACCTGGTTCACCTGAATGATATAAAAGTTGATTACGTTCCAGTTTTCTTCTGAACTTATCATGGTGTCGATTCTATTTTCCACAATCAAGCTTTTGTCTATATGAAGCTGTAACAGAGTATAGTGAAGCACTACATGTTCCACGGTTTCATCTTCTTCCCGGCACACGGGGCATGTTGGTGAACTATCATGTTCATATTTATACAGATAGCTTCCGTTTCCACCATGTCCCTGTAAGGAACAGTGTCAGGTTATAGTTTGTTTCTCCATAGTTTCTACTAAAGGGTGATTTTTTAAGAGCTTGATAACTTTTTTTTAAAAAAAAAACGCATAAAATTTGCAAAATCTCATCGGTTCTTTATTTGAAACGTTAGATTGGTCCATGACATTTATTTTTTGAAGATAATTTCATTTAAATGTTGACCGCGGCTGCGTCTTAGGTGGTCCATTCGGAAAGTCCAATTTTGGGCAACTTTTTCGAGCATTTCGGCCGGAATAGCCCGAATTTCTTCGGAAATGTTGTCTTCCAAAGCTGGAATAGTTGCTGGCTTATTTCTGTAGACTTTAGACTTGACGTAGCCCCACAAAAAATAGTCTAAAGGCGTCAAATTGCATGATCTTGGTGGCCAACTTACCGGTCCATTTCTTGAGATGAATTGTTCTCCGAAGTTTTCCCTCAAAATGGCCATAGAATCGCGAGCTGTGTGGCATGTAGCGCCATCTTGTTGAAACCACATGTCAAACAAGTTCAGTTCTTCCATTTTTGGCAACAAAAAGTTTGTTAGCATCGAACGATAGCGATCGCCATTCACCGTAACGTTGCGTCCAACAGCATCTTTGAAAAAATACGGTCCAATGATTCCACCAGCGTACAAACCACACCAAACAGTGCATTTTTCGGGATGCATGGGCAGTTCTTGAACGGCTTCTGGTTGCTCTTCACTCCAAATGCGGCAATTTTGTTTATTTACGTAGCCATTCAACCAGAAATGAGCCTCATCGCTGAACAAAATTTGTCGATAAAAAATTTCGAACCGAACACTGATTTTGGTAATAAAATTCAATGATTTGCAAGCGTTGCTCGTTAGTAAGTCTATTCATGATGAAATGTCAAAGCATACTGAGCATCTTTCTCTTTGACACCATGTCTGAAATCCCACGTGATCTGTCAAATACTAATGCATGAAAATCCTAACCTCAAAAAAATCACTCTTTAATTCATTTCTCTACATTTGGTATGAGTCTAAAAGTCCACCGGTCCTTTCGCGAACTTTCCCACCTGCTTTGCCAATTTTGCATAGATTTGCTGCATCTACCTTTGAGTCCTATGTAAATCCGCCTGTTCAGCAGACTCTGAGACAACTTATTCGGAATGTAGAAAGCGTGATCTTTGTAGCATTGCACTTAAGCTTTCTCTTCAACGTCCTCGCCCAATACTGGTGATCCATAGAAGATAACTGAGTTAGTTACTCTTGAAATCTTCACTCCTAGGGCTTTCGAAGCCCTCCTACATTTGGTATCATTATTGCCAACGCATTTATAACTCGAGTTGCCTTGTTGCATGTGTACTCCAAGTGACATTTGAAGCTTAACCTATCATCAATCATCACACCGAGGTATTTATTGCTTCTTTTGATACAAATTGAGACTTCTCGCCTGTACGTTGTAGGATTCTCATGAGTTGTTTCCGCTGATTAGAACCGCCTCTGTTTTATGATTTGCTAGTTCCAGATTCATCGACTCTAGCCATAGCTTAATGGATCTTTCTTCCATTTCTTCTTTTTCTCGAGCTTAGACTAAGGTTGCGATATAATCTGCGAAACTCATGGCCGTCGCTTCCTCCGGTATATTTAGGCTGAACACTCCATCGTACATTGTGTTCCACAACAAGGGGCCTAGAACAGACGCTTGGTGAACGGCTGCAGTAACCCCATACGTTTTCGTGACGTTTTCGGTTTCATACTAGAGTGCCCGCTGGGATAAAAAATGATTAATTATTTCCACTAAATATTCTCGAAAATCTAGTTTCCGCAACGATGCCACAATGTGCTTCCACCCAGCCGAGTTGAAAGCCTTCCTCATGTCTAGGATAATAACAGAGCAATATCTTCACAACCCACCCCTTCCTTCTACAGCACCCCTTGCCTTATTCTCCACAAAGTTTATGCATCTATAGTAGACCTGGCTTTTCGAAAGCCTCTGATCTTCTCAATATATACATTACCCACATCAGAGCAAAAATGGAATACAACACCCATATATAGGCGAATGTTCTAAGATCTTTATTGGAGCTACTTGACCGTCTTCAGAGGAGGGCGATGGTATTGCTAGATGACGGTAGGATATCCAATTCTGTTGCCTCCCTTGATCAACGTCGTAATGTGGTCGTTGTTCTATCCATGCTTTCATGATTTCTTCGGCCGTTAGAACATTCGGTAGAGATACACGACTTTCCCCAGGAACTCTCACATATTTGCTGTCGATTTCAATTATTTCATGGAAAACAAGAGCGCATCAGGTATTCTTTTGCTTTAAAAGAAGTGATATTTTGTTTTCGGTTCCCTTTGCAAACCGTGATTTTCCTGAAGCTTGCCCTAATCTAGTATGTTTCATTTTCTCCAGTATAAAAATATAGTCGTGAGACTAACTAATGCCTTGGCATTTTCAAATTTCGATACAATGACAATGGGTCTCAGTTAATCATTGTAAAAAGAAAATAGAGCTGCAGTCGTCTATTTAATTATAAAAAAATTAAAACAAAATGCAAAAACCGACACAAAATTAATCACATAATTAAGTTAAGCAATTTTATCAAGCATACCATTAGGGGCAATATTTTTCCTGGCACAAAAATATAGGTCTTGTGTTGTATTATTTTCATGGACATAAATCAGAACACTGACGTGCTACTTTTTTGCTATCGTTTTATAGTTAATAGTCCAACTAAGGAAAATTCCCACAGATTTTTTCATAGAAAAAGTTGTCGGACTGCAGAGAAATTCAAAGTGAGTGCATTGTAAGCAAATTAAATTAATTTTGTAGTGTCGTTAGGAAAATACTCTTATAAATTCTGATTAGGTACAAGTTTTGATATTTTCTAAATCATAAAAATATTATTTTCTAATTTTGGGTTCTGCTGAAGACTTCAGCACAACCTTTGGTCTTGAACCAAAATAAATGACAACACATACAACATAACAGACCAACTATACATACAAACAACAACAATACACACGAGGTACAGTGAAGATGGACCATACCGTACAACAACAACCTTTGCATTGTTGCGAGCGATGCGAGCACATGCATAACATTGATTTGGCAAAGTGAGATTTTTAGTGTGTCGACTTAGTTCGGTGGAATATTTTGTTTATCAGCGCTTCTCATTAGTCATATGTGAGCGCTGGTACTAATATGAACCCTGATTTAAGTCAAAGACATACATTCGTTGCGAAAGTTCTGACGAGATGGGGTAGCGCTCATCGAAACTGCGCAGTCAACTTTTAGCTGAAACAATAAAGGTCTCACATTGCTTTTTTGCTAATTTTGGGTTCTGCTGAAGACTTCGGCACAACCTTTGGTCTTAAACCCAAATAAATGACAACACATTATTTTCAATTAAATAATTAACTTTGAATATTTAGATGAATATTTAAAAATTTCCGAATTTTTGATAGTCCAGAATAAACATCATAAAATTCGGTGATTTTTTTCATAATAATTTAAAAATCAAGATCTTCTTCTATTCTTTGTTATTTTATACTTTTAAAGACTGCCTAAAATTACATTTTTATTCATTAGTCAAATATGAATTATTTTTTTGCTGATTTTTTATTTTTCATTTAGAGCTACTTTAAGTATTCTCTTCTAAAAATATTACTTTTTCACAGAAATTTTCTGAAAGCAGCCCTAGTTAATATGTCCATTGTTTTAGTAGAATAAATAACAAAAGGCGTTTTAAAAGAAATTCTTAAATTCCACATAAAAACTAAATGAAGAAATGAAGTTTCATTGTAGTCTGAAAATTCCTTTTTATGGGGTCAACAACAAAAGATTTTAATAGTAAATCTATTATAACCCTAAAAGTATGCATTGAAAATTAGATATCGGTCAAACATTGTATAGCTATGTTTTGACACGCTATTTGCTTTGATTTATTAATTGACAATAAACTTTAGAACATTATCCCCGGAATTTTTAAGCAAATGTTGAGCTGAAATATTAATTTTTAGATATTTATTAAGTTATAAGAGCTGGTCGGCATCGATTAAAGGCTACTAGGGGATTTATCTGCGATTTCGATAATTATAGAAGGAAATTTCTTTCAAAACTGTGCCTTAAAAGACACTACTTGATATTCCCGTGAGAGTGAAGGCCTAAAATAAATTTAAATTTATTTAGTCAGATATCTTTCCGAATAGAAATTTCTGAAATAGAATTGAAATAGATCTTAACATAAGCGTCTTCCTCTTTCCTCATTCCAGTACCTTATCTTCCTTCCGGCAGTGCAATGCACTGCATTTATAGAGGACATTCCCTAAATATTGATTCGGTGGAAAATTATCTTTCTTCCGGCAGCGTAATGCTCTGCATTTATAGAGGACATTCCCTAAATATTGGTTCAGTGGAAAAATTGGTGTATAGATGGAAATTGGCTTTTATGTTTTCCAGTTCTCACTATTCAATAATTCCTAACACATCCAACACCTTACAAAGGCATTGTTTTCGACGACAAGACACATCCTGCGTTGGTTTCATAATTCATTTCAAAGACATCATCAAATCCTCTCTTTCTTTATATTTTGTGAAGACATCCTTTTCTGCGTCCTGCTGCAGGCACTTCATTTTACATTCACACATTGTTGTTGTTGTTGCAGCTAGAGCTGGAGCTCTTTGTACAAATTGTTTATTGTCGTGAAATCCCAGTATTAACTGAACTCCTGCTGTTTTAAACGCTTGTAACTGTCGAGGGCTGTAAACTATTTTTAATTGAATTTAACGCATATTTTCGTTATCATTTAACGTCGGTGGCATATTGTGTGTGTGTCGGTGTGTCGATGCGAGTATCTGGCGGCGCGACACATTCCGCTGTGCATATGTACGTCGTCGTACCCGCTGTTAAATTGAATCAAATGAAGTTTCGCTCAACGAAACGAATGGAATTGTTTTCAAAGGATTTCATTCAGTTTATGGCGCTCTGCATTTTCTCGTTAACATGGAAGTGATAAAGTGTGAGGGGGAAGGGGGTTGGGGGTTGGGGTGGCACAGTGGGTATTTTCGGGAATATGAGTTGGTGGGCATAACTCAGTCCTTGCTACGGGACTGGCCTTGGAATACAGGAAGTTTTTTGAAGTGTTATCACGCTAAAAATGATCAATTGGAATGGCAATAGGGATGTAATTCGACTCTAAATGATAAAACGTGTCCGCAGAGATGACAGATTCATAAAAATAGTTTTTTTGGTCTACAGAGAGTGGCAGTTTTCGTTCGTGAGTAGTCGAAGAAAAATATTGTTCAAAAATACAATTAATACTCTATTAGAAAAAAGCAAGATCTTCTTAGATTTTTCAAATTCGATTTGAACTGGGATATTGTCCTGGTTCAAGACCATTTTGTATCTATATTTAATTCTATTCAGATTCTTTTTTAATTCAACTCTTTAAAAACTACATTTTTTATTCATTAGTATTTAAGTATTAACTACAAAAAAATAATTACTACTATTACTTTTTCTAAAATTTCGGAAATTCTGAATTCTGAAGGCAGTAAAATCTATTGATATGACCATAGATTCAGTAGAAAAAAAAAACAATATCGGTTTACAAGAAAACCGGAAAATATTTTTGAATCTAGATCATAATAATCCATTTAGAAATGAAGTTTCATTGTAAAGAGTGATTTTTTTGAGGTTAGGATTTTCATGCATTAGTATTTGACAGATCACGTGGGATTTCAGACATGGTGTCAAAGAGAAAGATGCTCAGTATGCTTTGACATTTCATCATGAATCGTCTTACAAACGAACAACACTTGCAAATTATTGAATTTTATTATCAAAATGCGTGCTCTGTTAAGAAAGTTCATTGCGCGCTTCCATTTTATGGTCAGTTTAATCGACCCACTGAAGCGGCTATTCGGGCTATTGTGACTAAATTTCGCACCAAATTTACATTGTTGGACATTAAACCACCAACACGCTTACGTAGAGTGCGAACTGAAGAAAATATCGCAGCTGTATCGGCCAGTGTTAATGATGACCACCAATTTTCGATTCGTCGCCGTTCGCACCAATTGGGTCTCCGTTACTCAAAAACGTGGAAATGCCAAAATTGGACTAAGCGGATGGACCACCTAAGACGCAGCCGCGGTCAACATTTAAATGAAATTATCTTCAAAAAGTAAATGTCATGGACCAATCTAACGTTTCAAATAAAGAACCGATGAGATTTTGCAAATTTTATGCGTTTTTTTTAAAAAAAAAGTTATCAAGCTCTTAAAAAATCACCCTATATTTTGTCCAATGCTAGCACAAAATTATTATAACCTAAAAGTATGCATTGAAAAATATTCTTGTCGATAATTTCATAGGAATGATTTGTCTGGGTATTTGGAATGATTTATTATTTAAAAAATAAAACCGTGAGTCATTATCCCGCAATTTTTTGCTAATGTTGAACTGATATATCAAGTTTTAGATATTTATTAAGTTATAACAGCTGGTTGCCATCTATTAAAAGCTACTAGGAGTTTTATTTGAGATTTTGAAAATCGTGAAAAAATATAGAAGAGAAGAAACGGTGCCTTAAAACACTACTTGGCATTCCTTCTAAAAAGAGTACTATAACTTTTACATTCTTATTCATATATCTTACACATTTAGGTATTTTTTCTTCGTTAGAAAGTTAGCTATTAAAAAACAAAACAAAATATTTTTTCCAATTTTATTAAATTTTTTATAATTTTTTTTGTGTCAACATTTTTTTTTTTTTAAATTAATTTTTTTAGGTGTATAGGAATTTCTTGCTTCGTTCAAACGTTCATAATTACCTTTAGATGATCATAAAAGCGGGTGTCATCGGACAAATTAAACAAAATATTTTTTTCCATGATTTTTTATGATTTTATTCGTGCCAGCAAAGAAATTGAAAAAAAATTTTTCGTAGTTCATTGAAATGTGTTCCTAAGCCACTGTCTATGTGAAAGTGAAAATCCAAACATTTGTAGCCATCATTATTACCTTTAGATGATCATAAAAGCGGGTGTCATCGGACTTATACTTCCAAAATGAGAGTACAAATATTGAAGGTACCTTCGACGAAAATTGAAATTTTAGTAAAAAAAATAAAAAAATAAAGGGTGATTTTGTAAAAGCTATAGGAAAGGTTTTCAAAAAAACACATAAAATTCAGAAAAATGCATGAAATCTTTATTTGAATCGATAGTACGGCCCATATAATTTAATGTTTGAAGATTATTTCATGCAAATGTTGACCTTGACTGCGCCTCAAATGGTCCATCCGCTTAGTCTAATTTTGGCATACTCTTTCCAACATTTCGGCCGGTATCTCACGAATAAATGCTTCAATGTTTTCTTCCAATGCGTCAATTGAAGCGGGCTTGTCTGTATAGACATGAGCTTTAACATAGCCCCACAAAAAATAGTCGAAAAGCGTTAAATCGCACGATCTAGGCGGCCAATTGACCGGTTCCGAACGTGAAATAAAACGCCTCTCAATAAGTCCATTGTTGCGCGTGCTGTGTGGCATGTGGCACCGTCTTGTTGAAACCACATGTCATGCAAGTCAAGCTCTTGCATTTTGGGCAAAAAAGTTGGAATATCATTCACTGTAGCGCTCACCATTCACAGTTACGTTACGATTCGCATCATCTTTGAAGAAGTACGGTCCAATGATGCCTCCAGCCCATAAACCGCACCAAACTGTGACTTTTTCTGGATGCATTGGTAGCTCTTGCAAAGCTTCTGGATGATATTCACTCCAAAATCGACAATTCTTCCTATTTATGTACCCATTGAGCCAAAAATGAGCTTCGTCGCTAAAATGGAAGTAGCGCGCGATGATTTTTCTTAACAGAGCACGCATTTTGATAATAAAATTCAATAATTTGCAAGCGTTGTTCGTTTGTAAGATGATTCATGGTTAAATTATTGACAAAACTGAAGATGTTTGACAGTGAAACAAAACACCAGTGTTGCCAAAAAGATAATAGCTAAAAAATCACCCTTTATAAAAAAATATTTATAACATTTTTATTTAAATCGTTTTCGAATTTAAAAAGACAAAATGGATAAAAAAAGACTTTAAGCATAGCACTTCGCCACTATGCATAGAGTTATAAATTGAAATTGAGAAAATACAAATTGAAATTGAGAAGTAAAAATTGAAATTGAAAATATACAATTTCATATTGAGAAATAAACATTTGAAAATGAGAAAATACAAATTAATTTAAATTTAGATTTCTGAATATCAACTTGTTTATTCTCAATTTAAATTTTCCTGACTGAATTTCAACTTGTATTTTCAGCTAAAAATCAGCTGTAGCGATCACAGCGTATTTAGCAAAAGAGGGGAAATCTCGCTCTTTGTCTGTTAACTTGTAGAGAGGCCAAGCTATGCCACCAAAGAACAATAACATTTGTTTCTGCAAAGTACAATTGTTTGTCGTTATTTTACTGTTTTTATAAGTTTTTGCTATGAATTTCAAATATATTTCAAAAATTTAGCAATCAACCAAATATATATATTTAATTTTCGTGTATATTTGTGTGTGTATCCATTGTTTTTCTTATTTTAATATTTTGCTGTAAAAAGCTAACATGGCTTTAACAGCAACATTCGCTGTTATTGCCCAACGGTGCGCCAGTAATAACAGACAAAGAGCGGGATTTCCCCTCTTGTATATTTACGCTCTTTGGTTTTTATCTTTTCATTTCGCTCTTGTTTCCATTTTAAAAAATAATTTATTTTCGTACTTTTACAAATCATACCATGACGACATGGGTATCAAATGAAAGAGAAGAATTTCTACCAAAAATAATTCAATTTTTATTCTTCTATCTATATTAGTTTATCATTACTAATAGCTTGGCCTCTCTACAAGTTTACAGACAAAGAGCGAGATGTCCCCTCTTGTATATTTACGCTCTTTGCTAATACACTCTTTGGTTTTTAGCTTTTCATTTCGTGCTCTTGTTTCCTTTTTAAAGAATTTCTAATTTTCAAAAGATATAGAACAATTTGAATAATTTATTTTCGTACTTTTACAAATCATACCATGACAACATGGGTATCAAATGAAAGAGAAAAAATTCTACCAAAAATAATTCTATTTTTATTCTTCTATCTATATTAGTTTATCACTACCAATCATTCCAAATTTCCCTTAAAAAAAATAAATATAAAATTTAATTGGTGAAAAGTGTAATACATAATTATCTCCACTCTCTCACCACTGTGTACCATCAAGTTGTGATGTGTGTGACACTGAAAGAAACGACGATGGCGATGCGATGCTTCGCCATAAAACCTTTCCATGCCATTTCATGAGAATTAAGAACTATTTTTGCCTCTAAAGAACTAATGGCAATGTTATTTCGCCATATCTAACTAACAATGCAAATTGACATTGCAAATTGCGTCAGAAGTTCTTTGTAAACTTTGTCATTGTTCCGCACACGCAGCTGTTGTTGCCACTCGGCGAAACACCATCCCGGGTGCCCTCCCTCCCAACTTCACCACAAAATCACGCGTCATCTCTTTCATTTGTGCCACATTTTGCGCTACAATCCAACTGCAACCTAAAGATACTTACCTAATGATGAACACTAACATTCCATTCCATTACACGGCACACCCACACCTCCATCCCCGCTATGCACCGCTGCGCCGCGCCGCTTCCCGCCATTGTTTGTTTGACTTTTACTAAGACTGGAATTACTGAGGAAGCTGCAGTTCTTTCAGCATTCTCACCCCCTCCTTAGAAAGTATTTTTCTTGGGAAACTATTTTTGAACATTTTTGCCTAAGCCTCAAACTTGGTGACCACGAAAATATTACTCGCCAGAATGTGTAAGAGAGTAATACGCAGGCTGGGCCGTGCCGGCTGGCTGGCTTGAATGTCCGTCTGTCTATCTGCATTTGTCTGTCACATAAACCAGAGGAAAAGGCTTTCAAAGAAAACCCATTCTGGCCTACAACGACGAAGACGACGACCACAACGTTGGTGAAGTGTTTGATTTATGACGCACGTGTTGCATGTCGTAGGTGTTGGTTTTTCTTTCTTCCTCGTCGTCTTCTATTTTCTGAGGTGCCACTTAGCGCAAGTTATGAGAGGCGGGTAAAAGTTTTTGGTAGAAAGTTTTGCACATTTTTAATAGGTAACAATTTGCATTTGAAATTGATAACATGGCGGGGTAATTGCGCTTGAGCGAAAATGTGGCACAAATGTCACAGATGAGAATGAGCCGACAGAATTTAACGAGACGTACACAGAAAGAAATTGTATTTTTAAACAACCCTTTAATATGCCATTAATTGGCACCTAATTGCTTAAAATTTCCTTAGATTTCTTCTATCAGAATATTTAGTTCAGTCATGGGTCCATTTTTGGCTCAATGGATATGTCTATAAGCAAAATTGCTGCATTTAAAGTAAAGAATCTCACGGAAACGACGTTTGATGTGCTTAATAAGCCAGTGGAATCGTTGGCCCTTTAACTGATAACATAGAGGTAATTGTGTATGAGAGAATGAGAGCAGAAATAAATTGTATTTTAAATATTTAAAATCTCCTTCTGTCACAGTACAAAATATGTCATTAATTTTCACTCAAAAAAAGTATTGCTTGTTTTGTGGGGAGCAGTGAATTATCGATTTATGCGGCCAGACCACAAATGGATGCAGACTTTTAAACATTGAACATTGGAACTAGGATATATAATATAATAGTATGTTGTACCCGGCGTTGCACGGGCCCATTTTCCCCTATTCCCCTAATTCATGCGTTTTGGAAGATAAAATTTGAGTAATTTTTGATAGTTTTAAAATATTTTGTGTGTGGTAGGTACCACCCCCTTTGTCCTATCATGACCTAGTATATCCAGGAACCATCCTCTGAGCAGAAGTTAGATACATAATAATTTCAGACGAATCGGTTCACTGATTTGGCGTCCTATACGCAATATACAGACACCTATTGATTTATATATATAAAGGGTGATTTTTTAAAAGCTATAGGAAAGTTTTTCAAAAAAAAAAAACACATAAAATTCAGAAAATACATGAAAACTTTATTTAAATCGATAGTACGATTCATATAATTTAATGTTTGAAAATTATTTCATGCAAATGTTGACCTTGACTGCGCCTCAAATGGTCCATCCGCTTAGTCCAATTTTGGCACTTCCACGTTTTTGAATAACAGAGGCCCAATTGCTGCGACCGGCGACGAATCGATAATTGATGGTCATCATTAACACTGGCCGATATAGCTGCGATATTTTCTTCAGTTCGCACTCTACGTAAGCGTGTTGGTGGTTTAATGTCCATCAATGTAAATTTGGTGCGAAATTTAGTCACAATAGCCCGAATAGCCACTTCAGTGGGTCGATTAAGCTAACCATAAAATGGAAGCGCGCGATGAACTTTCGACCTGAGACCCTATAAAGTATATATTCTTGATCGTCATAAAAATCTAAGACGATCTAGCCATGTCCGTCTGTGGAAAGCACGCTAGCATCTAAACGAAAGGAGCTAGGACGTCCAAATTTTCCATAAATGCGTCTTATAGTCGTAGATCGGTTCGGATTGAAACTGGGCGAAATCGGCCCAAAGGGAAAAAAATTCCCTCACAAGGACTAAAAATACCCATAATAACCCCTAATATTTTAGAGTATTTAAGCATATTTTTTCAATATGTCTGCTTGTATTTACTTGATATCGGATATGCGCAAAGTAATTTTTATTCGTAGGGGGTGAAATGGGGCAAAAAGGGATAAAAATGGTACCTATTAAACGACAACAGCTAGAAACACGAAATTCGGTGTGTACATTCCTCTAACTGAATAGAGACATAATATAAAATTATTTTTTCCAAATTCGAACTTTTACGGGGTAAAATGGGAAAAGAGGGATAAGAATGGTACCAAACAAACGGCTGCACTTAGTATAATGAAATTCGGTGTATACATTCATCTGATTGTCTAGACACGTAAAATAAACGCATTTTTCCGTAATCGTACCTTTTGGGGTTAAATAGAATTAAGGGGATAAAAATGGTACCAACCAGATGACCGCACCTAGAGTCATGAAATTCGGAGTTACATTCCCCTGACTGCGTAGACACAAAAAATAAAAGGTTTTTTCAAATTCGTACTTTCAATGGATACAATGGGTATAGAGGGATCAAAATAGTACCAACTAAACGAATACAGTTAGAATGATGAAATTCGGTGTGTACATCCCTCTAATTGCGTAGACACGTAAAATAAAGAGATTTTAGAACGTCGTACTCTTAAGATGGTAAAATAGGGAAAAGGGGATAAAATGGTACCAACCAAATGGCCGCAGCTAGAATCATGGAATTCGTTGTATACATTCCTCTGACTGCATAGCCACGCAAAATAAAAGATTTTTTCAAATTCGTACTTTTTACTTTTACGGCAAAAACTGGTTGAATCGTGATGTTAGGTTATTTTGCACTATGTACGTGAGATAATGAATTTTCAAAATTTGTTTGGAATTAAAATTGGATGGAAATACAACCAACTGAAACACCCACTATATACCAATATTTATGGTATTTAAGCTTTTTGAAAATATAAATATAAGAATATTTATTTTTTGAATTGACTTGAAGTATCATTTCAATATGTAAATGTATTGGTAGCCTTGCTTAAAAGCGTGGTTTGAAATAACAAAAATATTATATTTATTTATAAAATTATTTTTCAATATTTGTATTTGTTTTGGTTTGGCTATATTAAAAAAAATATATTTTCCTGTAATGTTAATTCCCTTCTACGTAAAATCGACAGCCTCTGTGGAATGCAATCCATGGTGGACGATATATAAAGTTCGGCCCGGCCGAAAGTAATGTATATAAAAAATTTCGTGCAAAATTCTCGGAAATACAAATGCAAGATTTTCGCGCAATAAATCTCGCGATGCAAACTTTAGTTCTAGTGGAGAACTTTTATAAACGACTTGGTAATGACATTTATTATCTTATTTAAAATTCTAAAAAAAGTTTTTGGAGCAAAAGTTAACCATTTTAATATTAAAGAAGCCGCAACAAAATATTAAACAAAAAAAATATTTTTTACCTTTGTATTGTAAACTAATGTTATCATCCCCACCAATACCATCGTTGCATCCAAAACTTACTTACCAACACCAGCAAAAACTATACCAGATTATTCACACATTAATAACAATAACTGGCTAAATCATATACATAGATGGTAGTTTTATACCAGTTAAATCCGACTATATTAAAATGTTGCAAACCCACCCGCCACTAAACTAAATTCAAATGAATATTCGTAGTTTTGTGCTTCAAAATGTTTCTAATATGAAAAGTTTCCATGCGCTTCTCATAACACACCAATACACAGGCAGCAGCAACAACTACAAACAACATCATATTTGCTACAAATGAAATTACCGAAAAATTTTGGTTATGTTTTTGTGAATTTGTTCACACAATTTTCACAGGTAAAACAAACCAAACAAAAAGCAAAAAACAAAAACATCTCAAATATTAAATACAAGTGTATGTATGTGTTTAAATACTAAATTCAATCGTGATGGCTTGTGGAAAACCCTATAACTTAAAAACATTGGATGTTCCCATGACTATTTTATATGATCATTTAATATAGGGTTCCTTAATAAAAGTGCACGATAAGATAAGTAACGCATTTTTTTCTTGATTCTGGATATTGTCGTAGCTCAAGACCCTTTTTGGCTAGAATACAAATTTATTTATAAATTTATTACTTGGCTACACACTACCTTTATCGTAATTTATGGTTCGAGACGATAGTCTTAAGAAGTGAGAAGTTTTAAAAACGAACGAGAATCGCAACTCACTTCTCGAATAGACTATGTTTGTATCCAAGACGGAAAAAATATTTTTTTGTGTGCATTGAGGCAAGCTGATTCATAAAATGAACATAAAAAATTATGGATATATTTTTTTAAATTTTATATTTTTTTAATATTTTTAATGACTAACAATCTAACGCAAAATAAAAAAACAATGTTTATATGTAAAAAATATATGGATAAATGAAGAAATTATGATACTATATGTAGACTCCAGAGAATGTTTTTAATTTTGATTTTATTAACTTTTGTTTAAACAGAGCGAAAAGTCCCATTACAAATTATATAAAAAATATATTGTTTTGTTTTTATACCCTCCACCTCCAGGATGGGGGTATACTAACTTTGTCATTCCGTTTGTAACACCTTGAAATATCGACCTGAGACCCTATAAAGTATATATATTCTTGATCCTCATAAAATTCTATGCTGATCTAGCCATGTCCGTCCGTCCGTCTGATAAAAGCACGCTAGCATCTAAACGATAGGAGCTAGAACGTTAAAATTTTCCATAAATGCGTCTTATAGTCGTAGATCGGTTGGGATTGAAATGGGGCGAAATGGGCCCAAAGGGAAAAATTCTGATTCTTATTTTTACGGGGTGAAATGGGGCAAAAAGGGATAAAAATTGTACATATTAAACGGCAACAGCTAGAAACACGAAATTCAGTGTGTATATTCCTCTAATTGACTAGATACATAATATAAACGTATATTTTCCAAATTCGTACTTTTAAGGGGTAAAATGGGAATAGAGGGATTAAAATGGTACCAACCAAACGGCTGTACCTAGAATAATGAAATTCGGTGTATACATTCCTCTGATTGCATAGACAAGTAAAACACACGGATTTTTCAAAATTCGTACTTTTTGGGGTTAAAATGAAAAAGGGGATAAAAATAGTAGCAATCAAATCACCGCAGCTACAGTCATGAAATTCGGAGTATACATTCCTCTGACTGTGTAGACACGGAAAATAAACTGATCTTTCGAAATTCGTACTTTTTGGAGTCAAAATAGAAAAATGGGATAAAAATAGTACCAACAAAATGACCGCAGCTATAGTCATGAAATTCGGAGTATACATTCCTTTGACTGCGTAGGTACGGAAAATAAACGAATTTTTCGAAATTCGTACTTTAAAGGGATACAATGGTTTCAAAGGGATAAAAATAGTACCAACTAAACGACTACAGCTAGAATGATGAAATTCGAATTGCGTAGAAACGTCAAGGGGTAAAAATGGTACCAACCAAATGGGCGCAGCTGGAATCATGGAATTCGCTGTATACATTCCTCTGACTGCATAGATTAATTTGCACTATGTACGTCTGATAAAGGATTTTCAAAATTTGTACTTTTGAAATTAAAATAGAATGGAAATACAACCAACTGTTATATTTATTATAAAATTATTTGTTCAATATTTGTATTTATTTTGGTTTGGCTACATTAAACAAATTATATTTTCCTGTAATATTACTGAACTTCTGCGAAAACCGACAACCTCTGTGGCATGCAATCCATGGTGGAGGGTATATAAAGTTCGGCCCGGCCGAACTTAACGCCGTTTTTACTTGTTTTTTTTTTAAATATCTCGCATCTTAACGAAGAAAACAAGGCATTTTGGAAGAAATTCTATGAATAAATTTAGAAGATATGGTCCTTCTGGTAGAAGTAAGGGAATTTTACAAAATCGTGTTTAAATTTTAACGAAGTTTTTGCTTAAACTTCTACAAAAAGGTTCAATATATTTTCTTTGACTATGTCTTGTTTCACAACGATACCAGGTATTACAAACTAAAATAAAATATTGTATTATTTAATTTGTAAAGAAATTTTTCGTGCTATTTTAGCAAAAATTAAAAAAATCAATATTTAAAAAAATCGTTTGCGTCTACAGACAATATCACAGCTTCTACATTCATCCATATTTTTTTTACAAATAAAATTGTTTTTTTTTTTTTTTGTTTTTTTTTTTTTGCGTTAGAATGTTATCTATTAAAAATAGAACAAAATATTGTTTCCAACTTTTCTTCTATTTTTTACGATTTTTTTTCGTGCCATCAAAAATAGTTTTTTTTTAGTTTTTTCGTTTGTATTTTTTTGGTCTGTAATCAATATTTGATTTGAACTGGGATATTGTCCTGGCTCAAGACCATTTTGCATCTATATTTAATAGAATGCAAATTTATTTACAAATGGCATGGTGACATTTATTACTTGGCTGCAGACTACCACTATCATGATTTCCACCCTGTCTAAAGGTTTCATTCAGGTGGCTTCGCAGCGACTTTCCAACATCAAACCTGGCCTCTATAAGTTTTTTTTTTTAATTAGTTTTTCCCAAATTTTTGAAGATTTTTCCTAAACAACTAATTCTATGTGAATGTCTAATTCGAAATATTTATAGCCATCATGACTAACTTTAACTTAACACATAAACGGGTGTTATCGGTCTTATATTTCCCAAACGCGAGTACAAACATTTAAGGTACCTTCAGCGAAAATTGGAAAGTAAGAAAAAATAAAAAAAAGATTTTTTTGAAAAAAATCTTTTTTTTTTTTTTGCACAAAAAAAGAAATAAATAGAATACCATCCATGGATAAATGTATATGTTATTAACCTCTGTCCACAAAAAAATTTAAAAAATCAAACGAAAAATATAAAATACGTAATATCCTAACGAAGAATACAAAATAAATTTGAAGAAAATATTTGGATAAATATAGAAGTTGTGAACCATTTAGTAGAAGTGAGAGAATTTTATAAAAATAATATTTTTTAATTTTAAAACTATAATAAATAGAAAAAAATGTATCTACATTTTACATTTTGTTTAAATAGCTGTTTTGGTGGTACAAAGATATACAAAAAGAGAGAAATAGGAGGCGAAGAATACAAATAATTTGTTGAAAATCTATGGACAAATAGAGAAGTTATGACCTTTTAATTTTAAATAAGATAATTTTACAAAAATCATATTTTTACTTTTTCCTGGCCCAAAAAAACTATAATAAATAGAAAAAATTTTATGACATTTTTTGATTAAATAAAATTAATTAGAAACTGTTAAAAATAGAAAAATAGCTTGTATCCTAATGAAGAATATTAATAGAAAAATTGTCCGTAAAGAATTTTAATATAGCTTTCGAGTTTAGGGCGCCAAAGTCACAAACTGTGAGTCACAGTCGACACGTTAAGATGCCAGCAGTTACAAACTAAAATAAAATTTTTTTGATATCCCAACGAACAATGCAAAACAAATTTGAACAAAATCTATGGATAAATATAGAAGTTGTGGCCCTTTTAGTAAAAGTTAGAGAATTTTACGAAAATCATATTTTTAATTTTCGATTAAATAGCTGTTTTGGTGGAACAAAAGATATTAAAAGTAGACAAATTAGTGTTATCCTAATGAAAAATATAATATAAATTTGACTAAAATCTATAGATAAATATAAAGTTATGACTCTTTTAGAAGAAGTGAAAAAATTTTACAAAAATCATATTTTTTAATGTTTGTTTTGGTGGCACTGAAGAAAATATGTGGATAAATATAGAAGTTTCTGGCTCAAAAATATAAAAATGGAAAAATGGAATAATATTAAGATTACAAAATATAGATATTGGAAGTTGATACTTCATATTGTCCAAGTTTTGCTCGGGAAAGACAACCATCATTGCACTTTCACAATTCCCTGCACTTTGGTAGGGTAAATCCATGTATTCATTAAATGTAAGCAGCAACTTTGGCAGCATTTTCAACAGCGGCAATTATGGAACAACAAAATTACATGTTGCCTGAGAACCACAGAATAGACTGTCTTGTCGGCAGTATGTATAAAATAAAATGGAATACAATTTGTGAAAACAGTTGTCAGAATGTTGAAAGTTTGTACGATTTAATTAAATCAAAAGTATAAGCGAACAAATTAAAGTCCAGCTGATGAGGTATTCCTTCAACCGCCCACACACACACCCACCCAAAGAAACTTACGACACCAACCAAACAAATTCATTTCTGGTTTAAACTGCACCACCTCCTTCACTTGAAAGTCCTCGAGATTTGCAGCGCAAATTTAATTGTGAATCGCAGATGCCTTCGTATTCGTTCGTCCTTCTCCCCTCATGCTCCTCTGTCCTAGGTATTTATTTTTATTTGTATCGCAAATTTGAATCGAATCCAATATCACACGAATACTAGAAATTCCATGAAAGAAGTGCACGAATGCACTTTTCCTAAACTTGATTTGATTGCGCCCTGCATTGTATTGCCTTTCGTGGAATTTAGTTAAAAGTGTTCACGCATGATTGAGCATTTATTTGGCCACTTTAAATTTAATTTCGAAACGTATTCGTGAGTACGAGTTCGAAAAACATGCATATTGAACAATTAGATGTGTTTTTTTTTTTGGAAATGAAACACACCGAGTAAGGAGAACATTGTGGTAAACCATTGTTTGAAAAGGGAAAACCCAAAAACGAAAGTATAGTTGTTAAGGCAAAAGGAGCACTTGTGTTCCAAGAACAAAAAAAAATGTCAAAATTGCTTCCGATATTTAATTATGAACATTAAATGTATCCACCGCAATATGTTTCCACCAAAAATCGTAAAAATCTTTTAGAATGTTCATTGCTAAAATTAAATCAACAGAACTGATATTGGGGCAATTGTTGTAGAAATTTTAAATTCTGTGGATAAGCTTTATTTTTTTACTAAAATTGTGAAATTTGAAAAAGGTTCATAAACTTGGAAGTATCCAAATGAATAAAATAGCCCATTTACTAAGATAATCGATGGATAAGACCTAATATAGTTTATTTAATTAATTGTTGAAGAGCTGTGACTTTGGCGCCATAAACTCGAAAGCGATATTAAAATTCCTTACGGATATTTATTTTATTAATACTCCTCAGCTATTTTCTATTTTTTTCAGTTTCTAATTTATTTTATTTAATCAAAAAAGGGTCATAACTTTTTATAGTTTGTTTGGGCTATCAAAACCGCAACTTAATCAAAAATTAAAAAATATGATTTTTGTAAAATTTTCTCACGTCATATCTTTTATATTTGTCCATAGATATAGGATAGTTATAGGATACCACATACTTTTCTATTTTTATATATAAAAAATATGAATTTTATAAAATTCTCTCACTTCTACTAAAAGGGTCATAACTTCTATATTTATCCACAGATCTTCTTCAAATTTATTTTGTATTCTTCGTTAGCGTACCGGCTATTTTTCTATTTTTTTAGCCTTTTTGTGCCAGTAAAAAACGCATTTTAACAAAATTTCTAGAAATCTACTTTTTATACCCTCCACCTCCAGGATGGGGGTATACTAACTTTGTCATTCCGTTTGTAACACCTTGAAATATCGACCTAAGACCCTATAAAGTATATATATTCTTGATCGTCATAAAATTCTAAGACGATCAAGCCATGTCCGTCCGTCCGTCTGTTGAAAGCACGCTATCATCTAAACGAACGGAGCTAGAACGTTCAAATTTTCCATAAATGCGTCTTATAGTCGTAGATCGGTTGGGATTGAAATGGGGCGAAATCGGCCCAAAGGGAAAAATTTTTCCCTCACAAGGACTAAAAATACCCATAATAATCCCTAATATTTTAGCGTATTTAGGCATGTTTTTTGAATAGGTCTGTTTATATTTGCTTGATATTTGGTATGCGCATTCCCCTTATAGCAAAAACGTGCACCATAAAGTGATTCTTATTTGTAGGGGGTGAAATGGGGCAAAAAGGGATAAAAATGGTACATATTAAACCACAACAGCTAGAAACACGAAATTCGGTGTGTACATTCCTCTAACTGAGTAGAGACATAATATAAAAACATTTTTTCCAAATTCGTACTTTTAAGGGGTAAAATGGGAATAGAGGGATAAAAATGGTACCAACCAAATGGCTGTACCTAGAATAATGAAATTCGGTGTATACAAGTAAAATAAACGGATTTTTTAAAATTCGTACTTTTTGGGGTTAAACTGAAAAAAGGGGATAAAAAAAGTACCAATCAAATGACTGTAGCTAGAGTCATGAAATTCAGAGTATGCATTCCTCTGACTGTGTAGACACGGAAAATAAACTGGTTTTTCGAAATTCGTACTTTTTGGGGTCAAAATAGAAAAAGGGGATAAAAATAGTACCAACCAAATGACCGCAGCTAGAGTCGTGAAATTCGGAGTATACATTCCTTTGACAACGTAGACATGAAAAATAAAAGGTTTTTTTCCAAATTCGTACTTTCAAGGGATACAATGGGTACGGAGGGATAAAAATGGTACCAACCAAACGGCTACACCTGGAATAATGAAACTCGGTGTATACATTCCTCTGAATACGTAGACGCTTAAAATAAACAGATTTTTCGAAATTCGTACTTTTTGGGGTTAAAAAGAAAAAAGGGGATAAAAATAGTACCAATCAAATGACCGCAGCTAGAGTCAGGAAATTCGGAGTATACATTCCTCTGACTGCGTAGACACGGAAAATAGACGAATTTTTCGACTACAGCTAGAATGATGAAATTCTAATTACGTAGAAATGTCAAGGGGGTAAAAATGGTACCAACCAAATGGGCGCAGCTGGAATCATGGAATTCGGTGTATACATTCCTCTGACTGCATAGATACTCAAAATAAAAAGTTTTTTTCCAAATTCCTACTTTTTCCTTTACGGCAAAAATTGGTTGAAACATGAAGTTAGGTTATTTTGCACTTTACACATGTACGTCTGATAATGGATTTTCAAAATTTGTACTTTTGGAATTCAAATAGAATGGAAATACAACCAACTGTAGCACCCACTATCTACCAATATTTATGGTATTTAAGCTTTTTGAAAATATAAATATAAGAATATTTAGTTCTTGTTTTGAAATAGATAATGGTTTGATATAATTAAAACATTATATTTATTTATATAATTATTTTTGCAATATTTGTATTTGTTTTAGTTTGGTATATTAAAAAAATTATATTTTCCTGTAATATTACTGCACTTCTACGAAAACCGACAACCTCTGTGGAATGCAATCCATGGTGGAGGGTATATAAAGTTCGGTCCGGCCGAACTTAACGCCGTTTTTACTTGTTTAATTCTCTTACGTTCACAAAGAGGGTCATAACTTCTACATTTATCATTGTCAAATATACCTTTCTTTCTGCCTTAGAATGATAGCTAAAAGAAAAGGTAAAACAAAATATTTTATCGATCTTTTTCTATTTTTATAATTATAAGATATAGAAGATTTAATATTGGCATCAAATGAAAGAGATGAATGTCTGTTAAAAATATTTCAAATTTCACGTATATATCTGTATTAGTTTAGCATTGACAAGTTTTTTTTCTTTCTATTTCTATGGGGGAAATTTTAAATGGTTGTTAATCTCAACTTATACAGACCGAATCATGAAATTCGGAGTATTTTTAACAGATATTCGTATCTTTCATTAAATGCCCATATAGCCTTTGTATGACTTGGAAAAGTACGAAAATCAATTATCCTTTGGAAATTAAAAGTCCTTTAAAAGGGGGAAAAGATCACCTGGAAAACTGAGTATACAGTTCTCCTATATACGACACATAGTTTCACGTATATAGGTCTTGTTCGACTCCAAAAAGTACTGTTGCATAAAAAATTTAAATTCCTTTCAATTCTCTTGGCTACTTTCACTTAATTGTGATCGATTCTCTTAGGAAAATGACTCAGTTAAGCCATAACATAATTATGAGACCTTTTGTATAACGCGTATGATAAATATTAATAGAAATAACAATCATACGTCATGAGTATGACAACCGAAAACAATTTGCTGGAGACAAACTATTAAATGTTTTATGATTAAACCCAAAATCTAACTATTTATAAACTATTATAAAAAGAATAGAAAGTATAAATTTTTATAAAATCGCACAAAAGAAGACTTAATTTGATTATAAGCTTACAGTCTGTCCCAAATATACAATATCAACCATGACCCATAAAAATGTTAGGACGGAGTTCCATGAACTTGATGTGAATTTCATTCACTTAAAAATCTAGAAAATATTCCCTTAAATCCTAAACAAATACTTGGAAAGGAATATAATGATTACTGAATCACAAGACTAATTCAGTTTATTGTGTTCTAAAATTTAAACACAAAAATATGTCAATTTAGAACTGCTTCAGTCGACTCGTACTTTTAATTTATTCCATTTTTTAGACGTCCCATTAAGGGAAAGATACCAAATGAAATTTTTGTTCTCGAACAATATTTCCAGATATACTCTTCTTCTCTTCTCACACGCAGTCAGAGATGCAATTCCCTTGGATTGTACTGGTTGTACTAACATAATAAAACTGCAGAAATGTCTTAATAAAAAATTTAATTCAGAAAATAAAACCTGGGAATTGTGTTTTAATATCCACTACGTTTCAAATCCAACCAGGCAGGCTGTGCAACAAGCTCACCATGACTGGTGCTTGGGTGCATGGTGCAGTTCAGGGCATGACTATTTCATAGTCAAGGAAAATTGAAATTTTCTATATTTGTTGTTGTTCTTTTTTGTTATTGCCGTCATTTCTGGCTGCCTGGCATAGTCACGTGTTCAATCATACATTTTTTTTATTAGTTTTTTTTTTTTCGAAAAAATAAAAACAAACGAAACACAAACAACAGAGTACAATAGCGGAAGTGCCAGAACAAATGACCATAAATGTGCAAAACGTGGTTCGCTGACTGTGTTAAAGGTTGTAATTGGGAAAAATATTTCCAACAATATTAAACTATAATGATTTTTGTATACATACGAGTACATATGTAGAAACAAATCGAGCGTGATTTGCATCATATTTTCGACAATAGACCAATTAAATTATTTAGATAAAACATTTTAATTAAGACTAGAACAAAAAAGTGTAAAATTTCACATTGGAAATTTTATATAAATAATAATTCTAAAAGTTTCAATAATATAATTTTCCGATGGGTTGCCACGCATCGATGTGGAAAATGAGTTGAATAGATTCCCCCTTGATTTTAATTAAGACTAGAACAAAAAAATTTCACGTTGGAAATTTTATATAAATAATAATTCTAAAAGCTTCAAAATGTAATTTTCCGATGGGTTGCCACGCATTGATTTGGAAAATGAGTTGAATAGATTCCCTTTGTATACTGCGTATGATTAATATTAATAAAAATGTCAACCATACGCACTGCGGACTATATCACAGCGTATGATTAATATCAATACAAATGACAATCGCTCACACACAGTAGAATGAACCACGAAAACAATATGTTGTATAAAATTAAATTATGATTGGAGATATTATGGCTGTTTTTCTTTAAAACTGGATTTCAGATAAATTTCACTCAAAATATAAAATTCTTTTTTAAAATTGTCGCCAAAAGCAATATCTAATGTGTGTGTGAAAACAAATTTTGAAAAAATAATTTTGTATTAAAATTGTTTGACTTAGCCTGGATAATTAATTATCCAGTGTAAGTCAAAATGATGGATATCGAGGCTAAGTCCAATAAAGTCGACACAAAATATTTTTTTTTTGAAAATTTCTTTTGATACATATATTAATATTGTAGTTGGCGACAATGTGAAAAAATAATTTTTTTATTTTGAGCAAAAAATTTAATTTTTATTAACGTTTTTGTTATCGCAGCTTGTTATTCCGGCTTAAAGAAAAACAGCCCTATTATCTGTTTTGAAAAAGTAGTCGAATGTCCTGATTTTTGGTAATTTTCTTGAGAAAATTATTTTAAAAAGCTAAAAGTTCTAGTTCTCTAGGACAGCTCGGCCGAAAGACATTTTGTAACCAAATTATTATTTTTCAACAGTCTCCTTTGTATACCCCTTGAATGGAGTGTAACTATATTCGCCCTGTAATTCCATTTGCAATACCTTGAAATACTGATCATGGACGGAACAACAACAACAAAAAAATTCTGACCAAGCCAACAAATGTATCTTGTGTGTTTTATGGATATTTTTTTAATATTTTACTAAAATTAAAAATTTCTTCGTACTCTCCGTTTAGATATATTAATCCGATTATATGTTAAATTAAAGGTAATTATGATGTCTACAAAAGTTGCGAGTTACACTTTCACCTAGAAATAGTGGTTTAGGAACAGCCTCCCAAAATTTGGCAAAAAAAATTATTTTTTTTTTTCGAAGAAAAAAAACTATTTTGCTGGGTCGAAAAAATTATAAAAAATAGTTGTTTTTATGTAACAAAATCTATGGATAATGTAGAAGTTGTGGTACTCTTTGTAGACGCAAAAGAATATTAAAAAATAATATTTTTTGATTTGAACTGGGATATTGTCCTGGCTCAAGACCATTTTGCATCTATATTTAATAGAATGCAAATTTATTTACAAATGGCATGGTGACATTTGCAGACTACCACGATCATGATTTCGACCATGTCAAAAGTCTTTTCAAGTGGCTTCGCAGCGACTTTTCAACATCAAACCCGGCCTCTATAAGGAGATAATTCACACAAACGAACGAGAAGCACAACTCACTTGCCGAATTAACTTTAAAAAATCGCAACAAGTAATAAAGTACACATGCCATCTTACAAGCATCTCATTGAGTTGCATATGTAAGTATGTGTATATGCAGGTATAGTTACCCAGCAAAAAAAAATAAAAAAATAATATTTTTTTATTTGTTTAACAGCGTCCCATTTAAATTTATACAACATAATATATTGCTTAAGTTTGTTTTAGCTGCCACCTTAACGAAGACAACAAGGCATTTTTGAAGAAAATCTATGAATGAATAGAGAAGTTTTAACCCTTATGTAGAAGTAGGGAAATTTTTAAAAATCGTGTGTCATTTTTACGAAGTTTTTGCTTATATTGATTAAGACATACGTGAAGACGACATGTACTTCTACAAGAAGAAACATAACCTTTACATTTATCCATAGATTTTTTAAATAAAATTTTTTTTTTTTTGCGTTAGAATGTTAACCATTAAAAAATATTTTTCCGACGTTTTTCTATTTTTTATGATTTTTTTCGTGTCAAAAAATCGATTTTTTCGAAAAAAATATTTTTTCCCAAATTTTTGGAAGCTGTTCAAATATTTTGTTATCTAATTTGTAAAGAGATTTTTCGAGTTGTTTAAATAAAAAGAGATACAAAGAGTATCACAACTCCTACATTTATCCATTGATTTTTTATATATAAACATTATTTTTTAGTTAATGTTAGCTTTTAAAAAATAAAACAAAATAATTTGTTTCAGATTTTTATACCCTCCACCTCCAGGATGGGGGTATACTAACTTTGTCATTCCGTTTGTAACACCTTGAAATATCGACCTGAGACCCTATAAAGTATATATATTCTTGATCGTCATAAAATTCTAAGACGATCTAGCCATGTCCGTCCGTCCGTCTGTCCGTCTGTTGAAAGCACGCTAGCATCTAAACGAAAGGAGCTAGAACGTTCAAATTTTCCATAAATGCGACTTATAGTCGTAGATCGGTTGTGATTGAAATGGGGCGAAATCGGCCCAAAGGGAAAAATTTTTCCCTCACAAGGACTAAAAATACCCATAATAATCCCTAATATTTTAGCGTATTTAAACATGTTTTTTTAAATATTTCTGTTTATATTTGCTTGATATTTGGTATGCGCATTCCCTCTATAGCAAAAACGTGCACCATAAAGTGATTCTTATTTGTAGGAGGTGAAATGGGGCAAAAAAAGGGATAAAAATGGTACTTATTAAACGACAATAACTAGAAACACGAAATTCGGTGTGTGCATTCCTCTAATTGAGTAGATAAATAATCTAAAAGTATTTTTTCCAAATTCGTACTTTTAAGGGGTAAAATGGGAATAGAGGTATAAAAATGGTACCAACCAAACGGATGTACCTAGAATAATGAAGTTCGGTGTATACATTCCTCTGATTGCATAGAAAAGTAAAACACACGGATTTTTAAAAATTCGTACTTTTTTGGGTTAAAATGAAAAAAGGGGATAAAAATAGTACCAATAAAATGACCGCACCTAGAGTCATGAAATTCGGAGTATACATTCCTCTGACTGTGTAGACACGGAAAATAAACTGATTTTTCGAAATTCCTACTTTTTGGGGTCAAAATAGAAAAAGGGGATAAAAATAGTACCAACCAGCTAGAGTCATGAAATTCGGAGTATACATTCCTTTGACTACGTAGACATGAAAAATAAAAGGTTTTTTCCAAATTCGTACTTTCAAGGGATACAATGGGTACGGAGGAATAAAAATGGTACCAACGAAACGGCTGTACCTAGAATAATGAAATTCGGTGTATACATTCCTCTGATTGCATAGACATATAAAATACACGGATTTTTCAAAATTCGTACTTTTCGGGGTTAAAATGAAAAAAGGGGATACAAATAGTACCAACCAAATGACCGCAGCTAGAGTCATGCAATTCGGAGTATACATTCCTCTGACTGCGTAGACACGGAAAATAAACGGATTTTTCGAAATTCGTACTTTCAAGGGATACAATGGTACAGAGGGATAAAAATAGTACAAACTAAACGACTACAGCTAGAATGATGAAATTCGAATTGCGTAGAAACGTCAAGGGGGTAAAAATGGTACCAACCAAATGGGCGCAGCTGGAATCATGGAATTCGGTGTATACATTCCTCTGACTGCATAGACACGCAAAATAAAAAGTTTTTTTAATTCGTAATTATTCTTTTACGGCAAAAATTTGTTGAATCATGAAGTTAGGTTATTTTGCACTATGTACGTCTGATAATGGATTTTCAAAATTTGTACTTTTGAAATTAAAATAAAATGGAAATACAACCAACTGTAGCACCCACTATCAACCAATATTTATGGTATTTAAGCTTTTTGAAAATATAAATATAAGAATATTTATTTTTTGATTTGAAATAAATAATGGTTTGAAATAATTAAAATATTACATTTATTTATAAAATTATTGTTTCAATATTTGTATTTGTTTTTGTTTGGCTATATTAAAAAATTTATATTTTCCTGAAATATTACTGCACTTCTACGAAAACCTACAACCTCTGTAGAATGCAACCCATGGTGGAGGGTATATAAAGTTCGGCCCGGCCGAACTTAACGCCGTTTTTACTTGTTTATATAAACAATATTTTTTGCGTTAGAATGTTAGCATTTTAAAAATAAAAACAAAATAATTTGCTACCTATTTTTTTCTATTTTTTATGATTTTTTTCGTGCCAGCAAAAATAGATTTTTTTCGAAAAATAATAATTTGTTCCCAAATTTTTGAAGACTGTACCTAAACCACTGTTTTTATGTGAAAGTATAATTTAACATATAACCTGGTGTTACAAACATTTAAGGTACCTTTGCCGAAAATTTAAATTTTAGTAAAAAATTAAAAAAAAAATACGTTTTCGATCTTGGAAAGCCAAAATACTGCAACTGAATTTTTTCGATGCATTTTTTGTTGCATAGTGTATTTAGAATATTTAAACTTTATAATCAAATTTGATATTACATTTTTTTAATGTTATCATTTGAAATTTTGTAGCCCTTTTATGGGGAAACAGGATGAGAAAATGAAAAACTGAAAACTCCAATCAACTCCAGTTCAAGTATAAGATGGCCTGTCGGACGGTGTAATCAAGGTGGGCAGTGTTAGAGTCAGTTGAGTCTTGGTATATAATTGTTGATCTGGATAACAAAGTGTATGGTGTTCCAGGCTTCCTTAAACGATGGGCTGAAGAATTATCGGCTCCTTTTGAGACGAAGCCGTGTTGATTCATCCATTCATAACTTGATATGTTGATTTGCCATCAGTGACTGAAGAATAAATGCCGCCAAAAGAAAATAACCTACCCCCAATTCGAAACCCCCCTTTGACTTCTATTTAATGCAGAAAAATTGAATGTAGTTGTTATTTAAAATGTCACTGACATCACATCCAATTAGGATTTTTCGGCTTTATGGACATAAACACAATACTTACAGTCTTTCCCAAATATACAAAATTAACCTTGACCATGATAAAAACTGTTAGGCCCAAGTTCCATGTACTTGAAGTGAACTCTTTTCATTTAAACATGTTGAAAATATTCTCCTCAATCCTAAACAAATACTCTGCTAGAGAAACAAAAACTCTCCGCTTAACCAATCTTGATGTGTCCTTATCCTCCAGCCTCCATGCATTGTTGACTTATTTCAAATGCTGCATAGAAAGGACACTCGTTACGTTAAACGCTCCAACAAAAAGTACATCTTACTTAAATGATGACATATTCCACATTTGGGATAGAAATTGTTTTATAACGAGACTGTAGTACTCAAACTATTTGAATTTAAATGTTCTACTGTTCACATAATCTAATTCAATTCGAAACAATCGCGTCGCTCTTCTCTCCTCCTCGCATACATGCCATACTCCAGTAACACAAGTACAAGCACAAAGGATATTCAACAAAGATTCCGTGCAACGAACAAGCGACAAATGATTGTCGGTTACCATACACAGCGGATAATTTTAATTAATTGTTAACAATTTGCTAAGAAGTAATGGCGGATTTAATTTCCCTGCGGTTGCATTTAATGAAAATTCTTTTTCGTAATATCCTGTCAAAGTAGTCAAGGGGTGGGTTGCAGTTTTTTACTAATCTCAAAGTGAATAGTATTTTCAAATTCCGAATGACATTTATTTGAGTTAAATTAATGGTGAAACCTCTTTGTGAGCGTTTAATTTGTGGTGGCATGTAGTTTGGTTGCAGTTTGATTCGCAAATGTGTACAGATGGTTGACAAGTATGGAATAGTTTGGATTGCAGGGTGCACATAAAATAATTTGAATTTGCCTTTACTATCTAAAAGTGTATAATAATAGTGTATGACGATGTCTCAAATATGTGATTCAGAATCAAAATCTATAGGCCAAAATTCAATAACTTTTGTTCTAGTACATATTTTTGAGTTCTGTAAAATATTGAATTAGGACCCAAAGATTATTTTGAAATATTAACATTGAAACGTTAACTTTCGTATTGTATAAAAGTGTATAATAATAGTGTATGACGATTTCTCAAGTATGTGGTTCAGAATCAAAATCTTTAGGCTAAAATTCAATAAATTTTGTTCTAGTACACATTTTTGAGTTCTGTAAAAAATTGAATTAGGACCCAAAGATTATTTTGAAATAGTTAACTTTCGTATTTTTCGATTTTAAAGAAAAAATAAAATTTTTATTTCTTCTTTTTATATTATCTAACATTATTTTACGTATTTGTTTATAATGCACAGAAAAAAATCATTTTTTTTTGTATTACAAAATTTCACCTTTTTCTAGACTTTGAAAATTGAAAAAGCTTAATTTCTTTTCTTAATTTCACCCACACTTTAAGAGATTTTGCACTTGAATTTGTTTTATTAGAAATTGTGATTTGTAATAAATATTTAAAGAAATACACTTTTTGAAATAAAAATATGAATTTTGCCCAACATAACTTTTCTTGCCTTAAAAGCCTTTAGAGGATAAAATCCATATTTAGAAAGTTTGATAGGTTCCCCGTTTTTGAAGGGTAACTTTCGCCTGCACGAAATTCCACCCTTAGAAGAGAGGATACATTTAGTGCAAAAAGTCAGATTTTTTAGTTCCAAAACACGATCTACTCATTGTTCTTAGCCAGGTTTTACTAGCCATTTTCGAATTGGGTCGAGTGTATAGAGTAGTGCTCTTGTTGTATCACAAGCGATTCCCCGATCCAAAGGGTTCATCGATTTCTATGAACAGTGTAGATATTGAGTTTGGTTGATTGAGATATTGTTGTTCTAGGCAACATGTATTTGATATATCGAAAGAAACATTCAAGTGTCTAGGCTTTTTAAAGCGCTGTAAGAAATACTACACACCCTGTGATCTTCTCAATATATTCGCTACCTACATTAGGCCTCAGATGGAATACAACTCCTTGGATTTTCCTTGGAGCTACTTGACCATCTTCCGAGGAGGGCGATGGTATTGATAGAAGACGCACAGAGGGTTGAAATCGCCTAAAATGGAGATTAATTCAAAAATCAAAATTTATTTTTTTGAAAAATTTTTATTATACTATAAAAGAATATAAAATTCCACATCACTACCGAAAATATCAATGACATGTGTTGTTTACTTTTACAGTTGCACTGCCTTAAATTCATGCATGTTTTGAGTTTTACGCGAACAGTTCTGAAAATTGCAAAGGTTAATATCTTTTTCTCCATTGATTATAGAATCTTCAAGTTCAGATATTTTAGAGTGATTTTACAAAAAAATGTCTTAACGAAAGTATTTCGGAAATATTTTAAAAAAAATGTTGAAAATGTGTCTAAATTTAAGATATTTTTAAAATATACGTGGATTTTTAAATGTGATTTCTGTAATATACCGCTAAATGGGGAATTTTTAATTAAATTACAATGTGCTAACTTCAATATTCCGCGCGTTTTTGCGCCAATTTATTTTATTAAATAAATTGTGAAAATAATCACTCTTTATGGGTGTTTATACATTCAGTTTTATTTTTATTCAGTTTTAGTACAACTGGAATTTAGATTATGAAGAAAACTTAATATTTTGTAATGAAAAATAAGTCTTTTTATTTACTTGAAACTTAAATGAAACAATTATTTCTAATGAAAATCATTCACAGAAGCAGAATGAGGCTCCAAGTCGCTCAATAAATCTTAATCTTATAAACATCCCTATATAAAATCGAAGTGGTTTAGGGTATAACAGGTACGGAAAGAGTACAGTCGGGTAATGCCGGCTATATGATACCCTGCATCTTCTACCCTATTTCAAGTAATTTACTACCAATTCTAGATGAATTAAAATTTCTGTAAAAGTTTAATGCCGGACACATTCGAAACATTGTCCTTAATGAGCAAATGTCACCAAATCTGGTGGGACATTTGTATGGGGGCTTTACCAAACAATGGACCGATGTCACCGAATTTAACTACAGCAGTTTCTAGGAACAATATAACGTTATGTACCAAATGCGAACAAAATTGGGTAAACAATTTTGTTGCTAGAGCGGAAAAGTCAAATCTGGAACGACATTTATATGGGAGCTATACCTAAATCTAAACCGATGTAACCAACTTTCATCATAAATGTTTCTAGGTGAAATATAACGTGTTGTTCCAAATTTGACCAATATCGGTTAAAATATGTGGTATCTAGAGCGAAAAAAGTCAAATCGGGAGTGACATTTGTATGGAAGATATATCTAAATCTGAACTGATTTGCTTCAAATTTAATAGCGTCCATCATTGATGCGAAAAAATTAGCTGTACCAAGTTCCGTTGGGATTGGATATTAATTGCGACTTGTACTTCGATAACAAGATTATATACACGGACGGATTATTAATTTATTTTCCAGGAAAACCATTTTTCCACTAAATTGTACTCAAATTGTGTTTTCTTTTACTGATTATGGTATAAAATTGAAAAAATATAAACATTACCTGACCCGAAGGCTTCCCCGAATTAATCTCCATTTTTGGCGATTTCAACCCTCTGTGAGACGGTAGGATATACAATTATATTGTCTCCCTTGATAATGTTCTATCGACACTTTCATGGTGTTTATTCTTAGAATATTCGTGCTCTTATACCCGCCGTGAGAACGTTCGGTAGATATATGCGACTCTCACACATACGTTGTCGCTTTAACGGCCGGCCCCACTACACATTACAGAATGAATGCGCCCTTTGCCCGCGAAATCCGTATGTTGAATTGACTTCCTGCATACATCGTTTCCGCCAATTTCGATATTCAGAAATCCAAAACAGATGTCAACAAACACTTCTTCCTCTTTCCTACTTCCAGTATCTTATCTTCTTTCCGCCAACGCAATGTACTGCACTTAAAAGGGACATCACCTGAGTGTTGGTTCAAAGATAACGAGAATTGTTATAGACGATCTAATGAAATATCTCAATCTTTCCAGCCTTTTCCGAATAGAATTTTTGATTAGGTAAGGATATCTTGATAGATATGTAGACAGTTCACCGCGGAAACGGCTGCTTATCCATTGGTTGATTGTTTTTATAGACGTTCAATGATATACCTCAATCAGTCCCACCTTTTCCGAGTAGTGTTTGTTTATGTTAGGATATCCAGACAGATATAAAGACAGTTCTCGGAGGAGATGACTGCTTATCCACTCAGAGTCCTATTGATTCATTGTTTTTAGCCTCTTTAGAAAGACTACACAGAGATAAACGGAGCATTCGGCTATAAAGTGGGGTTGATAGATCATCTCCTCGGCCATTTGCGTCCTTTTACACAACACTTAAGAGACCCAACATCTTGTAATGCTAAGAGATCGGATGAATTCACCAAGGCAGCGATGACTTCGATTTATGGGAGAACGACATAGGTATACGAGAGATTCAATCTCTTCCTCATAATCGCTCAAGCGACATTAGCCCTACAAGTTTGATAATCCTGTTGTTGACATTGATCTGGCGTCACAAAGACTTTGGCAAAATTCCTATCGGCAGTCATAAGGCTCAATTTCCAAACCTCCACCTCTTAGTTCTCTTTTCTGTGATCGACGGCCAAAGGAAAGGAGTCCATGTCTGTTTTATGATCTCCATCTATAAACTATCTACGTAAAAGATTACACAGTTGAGTAGAGGGTAGGTCGAAATGTTGACTAAAGCGGCATAGAGAGCTGAACCTCCTCTTAGAACCAGTTCATCGGCTTCGTTAAATTTGAAATCACTATGTCCGGTAATCCGTCATAGCCTAACTCTACTTGCTTTGCTATTCAAAGGCATCTTATCTTATGCAACTGCGTTCGACCTTACACCAGGAGAACCCATAAATAAATCTGATTGATTTTGGACAAAGATGTTGATTTTTCTCTTCTGAGTAGTGTAATCCCATGAACACAGCGTCTTAACTATCAACCTGACCGAAAAGATCTCACATCATAGGTTAGATCGACCTGTCAGCGGCATTGAGGCTGAATCTCTGCGATCCGACCTATTGGCTTCTTGTCCTACTAATTCACTTCTAGCGTAACTGTACTTGTTGTCCTACACAAAGCATTATTATAGTTAAGACCTGCCTTCGATCTCACACCTCAAGAACCCAGGTCCTATAACTACTCTTCCGAGTAGTGTGATCCAATGGACAAGGTGTATTAAGTATCAATCTGACCGAAAAGGGTAGATTGGTAGATCGAAGAGGGTAGATCTGAGATTTTAGGGTAGATCGACCTGACGACCATAGCGGCATTGAGTTTGAACCTCTGCGAGCGAACCAATCTGAACGTAAAGATTACACACTGGAGGATAGAACGGTTTAACGACAAAAGTGGCATTGAAGCTAAACCTCTGCGAGCCAACCACTTGTCTTTGTTCCCTGTGAATTCACTATACTCGGTAACCCGGCATTTCCTAACTCTACTTGGCTTTTGAAAGCCATGTTATAGTCACGAACTGCCTTCGATCTCATACCAGGACCTATAAATATGCTCGACTGTGGACATAGATCTCTTGCGAGTAGATCAACATCTATTATTAGCCTGACCCAAAGATTGAATATTGGAGGGTAGATCGATCTGTCGATAAAAGTGGCATTGAACCTCTATGAGCAAGAACTGCTTCCGATTTCATATCAGGAGAACTCAGGGCTTATAAATCTGCTGTGGAAGGTTGATCTACTCTGCGAGCCAACCCGTGCTTCGTTCCCTGCGAAATCTATGCCCGGGAACCCAACTTAGCCTAACTCTAGTTGATGTCCTATTCTGCTTGACTTTAGGTATAGATGTTGATCTACTCTTCCGTGAAGTGTGGTTCAATGGACATAGTGTCTTAACTATCAACTTGACCTGAAGATTACACATTGCGAGAGGACGCAATTGACTGTGCACATAGATCTCTTGCGAGTAGATCAACATCTATTCTTAACCTGACCCAAAGATTGAATATTGGAGGGTAGATCGATCTGTCGATAAAAGTGAACCTCTATGAGCAAGAACTGCTTCCGATTTCATATCAGGAGAACCCAGGGATTATAAATCTGCTGTGGAAGGTTGATCTACTCTGCGAGCCAACACGTTAGCTTCGTTCCCTGCGAAATCTATGCCCGGGAACCCAACATAGCCTAACTCTAGTTGATGTCCTATTCTGCTTGACGTTAGGTATAGATGTTGATCTGCTCTTCCGTGAAATGTGGTTCAATGGACAAAATGTCTTAACTATCAACCTAACCTGAAGATTACACATTGCGAGAGGACGCAATTGACTGTGCACATAGATCTCTTGCGAGTAGATCAACATCTATTATTAACCTGACCCAAAGATTGAATATTGGAGGGTAGATCGATCTGTCGATAAAAGTAAACCTCTATGAGCAAGAACTGCTTCCGATTTCATATCAGGAGAACCCAGGGCTTATAAATCTGCTGTGGAAGGTTGATCTACTCTGCGAGCCAACTCGTTGGCTTCGTTCCCTGCGAAATCCGGGAACCCAATATAGCCTAACTTTAGTTGATGTCCTATTCTGCTTGACTTTAGGTATAGTTGTTTATCTACTCTTCCGTGAAATGTGGATTAATGGACATAATGTCTTAACTATCAACCTGACCTAATGATTACACATTGCGAGCGGACGCGTTAGCTTCATTTCCTGCGAGCCAATCACTTAGATTCGTTTTCTGGGAAACCGGCATAGTCTAACTCTACTTGTCTTTTCAAAGTCAGCTTATAGCTTCGAACTGCATTGGATCTCATACCAGGAGCATACCTTTACGAGTAGTGTGCTCTAATGAATACGCTACGTTATGGCACTTCCTGGCGCAAATATGACATCAATCCTGCCAACCATCCTCTAAGTTAAATAAGGCCTCCCATTCACTTGAGACCACTGAGCTTCCTGAGTGTAGGGACAGTGCGATCTGTAAAATATTCCTTGAGTCAGATAGGTTTATACCGAGTCGCATGGAACTACTTGCAAATTTTAAAGTCCTCTAAAATTCAATAAAACTTCACTTTAAACCAACATTGTCCATCCATCCATTAGGCAAAGTGTTGCAACTAACTCATATACATACAGTAGACCTCAGTGACGACAACAACGACAAAATGCCTGCAACTTAATCGTTTTTCATTTAACCCCATTCAAAAGCATACTTATTGATTATACTCTTATTTTTCTGTTGTTGTTCTTTTTTCGTTTCCAGGAGCTACCAAATCAACAACACCACCAGCAGCAGCAGCAATCTATGATGATAATGACGACGGCAACGATGAAGATGATGATGATGAAGTAGGTAGTGCTGGTACTAATGGAGATGATGTCAAATCCCAACCAAAGTCCAAACAACAACAACAAAGCGAACTTCAGAAGTGCAACACGAAGAAAACGAAAAAGGATATGCAAACACTTGCAGCACCAGAAACAACTGATAGCAGGCGAAATGCTGCCCACGGCGGCGGAGAAGTTGATAGTGGTGGTGGTGGTGGTGGTGGCAATGGCAGTGGCGGTGGTAGAAAACTAACAAAAGAGACACAATCACGAAATCCCATCAGACGTTCACAAAGTGAAAGGCAACCAAGTTCTATGACATATCTGAGCAACAAGAACGACAGGAGCAGCAGCAACAACTTCCAAGCTGATGCTGGTGATGACGATGGCGATGGCAAACATGGCAACAGCAACAAGGGCAGCCAGCAGAGTGCCAACATTAAGCCCGATATTAGCAGTAGCTTGAAGGACACTGCTGCTGTTGCTGGAGCAAATAAAATAAATGGCAAAGGCAAAGGCAGTAGCAATGGCCGCAACAACAGGGGCTGTGAATTGAATTTCCAAGATACAATGGCTCTGCGCAAACGTTCCAACCGCACCGATACCCGAGATCTATTTACAATGGGCCTTATAGGAAGACCCCGCGAACCGCCACCACCTCCACCTCCGGCCGCAACGGCCACGTTGCTGCTAAACGATGCCGTAGTGCCCAAGGCTGCTGCTCATTTGGAGAAGCCAACTGCAGATAGTGCATCTGGTGCAGATGCTATTGAAAGTTTCGAACAAACTGTAAATGGCTGCGAGAGTAAACAGCTGAAGACCACAATTGGCCATCAAGTAACCAACATCAGCACAGCAGCAACAGCATTGAGCCAAGAAATCAATGACAACACTTCCAGTGATGTCAACGTTAACGAGCTGCAGCAGCAACAAATGGTGCCACATAAGAAAGCCACCAACATTAACACTCAACCTCAAGAGACAAATGGCAGAAAATCATCCTCAACCACGACAATGGCATCTGTGACCAAAGTCAACAGCCCAACTCCTGCCAGCGCCAACGTCAACGTCAAACAACCTCAACCACAACAACAGCAGCAACGTACTGTAGTGCGTGTAGCGCCCTTCAATAAAAATGCTAATTCCTTCGAAGTCCATCGCTTGAAGATCACTCACACCGATAGTGACAATGATTTGCTGCAGACGCCAACCTCACCCAAATCTCCCGGCACGCCCGGCTCAATGCACTCTTCGCACTACAGCGTCACCGATTTGTCGACTCTCAACTCTGGCCTGGACTATGGCCAGAAGAAAACGTCCATTCTCATCACGGGCGATGATTGCTACAGCACCATGAATTTGAGTTGTGACGACTCGTCGACACCCCACTACCACTCATCGGTGGTGGTAACAGATGGTTCCTCCCAGGATATGGAGGGCGTTAAGATGACCAATGCCTTCAATACGGTGACCATAAATGTCAGCAGTCCACGCAGCAGCGAGGATGAGCTGATACAACAGCACAATCAACTCAACAACCTGTTGAAGAGACAGGCCAAGTCCGCCTCCTCGGTGGGCAGCATACGAGCCATCATACCCATACGTGGCACCATAGACATAAACTTGCAGCGTTCGGCCTCGTCCACATCGTCAACCTCGACCAGCTCCATGACCAGCACCTGTAGTTCGACATCGTCGTCTACGGGCTGTACGTCGAAGCGAGGCAAGACCTTGATACGTTTCGACTATGACAAAGAGAACTCGACGAGTGTTGAAAGTCCTCCACCTGTGGATGAAGAAAAATCGGCGCACCAAGACTCTGAATGGCTGCCCCATGAAACAGAGCTGCTGAAAATTCTGCGTAATCCTGTTGAGGCTGTGAAACGCAATTTGGTACCTCATATCTGTAAATTGCGAGAGGATGACACTCAGAAGGACGCCAAACGATCCAAGAAAATGAACGAGGGTCTCAAGCAAATGCCCTCGGAATTGAAGGATTCCTCGGCTTCCACACGGTCTTCTTTGATTAACAAATCCTTAGATTCGAACTCGTTCATTGGTAAACTCTTGGAAGATCCCATGTTGAATCAATTGGCCGAGGGCTTAGAAAGTGATACGGTGTCCGAGTTGATTGAAAATTCACTGAAACGTTTGCAAGAGTCCCGCAATGGCCTGGATATGACCGGTACCAAAGATAACGATGACATGAATCGTCTAATCGACTTGTCCTTGAAACGCATACAAGAGGAGCGACATAATCCCAAGAGCGGCAGTCCAAGCAAAACATCAGCCGCCAGCTCTACCAACACCGCCTCAACCAACGACAACTTATTAGCCGTGCCCACCACCAAAGATGAAGAGCGTCTCTCCAATCGCGGCAGCATAAGTTCCGCCAATAGCTTTGCCTCGGCCCACAACTATGAAATATTCGATTTTGAGGCCAACGAATCCGATTGCTACCAGAGTTGCTCCAGCGAAATCAATTCCATGCTGGAGGATGATGTCGGCTCGCCCGAAACGAAATCCAAATTCTATCAAATGCTGGTGGATGCCACCTTGCAGGAGATCGAACTATCGACCAACACGGAAGATTTGATTCCGGAAGAACATCAATACGAGTCCATCCGTCATAATATCGATCCCATCTATGAGGAGATTTCCGATGTGCCGCCTCCCTTGCCTTTGACGGCCCCTCCACTTAACGATCCCGAGCTGGAAAAGAAATCGGCCCGTTCCATATTTGAGGGAGCCTCCAAATATGATATACTCTCCTATTTGGTCGATGCCAAAGAGAGAGGCGTCGTTAAGGAGGAAGTCTTTGATTTTCCTCTCAACTGTTCCAATCCCATAATCATCGAAGAAGAATCCTCCGACACTCTCAGTGATTTGGGTAAATTGAGCAAACTCAAACGTTTGGACACCATCAGTTCGCGTTCGTCAGTGCTCAGTGATTCCTCCGAGGATAACCAAAGTAGCATGAGTTCGTTGTCGCCACCCAATGCCAACAACAATTTCATGCTATTGCGCCACAAACATGCTTCCAGCGACATAGAGCGCAACGACTCCGGCGTGGGCTCGGAAACTAGCAAAACCTCACGCAGTAAATTCTTAAATCCATCGCACAACTCCTCCATCACTTCGTCTTTCTCTTCCACCACATCGTCGTCGCATTCGCCGCAACCGCGCAGCAGCCCCTTGCACCTGTGCGAGGACTGTGACGGGGCCGTCGAGACGCAAATCGGCGAGGATGGCCTTATGTTCGCCCCGCTGGTGTGTCGCAAGTGCGGCAAGAAGCGTGTGGAACGCAAGGAAATCATGACGGAGATCGTCGAAACCGAAGAGAAATACGGCCGTGATCTACAGATTATCTTGGAGGAGTTCTGCCATCCCATGTTGGTGGCCGGTCTACTCACCCAAGAGCAACTCTCTGCAATCTTCTTGAATACCGAAGAATTGCTCGAGAACAATCAAACTCTTGCCGAACGTATGCGTGATGCTCTCGACATTGCCCTCGAGCAGGGCGATGATGATCTGCTTACGGTGAATATTGGTAAAATATTCCTGGAATCTACGCAAATGTTGCATGCATTCGAAAGCTATTGTGTGCGCCAAGCGGGCGCCAGCCTGTTGTTGGCCAATCTCGAAAAGGACAAGGAATTGTTGCGGATCTTTTTGAAAGTGTCGCAAATGGAGAATGTCGTCCTGCGAAGAATGAATCTAAATTCTTTTCTAATGGTGAGTTTTTGGTTTCTTACTCTTCTTATACTTAATCCTCATTGTTTCACTTTTGATTTCCTGTGCATCGCTTTCATTTCCTGTGTCACCAAGTATCCTCTGCTGCTGGCTCGCCTGTACAAAGTCACGCCCTCACATCTGGAGGGACGTGATCAACTTAAGCAGGCACAAGAAAAAATTGAATTACATTTGAATCATATCAATCAGGAAGCAAAAGATGTGCCAACCAAACTGTGGCGTCGCATCTCGTCCTCGAGCCCGAATCGACGTGCATCCTGTGAAATCGATATGATAAACATTAAATTGCGAAAAATGGCCATAGACGTGCTCGAGTGGAATCACGATGAGGTGCGTTTCGTAATGGAGGGTAAACTGCTGTACACCCAGCCGACCGACAGCAACTGGAAGAAGGCGCGTACCATCAAGTTGACATCAGTCAATGCGCTGTTGGTGACAAATGGAAAGGTAAATCAATGAATTCAAGAGTGTTTGTTTTCTAAACAATTTAATTAGAGGACGGGAATAAATGGGAAAAGATAAAATTGAAGGGTTTATATTAGAAAGAAACTCCAAACGGTCTACGGAACTTTCGTTCTCCTACCAACTTCATGGCAGGACAGGACTTCTATGATTGTTTCGTCTTTGGCAAAAATCCATCATGCACTCTGTACTTCCATAGTATGTCGTCACACACTTCCATACAACATCCTCCTCCCTATTCTCATGCATCTACCACAAGATATAGGACAAAATCCAAGGACAATTTGGTGCAGTTATTGGTACTAGTGCCTGTGTCCATCGTCCAACATTATTTGCTTTCGAGTTTTTACTCTTACAAAGGAAATGGTACTTGTGATTGTATTTTAAGGATATCGAATTTTCCTAGTGTTACATACATCCGAGCATATCGCAACCGAAGAGGACCTTTGTATGTGTTCTTTGTGTGGCTGAGGGGGGACGGACTTTTCTCTATACGTTTTTAACAATGGAAGTCGGAATCTTGAAATCATTATTGAATTAGATGCAACATGCATTAAATTAAATGTTTAATTCGACCACAACGATTTCAATTGGATTGCCATTAAATGGCTTAGTTTGGTTCAAAGGAACACAACTATGTATGTATGGGAGCATAACAAGTAAGGATACAGTCTGCTATAAAAGTGGCCAACATTTATAAGATATCATGGCTAGGTAGGATCCATATAATCCATCGTTCCTCATGGAAAGTAAGATTGATTGGAAAACTCTGAAAGTAAATGGATAAATGGATAAATGGATAAATGGATAAATGGATAAATGGATAAATGGATAAATGGATAAATGGATAAATGGATAAATGGATAAATGGATAAATGGATAAATGGATAAATGGATAAATGGATAAATGGATAAATGGATAAATGGATAAATGGATAAATGGATAAATGGATAAATGGATAAATGGATAAATGGATAAATGGATAAATGGATAAATGGATATATGGATAAATGGATAAATGGATAAATGGATAAATGGATAAATGGATAAATGGATAAATGGATAAATGGATAAATGGATAAATGGATAAATGGTTAAATGGATAAATGGATACAAGGATAAAAGATATATAGAAAGGTATGAATAGATGAATAGATGAATAGATGAATAGATGAATAGATGAATAGATGAATAGATGAATAGATGAATAGATGAATAGATGAATAGATGAATAGATGAATAGATGAATAGATGAATAGATGAATAGATGAATAGATGAATAGATGAATAGATGAATAGATGAATAGATGAATAGATGAATAGATGAATAGATGAATAGATGAATAGATGAATAGATGAATAGATGAATAGATGAATAGATGAATAGATGAATAGATGAATAGATGAATAGATGAATAGATGAATAGATGAATAGATGAATAGATGAATAGATGAATAGATGAATAGATGAATAGATGAATAGATGAATAGATGAATAGATGAATAGATGAATAGATGAATAGATGCATAGATGAATAGATGAATAGATGAATAGATGAATAGATGAATAGATGAATAGATGAATAGATGAATAGATGAATAGATGAATAGATGAATAGATGAATAGATGAATAGATGAATAGATGAATAGATGAATAGATGAATAGATGAATAGATGAATAGATGAATAGATGAATAGATGAATAGATGAATAGATGAATAGATGAATAGATGAATAGATGAATAGATGAATAGATGAATAGATGAATAGATGAATAGATGAATAGATGAATAGATGAATAGATGAATAGATGAATAGATGAATAGATGAATAGATGAATAGATGAATAGATGAATAGATGAATAGATGAATAGATGAATAGATGAATAGATGAATAGATGAATAGATGAATAGATGAATAGATGAATAGATGAATAGATGAATAGATGAATAGATGAATAGATGAATAGATGAATAGATGAATAGATGAATAGATGAATAGATGAATAGATGAATAGATGAATAGATGAATAGATGAATAGATGAATAGATGCATAGATGAATAGATGAATAGATGAATAGATGAATAGATGAATAGATGAATAGATGAATAGATGAATAGATGAATAGATGAATAGATGAATAGATGAATAGATGAATAGATGAATAGATGAATAGATGAATAGATGAATAGATGAATAGATGAATAGATGAATAGATGAATAGATGAATAGATGAATAGATGAATAGATGAATAGATGAATAGATGAATAGATGAATAGATGAATAGATGAATAGATGAATAGATGAATAGATGAATAGATGAATAGATGAATAGATGAATAGATGAATAGATGAATAGATGAATAGATGAATAGATGAATAGATGAATAGATGAATAGATGAATAGATGAATAGATGAATAGATGAATAGATGAATAGATGAATAGATGAATAGATGAATAGATGAATAGATGAATAGATGAATAGATGAATAGATGAATAGATGAATAGATGAATAGATGAATAGATGAATAGATGAATAGATGAATAGATGAATAGATGAATAGATGAATAGATGAATAGATGAATAGATGAATAGATGAATAGATGAATAGATGAATAGATGAATAGATGAATAGATGAATAGATGAATAGATGAATAGATGAATAGATGAATAGATGAATAGATGAATAGATGAATAGATGAATAGATGAATAGATGAATAGATGAATAGATGAATAGATGAATAGATGAATAGATGAATAGATGAATAGATGAATAGATGAATAGATGAATAGATGAATAGATGAATAGATGAATAGATGAATAGATGAATAGATGAATAGATGAATAGATGAATAGATTAATAGATTAATAGATTAATAGATTAATAGATTAATAGATTAATAGATTAATAGATTAATAGATTAATAGATTAATAGATTAATAGATTAATAGATTAATAGATTAATAGATTAATAGATTAATAGATTAATAGATTAATAGATTAATAGATTAATAGATTAATAGATTAATAGATTAATAGATTAATAGATTAATAGATTAATAGATTAATAGATTAATAGATTAATAGATGAATAGATGGATAGATGAATAGATGAATAGATGGATAGATGAATAGATGGATGGATCTACGCAGTGATTGATGTGCATTTGGATTTGAGGATGGATCGATGGATTAATGTATGGGTACATCCACGGGCGCAAGGATCGTAGTATAGGTAATGAACGGATGGGGATCGGATGGACGACCGACTCCGCGAAATATAATAATGCTCAATATCACTCATGCTTTCGTTTACATTCACCTCAATGTAACCGACTTTATTCACCGACTGTTCACGCTCTACCGCACATACATGCATATGTATGCTTCCGTTTCGCTAATCCGATTATAATTTAGGTCAATTCCGTATGAAAAACTACATATTTTACAAAGTTTGAAAACTAATCGACGATTTCAGAGTACGGAGTACATACTCGGACAAAAAGTGAATTTCAATCTTCACCAAATGAATACATTGGCAACAAATGAAATGCTATCAAAGCCAACTAATAGGCTCGTGAAACAATTCAGCCGGAGTGTAACTGACATACGTAATGAATGAAAATGGAGGATAGTTGAGGATAGCTAGGAATTGTTAAAAGCGTCCAGCGGCCAGTAGTGTTAGACAATCGATCGATATATCGAGCAATCTCATGTCTTTTTTTTCTGGTATATTTCTTGCAACTGATTTTTTGTTTTCTTTTTTCTCTCCCTTCCTGCCACTCTGGCTGCGTCTGTATCTTCTTTCTGGACATTGTGTGTTGCCAACACTTTTACATCCTGCTGCGAACGAATGAACGAATGTATGTATTTTCTATTCAATATTCAATTCATGGAACGTATGGAACCACCCACCAACCAACCTGGACCTGTACATGGATGTGTTGTATGTCGTATGTTGTCGGGTAACGAATGGTGTTGCTTGCTGGTGTTATTCGGCACAGCCAAGTACCAATTACAAGGCAGAAAAAGTCATGTCAGATAAACTGAATTTTAACAAGCATACCGGAATACGAGAAGCCTCATTGTTGGTGGTCAAAGAAAAGTGTGGACGCTATGCACTGATACGTGAGCCATTGTACTTGGATCGATGTGTGGTATGCAGCGAAGCTGATTGGGATGAATATTTCGAAATCCAGGAGATTTCATCGAAGGACACATTCATATTTAAAGTAAGTACCCGCACACACACCTACACTTTCATATGAGCGAAGAAACTCACATTGCAGTGGCATGATAGAACTTATGAGGACAGGCGTTTTATTAAAATTGTTCGACTTTAGAAATGCAAAACATTTTAAATTTGTGTCAAATTTTTGGAGGCCCTCATAGCTTCTATCACGCCTTTTTCCCCGTTCCAAGGGAAACCATAACAACATAATGAACTGATAACCTACCTGCAATTTCCATGCCGATACTATATCTTGCTCCCCGTTTTCCCCCGTCTATTTTACAGGCCGAAGACAACGTACGCACCAAACAATGGTACACCCAGTTACAGTATCACGCCCAGGGCATGGGCGCCTGGCGCAAAAGACGCAACGCTTTGGCCAATATCATGATTAATGGCATGTTAACGCGTAGTTGAATTTGAAGACACCGAATCGAAACGAATGGAATGCAAAACGACCGCCTTAGGCGAGCACCATTACGAACTTAACGTAACGTAACGCAACGCAACGTGGCGCAGCGTAACGTAACGAGCGATGTATGCAACACACCCCACACACATATATGTAATTAATTGTATGTCTGTACATACACAATATGTACAATTTGTAAAAACTGTGTAAAATTATGACCCTCTCCCACACCTGTACTTTTTTGAAATGTTTGTTAGTAGGATTAACACTTGATATTTGTTTTCTTTCATTAACCGTATACATATGTAATAATTATTATATCCAAAACCCTAATACTTGTATTGTATTTATATATCTATCTATATACTCCAACATAACTATCTATACTTATATATATTCAATGTCTGGTTAATTATTATAACAGCTGCAGAAGAAGGAGGAAAAAACTTTATATAAAATGGATGTATGTTTGTATTTGTAATTTGTAGTGTTTTTTTTTTTGTTATTAGAATTATAGTAATCGACGTATGTAACCCGTACGAACGCATAACCTGCCGTGGAGTGTAGCCTGTAGTTGATAATTGGTAAAAATTTATTCTTTCTTCTCTTCGAATGTATTTGTTTAAACTATATACTATATATATATATAAATGATTTGATATGTTTTGTAACTATAATTTCAACAAATTAAATATTAAATAAAGTTATCAGAAAATTATTTGGTGTGTAGTTTTATTTGAAATCATCAGCGAAAGAGAGCATATAACACAATGCCTAAAAAAAAGAAAAATTATGTGTCCAAGCCGAAAAAATATTTTGTGTGTGTATTGAGGCATGCTTATTCATAAAATCAGCAAAAAATATGGATATTTTTTATTATACCCTCCACCTCCAGGATGGCGGTATACTAACATTATTATTCTGTTTGTAACACCTTGAAATATCGACCTGAGACCCTATAAAGTATATATATTCTTGATCGCCATAAAATTCTAAGGCAATCTAGCCATGTCCGTCCGTCTGTCCGTCTGTTGAAAGCACGCTAGCATTTAAACAAAAGGAGCTAGGACGTCCCAATTTTCCATAAATGGGACTTATAGTCGTAGATCGGTTGGGATTGAAATGGGACGAAATCGGTCCAAAGGGAAAAAATTTTCCCTCACAAGGACTAAAAATACCCATAATAATCCCTAATATTTTAGCGTATTTAAGCATGTTTTTTGAATATGTCTGTTTATATTTGCTTGATATTTGGTATGCGCATTTCCCTTATAGCAAAAACGTGCACCATAAAGTGCTTCTTATTTGTAGGGGGTGAAATGGGGCAAATAGTACATTTTATATATAAATAGTACATTTTAAACGACAACAGCTAGAAACACGAAATTCGGTGTGTACATTCCTCTAACTGAGTAGAGACATAATATAAAAGTATTTTTTTCAAATTCGAACTTTTAAGGGGTAAAATGGGAATAGAGGGATAAAAATGGTACCAAACGGCTGTACCTAGAATAATGAAATTCGGTGTATACATTCCTCAGATTGCACAGACAAGTAAAATACAGGGATTTTTCAAAATTCGTACTTTTTGGGGTTCAAAATGAAAAAAGGGGATAAAAATAGTACCAATCAAATGACCGCAGCTAGAGTCATGAAAGTCGGAGTATACATTCCTCTGACTGTATAGATACGGAAAATAAACTGATTTTTCGAAATTCGTACTTTTTGGGGTCAAAATAGAAAAAGGGGATAAAAACAGTACCAACCAAATGACCGCAGCTAGAGTCATGAAATTCGGAGTATAAATTCCTCTGTCTGCGTAGACACGGAAAATAGACGAATTTTTCGAAATTCGTACTTTTTGGGGTGAAAATGAAAAAAGGGGATAAAAATAGTACCAATCAAATGACCGCAGCTAGAGCCATGAAATTCGGAGTATACATTCCTCTGACTGCATAGACACGCAAAATAAAAAGTTTTTCCAAATTCGTATACAACCAACTGTAGCACCTACTATCTACCAATATTTATGGTATTTAAGCTTTTTAAAAATATCATTATAAGATATTTTCTGATTTGAAATAAATAATGGTTTGAAATAATTAAAATATTATATTTATTTATAAAATTATTTTTTCAATATTTGTATTTGTTTTGGTTTGGCTGTATTAAAAAAATTATATTTTCCTGTAATATTACTGCATTTCTACGAAAACCGACAACCTCTGTGGAATGCAATCCATGGTGGAGGGTATATAAATATCGGCCCGGCCGAACTTAACTCCGTTTTTACTTGTTTATTATACCCTCCACCTCAGGGATGGCGGTATACTAACTTTGTTATTATGTTTGTAACACCTTGAAATATCGACCTGAGACCCTATAAAGTATATATATTCTTGATCGTCATAAAATTCTAAAACGATTTAGCCTTGTCCGTCCGTCCGTCTGTAGATAGCGTGCTAGCATCTAAACAAAAAAAAAGCTAGGACGTCCAAATTTTCCATAAACGGGTCTTATAGTCGTAGATCGGTTGGGATAGAAACTGGGCGAAATCGGCCCTAAAGGAAAAATTTTTCTCTCTCAAGGACTAAAAATACCCATAATAATCCCTAATATTTTAGCTTAGTTTTTTGAATATGTCTGCTTGTACTTACTTGATATTGGGTATGCGTATTCCCCCAATGACAAAAACGTGCACCATAAAATGATTTTTAATCCTAGGGGGCGAAATGGGGTAATAAGGGTTAAAAATGGTACCTATCAAACGACAACAGCTAGAAACACGAAATTCGCAGTGTACATTCCATTGTCTCTACTCAGACATAACATAAAAGTATTTTTTTTCAAATTCGTACTTTTAAGGGGTAAAATGAGATAGAGGGATAAAAATGGTACCAACCAAACGGCTGCACCTATAATAATGAAATTCGGTGTATACGTTCCTCTGATTGCGTAGACACGTAAAATAAGCGGATTTTTTTTAATTCGTACTTTTTGGGGTTAAAATGCAAAAAGGGGATAAAAATAGTACCAACCAAATGACCGCAGCTAGAGTCATAAAATTGGCAGTATACATTCCCCTGATTGCGTAGACACAAACATAAAAGGATTTTTCCAAATTCGTACTTTTAAGGGGTAAAATGGTACCAACCAAACGGCTGCACATAGAATAATGAAATTCGGTGTATACATTCCTCTGATTGCGTAGACACGTAAAATTAGCGGATTTTTTTAACGCACAGTGGTTCCAAATCGATTTTTATACACTCCACGAGAGTATTATGTCTTTGTGCATTTGTTTGTAACACCCAAAAGGAAGCGAGATAGACCCATTGTTAATTATACCGATCGACTTAGAATCACTTTTTGAATCGATTTAGCAATGTATGTCTGTCTGTCACAACAGATTTTCTTCAAAATTGTCAAAACATCTTATATTTCAACTAGAAACACCTCCGGTTAAAATGTGTTAGATCGGTTCAGATTTATATATAGCTCCCATACAAATTTCCGCTCTAGAAACCACTTATTTTAACAGATCCTCTTCAAATCTTTCAAAATATTTTATATTTCAACTAGAAACACCCATGGAGAAAATAGGTCAGATCGGTTCAGATTTACATACAGCTTCCATACAAATTTCGCTCCCGGATAGACTTTTTCCGCCCCAGAAACCACGAATTTTCACCGAATTTCTTCAAAATGAGCATAACACGTTATATTTGAACTTGAACTTATTGTGAAAGTTAGTCACTTTATTCCATGTTTGGATATAGGCCCGATACAAATATTCTTTTCGATTTGACAAATTGGATCTGGTCATATTAGCCTATGATTAGGAAACATACAAAAATGTATCCCGATTTCACTTTTTTAACGAATTGAATTGTACTCGGATAGAAAGTGGAGTGTATCATATAGTCGGTCCCGCCCTACTTTAGACTTTCCTTGCTTGTTTGGATTTAAGTGTGTAACATTTAAACGGAAAAAGTATCTCGACGAAATTTCGTAATGCCAGAGCAGAAGTACTTTCCAAATGATTTGCAAAATTTTGGATCTCTAGTGGGTTTGGGGCCAACTGGTTGATCTTCCAAGATTGGTAATATCGGTAATAGCATTGCAACATTTTTAAATGAATGAATTAAATGAAGTAATTTTTTTGGCGATGTTGGTTTCGTACTTTTAACCTTTCGATCTCATTATTAGCCCGATTGTTTGTAATAAATATTAAAAAATATCCTTTTTGAAAAAATCTGACTTTGAAGAATAAAATAGATATTCATAAAAGTTGAAGAATTCCCCATTTTTGCAGGATAACTATTGCCTGCACGAAATTTCACTCTTGGAAAATAAGTAACATTTAGTGCAAAGAGTCAGATTTTTTAGTTCCAAAACGCGAAAGATGAGCTATTTACTCTTCCTCAAGCCAAGAGGATTTCATTTGCAGAAACTATATCAAAACAAGTAAAAACGGAGTTAAGTTCGGCCGGGCCAAACTTTATATACCCTCCACCATGGATTGCATTCCACAGAGGTTGTCTGTTTTCGTAGAAGTGCAGTAATATTACAGGAAAACATAATTTTTTTAATATAGCCAAACCAAAACAAATACAAATATTGAAAAATTAATTTTATAAATAAATATAATATTTTAATTATTTCAAACCACGCTTATAAGGCAAGGCTACCAATACGTCAATTCAAAAAAAATTTTTATTCTTCTATTTATATTTTGAAAAATATTTTCAAAGTCATAAATATTGGTAGATAGTGGGAGCTACAGTTGGTGGTATTTCCATTCTATTTGAATTTCAAAAGTACAAATTTTAAAAATCCATTATCAGACGTACATAGTGCAAAATAACCCAACTTCATGATTCAACTAATTTTTGCCGTAAAAGAAAAAGTACGAATTTGGAAAAAAACTTTTTATTTTGCGTGTCCATGCAGTCAGAGGAATGTATACACCGAATTCCATGATTCCATTTGGTTCGTACCATTTATACCCCCTTGACGTTTCTACGCAATTAGAATGTTATCATTCTAGTTGTAGTCGTTTAGTTGGTACTATTTTTATCCCTCTGTACCGTTGTATCCCTTGAAAGTACTAATTTCGAAAAATTCGTCTATTTTCCGTGTCTTCGCAGTCAGAGGAATGTATACTCCGAATTTCATGACTCTAGCTGCGGTCATTTGATTGGTACTAATTTATCCCCTTTTTTCATTTTAACCCCAAAAAGTACGAATTTCGAAAAATCAGTTTATTTTCCATGTCTTCACACTCAGAGGAATGTATACTCCGAATTTCATGAATCTAGCTGCGGTCATTAGATTGGTACTATTTTTATCCCCTTTTTTCATTTTAACCCCAAAAAGTACGAATTTTGAAAAATCCATGTATTTTACTTATGTATGCAATCAGAGGAATATATACACCGAATTTCATTATTCTAGGTACAGCCGTTTGGTTGGTACCATTTTTATCCCTCTATTCCTATTTTACCCCTTAAAAGTACGAATGTGGAAAAAATACTTTTATATTATGTATCTACTCAATTAGAGGAATGTACACACCGAATTTCGTGTTTCTAGCTGTTGTCGTTTAATATGTACCATTTTTATCCCTTTTTTGCCCCATTTCACCCCCTACAAATAAGAATCACTTTATGGAGCACGTTTTCGCTATAAGGGGAATGCGCATACCAAATATCAAGCAAATATAAACAGACATATTGAAAAAACATGCTTAAATACGCTAAAACATTAGGGATTATTATGGGTATTTTTAGTCCTTGTGAGGGAAAAATTTTTCCCTTTGGGCCGATTTCGCCCCATTTCAATCCCAACCGATCTACGACTATAAGACGCATTTGTGGAAAATTTGAACGTTCTAGCTCCTTTCGTTTAGATGCTAGCGTGCTTTCAACAGACGGACGGACGGACATGGCTAGATCGTCTTGGAATTTTATGACGATCAAGAATATATATACTTTATAGGGTCTCAGGTCGATATTTCAAGGTGTTACAAACGGAATGACAAAGTTAGTATACCCCCATCCTGGAGGTGGAGGGTATAAAAATATCTCGACGAAATTTCGTAATGCCAGAGTAGAAGAATTTTCCAAATGATTTGCAAAATTTTGGATCTCTAGTGGGTATGGGGCCAACTGGTTGACCTACCAAGATTGGTAATCTCGATGACATGCCAAATTTTTAAATGAATGCTAAAACTACAATTATGCAAAATTATGTAAAAGTGTTTTTTTTTTTGGCGATGTTGGTTTCGATCTCATTATTAGCCCGATTGTTCAAATATTTGTGTTTGTAATAAATATTGAAAAAAATAGCCTTTTTCAAAAAAATATGACTTGGAAGAACAAAATAGATATTCAGAAAAGTTGAAGGATTCCCCATTTTTGCAGGATAACTTTTGCCTGCTCGAAATTTCACCCTTGGAAGATAAGATACATTTAGTGCAAAGAATCAGATTTTTTTAGTTCCAAAAGCGAAAGATTAGCAATTTACTTTTCCTCAAGCCAATAGGATTTCATTTGCAGAAACTATATCCAAAAACCCTAATAATAACTGATTTTGCAAATAAATCGAATTAATTATCGAACACATGTAAGTGATGTAACTCATTCAGGAGTATGCATTGACGTTGTTGAATATAAATTTAATTCTCCTCAATGGACCTCTAAGACTCGATCACAAGTCCTCTATTTATCCTCTGCGGAAATCACCTTCACATTTCACAAAGTTATAGCTCGTAGGATCCATTCATGCTGAACGATGCATTGAAATGCAGTGTATTTGTATTCGCGCTATATTTACTTTCGAATTGTTTCAGAATTCGTTCAATTCTTATATTGAAATGTTAAGGGAACCGACAACAAAATTTAAATTCCTGGCACTACGTTTATCCGATGACCTTTCGTCTTAGTCGGAAGGAGAAGACTTCCGAGTAGCTCGTGAAACGATTATTTCAAACTTAATGAAGTTAAAATCAAGCCGTGAACTCCCAATTGGCAAAAGTCGTTCGACTTGTGTTGCCTACGTATTGTAATGGAGTGCTGCATGTGTGTACATTAGAGTGGGTAGTACTATTACCTACAGAAAATAATATAAAACACGACTTTGCAGTTATTCTCAATTGATTGGCCGAAATGTTTTGTTAATCTTTATAAAAAATAATGTTGATTTAAGTGTGCCAACGGCAACTCCTTATTTGTATATGCTGTGCGACCACATTTAATATTTACATATACTTGCTTATATGTATGTATATGTACCTGAGTACACACCGCATGTGAACATGAGTTCAAAGGGATTGTCCTACACCACACAGTGGTAACATATCGATTCGTTGGAATTAATTCTGTAACTTTTGAATGTAATTTCGACGAAGTTTCGCATGCTTAGAGCAGAGGTGTTTTCAGATTAGTTGCAAAATTTTCGATCCCTAATGAATATGGAGGCTACTGGACGACCACCAAAATTCACCTCCACCATGTCAAATTTTGAAATGATTACCAATACGATACGATGACAGCTAGAAACATGAAATTTGGAGTGCACATCTCTCTAATTGCGTGCACACGTAAATTCGTAAATTTTCAAAATTCGCACTTTTAAGGGGAACAATTTGAAAAGAGGGATAAAAATGGTACCATCCAAACCACTGAAGTTGAAATCATGAAATTCAGTGTATACATTATTCATCTGAATGTTAGAATAATGAAATTCGGTGTGTGCATTGCTCTGACTAAGTAGACGCGAAAAATAAATATATCTTTCGATATTCGGGTTGAAATTGGTTCCAAGCAAACGACTGTAGCTAGAATCATGAAATTCGGTGATTACATTCGTCTGACTGCGTAGACAAGCAAAATAAGAGTACTTCCCCAAATTCGTACTTTTAGGGTCGAAAATGAAATAAATTACCAAACAAAAGGCTGTAGCTTTAATCATACAATTAGGTGTTTGCATTCCACTGTAGATGCGAAACATAGGTACAGACGTAAGGTCTGTAGCTGGAATCAGAAAAATTGCAAATAGGCGATATAGACCCTGAGGGAAAATGTTTCTCTCTAATGACGATTGATAATAATCCAATAATTTAGGTACATTTTTGAAGATTGCTGCCTCATATTCACTTTTTGATTACACTTGAAGTATTATACTTATATATAGTATGCTGGGTCGCGGTCTATGCAAATCGAAAAACAATTTCTAATCACCCCACGAAAATAAAGTTTGAATTGTTTAATGATGATTTGCAAAATATTTCGTTCCTAGATCAAGCCGTCTGTGAGCTAAACGCTCCTGAAAACACCCCTTGCATTTTCTTCTGAAATAATAGACCCTTGAAGGCAAATTGAAAGTTAATTGTTTAAATAGTTTAAGACATTTAATAAATGTAATTTCTTGAAGAATATTGTAATTCAATTATAATTGGCCACTTGGCTTGGAATTACAAAGAAATAAATGAAATGAATGCACTTTAATTATAAATTTTGATTCTTGTATTAGATTAACTTATTGGTATTGGACGTTTATAGTAATTTGTTGTGTTTCTTATACCCTCCACCTCCAGGATGGGGGTATACTAACTTTGTCATTCCGTTTGTAACACCTTGAAGTATCGACCTGAAACCCTATAAAGTATATATATTCTTGATCGTCATAAAATTCTAAGATCTAGCCATGTCCGTCCGTCTGTTGAAAGCACGTTAGCATCTAAACTAAAAAAGCTAGGACGACCAAATTTTCCATAAATACGTCTTATAGTCGTAGATCGGTTAAAATTGAAACTGGGCGAAATGGGCCCAAAGGGAAAATTTTTTCCCTCACAAGGACTAAAAATACCCATAATTTTCCCTAATATTTTAGAGTATTTAAGCACATTGTTTCAATATGTCTGCTTGTACTTACTTGACATTGGGTATGACAAAATAGTAGACCATAAAGTGATTTTTATTCGTAGGGGGTGAAATGGGGCAAAAGGGGATAAAAATGGTACCTATCAAACGACAACAGCTAGAAACACGAAATTCGGTGCATATATACCTCTAATTGAGTAGATACATAATATAAAAGTATTTTTTCCAAATTTGTACTTTTAAGGGATAAAATGGGAAAAAAGGGATAAAAATGGTACCTAGAATAATGAAATTCGGTGTATACATTCCTTTGATTGCGTAGACGCGTTAAATAAATGGATTTTTTCGAAATTAGTATTTTTTGGGGTTAAAATGGAAAAAGGGATAAAAATAGTACCTACCAAATGACTGCAGCTAGGGTCATGAAATTCGGAATATACATTCCTCTGACTGCGTAGACACGAAAAATAAAAGATTTTTTACAAATTCGTGTTTCCAAGGGATGCAATGGGTACAGAGGGATAAAAATAGTACCAACTAAACGACTTACTAGAATGATGAAATTCGGTGTGAAATTGCGTAGACACTTAAATAAAGAAATTTTAGAAAGTCGTACTCTTAAGGGGGTAAATAGGAAAAAGGGGATAAAAATGGTGCCAACCAAATGGCTGCAGCTAGAATCATGGAATTCGTCTGACTGCATAGACACGCAAAACAAAAAGATTTTTCGAAATTTGTACTTTTTACTTTTACGGCAAAAATTAATTGAATTATGAAGTTAGGTTATTTTGCACTATGTACGTGAGATAATCGATTTTCAAAATTTATACTTGTGGAATTTGAAATAGAATGGAAATACACCCAACTGTACCACCCACTATCTACCAATATTTATGATATTAAAGGTTTTTTGAAGACATAAGTATAAAAATATTTTTTTTATTTTGACTTGAACTATTATTTCGATATATAGTGTTAACGTATTGGTAACCTTGCCTTGTAAGTGTGGTTTGAAATAATAAAAATATTATATTTATTTTTAAAATTACTTTTTTAATATTTGTTTTGCTTTGGCTATATTAAAAAAATATATTTTCCTGTAATATTACTGCACTTCTACGAAAATCGACAGCCGCTGTGGAATGTAATCCATGGTGGAGGGTATATAAAGTTCGGCCCGACCGAACTTAACGCCGTTTTTACTTGTTAATGGTAACAACTGAAAACTTTTTCGTGTTTAGTGGTAATATTTTACAAAAAAATAGCTGCATTCAGTACCTTTCGAATGACGCTTAAATGATGAATATCGGACGCTGCAGCGCTCATCTTTGTATAACGAGTTTGAAAATGTTGGCTCTGAAAAAAAAAACGTTTCCTGTATTAAATTATTTCATGGAGTCAGAGACGTCATTTTTTGTTCGATGATCATCATTTAGGCACCATTCGAAAGATGTTGATTCCTTCTATATATTATTCATAATACATTTTACAATTTTCTCAAAGAAATGTTAATTTTTAGATGTCACTTCGAAAAAACCGGAAAAATCAATCTGAACGTCCTTGACCCAGCTACGAAATATTTTGCAGATCATCATTAAACAATCCAATCTTCATTTCTGGGGGTGACGGCAGCAATTTATTTTCGTGATCCATCCTAGTATACAGTAGAGGATTAGTAATATTATAATTTATAATATTTTAATAATTTTTTATAAATTTGTACTTTTAAGGGGTTAAATGGGGATAGAGGTATAAAAATAGTACCAACCAAACGGCTGCACCTAGAATATTGAAATTCGGTGTATATATTCCTCTGATTGCGTACACACATAAAAAATTCGAAATTCGTACTTTTAGGGTGTAAAATGGAAAAAGGGGATAAAAATTGTACCAAACAAATGGATGCAGCTGGAATCATGAAATTCGCGGTATACATTCCTCTGACTGAGTGACACGAAAAAAAAAAACGTTTTTCCAAATTCGGAAGGGATTCAATGGGAGCAGAGGGATAAAAATGGTACTAACTAAAAGGCTTTACTACTTTTAAGGAGTAAAATGCGAAAAAGGGGATAAAAATGGTACCAACAAAATGGCCGCAGATAGTATCATGGAATTGGGTATATACATTCCACTGAGTGCATAGCCACGAAAAATAATTTTGTTTCCAACAAAAAATGGTAGAATCATGATGCTGTCTTATACTGCGTACGTGAGAGATAAGGTATTTTCAAAATGTATACTTTTGAATTTAAAATAGATGGAAATACAACCAACCAAAGGACTGCAGCTGAAAATACGCTCTCTACCTCAATATTTAGGGTATTTATGATTGCTGTCTTATATTTACTTTATGAATTGAAGTATTATTTCCATTATATATATGCATAGTATACTAATATTGGTAGCCTTGGCTTATTAATTAAATTTCGGTTTTTCATACAGTTGAAATTTGTTGCGGACATTCCTCTTGTAGCTTGGAAGCACCACAAAGAAAATAAATGTTTTAGCGAGCGAAATGGGACAAAAATGGATAAAATACGACAACAGCTAGAATCATGAAATTCGGTGTGTACATCCCTCTAATTGCATAAACACGTAAAATAGAGGGATTTTTCGAAATTCGTATTTTTAAGGGATATAATTGAAAAAGAGGGATAAAAATGGGACCTTCCAAACCGCTGAAGTTGATATCATGAAATTCGGTGGTATGACTATGAAGACTCGAAACAAAAAGGTTTATTCCAAATTTGTACATTAGAGCGGAGAATGTGGCGAATGGGGATATCTTTAAAATTTATAATTTTCTTATCAAAATAATGCAGTCACTTTGTCTGTATCTGAAAATGCTTCTCCCTAATGGCGACTGACAATCGCCCAATATTTTCGGCATGTTCACTTTCACAATTACAGCATTGTATGTATTTATATATAGTAGTAGATTTTAAACAGTGCGCATAAGTATACATTATAGTTTGAAATAGTACTTCTATGTCGACATCCTTTAATCTGCTGGTAATACTGTGGAATGCACTCCGTGGTGGAGGGTATATAAGATTCGGCACGGCCGAACTTAAGGCCTTCTTACTTGTTTTCAATTGCAACGTTGCATACATATCTAATTTTATCCTAAAAATACAAATTTCGAAAATCCATTCTCTTGGCGTTCACAATGGAATGTACACACCAAATTATACGATTCTAGCTACATCCATTAGCTTTGTACCATATTTATCTTCTTTCGTTTAGTTTCCCCTAAAAGTAAAAATTTCCAAAAAAATCCTTTATTTCTACACAATCAGAGTAAAGTACACGCCAAATGTTATGAGTCTAGCTGCAGCCAGTTGATCGGCACCAATTTTATATATTTTTCTACACTTTGACCCTAAAAGTACAATCGTAAAATAAAGGGATTTTTCGAAGTTCGTACTTTTTGGGGTTAGAATGAAATTGAATGAAAATTTAACCAATCAAATGACAATGGGAAGAGAGGGATACAAATGGTACCAACTAAACGGATACAGCTAGAATGATGAAATTCGGTGTGTACATCCCTCTAATTATGTAGACACGCAAAATAAAGAGATTTTCAAAAGTCGTACATGGGGTAAAATGGGGAAAAAGGGATAGAAATGGGATCAAACAAATGGCCGCAGCTAGAATCATAAAATTTGTGTCTGATAGCGGGCAAATGGCTAGAATCATGAAGATAGGTTATCTGCGCACTGTGTACGTGACATAATGAATTTTCAAAAATTTTACTTTTGGAAGAAAAATAGGATGGAAATACATTCAACCAAACGACTGTAGCTGCACCCACTATCTCTCAATATTAAGGGTATTTAAGCTTTTTTGAAGAGTGGTGCCTTATATTTATTTTCTGAATTAACTTGAAGTATTATTTCGACATATATAGTATAGGGTGGGTCATTTTAAATTTTAAATTTAAACTATTGGCTACTTTGACGTTGAAAGGTAGAAAACAAGTAAGGAAAGACTAAAGTCGGGCGGAGCCGACTATATGATACACTCCACTTTCTATCCTATTACAATTCAATTCTGTAAAAAAGTGAAATCAGGAAGGATTTTTGTACACTATAAATGTATGTGTTTGACAAAAAAGTTTAAATCGGAAAGGACATCTGCATGGACATATTGCAACATGGAACGATGCGAACCGCATTCACTATACATATATGTTTATAGATGAAATATGTATAATAAATAAAGTTTGGCCAAAATCGGTTAAACATTTTGGAGTAACATTTGTATATAAATAAAAAAATTTATATCTAAATCTGAACCGATCTCACCCACGTTCACCATGGGTGTTTTTAGTTGAATTATAAGATGTTGTGCCAATTTGAAAGAAAATCGGGTACATGTGTTTTCTAGAGCGGCAAAAGGCAAATCGGGAGCAACATTTGTATGGGGGCTATATCTAAATCTGAACCGATTTTACCCACTTTCTGCATAGTTGTTTCTAGTCGGATTATAAGTTGTTGTGCCAAATTTAAAGAAAATCGGGTACAATATATGGTTTCTAGAGCGGAAAATGTCAAATCGGGAGCGACATTTGTATGGGGGCTATATCTAAATCTGAACCGATCTTACCCACTTTCATCATAGTTATTTCCGGTCCGATTATAAGATGTTGTGCCAAATTTAAAGAAAATCGGGTACAATATATGGTTTCTAGAGCGGAAAATGTCAAATCGGGAGCGACATTTGTATGGGGGCTATATCTAAATCTGAACCGATCTTACCCACTTCCAGTATAGTTATTTCCGGTCTGATTATAAGATGTTGTACCAAATTTAAAGAAAAACCGGTACAATATGTGGTTTCTAGAGCGGAAAATGTCATATCGGGAGCGATATTTATATGGGGGCTATATCTAAATCTGAACCGATTTACCTCAAATTAAATAGCGTTCGGCCTTGATCCATAAAACTTACTTGTGCCAATTTTTGTGAAGATCGGACTATAATTGCGACCTGTAATTTGATTACAACAATAGATGGACAGACGGACAGACGGACATTGCTAAATCGACTCAAGAGCCGATCTGTATAATAAAAGATGGGTCTAACTCGTTTCCTTTTGGGTGTTACAAACAAATGCACAAAGACATAATACTCTCGTGGAGTGTATAAACATTAATTTATGAGTCTTTAACGCAAATTGTATGAAATTTACGTGGAACATTTTCGAGAAGAGATGAAGTTCATTTTCATCTTGATGAATATGTCAATAAGCAAAATTGCCACATATGGGGTTTAGAGAACCCACAATATTTGGTGTGGATTTTTGGCTGTACTGAAAAATTGGGTTGATCGGATGAGGCACTGCCCAGCCAGTCGTGGTAGTCATATGAATGATATTGTGTTCTATTATTAAATGACGAAGTTCAACCTTTACAAAAAAATAGGAAAAATAGTCGGTATTTTTGGTATATCCGATGCTAATTTAAAATAACCCACCCTATAGTTACACTGTTATATTACTTAATTCTTAATAAAATTGTGGAAATATTTTACGTTAATCGGAATGTTGAATATGTTGATTTCTTGCTCAAAAGGTATAACATCCCTGCGGCAAATAAATAAATTGTGACCATTTTCGTAATGTTTAATGAAATTTTTAGTTGCACGTGACGAAAAGCACCAAAAGTGATCGCTATTAATTGTGTGTTACATATTATTAAAGCCCTGATTCTGCACCTTCCAAAATGGTATAAAATTTTTATGAAAAGTGTATTTGCGTCTCCATCCTAATATACAACATCATAACCACTGTGCATCACCTCACATGCATCGTATGGCATCTGTGGCAGTTGTGCTGTTGTAGCTGCACAAATGTCAGTCGGTATTGGCAGACAGTTGTGTTTAAATGCCGTAATGAAGTCGAAGTCTGTTTGTACCATATAATGTTCCGTGTTTACATTACGTGCTTTGGATTTTTATTATTCTTGTGCATCGTTTCTACCCTTTTTCGATTTCATTTTCACTTCTCCGGCGTGTTCTTCGTTCTCATTTTGAATTTCAACTTAACCCCAGCGACTCCAGATCCTGTACGGACGAGTCGCTACGGTGGAGCTTAAGTATATTTTAAGTTTTCGTTTTTCGTCCGTCTTTACGTTGAAACGGCAAATACTCGTTCACGTGCATAACAGATTTTACTGGTCCATCGAAGAAAGACGTCGCAAACGAACACTCCGAGTTCGTTGTTTTCATTTCTTTTTTGTTGGCCAATATTTAAGCCGGTGTGTGTCCGTGTGGAAAATGTTATTTTACATTTGACTGTGTGCCGTGAATGAATACAGTTTGCTTGGACTTTTGGAGCGAAACCAAGAATTCATTTTCACATGAAAAAAGAAAATGTTGAAGACAAAATTATAACGTGCCTATAGTGGGCTAGGTTAGGCTGAACTTATGAAGTGGCTTTTACCTGCATACGCCAAATTTCAAATTAAATTTCATTAGAATCTAAAAGTGAATAATTTAAAACATATCTCAGAATTTCAGCTGTATGTCAGGAGAAATCTGAAAGGGCACATTAAGACTTAAATACTTAAATCTCTTTCTGAGACGATTTAGTTATATCAAGTACAGGGTGTAATATTGTTTTTCAAGCTATTCGGCGAGAAATATTCTACTTTCAACTGTCTACATAACTGCTACGAAGTCTCTAGCGTAGCGCAAAAAAGTGCCTCATGAATTGTCGTTTTTTTGTCAAAGCCCAGTGCTGGGCTTACAAGGTTACGAAGGAACTAAAGTTATTAAAATAAATATTTAAACCAAAAAATCGTATTGAAATCCACGAAAATAACTGTGAGAATGATACTATGTTATTTTAAAACAAGTAAGGGAAGGCTAAAGTCAGGAGGAGCCTACTATGTAATACCCTACACCACTCCCTACACAACTTGATTACTAAACCCAGGAGCAATTTTTTCTAGTTCCAATAAATGATACAGAACTATAAATTCATCTTTAGAAAAATTAACGAATATGTTAAAATAGGGTAATTGATCCGATTTTCCGGCGGATATTCCGAGTAAAGTAGATATAACAAAATCTGCAAATATTGATCCTATGACAAATATTAATTATACAGCGGTAATAGCATGAATCGGAATGCCATTTGAAGGGGGCCTATAACAACCCTTCTCATTCTACAGTTTTCATTCTGTAAAATTTGACCAAGATCCGATGTAAGATGGGCACCATTTGGGTTATACCATATATTTGACTTTCATAGTATATATTCTTAGTTGAAATATAATGTAATCTGCAAAATTTGAATAACTTCCGATGTAAAATGGGGGTCCTAATAATAAAAATGGGGGCGCTACATAAAAAAGTGGACCCATATATATTTTTTCCGAAGTAGGGATTCTTAGTTGAAATATGACATGATATGCAAAATTGTATCGAGATCGAAAGCACGATGTGGGTTCTAGAGCTGTATTAGAGTAGAATGGGGGCCAATTTGTATGGAGGTTATACCAAAATATGGACCCATATATTTGACTTTCATAGTATATATTCTTAGTTGAAATATAATGAAATCTGCAAAATTTGAATAACTTCCGATGTAAAATGGGGGTCCTAATAATAAAAATGTGGGCCATAGGGGCGCTACATAAAAAAGTGGACCCATATATATTTTTTTCAAAGTAGGTATTCTTAGTTGAAATATAACATGATCTGCAAAATTGTTTCGAGATCCAATGCACAATGTGGGATCTAGAGCTATAACAGAGTAGAAATTGGGGCACAATTTGTATGGGGGTTATAAAAAATATGTACCCGTATATTTGACTATCATAGTATGTTCTCTTAATTGAAATATAATCTGCAAAATTGTATTAACTACCGATATAAAATGTGGGCCCTAAAAAGGTAATAATAAAAGTGGGCCCTTAAAGATCACTTTCAAAGTAAGTATTCTTTATTGAAATCCAACATGATCTGCAAAATTTTATCAAGATCCAATGTAAAATGAGGGTTCTGGAGCGATAATAGTGTAAACTGGGGCCCATTTGTATGGGGGATATACCAAAACATTGACCCATGTGGTACACTTTCCAGTTCATATATAATACGATCCTGTCATAATCCCATTTAAAATGTGTATTTTAGAGCAGTAATAGTGAATATTAAAGGGTTATTTGTATTGAAGCTATATCTAAATCTGAACCGATTTCCTCCCAATTCAATACCGATTGTCCTTGGCCAAAAAAAAGTATCTTCGGCCAAATTTCATGACAATCGCGCAACATGGACAATCGCAGATGGGCAGCAGACGGACAGACAGACATCGTTAAATCGATTCACCTGGTGATGCTAAGCTAATCCGTATAATTAAAGGTAGGTCTAGCTCGATTATTTTTTGGCGTTACAAACATTTGGCTGAAAACTAACTTTTAATACCCTAGTCCACGAAGTGGTGTAGAGTATAACAAGTAAGGACAAGTATGATACACTCCACTTTCTATCCCAATACAATTCAATTCGTTAAAAAATTGAGCACTAAAAGTCAAATCGGGAGCGAAATTTGAATGGGAGCTATATATATAAATATAGAAATCCGATCTAACCTATTTTCGCCAGAGGTGTTCCTAGTTTAAATATAATATGTTTTGGCAATTTTGAAAACAATCTGATAAAATATGTGGTTTCTAGAACGGAAAAGGTGATATTGGGAGCCAAATTTGTATTGGAGCTATATATAAATCTGAACCGATCTGACCCATTTTCACCACAGGTATTTCTAGTGGAAACATAAGATATTTTACCAATTTTGAAGAAAAACTGTTAAAATATGTGGTATTTAGAGAAGAAAAAGTCAAATCGAGAGCGAAATTTGAATGGGAGCTATATATAAATCTGATCCGATCTGACCTATTTTCACCACAGGTGTTCCTAGTTTAAATATAAGATATTTTGCCAAATTTGAAAACAATCTGATAAAGTATGTGGTTTCTAGAGCGGAAAATGTCAAATTGGGAGCGAAAATTGTATGGGGGCTATATATAAATCTGAAGCGATGTGACCCATTTTTACCATGGGTGTTTATATGGGAAAAATAAAATGTTCTACCAAATTTGAACCAAATCTGTTAAAATATGTGGTATCCAGCGTGAAAAGAGTCAAATCGGGAGTGAAATTCGTATGGGGCTACATCTAAATCTGATCTGATTTTCTTCAAATTAAATACCGTTCGTTCTTATCCCGAAAAACTTCGTTGTGCAAAGTTTCATTTGGTTCTACCTACAATTGCGACCTGTATCGTGATTACATGGACAGACAGACGGACATTGCTAAATCGATTCAAAAAGTGATTGTAAATCGATCAGTATAATTAACAATGGATCTATCTCGCTTCCTTTTAGGTGTTACAAACAATACTCTAATAAAGGGTGATTTTTTAAGAGCTTGATAACTTTTTTTTTAAAAAAAACGCATAAAATTTGCAAAATCTCATCGGTTCTTTATTTGAAACGTTAGATTGGTCCATGACATTTACTTTTTGAAGATAATTTCATTTAAATGTTGACCGCGGCTGCGTCTTAGGTGGTCCATCCGCTTAGTCCAATTTTGGCATTTCCACGTTTTTGAGTAACAGAGACCCAATTGGTGCGAACGGCGACGAATCGAAAATTGGTGGTCATCATTAACACTGGCCGATACAGCTGCGATATTTTCTTCAGTTCGCACTCTACGTAAGCGTGTTGGTGGTTTAATGTCCAACAATGTAAATTTGGTGCGAAATTTAGTCACAATAGCCCGAATAGCCGCTTCAGTGGGTCGATTAAACTGACCATAAAATGGAAGCGCGCAATGAACTTTCTTAACAGAGCACGCATTTTGATAATAAAATTCAATAATTTGCAAGCGTTGTTCGTTTGTAAGACGATTCATGATGAAATGTCAAAGCATACTGAGCATCTTTCTCTTTGACACCATGTCTGAAATCCCACGTGATCTGTCAAATACTAATGCATGAAAATCCTAACCTCAAAAAAATCACTCTTTACATAATACTCTCGTGGAGACAATTGTGTGGGAGGTACAAGAAGGGACGAGGCTAAAGCGTAAATATTGCAAAGTTTGAATTGATTCCTTAACTCCTTTCGAGAGTTATCGTGTACACCAGCCAGCCAGACGGACGGATGGACATGGCTCAAGCATCTTAAAAAGTCGTGAAACGGATTTGGTCCAAACATACTTACGGTCTTAAGTCACTCATTCAATGCGTTACACTTTTCTTCTGTCCCAAATGATATATACCCTCCTACTCTGTAGAGTAAGGGTATAAAAATCACGGTTTTTTAAACTATTATTTTGCCATAACTTATACCTTCAAATACTTTTAATTACATTCATCCATTTTTTGAAATTTTAAAGTAGTTTCTTAAGTCTCTTTTTAAGCGACTGTGTGAGTTTGGAGGTGGTAAAATGAATTTTTTCCATCAGTTCATATGCACGAAAATCTAAGAATCTAATGAAAAAATTCATATTTTTTCCGATAAAAATCTCTCAATACAAAAGTAATTAAAAACTTAGTCACGTATTTCAGGACATATGCAATATTTTTATGAGAAGAATACACACAAACTTTCAAAACAATCACTGCTACCGAGGTCAAAAATCGTTCGTACCATGTCGCTTGACATGGAATGACTCATATAGACATTGTTGTGTAGACATTAAAAAATAACACTTTTTTCGAAACAATAAATTTTTGGAGTCTGTTAAATGTATTAGGAGGAAAAATCTGGCAGTACAATACTCGGTATCTAAGCGAGTACCCAGCAGCTTTCTTCTTAAGCTAGTAAATTCCATACAAATATGAAGCTAGTAAGCCCAATCGAACAGATCCATTATTGCACCACGATTATCCACACCCACCGCATCCACGTCAGCGGCTAAAAGTCCGCCTCCTCCTTCATCCCCCGCCGTTGTCATTCGTCGACAACATACACAATTTCTATTATCTTTATTACACTTTAGATTGTGTCAGGTCATGTGCTCATCATGAGCGTCTATCGATAGTACGTTTGCCTTAAGTTTCCGAAAGAAGCCAAAAATCAAGTGTACTTTCCGTATCCCATCCCATACCATACCATCCAATCCAACCCCCACTGTTAAATTCATTCAAATACTGCTGCATATGTTATCATCAACGTAACTTATAAATGAACAATCCCCTCCTCCCCATCCCTCTTCCTAGCGGCGAAAACGAGGAGATACGAACACACGAACTTGTTGTTGTCTACGAAATGGTGACACGAGACGAGTTCAGTATGTCAATTATTGTTGTTATTTTGATTTTTTGTTTTATTTCGTCGTGCTAAGGATGTGGATGTGTTTTCCTTTCCAAACTTTGCGATTTGACGATTGGAGCGCTAAAAACGCGAAAGTGACTCTCATTTCATATGTGAAAGCTGACAAAAGAGAGGTGTAACCAGTATTGCACTCAGAGAGATGATGATGAAACTTGGTTTTTCTCTTGGTACTCATACTTTGGTCTTTGGTAGTGCCTGCTAGCGCCATTTGAGTTGCAGTGGCTTTGGTTGGAATAACATACATGTGTGTGTTGTGTCCTTACAGGACATCAAAAGCTTTGCATTTGTTAACAGCATAAAGCTGCTGAAGCTTAGGAATATGTTCACATATTTAAATAACAGAAATGTTTAGTTGTTTTCGACAGGATTATCGTTTTATGCAGAAAGTCTGCCTATATTAGGCCGCACAGATATGTTTGGAAATTTACGTAGATGTGCACTACCATATTAGAAAAATTGTGATATTTTTTTAAAATATACACTGATGCTTCTTTATTATAATATAATTAGTCCTCTACTATATAAATATAAACCTTCAAGAGTAATAAAGAAGTGAACATGAGACAGCAATCATCAAAAGTATGCCCTAATTGTCAGTCGTTATTTATTAGGTTGAAACTATTTGCCTCAGGGTCTATTTTCCAATTTGCAATTTCTTGATGCCAGATACAGCCCAAATATCCGTACCAGTTTGATAGAAAAAGTACTAATATTATATCCAATATGTAGAGTGTTCCTATTTCACGATTTACGCATTATTTTTCTTAGCAGTCAGACGAATTTCATGATTGGTGCAAATTGAATCCCATTTAGATCCTGAAGGTAATAATATCGAAAGATATCTTCATTTTTCGCGACAACGCAGTCAGAGCAATTTACACAGCGAATTTCACTATTTTAGCCGTAGCCGTTTGGTTGGTACCATTTTTATCCCCATTCGCCCCCATTTTCCGCCTAAAAGTACACATTGCGGAAAATTCCTTTATGTTTCACCTTTATACAGTCAGATGAATGTATATACCGAATTTCATGATTTCAACTTCAGCGTATTGGATGGTACCATTTTTATCCCTCTTTCTCAATTGTATCCCTTAAAAGTACGAATTTCGAAAAATTATTCTATTTTACGTGTCTACGCAATTAGAGCGATGTTCACACCGAATTTCATGATTCTAGCTGTTGTCGTTGTCATTGGTACCATTGGCACCATTTGTAACCCTTTTTGTCCCATTTCGCCCGCTAAAACTGTTATTTACTTTATGGTACTTTCAAGCTACAAGAATAATTTATGCAACAAATTTCAAGTGCATATAAAGCAGAAATTAATAAAATGCGTAAATAGTTTAAATATTAGGGGGTATATTCAGTCCATGTTAGGGAAAAATGTTTCCCTCTAAAAATTTTTATTTTTATGTTCTTTAACATATTTTTACGTATTTGTTCATAATGCGAAGAAAAAATTTTAATTGTTTTTGTATTACAGATTTTCACGTTTTTCAGATTTTGAAAATTGAAAAAAAAAACGTAATTACTTTTTTTTTTGATTTTGTCTAACTGTTTCTTTCACTATTTAAGAGATTTTGCACTCATTTTTGTATTATAAATTGTCGTTTATTAGCTTTATTATGACATCAAAACTATGTTTATGCCAAACATAGTTTGTTTGTAATAAATATTTTAAAAAATATCCTTTTTGAACAAATGTCTGACTTTGAACCAACACAATTTTTTTCCTTAAAAAGCCTTTAACAAAATATATACATATTTTTGAAGGTTCCCTGTTTTTCAGGGTATCTGTAATACAAAAAAAATAAAAAATTTTCTTCGCATTATTAAGGGCATAGCAATAGATTTCTGCTGGGGTGGGCTATAGCCTCCCACAGCTTTTGTATTCAAAAGAAGAAAAATATATATATATTAACTAGCTGAACCCCGCCCGCTTCGCCAGGCAAAAAAAAAAAAACAAATGGTTAAATTACGTTCCAATTTTCAGCCTTCTAGCTCTCAATAACACTTTTGCCACGCCCACTCCACCCACAAAATGAAAATCCAAAATACGCCATCAAATTCATCTTTGTAATGATCAGTAATATATACGTTACAATTTTCAGCATTCTACCTAAAAAACACTATTTATTATTTATTATTATTTATTTGCCAACTTTGCCCACAAAACGAAATTCCAAATATTGGCATCAAATTGATGTTTCTCGTGGTCAGTAATATATGTAACAATATTCAGCCTTCTAGCTCCCAAAAACACTATTGCCACGCCCACTCCGCCCACAAAATGAAAATCCAAATTTCGGCATCATATTTATCATTTTCGTGGTCAGTAGTATATATGTACCAATTTTCAGCCTTCTAGCTCCCAAAAACACTATTGCCACGCCCACTCCGCCCACAAAATGAAAATCCAAATTTCCATTTTTTTTAAACCCGTGCTGAGAAAATACCTTTCCAACAAAGTACAAATCATCAAAATCGGTTTGGCCAATCTCGAGTTATGGGATTACATCGCTTCGGACACTTTCTTTTATAAAGGGTGATTTTTTAAGAGCTTGATAACTTTTTTTAAAAAAAAACGCATAAAATTTGCAAAATCTCATCGGTTCTTTATTTGAAACGTTAGATTGGTCCATGACATTTACTTTTTGAAGATAATTTCATTTAAATGTTGACCGCGGCTGCGTCTTAGGTGGTCCATTCGGAAAGTCCAATTTTGGGCAACTTTTTCGAGCATTTCGGCCGGAATAGCCCGAATTTCTTCGGAAATGTTGTCTTCCAAAGCTGGAATAGTTGCTGGCTTATTTCTGTAGACATTAGACTTGACGTAGCCCCACAAAAAATAGTCTAAAGGCGTCAAATCGCATGATCTTGGTGGCCAACTTACCGGTCCATTTCTTGAGATGAATTGTTCTCCGAAGTTTTCCCTCAAAATGGCCATAGAATCGCGAGCTGTGTGGCATGTAGCGCCATCTTGTTGAAACCACATGTCAACCAAGTTCAGTTCTTCCATTTTTGGCAACAAAAAGTTTGTTAGCATCGAACGATAGCGATCGCCATTCACCGTAACGTTGCGTCCAACAGCATCTTTTAAAAAATACGGTCCAATGATTCCACCAGCGTACAAACCACACCAAACAGTGCATTTTTCGGGATGCATGGGCAGTTCTTGAACGGCTTCTGGTTGCTCTTCACTCCAAATGCGGCAATTTTGTTTATTTACGTAGCCATTCAACCAGAAATGAGCCTCATCGCTGAACAAAATTTGTCGATAAAAAATTTCGAACCGAACACTGATTTTGGTAATAAAATTCAATGATTTGCAAGCGTTGCTCGTTAGTAAGTCTATTCATGATGAAATGTCAAAGCATACTGAGCATCTTTCTCTTTGACACCATGTCTGAAATCCCACGTGATCTGTCAAATACTAATGCATGAAAATCCTAACCTCAAAAAAATCACTCTTTATATATAGATTTTATGAGAAAATGACATTGAGAAGTAAAAAAGTTAATTCATTGAAATAATATGTTTCGTCTTGCGTAAAAAATGCCAAAATGGAATAAAAAATAAATAAGAAAAAATATTACCTAGAAAATCGTTCGAAAAGCTTTTATAATATAATCTGCAGTCACAAACAATTCTACTAATAAAATATTTAAAATGGCCAAAATTGAAAATCGATTTTAGTTCAAGGTATGTTTTTATCAACGTATCGAAAAACTTCATTCAAAGCAAGCTGATACTTATTGCAACTTGCATAAGTATTTTTATCGAACTTTTCTCTCAATATATTTAAGTTGATTCGCTTATTGTGATAGTCTTGCAGACATTTTATAGCACTATAGTTTCCACTACTAGCGATACATTATCAATTTGTATGATACTTTAACGACGGTGTTACTCTTTAAGACTGGATAACTGACTCTTTATTAACGGTTTTGTTATCACAACTTGTAATAGATGCTTAAAGAAAATCCTCTCTAATAATCAACAAATTCAGAAGCTTCATTCAAATCAAGAATCAACTTACTACTTTAGCTAGTGGAAGACTTTCAAATCTGTGATCCAAATTTACAATAATATTATCAATTAATGGGTAATAAATTTTTATTTTTCCAGTATTCATATGATGCCATATCATCCGGCAAATCTACATATTGGCTTTTACCAAAAAAAAATTGCCTTTTGGCAAAATATTCAATATATTTCCCAATGTTGGTAAATGTATTTCTATGATGTCACGTTTAGAAAAACAAATGTGCAACACAGCATTGAAAAATATCAATGCTGGTTTTATGTTTGAACATTAGTCGACAATTACCAAATTTAATTTGTGTCCACAAATTTAATTTGTGTATGGATCCTTGTAGCCCGACATTGCATTTGCACCATTATAAGACTGTCCAAATATTGGAAAAGTTTGCATATTTTTGGGAAAAATAAAAAACAAAATAAGTTTATGTACAGAATCTCTACTTACATACCAAACAACGCTAGAAATCATACTTCCAAATTGTAAATCATACAGTAATTGTTTATTACTCTTCTTGACAGCTCCATAATTTAATTTGAATGATTGCAAAAAATGTATGTTGTGTTGTTAGGTTGCTGATTCTTAAAGGATTCACTTTTTATTTGCCATCTATCAAAAGTATTCATAGAAGTATAGCAAGATTTCTAGTTGTACATTAAGTTTTTATATTTAAACATCACTATTATTGGGATTGATAAATTGAAATTTTTTTCCGAAATATCGGGAGGCTAAAAAAGTGGTCTAATACCACCCCAGCCACCCCATTCCTACACCTATGCGCATTATGAACAAATACGTAAAAATAAGTTAAAAAAAAAACATAAAAATAAAAATTTTAATTTTTTTGAATACGAAAAGTAGTCAACTTTGGCCGGGTTTCTAAGATATATCCGATTTATCTCAAAGTATCCCAAAGTAATCTCTGAGTCCTTTCCTTCATTTTTACAGAAAATGACTTCTAGAACAAAACGTTATTGAATTTTGGGCGATGGATTTTGATTCTGAACCACTGTGAGACGGACATGGCTAGATCGTCTTATAATTTTACCACGACAAACGGAATGGCAAAGTGAATATATATATAATATATATTCGATCCTATATCAAGCCACCTGTGTATTTTTTGTGTTGCATTTTTGTCGATTTTTTCTAAAATAATAGGCCCTTGAAAACACTTTAAATATAGATTTAGATTCTTGAATAAGAGTATCTTATTGCTCAATTTATTGAACGTTTATAATAATTTTTGTGGTTTTTCACAGTGAGAACTGTAAACTTTTTCGTATTTGGTGGTAGTATTTTACAAAAAAGGCATTGATACCTTCTATTTATTTTTCATTACACCTCTTACAAAATGTTTCCAAGAAATATGCGTTGTTAGCTGTCATCTTAAAAACCCAAACCAAACCCAAAAAATCAATGTAAACGTCCAATAATTCTACCAATGAGTTATTCTAAGACAAGAATAAAAATTTTCATTAAACGTGCTTCCAAGCGTCCATTAATTTAGCAAAAAAAATTTGGGACAAAAATTCAACATAAAAAATGACACGGGAAAAACATGATTTTTAGAGGAGTTTTCAGGAGCGTTTAGTTCACAAATGCCTTGACCCAGTGACGAAATACTTTGTAGATCATCATTAACCAATCCTATCTTCATTTCTGGGGTGTGACCGCAGCAAATTATTTTCGTGACCCATCCTAATAAACATATTATCAAACATATCAACTTTTCTTAAATGCGGGAAACATGAAAATTGCGATTTTGAGATGCAATTTGAATGTGCTTCTTGCGGATGCACTTTAAATTTTCATAAAATTAATTGTTGATCATATTTTTAGGAAACTAGAGATCCAACATAACAATTCTGTGTAATCAGTTTGATGATTTGTAACTTTGTTTTCCATTTTAGAAAATTTAATAAATTTGTTAATATTTGGCGTATTTTGCTAAAACTTTGTTAAAATTGAGATTGTTTATCAGCGCTTCTCATTTGTCATATGTGACCGCTGATACTAATATGAACCCTGATTTAAGTCAAAGACATACATTCGTTGCGAAAGTTCTGACGGGATGGGGTAGCGGCCATCGAAACTGCGCAGTCAACTTTTAGCTGCAACAATAAAGGTCTCACTTTGCTTTTTGCTAATTTTGGGTTCTGCTGAAGACTTCAGCACAACCTTTGGTCTTAAACCAAAAAGAATGACAAGACATTGAGATTTTTATCATAGTATTTGGAAGAAATGCGACTAAAAGGTTCGTGGCAAACCTTTTCAAACTTGGTGACCTTTCAAACTAATTTTTTGTAGTTTTACCAGAACGCTTACAACGATTATTAAAATATTGTCAAGTACCGAACCACAGAATTTTATGTCTTTGAGAGTATTATGTCTTTGTGCATTTGTTTGTAACACCCAAAAGGAATCGAGATAGACCCATTGTTAATTATTCCGTTCGACTTAGAATCACTTTTTGAATTGATTTAGCAATGTCCGTCCGTCCATCTATTCTCGTAATCAGATGGTCGCAATTGTAGCCAGAACCAAATGAAACTTTGCCCAACGACGTTTTTCGTTATAAGGACGAACGCTATTTAATTTAAAGAAAATCGGTTCAGATTATATATAGAATGTCACTCCTGATTTGACACTTTTCATTCTATATACAACATTTTTAAACAGATTTTATTTAGAATTGGCAAAACATCTTATATTTGAACTAGAAAGACCTGTAGCGAAAATGTGTTAGATCGGTTCAGATTGTTATATAGCTCCCATACAAATTTCGCTCCTAATTTGAGTATCTCCGCTCTAGAAACCACATATTTTATCAGATTGTCTTCAAATTTGGCAAACCATCTTATATTTAAACTAGAAACACCTATGACGAAAATAAGCCAGATCGGTTCAGATTTATACATAGCTCTCCTTCAAATTTCGACCCCGATTCAACTTTTTTTGTTCTAGAAATGACATATTTTACCAGATCTTCTTAAAATTCGGCAATATAGCTTATATTTCTACTAGAAACGCCCATGGTGAAAATGGGTCTGATCGCTTCAGATTTATGTATAACTGCCATACAAATTTAGCTACCAATTTGACTTTTTCCTCTCTACATACCACATATTTCAATATATCTTCTTCAAATTTGGCAACATACGTTATATTTCAACTAGAAACACCTCTGTTGAAAATGGGTCAGTTCGGTTCAGATTTATATATAGCTCCCACACAAATTTAGATTTGACTTTTTCCGCCCTAGAAACCACACATTTTAAAAGATCTTCTTCAAATTTGGTAAATTATCTTATAAAGGCTGATTTTTTAAAAGCTACCCAACCCAAACAAAGTAATACGAAAACGATTCCATATCGTATCGCCTAGAAGAAAAATAATATTGCGGCAACTATCATATTCGTATTGCGGAAGTAACCTCACATAGAGAAGTTTGTGCGGCCAGGGCGATACGTCAAGGCAATACGAAAGCAATACATCCGGATGATAAATCGGCGATATTGCCAGATTATCATCCACAAGAAATCTGGATGATATCGCCATAATATCACCTGGAAGATAAAAACGAGATATCGCCAGATAACCACCTTGAAGACAAAAACGCAATTTTCCATATTTTTCATATTTCAAAATTAATAATTACAAACATCATAAACGATAAGTAAACACAGAACATCTAATAGTTAAAAATTAAATATATGGACATCAAAGAATAATAATACAGATAGCAAGCTTATATTACCACAGCTGTTTTCGCTCCTTATGCTCTTTATTAGTCCGGTCTTTCGCATGTCAAAAATGTTTCTGGTTAATCAAATGGACGTTTTTGCACTTGGGTTTGGAAAAGAACCAAAACATATACCTAAAAATAAAACAAATAAAATGCTTATAATACAAGCTATATTATTCATAATTCCGCGTACATACCTTTAAAAGCAGAAATTATATAATTTTGAACCGATGGCTTCTCCTTGGTTCCCATGCAAGTAAATTTTCTGACCCAGCTTTTTGAGAGCGCCTCTTATCAAAACTGCATGGCACTGCTCGAATTCGTTTTGAAAACATAGCCTCTGTGAAATGTAAAAAAGTTAATGTCTGTTTACCCAAAAGATGTTTATCAATAATCAACTTACCAATTGACTTTTCATCACTTTCTACTGATTTTATGTAGAACTTCAACTTACAGCTTCTCTTTTATTTATAGCGTGCTAGTTCATTTTGCAATGCACCAACAAAATATGAAAAGAAACACGGATTTCCATTGAAAGAGAAATTTTCCTTTATTATTTCCAAAACATTCAAACGAACAATGAATTTAATGTTTGAAGATTATTTCATGCAAATGTTGACCTTGACTGCGCCTCAAATGGTCCATCCGCTTAGTCCAATTTAAGCATTTCCTCGTTGTTGAGTAACAGAGGCCCAATTGCTGGGAACGGCGACGAATCGATAATTGATGGTCGTCATTAACACTGGCCGATACAGCTGCGATATTTTCTTCAGTTCGCATTTGGTGCGAAATTTAGTCACAATAGCCCGAATAGCCGCTTCAGTGGGTCGATTAAACTGACCATAAAAAGGAAGCGCGCGATGAACTTTCTTAACAGAGCACGCATTTTGATAATAAAATTAAATAATTTGCAAGCGTTGTTCGTTTGTAAGACGATTCATGGTAAAATTATAGACAACACTGAAGATGTTTGGCAGTGAAACAAAACACGATACGTGCGTCAGCTGTTTAAACCAGCGTTGCCAAAAAGATAATAGCTAAAAAATCACCCTTTATTTCAACTAGAAAGAAAATGGGTCACATCGGTTCAGATTTATGTATAGCTCGCATACAAATTTCGCCCTCAATTTGACTCTTTCCGCCCACCAAGTATTTTCTCCAAATTTTCCATAACACGTTATACTTTAACTAGAAGAACCTATGGTGAAAGTGGGTCTCTTCGTTCCATGTTTGGATATTGTCCCCATACAAGTATTCTTCTCGATTTGACAAAGTGGGTCAGGTCACATACCAAAATCTTTCCCGATTTCACATTTTACCGAATTAAATTGTATTCCTGTAGAAAGTGGAGTGTATCATATAGTCGGCCACGTCCGACTTTAGCTTTTCTTTACTTGTTATCGTTGCGATATGATTACTACTTAATGTTGTTAGATTGCTTAAAATAAAATATAATATTTCAATCAGAATTTATACCTTTCCACTATTTATGTCGTTTTTTTTCAAATTGCAGCATTATATCGCTGGTTTTTTATTCTTCCTGCAGGTGGAAATTTTTTTTCTTAAAGAACACAAAAATGTCATGCGTTTTTTGCTCTCCCTGACTCATTTGATTTCTTGATTGGTCATTTCCAAAAAAGAGAACAAATTTTATTTGCAAAAATTCTCAAATACCAATGCATCGATTGGAAAATGTTTTTATACTCTCCACCTCCAGGATGGGGGTATACTAACTTTGTTATTCCGTTTGTAACACCTTGAAATATTGACCTGAGACCCTATAAAGTATATATATTAAAGTATATATATATATATTTTTTTTCAAATTTGTACTTTCAAGGGATACAAAGGTATAAAAATAGTATCAACTAAATGACTTCAGGTAGACTGATGAAATTCGTTGTATATATTCATCTAATTGCGTAGACACGTAAAATAAAGAGATTTTAGAAAGTCGTACTCTTAAGTGGGTAAAATGGGATAAAAATGGTACCAACCAAATGGCCGCAGATAGAATCATGGAATTCTGTGTATCTGACTTGTTATATCCTAGCTATTTCCGAATATCCGTGTAGAAGTTTCATTAGTTTAATTTAACATTGGAATATGAACCATTTGTGCGGAAGGTACCAGAAGGGGGGTGCCAATTTCGCCAATCTTCGAACATAAACTAATTTTGGGAAAAACTTTGAATACTACTTAAAAACGTGTCTCAAACAATTAATTTGGCCCAAACATAATTAGGGTCTTAAGTCACTCCTTTAACGCGTTGAACTTTTTTTCTGTCCCGAATGAGTGGGAGGGTACACTCTGTAGAGTAAGGGTATAAAAATATCTGTGGATAAATGAAAAAATAAGAGCTTAGCTTATTTGTAAGAGAGTTATAAAAAATCATGGTTATTTATTTTTGGTTTTTCTGGTACGAACCATTAAAAACCAGAAAAGAAATATTTATTTTTGTATTCGCACGAAAAAACCATAAAAATTAAAAACAAGTCAGATAATAACTTTTGTTAAATTTTTAAGAACTACCACCCAAAAGATGAAAACAATCTATGGACCTGCTTTATTAGAGAATTAATTAATTATATTCATTAGTGGCTATGAACAAAAACATGACTTTTCAGGAGAGCGAAAAAAGTGATTTTCTCCTTAATTTTAAGAGTTATTATTAAGCATTCTTCCACAGTTTAATGTAAAAATGTAATGTACAAATTAAAAAGTTTTCGAAATTTCCTATTATTCGCGGTTTTATGGTTCATAGCCACTTTTGCACGTTTAAAATTGAGCACTATGAATGTTGAAATAAGCACATAGCCATTAATGGTCAAATATATAAATATGATTTATTGTAAACTCGATAACGTTTTTCATGAAATCTTGGCAATGTTGTATAGAAAACGCATTTTCTGTGATGTACACAGCGAATTTAAAGATTCCAACTTAATCCGTCAGATTGGTACCATTTTTATCCCTTTTTCCAATTTTTTTTACAAAAAGTGTATATTGCGATAGGGCACGGTAAACAAAAAATACAAATTGTTTTTTTTTTTTGGAAAATTTTCATTTTCGCGGGAAATATGACTAAAATGATTTTCATGCATGCCATTTTTTTTTTGATTTTCTCGCCATCTAGTCAACGGAAACTTTGTTTGTTTATTAAGAACCAATGTCGCTTGTCATTCGCAAAAATCGCTGCAATTGTTGAAAAATCCAAAATTCGCGGTTGCAATTGCTTATATTTTAACTTTCTCCATCTAGGATTCTAAAACTTTTCTGACAGCAATCACATGCCAAAAAATATTTTGATATTCTCAATATGATAACAAATTTACACGGGGGTTTCTAAGGATACTTTTCACAATTTTTGTCTTTACAGCCACTATTTAACTTATTTTAGCCTGATAACTTGTGAATCAAAATGCCGTTAACGCATTTTATATGACAGATGACATCCAAATCTGAGAATAGTTTGGCATCAAAAACTCATTTTCGAAAAAATGGTTCGGGTTTTTGAATATATATCGATATCATTTTTCTGACACTATAAAATACCATTAAAACCTGAATTCTAGCTCAGGAAACAAGACCTGTTTAAAGAAAATTCTGTTTCCAAATGCAATTTTTTGCTTAGATGATCATTCACTAAAATGGTCAAAACTTCTACATTTATTATAGATTTTCTTCATCCTTACTTCGTTAGGATACCAGGCTATTAGAGAAAATATATTTTATATACTGATGTTAATAGCTTTTATCGTATCAGAAAAGACCATGCTTTTTATACCCTTCACTAGGGTATTATGTCTTTGTGCATTTGTTTGTAACACCCAAGATATAGATATAGCCCCCATGCAAATGTCACTTCCGATTTGACTTTTTAGAAACCACATATTGCACCCGATTTTCTTTAAATTAGGCAAAACATCTTATAATCCACCTCCATGCAGTGAAAGCGGGTAAGATCGGCTCAGATTTAGATATAGCCCCCATACAAATGTTGCCTTCGATTTGCACAAAATTTAACCTTTTTTGTTCAAATTTGGCACAACACCTTCTATTTCAACTAAAATCATCTGTGATGAAAGTGGATTAGATCGGTTCAGATTTTTATATAGCTCCCATACCGCTCCCGATTTAATTTTTATACACTCCACGAGAGTATTATGTCTTTGTGCATTTGTTTGTAACACCCAAAAGGAAGCGAGATAAACCCATTGTTAAGTATACCGATCGACTTAGAATCACTTTTTGAGTCGATTTAGCAATGTCCGTCTGTCCGTTCGTCCGTCTGTTCGTCTGTCCATCTATTGTTGTAATCAAATTACAGGTCGCAATTATAGTCCGATCTTAACAAAAATTGGCACAAGTAAGTTTCGTGGATCAAGGTCGAACGCTATTTAATTTGAGGCAAATCGATTCAGATTTAGATATAGCCCCCATACAAATGTCGCTCCCGATTTGACATTTTCCGCTCTAGAAACCAGATATTGTACCCGATTTTCTTTAAATTTAGCACAACATCTTATAATCCAACTAGAAAAACCTATGCAAAAACTGGGTAAGATCGGTTCAGATTTAGATATAGCCCCCATACAAATCTCGCTCCCGATTTGACATTTTCCGCTCTAGAAACCCCATATTGTACTCGATTTTCTTTAAATTTGGCACAAAATCTTATAATCCCACTAGAAAAACCTATGCAGAAATTGGGTAAGATCGGTTCACATTTAGATATAGCCCCCATACAAATGTGGCTCCCGATTTGACTTTTGCCGCTTTAAGAGCCACACATTGCACTCGATTTTCTTTAAATTTGGCACAACTTCTTGTAATCTAACTAGAAAGACCTGTGCGTAAAGCGGACTAGATCGCTTCAGATTTAGATATAGCCCCCATACAAATGTCGCTCCCGATTTGACATTTTCCGCTCTAGAAACCACGTATTATACCCAATTTTCTTTAAATTTGGCACAGCATCGTGTAATCCAACTAGAAACACCTATGCAGAAATTGGGTAAGATCGGTTCATATTTAGATATAGCCCCATACAAATGTGGCTCCCGATTTCACTTTTATCGCTTTAGAAACCATATATTGTAACCGATTTTATTTAAAATTGGCACAACATTTTATAATCGAACTAGAAACATATATGCTGAAAGTGGGTAAGATCGGTTCAGATTTAGATATAGTCCCCATACAAATGTCGCTCCCGATTTCACTTTTATCGCTTTAGAAACCACATATTGTAACCGATTTTATTTAAAATTGGCACAACATTTTATAATCGAACTAGAAACACATATGCTGAAAGTGGGTAAGATCGGTTCAGATTTAGATATAGTCCCCATACAAATGTCGCTCCCGATTTCACGTTTATCGCTTTAGAAACCACATATTGTAACCGATTTTGTTTAAAATTGGCACAACATTTTATAATCGAACTAGAAATACATATGCCGAAAGTGGATAAGATCGGTTCAGATTTAGATATAGCCCCCATACAAATGTCGCTCCCGATTTGACTTTTTCCGCCCTAGAAACTACATATTGTTCCCGATTTTCTTTAAAATTGGCACAACTTCTTATAGTCCAACTAAAAACACCTATGGTAAAAGTGGGTAAGATCGGTTCAGATTTAGATATAGCCTAAATACAAATGTTGCTCCCGAATGTTTAACCGATTTTGGCCAAAGTTTACATATTATATTTCACCAATAAACATACATGGTGAAAGCGGGTCACACCATTCCAGGTTTCAATATACCACCATACAAATGTCCTTTCCGATCTAACATTTTTTTTCAAACACATACATTTACTTGATTCAAAAATCCAAAATCCTTCCCGATTCCTTTTTTACTTCATTGAATTGTAATGAGATAGATAGTGGTGGCTCCGTCCGTCTTCAGCCTTTCCTTACTTGTTTGGGAGATGCCCATATGTCCATACTTTGGAATAACCCAAATGGGACCCCATTCTGCTCTATTACAGCTCTAGAAACTACATCTTACATCGGATCTTCATCAAATTTTGCAGATCATTATATGTTTCAACTAGAAATACATACCGTGAATGAAAACTATGCAGGCCCATATTTTGTTGTTATAGGCCCCTTTCAAATGTCCGTCCAATTCATCCTATTACCGCTGTATATTCTATATTTATCATTGGATCTTGATGAATTTTTCCAGATCATGTTATATTTACTTTACTCGGAATATCTGCTGGAATGTTAGATCAATTACTTTATTATTTACCATATTCATAAAATTTGACTAAAGATGAATTTATAGTAACTGCATAATTTATATGAACTACATAAAATTGCTCCCATGAAATACCTGGGATTAGTAATCAAAGTGAGGTATATACGCAGGGAGTGGTGTAGGGCCCCGCCCGACTTTAGCCTTTCCTTACATGTTTCTACTCTAGAAACCACATAATTCAATCGAAAACTAGAAACATCTATAGCGAAAGTGGATCAGATCGGTTCAGATTTATATATAGCTCCTACATATATTTCGCTCCCGATTTGACGTTATCCCCTCTTGACACCATATATTTGACAGATTTTCTTCAAATTTGCCACAACACCTTATATATGAACTAGAAACATCTCTGGTGAAAATGAGACAAATCGGTTCAGATTTATATATTCAGCCACGGACAGTAAATTAGCACAAAACTTTGTTAGAAAACCAACTTTTTTTTTGAAAGAAGTGGATTCTTTCGTCTTGCGCGTCCAAACTGATGTGCGTCATTCAATTGTTTTCCGATGAGCATGCCAAAAGAAGCCACTTCTTTCAAAACAAAATATGATTGGTTTTATAACAAAGTTTTGTGCTACAAACAGTAAGTCCATGGCTGTAGCTCCTATACAAATATAACTTCCCATTTGACTTTTTCTGCTCTAGAAACTACACAATTTAACCGATTTTACTCAAATTTGACATTACCTTACCTTACAACTAGAAACATCTATAGTGAAATTGGGTGAGATCGATTCAGATTTGATATAGCTCCCATACAAATTTGGATTTCAATTCGATTTTTGTAGGTAAAATTTGGCACAACACCTTATATTTTAACTAGAAATATCTGTAGTGAATGGGGTCAAATCGGTTCAGATTTATATATAGGTTCCATACAAATGTCGCCGATTTTACTTTTTCTGCTCTAGAAAAGGCATATACATTTTGAAAGAGGGTATCAACGGTTCATGATATAGGACACTTTCCAAAATCCTCATCGAATTTAATTGTAATGGCGTAGAAAGTGAAGGGTATCATATAATCGGCTGCGTCCGACTTTAGCCTTTCCTTACTTGTATAAATTTACATTTATCCATAGATATTTTTCAGATAAAATGAAACAGAATAATTTTTTCAATTCTTTTACTATTTTTATGGCGTTCTTCGTGCCAACAAAAAACTATTTTTTTTTTCAAAAAAATCTCAATTTTTTGACTACTATTCCTAAACCAATACTTGTGCGTGAAGATGATATTCAGAAGATTTATAGCCCTACCTTCTAAAATATTTTAAAATATTTTTTGGTATGTATAGGCGTTCTTATGTCGAAAATGATATTAAAAACTGCGATAACAGCTGCTTAAATTTTCCAATAAAGGTACTTATATAAACACATTTCATATATAAACAATGCAGTCAGAGGAATGTATACACCGAATTACATGATTCAAGTCGCGGCCATTTGGTTGGTACTAAAGGGTGATTTTTAAGAGCTTGATAACTTTTTTTTAAAAAAAAACGCATAAAATTTGCAAAATCTCATCGGTTCTTTATTTGAAACGTTAGATTGGTCCATGACATTTACTTTTTGAAGATAATTTCATTTAAATGTTGACCGCGGCTGCGTCTTAGGTGGTCCATCCGCTTAGTCCAATTTTGGCATTTCCACGTTTTTGAGTAACAGAGACCCAATTGGTGCGAACGGCGACGAATCGAAAATTGGTGGTCATCATTAACACTGGCCGATACAGCTGCGATATTTTCTTCAGTTCGCACTCTACGTAAGCGTGTTGGTGGTTTAATGTCCAACAATGTAAATTTGGTGCGAAATTTAGTCACAATAGCCCGAATAGCCGCTTCAGTGGGTCGATTAAACTGACCATAAAATGGAAGCGCGCAATGAACTTTCTTAACAGAGCACGCATTTTGATAATAAAATTCAATAATTTGCAAGCGTTGTTCGTTTGTAAGACGATTCATGATGAAATGTCAAAGCATACTGAGCATCTTTCTCTTTGACACCACGTCTGAAATCCCACGTGATCTGTCAAATACTAATGCATGAAAATCCTAACCTCAAAAAAATCACTCTTTATATTTACCCTTTTCCCATATTACCCCCTAAAAGTACGAATTTCGAAAAATCCCTTTATTTTACGTGTATACACGATTAGAGGGATGTACCCACCAAATTCCATCATTCTAGCTGTAGCCGTTTAGTTGGTACCATTTTTATCCCTCTGTATCCCTTGATGTCTCGTGTCTACATATTCAGAGGAATGTATATGCCGAATTTCATGACTCTAGCTGAGGCCATTTGGTTGGTACAATTTTTATCCCCTTTTTTCCATTTTATCCCCATAAAGGTATGAGTTTCGAAAAACTCCTTTATTTTACGTGTCTACGCAATCACAGAAATGTATACACCGAATTTCATTATTTCAAGTGTGGACACATATATTTGACTTTGTATTCTGAAATATAATATAATCTGCAAAATTTGAAAAAAAAAAATCCGATGTAAAATTTGGGTTCTTGAGGGGTAAAAATTAAAATGGGGCCATTAGTCAGAGCTCTACATTAAAAAGAGCTTCCATATAGATCACTTTCAAAGTAGGTATTCTTAGTTGAAATATGACATGATATGCAAAATTATATCGAGATCTAATGCACGATGTGGGTTCTAGAGATGTAATAGAGTGGAATGGGGGCCCAATTTGTATGGCGGTTATACCAAAATATGGACCCATAAAGAAAAATGGGTAGAATATGTGGATTTTAGAGCGGAAAAAGTCAAATCGGGAGCGACATTTGTATGGGGGCTATATCTAAATCTGAACCGATCATACCCACTTTCAGCATAGGTGTTTCTAGTTCGATTATAACATGTTGTGCAAAATTTAAAGAAAATCGGGTACAATATGTCGTTTCTAGAGCGGAAAATGTCAAATCGGGAGCGACATTTGTATGGGGGCTATATCTAAATCTGAACCGATCTTACCCAATTTTTGCACACGTGTTTCTAGTTGGATTAAAAGATGTTCTGCCAAATTTAAAGAAAATCGGGTACAATATGTCGTTTCTAGAGCGGAAAATGTCAAATCGGGAGCGACATTTGTATGGGGGCTATATCTAAATCTGAACCGATCTTACCCAATTTTTGCACACGTGTTTCTAGTTGGATTAAAAGATGTTCTGCCAAATTTAAAGAAAATCGGGTACAATATGTCGTTTCTAGAGCGGAAAATGTCAAATCGGGAGCGACATTTGTATGGGGGCTATATCTAACTCTGAACCGATCTTACCCATTTTTTGCACACGTGTTTCTAGTTGGATTAAAAGATGTTCTGCCAAATTTAAAGAAAATCGGGTACAATATGTCGTTTCTAGAGCGGAAAATGTCAAATCGGGAGCGACATTTGTATGGGGGCTATATCTAACTCTGAACCGATCTTACCCATTTTTTGCACACGTGTTTCTAGTTGGATTAAAAGATGTTCTGCCAAATTTAAAGAAAATCGGGTACAATATGTCGTTTCTAGAGCGGAAAATGTCAAATCGGGAGCGACATTTGTATGGGGGCTATATCTAAATCTGAACCGATCTGACCCAATTTTTGCACACGTGTTTCTAGTTGGATTAAAAGATGTTCTCCCAAATTTAAAGAAAATCGGGTACAATATGTCGTTTCTAGAGCGGAAAATGTCAAATCGGGAGCGACATTTGTATGGCGGCTATATCTAAATCTGAACCGATTTCATCCAAATTCAATACCGATGGTCCTTGGCCAGAAAAAAAAACTTCTGCCAAGTTTCATGACAATCGGACAACAATTGCGACCTGTAGAGTGCGAACAAGCTTAGATGGACAGCAGACGGACAGACGTTAACTCGACTCAGCTGGTGATTCTAAGCCGATCGGTATACTTAAAGGTGGGTCTAGCTCGATTATTTCTTGGTGTTACAAACATTTGGCGCGAAACTAACTTATAACTTCGTGGTCTAGGGTATAAAAATGACAAACTATTCTCAGATTTGGGTGTCATCTGTCATATAAATTTGGAAAAGAAAATTTCTTCTAAAGCCATTTTTTTCAAATTTTGGCTATCCACTCACATGTTAGTTTGTGACTGCATAAGTGGCTATGAACATAAAAATAATATAAATAAAATTCAACAATGGAGCAGCATATAACCGAAGGTTATAATTCACTACAACGATTTTTGTTTAAATCATTTTTCTAGATTTCGGGCATATCGTACAATCAAATTCCATTATTTCGCGTTAATAGCATTTTGATTCACAAGTTATCAGGCTAAAATATGATAAATAGTGGCTGTAGTGTCAACAATTGTGAAAAGTATCTTTAGACTTAAACCGCGCGTAAATTTATAATCATATTAAGAATACCAAAATATTTCTTTGACATATGATTGCTGACTTCATGGGGAATAATTGTGTCAGAAAATTTTCAGAATCCTAGATGGGGAAAGTTAAAATATAAGCAATTTCAACCGCGAATTTTGGATTTTCAACAATTGCAGCCATTGACACTTACATATATGTTACAAGCGACATTGGTTCTTAATAACAAACAAAAATTCAGCAGGATCCGTTGGCTAGATCGCGAGAAAATCAAAAAACAAAAATGTCATGCGGAATGACGAAGTTAGTATACCCCCATCCTGGAAGTGGAGGGTATAAAATGTATTTTTTGAAATTTTCTAAATAAATATTGAAATTTATTTATTGAAAAAATCCCCTTAAGGGGATTGACAATATGAAATCGGTCAGTGCATCTTTAAGTTCATAATGAATATAAACACCTGATCCCATTTGAATTGATGAGCATCCTTTGGCGTTTCTTAAGAGTTCTCACATATTTTGGAACTGGTACGTCCATACTCCTCAGAATTTCTAATAAATCATTCATAGCCTGGTTGCTTATCATATTTCGAATGGACCATCTGCATATTTTATCTTTCATTGTTTCATACTTTTCGTATGGACTTTGGATATCTTCATCTGTACTTTCATCAGTATCCCAATCAACAGAGTCAAATAACTCTTCAGATGAAGAAGCACTTACGTTTTCAAAGCGGTGATACATCATCCAAATGTTTGCAGGGTTTTATTTTCTTGTTTTTTTTTTAAGGAAATAAACACACTTGTGTTCTAAACACTCTACAAATTTCAGAGGCTCTATAAATTTTAGGCTTCTTTATTAATTTATTTTCAAGGCGAAATATATTGATTATTTTTAAATCCTATATTATTTGTATACCCTCCACCTCAAGGATTAGGGTTACTAACGTTGTCATTTTGCCGTTTGTAACACCTTGAAATATCGACCTGAGAACGAAAGGAGCTAGAACGTTCAAATTTTTTATAAATGCGTCTTATAGTCGTAGATCGATTGGGGGCGAAATCGGCCCAAAGGGAAAAATTTTTCCCTCACAAGTACTAAAAATACCCATAATAATCCCTAATATTTTAGCGTATTTAAGCATGTTTTTTGAATATGTCTGTTTATATTTGCTTGATATTTGGTATGCGCATTCCCCTTATAGCAAAAACGTGCACCATAAAGTGATTCTTATTTGTAGGGGGTGAAATTGGGGCAAAAAGGGATAAAAATTGTACATATTAAACGACAACTGCTAGAAACACGAAATTCGGTGTGTACATTCCTCTAAATGAGTAGATACATAATATAAAAGTATTTTTTCCAAACTCGTACTTTTAAGGGGTATAATAGGAATAGAGGTGTATACATTCCTCTGATTGCATAGATAAGTAAAATACACGGATTTTTAAAAATTCGTACTTTTTGGGGTTAAAATAAAAAAGCGGATAAAAATAGTACCAATCTAATGACCGCAGCTAGAGTCATGAAATTCGGAGTATACATTCCTCTGAGTGTGTAGACACGGAAAATAAACTAATTTTTCGAAATTAGTACTTTCAAGGGATACAATGGTACAGAGGGATAAAAATAGTACCAACTAAACGAGTACAGCTAGAATGATAAAATTCTAATTGCTTAGAAACGTCAAGGGGGTAAAAATGGTACCAACCAAATGGGCGCAGCTGGAATCATGGAATTCGGTGTATACATTCCTCTGACTGCATAGACACGCAAAATAAAAAGTTTTTTTTTCCAAATTCGTACTTTTTCTTTTACGGCAAAAATTGGTTGAATCATGAAGTTAGGTTATTTTGCACTATGTACGTCTGATAATGGATTTTCAAAATTTGTACTTTTGGAATTCAAATAGAATGGAAATACAACCAACTGTAGCACCCACTATCTAGCAATATTTATGGCTTTGAAAATATAAATATAAGAATATTTATTTTTTGAATTGACGTATTGGTAGCATTACCTTATAAGCGTGGTTTGAAATAATTAAAATATTATATTTATTTATAAAATTAATTTTTCAATATTTGTATTTGTTTTGGTTTGTCTATTTTAAAAAAATATATATTTTCTTGTAATATTACTGCACTTCTACGAAAACCGACAACCTCTGTTGAATGCAATCCATGGTGGAGGGTATATAAAGTTCGGCCCGGCCGAACTTAACGTTTTTTACTTGTTTTCAATATGTCTGTTTGTACTTACTTTATATTGGGTATGCGCATTCCCCCGATAACAAACACGTGCACCATAAAACGATTTTTATTCCTAGGGGATGAAATGGGACAAAAAAGGGGATAAAAATGGTACATATCAAACGACAACAGCTAGAAACACGAAATTCGTTGTGTACATTCCTCTAATTGAGTAGGTACATAAAATGAAATTATTTTTTCCAAATTCGTACTGTTTGGGGTTCAAATGGGTACAGAGGGATAAAAATAGTACCAGCTTAACGGCTACAGCAAGAGTGATGAAATTCGGCGTGTACATCCATCTAATTGTGTGGACACGTAAAATAAAGAGATTTTAGAAAGTCGTACTCTAGGGAGTAAACTAGGAAAAGGGGATAAAAATGGTACAAACAAAATGACCGCAGCTAGAACATGGAATTCCGTGTATACATTCCTCTGACTGCATATACACGCAAAATAAAAAGATTTTTCCAAAATCGTACATTTTACTTTTACGCCAAAAATTTTTTGAATCATGAAGGTAGGATATTTTGCACTTGAGTTTGGATTGGTTTGAGTTTGGTTTGGTTATATTCAAAAAATATATATATTTTCCTATAATATTACTGCACTTCTACGAAAATCGACAGCCTCTATGAAATGCAATCCATCAGGAGGGTATATAAAGTTCGACCCGGCCGCTTTTACTTGTTTTAATTTTCCTTGACATATATCTATATGTGTTGCACAGAGAGTAAATTTCGCAAGTAGTTTCTGAGATATCGGCACAAATGATGAATTCCATATTACATTCTTGATTCTGATTTTGATGAAAATTGTTTGATGAAATATTTTAAAAAATTGAAACACGTTCCAATTATACATATTTTTAGGGAGAAATAGTCATATCTTGTGATGTTTTTAGTATTTGCGGAATAAATAAAAAAAATTTGAAAATTATATATATGAAAGTATATATATATATTGAAAATTAATTTCAATTAATGAAAATCCCTTTCATATATTTTTATTTTTTTTTAGCAATGTGTTTATTCATATGGACATCAAACAAAATGAAATCACACCACACTAATAACTTTTAAATTTATTTTTTCCTTATTTCGGCAACTTTTTTTATTATGAAACATGAAGTTAACTTGTTCTCTTTTATTTTTACACACTCCACGAGAGTATTATGTCTTTGTGCATTTGTTTGTAACACCCAAAAGGAAGAGAGATAGACCCATTGTTAATTATACCGATCGACTTAGAATCACTTTTTGAATCGATTTAGCGATGTCCGTCCGTCTGTCTGTCTGTCTGTCTGTCCATCTATTCTTGTAATCACGATACAGGTCGCAATTGTACACAGAACCAAATGAAACTTTGCACGACGAAGTTTTTCGGGATAAGAACGAATGCTATTTAATTTGAAGAAAATCGGTTCAGATTTAGATATAGCCCCCATACGAATTTCACTCCCGATTTGACTCTTTTCACTCTAGATACCACATATTTTAACAGATTTTCTTCAAAATTGGCAAAACATCTTATAGTTCAACTAGAAACATCTGTGGTAAAAATGGGTCAGATCGGTTCAGATTTATATATAGCTCCCATACAAATGTCGATCCCGATTTGATTTTTTCCGCTCTAGAAACCACAAATTGTATCAGATTGTCTTCAGATTTGGCAAAACATCTTATTTTTCAACTAGCAACACCTGTTGTAAAAAATGTGTTAGATCGCTTCAGATTTATATATGGCTCCCATACAAATTTTGCTCCCGATTCGATTTTTTCCGCTCTAGAAACCACATATTGTATCAGATTGTCTTCAAATTTGGCAAACTATCTTATATTTCAACTAGAAACGCCCATGATGAATATGGGTCAGATCGGTTCAGATTTATATATAGCTGCCACACAAATTTCTCTCCCGATTTCACTTTTTCCACTTTATAAACCACATATTTTAACAGATCTCTTTCAAATCTTTCAAAATATCTTATATTTCAACTAGAAACACCCATGGTGAAAATGGGTCAGATCGGTTCAGATTTACATATAGATCCAATACAAATTTCGCTCCCGGATAGACTTTTTCCGCCCCAGAAACCACGAATTTTCTCCGAATTTCTTTGAAGTGACCACAACATGTAATATTTGAACTGGAAGAACTTATTTTGAAAGTTAGTCACTTTATTCCATGTTTGGATATAGCCCCGATACAAATATTCTTTTCGATTTGACAAATTGGACCAGGTCATATTAGTTTATGATAAGGAAACATACAAAAATTCTTCCCGTTTTCATGTTTTACCGAGTTGAATTGTATTCGGATAGAAAGTGGAGTGTATCGTATAGTCGGCCCCGCCCGACTTTAGCCTTTCCTTACTTGTTATTAAAAGTTGAAGTGTTATAACGAAAATTACTACTTTTTACTACGAGTGGAAATATTTCTGCTGTACCTAATTAAAAAATCTGAGAGATAATTCTCACTTTTCATAAATATACGAACAAAATATATCCTCTGACCTTCATTATCATATGTATATATGGAAAAACAAAGTTCTCAGAAAATCACTATAAGAGCTTCAAAAGTACTTCTGTTTTTTGTAGAGTCCGTTTCAATGCGCAATTGTTTATAATTTTGTACTAATTTGTACTAAATCCTGACGATATATTTTTAAAATGTAGTACTCTTTAAGCGCTTTAGAACACTAAAAAGGCTGATCGACTTTTTCAGTTTCTTTCCTGTTTTGGTGTAGTTTAAGGCGTGCGAATATCGCGTCTGGGCCACTGGGAGATGCCCATATGTGTTTTAAACACTCTGGAAATTTCAGAGTGGGCTTTTCGGCAGTTTTTGAGATATTAGCACACATGAAGAAGAACTCGAGTGCAAAAATAATAAAAAAACCTGAAATACTACAGTTTTGCCTATATCTCAGAAACTTCTGAAAAGTCCACTATGAAATTTACAGAGTGCTTTGAAAACAAGATCAGCTTTTGCTTAAAAAATTAAAAATTAGTTTTTTTTTCAATAAATAAATTTCGATATTTGTTTTAGAAAATAAAAAAATATTTTTTGTCGCCAACTAAAATATAAATATTTGTATCAAAACAAATTTAAAAAAAGTATATTGATTTTTTTGGACTTAGCCTTGATAACCATAAATTTGACTTACACTGGCTAAGTCCAAAATTTTTAACACAAAATTATTTTTTAAAAATTTTTTCATACAAACATTGCTTTTGTAGCAAATTAAAAAAAATTATTGAAATTCTAACATATTATTTAGATTTTTGTTATCGCAGCTTAGTTATCCAGTCTTAAAGAAAAATAGCCAAACACATTAACCAAATTTCATTAAAATAGAAATTTCTCGTTGCCGTATTCGTAATGTTTATACTTCTCATAATAGATATTATTGATTATATCAGTCTGATCATTTCCTTATCCAGATATAGACTGGTGTCGTAACAGGATTTCCGTCAAAATGTCACATCCGTTACAATTTAAATATCCTATATTCATAAAGAGATGTCGGTAACGTATGAAGTGTATGAACTACTCTTTTGATTAGCAAAATTAATATATGTAATGGAAGAATATGACCGAATTCAAGAAAATAAGTAAAACCTTGAGATTTTCTTTATAGCTAAGGTCACACCCGTGACGCTCTAGTTTGTTGTATATATCCAAAAATGAATAAAGGCATGTAATGAAAGATTATGACCGAATTCAAGAATATAAGTAAAAACTCAAGATTTTCTTCAAAATTAAGGCCACTCCCGTGACGCTCTAGTTTGTTGTATATATGGAATATTTAAAACGCTAAGGTGTAGGTGTTTCTAGGTGGATTATAAGATTTTGTGCCAAATTTAAAGAAAATCGGGTACAATATGTCGTTTCTACAGCGGAAAATATCAAATCGGGAGCGACATTTGTATGGGGGCTATATCTAAATCTGAACCGATCTTACCTACTTTCTGTGTAGGTGTTTCTAGTTGGATTATAAGATGTTGTGCCAAATTTAAAGAAAATCGGGTACAATATGTCGTTTCTACAGCGGAAAATGTCAAATCGGGAGCGACATTTGTATGGGGGCTATATCTAAATCTGAACTGATCTTACCCACTTTCTGTGTAGGTGTTTCTAGTTGTATTATAAGATGTTGTGCCAAATTTAAAGAAAATCGGGTACAATATGTGGTTTCTAGAGCGGAAAATGTCAAATCGGGAGCGACATTTGTATGGGGGCTATATCTAAATCTGAACCGATCTTACCGAATTTCTGCATAGGTGTTTTTAGTTAGATTATAAGATGTTGTGCCAAATTTAAAGAAAATCGGGTACAATATGTCGTTTCTACAGCGGAAAATGTCAAATCGGGAGCGACATTTGTATGGGGGCTATATCTAAATCTGAACCGATCTTACCTAATTTCTGCATATGTGTTTCTAGTTGGATTATAAGATGTTGTGCCAAATTTAAAGAAAATCGGGTACAATATGTGGTTTCTAGAGCGGAAAATGTCAAATCGGGAGCGACATTTGTATGGGGGCTATATCTAAATCTGAACCGATCTTACCAAATTTCTGCATAGGTGTTTTTAGTTAAATTATAAGATGTTGTGCCAAATTTAAAGAAAATCGGGTACAATATGTGGTTTCTAAACCGGAAAAAGTGAAATAGGGAGCGACATTTGTATAGGGGCTATATCTAAATCTGAACCGATCTTACCGAATTTCTGCATAGGTGTTTTTAGTTAGATGATAAGATGTTGTGCCAAATTTAAAGAAAATCGGGTACAATATGTCGTTTCTACAGCGGAAAATGTCAAATCGGGAGCGACATTTGTATGGGGGCTATATCTAAATCTGAACCGATCTTACCTAATTTCTGCATATGTGTTTCTAGTTGGATTATAAGATGTTGTGCCAAATTTAAAGAAAATCGGGTACAATATGTGGTTTCTAGAGCGGAAAATGTCAAATCGGGAGCGACATTTGTATGGGGGCTATATCTAAATCTGAACCGATCTTACCAAATTTCTGCATAGGTGTTTTTAGTTAAATTATAAGATGTTGTGCCAAATTTAAAGAAAATCGGGAACAATATGTGGTTTCTAAAGCGGAAAATGTCAAATCGGGAGCGACTTTTGTATGGGGGCTATATCTAAATCTGAACCGATTTGCCTCAAATTAAATAGCGTTCGTCCTTGATCCACAAAACTTACTTGTGTCAATTTTTGTTAACATCGGACTATAATTGCGACCTGTAATTTGATTACAACAATAGATGGACAGACAGACAGACGGACATTGCTAAATCGTCTCAGAAAGTGATTCTAAGTCAATCGGCATACTTAACAATGGGTCTATCTCGCTTCTTTTTGGGTGTTACAAACAAATGCACAAAGACATAACACTCTCGTGGAGTGTATAAAAATGATTTGAACCACTGCGCGTCATAACTTCTACATTCATTCATATATTAAAATACACATAGTTTTCTATATTATTATGATATTATGCTATTGAAAAATAAAATAAAAAACTTTTAACGGACAGACATGGCCCAAATAACTCCAAAAGTATTTTTGATGCGTTACACATTTGTATGTACATATATATGGATATCTCCCTACCACATAGGCTGAGGATATAAAACACGTTTATCCTTTTGTTCAATTCTTTTGTTGTGGCACTTTCCACATTACTTGGTGTCCCCCATCCCTCAATTCTGCCCAAAAGTACAGGATTGTATGAATGCAGGAATTTCTACCCCACTTCAATTAGATAAATTTAAACTCAACACATTTGCTATAACCTGCTCTAGTCGTAGTCATTGTGAATTAAAATCCATTCACAGTATAGTAGTTTAAAATAATAGGTGTGTTGTTCGTAACGTGTACACGTTTACATATACAGTTAGGAATAAATCGCATTATCGTTTGTGTGGCAATACTTACAGAAGTAGTTATTTGAGTGTTCCATTAACCCCCGTTAACTTTAACCAATATTAATGAACTTGGAACTATGGAAAGAAAGTTGTATTGTACATAATAGGGATGTATAAATATTTGATGATGTATAAATATTTGTATTAAAACGAATTTTCAAAAAATTGTTTTATGTAATCAGTTTCGGAAAATATTTGTTTTACGTTGATATTGTTGTTGGTGACAATGTTCAAAAATATTTTTTGAGCGAAAATTTAACTTGTATCGTTATGGTTTTTGCTATCCCGTCTTAAATAGAACAAGGGCGCGGGCGGGGCCGACTATACACTGCACTTTCTACCAGAAGACAATTCAATTCGGTAAAAAGTGAAATCGGGAAGGATTTTTGTATGTGACCTGACCCACTTTGTCAAATCGAGAAGGATACTTGTATGGGACCTATATCCAAACATGGAATGAAGAAACCCACTTTCACCATAGGTTCTTCTAGTTAAAGTATAACGTGTTATGGAAAATTTGAAGAAATTACTTGGGGGCGAAAAAGGTCAAGCCGAGAGCGAAGTTTGTATGGGAGTTATATATAAATCTGAACCGATTTGACCCATTTTCACCATAGGTCTGGAATATAAGAAATTTTGCCAAATTTGAAGAATATCTGTTAAAATATATGGTTTCTAGAGCGGAAATAGTCAAATCGTGAGCAAATTTTGTATGCGAGCTATACATATGTAAATCTGAACCGATCTAACCCGTGTTTCTAAAGGGTGATTTTTTAAAAGCTATAGGAAAGTTTTTCAAAAAAAAAAAACACATAAAATTCAGAAAAATGCATGAAATCTTTATTTGAATCGATAGTACGTCCATATAATTGAAAGTTTGAAGATTATTTCATGCAAATGTTGACCTTGACTGCGCCTCAAATGGTCCATCCGCTTAGTCCAATTTTGACATTTCCACGTTTTTGAGTAACAGAGGCCCAATTGCTGCGAACTACGACGAATCGATAATTGATGGTCATCATTAACACTGACCGATACAGCTGCGACTTTTTCTTCAGTTCGCACTCTACGTAAGCGTGTTGGTGGTTTAATGTCCAACAATGTAAATTTGGTGCGAAATTTAGTCACAATAGCCCGAATAGCCGCTTCAGTGGGTCGATTAAACTGACCATAAAATGGAAGCGCGCGATGAACTTTCTTAACAGAGCACGCATTTTGATAATAAAATTCAATAATTTGCAAACGTTGTTCGTTCGTAAGACGATTCATGGTTAAATTATAGACCAAACTGAAGATTTTTGACAGTGAAACAAAACACGAAACGTGCGTCAGCAGTTTAAACCAGTGTTGCCAAAAAGATAATACCCTTTAGTTCAAATATAAGACGTTGTGCCAAATTTGAAGAAAATCGGTGAAAATACCTGGTTTCTGGGGGGAAAAGTCAAATCGGGGTCTAAATTTGTGTGGGAGCTATACATAAATCTGAACCGATCTGACCTATTTTCACCATAGGTATTTCTAATTTAAATATAAGATTTTTTGATAAATTTGAAGACAATATGATAAAATATGTGGTTTCTAGAGCGGAGATACTCAAATTAGGAGCGAAATTTGTATGGGTATATAAAAATTTGAACCGATATAACACATTTGCACTACAGGTGTTTCTAGTTGAAATATAATTATAGTTGAATCATTTAGTTCTGGCTACAATTGCGAACTGTACTCTGATTACAAAGATAGATGGACAGACAGATGGACGGACGGACAGACAGACGGACATTGCTATCGATTCAAACAATGGGTCTATCTGGTTTCCTTTTGGGCGCTACAAAAAAAGCACAAAACATAATAATCTCGTGGAGTGTATAAAAACAGACCTATTTTCGAAAAGCCTCTACTCTACTGTAAATCGTAGCAATTTATGTATTCTTTAAGGAATTGTAGGCGTTAATTCACAATAACGCGGACTTTGCAATTTCCCTTTAATTTAAAATGTGTCAAAGCAAAGACACAAACCGTGCCGCAAACCCTTACAACTAATTCCCAACTAAAGATAATGGAAGAATTTACCTTTACAACTAATTCCCAACTAAATGTAGTGCAAGAATTTATCTAATTTCTTTAGATAATTTTCCCCTAATGTGAAGCAAAAACCCAAAGAGTGTAGATTTTTTAACGTTGTTTTTTGGGGCCAGAGTTGTAATTTATGAATAACGAAAATGGATTTTGAATTAAATATATGGAACAAATATAACGAACCATATTCTTGCATTTGATGAATACAAATTTAGAAACAGATATTAAAAAACAGAATTTAAAAAAATGCATGTGACTCTGGATAATTTTGCTTCTACACTAATAGATATATGGAATAAAAATTGACATATTTAATACATTTGCGGAAAATAGTTTTATTTGTTAAAAAATAAATGACGTACGTTTGCACATTATTATCACCTTAACGCTAAACATTAGTACATAGTAGTATTACATATTAAATCTTAAAACAAAATCGTCACCTCGTCACCATATGTATGTTTACATATAACATGTATGTATGTATATAATATGTATATTTATTTAAAACGTTATGGGTCATTCCCAATACGATCTGTGGTATCTTCCGTTTTACTTTGCAATTCCCCACTTATTTCTCGCTGTATTCGCCGCTCCTGTACGCGAACACATTTCGGACAAATCATATTCTTACGCGTCATGCACACCCGATGATATATTGAATTACATATTTCACACATGATGCAGCCATCATCGAATGGGAATATCACTTCGTTATTGCTGCATATCTCACAGATGTAGGCTTTGGCCAGACACATGGAACAGCTGCGTATGTGCTTGTCGAAACAATTGAACATTTTGTGTAGAAATTCGGCCAGTGTACCAGTTTCCGTTTGTTCCATATCGTTGATAGAATAAAGTTCATTGGATTGTATAAGATAGCGGCGGGAACCTAATTGATTGAAATGGGCATTTAATAACAAGCATATTCTGAAAATCACTGCCTGCTAATGTTTTTACGTTTCATTGAATGTGCAGTAAAGAATTGCTAACGCAAAATACAATTCGGACATACTCAAACGCCGATCAAGGTCATCAACGATAATCTCTTCCTATGGAAAAGTCATCAATGATGATCTTTGTCCATTGAAAAGTCATCAACGATAATCTCTTCCTATGGAAAAGTCATCAATGATGATCTTTGCGCATTGAAAAGTGATCAACGATAATCTCTTCCTATGGAAAAGTAATCAGCGATGATATTTTCCTGAGGAAAAGTCATTAGCGATGATATTTTCCTGAGGAAAAGGCATTAGCGATGATCCTTTCCTATGGAAAAGTCATTAGCGATGATCCTTTCCTATGGAAAAGTCATCAACGATGATCTTTTCCTATAGAAAAGTCATCAACGATGATCTTTTCCTATAGAAAAGTCATCAACGATGATCTTTTCCTATAGAAAAGTCATCAACGATGATCTTCTCCTATAGAAAAGACATCAACGATGATCTTTTCCTATAGAAAAGACATCAACGATGATCTTTTCCTATAGAAAAGTCATCAACGATGATCTTTTCCTATAGAAAAGTCATCAACGATGATCTTTTCCTATAGAAAAGTCATCAACGATGATCTTTTCCTATAGAAAAGTCATCAACGATGATCTTTTCCTATAGAAAACTCATCAACGATGATCTTTTCCTATAGAAAACTCATCAACGATGATCTTTTCCTATAGAAAACTCATCAACGATGATCTTTTCCTATAGAAAACTCATCAACGATGATCTTTTCCTATAGAAAAGTCATCAACGATGATCTTTTCCTATAGAAAAGTCATCAACGATGATCTTTTCCTATAGAAAAGTCATCAACGATGATCTTTTCCTATAGAAAAGTCATCAACGATGATCTTTTCCTATAGAAAAGTCATCAACGATGATCTTTTCCTATAGAAAAGTCATCAACGATGATCTTTTCCTATAGAAAAGTCATCAACGATGATATTTTCCTATAGAAAAGTCATCAACGATGATCTTTTCCTATAGAAAAGTCTTCAACGATGATCTTTTCCTATAGAAAAGTCTTCAACGATGATCTTTTCCTATAGAAAAGTCATCAACGATGATCTTTTCCTATAGAAAAGTCATCAACGATGATCTTTTCCTATAGAAAAGTCATCAACGATGATCTTTTCCTATAGAAAAGTCATCAACGATGATCTTTTCCTATAGAAAAGTCATCAACGATGATCTTTTCCTATAGAAAAGTCATCAACGATGATCTTTTCCTATAGAAAAGTCATCAACGATGATCTTTTCCTATAGAAAAGTCATCAACGATGATCTTTTCCTATAGAAAAGTCATCAACGATGATCTTTTCCTATAGAAAAGTCATCAACGATGATCTTTTCCTATAGAAAAGTCATCAACGATGATCTTTTCCTATAGAAAAGTCATCAACGATGATCTTTTCCTATAGAAAAGTCATCAACGATGATCTTTTCCTATAGAAAAGTCATCAACGATGATCTTTTCCTATAGAAAAGTCATCAACGATGATCTTTTCCTATAGAAAAGTCATCAACGATGATCTTTTCCTATAGAAAAGTCATCAACGATGATCTTTTCCTATAGAAAAGTCATCAACGATGATCTTTTCCTATAGAAAAGTCATCAACGATGATCTTTTCCTATAGAAAAGTCATCAACGATGATCTTTTCCTATAGAAAAGTCATCAACGATGATATTTTCCTATAGAAAAGTCATCAACGATGATATTTTCCTACAGAAAAGTCATCAACGATGATCTTTCCCTATGGAAAAGTTATCAACGATGAGTCAAAAAACGAGCATCGTTTTCCAACAACATTTAAAGGATTAGTTCAAAAGTTATAGGGCCGAACTATAAGAACACAACCAACAATTGAATTATAAAAAATATTTAAAGTTGAAATCTCATTTTATCAATAAAAATTCCAATTTGTAACTACTGGCGACGTCGCATCTATGGCATTCGAAAGATATTTCAATTTGGAATTTTGGGTATAATCATAAACGCCAACCTCTCTTCGATATGCAACAAATAAAATAAAACAGCCCTAATATACAATATGTTTTTCATTACCCCGTTTAATACCACTTAAATTGACATGCATAAAATGGATTTAGTCTTGGCTCGAAAAAGTGAATAGAAATTATTAAAAAGATTTTCGATTCTACCTCCTGTTTTGCATATAAATATAAATCGATGCTCATTCGTTTTCTTGTAAAGTGAAACGAAAGCCACCACGTTGTATCTGATAAATGTAGTTAACTCCAACTACTGAACCAGGACATTCGCTATATATTTTCAAATTAGCTTCAAGTTGAGATACTACCTCTTAAGATTCCTTCCAAGGCGTATTTATACAGTGACCCATACTGTCAAAGCAAAATATATGGGATTTGACAGTTTCGGTTACTTTTGAATGAAAAAATTTTCAGCCAGCTGGGCTCCTGCTATCACCTTTATAAATACGCCTTGATTCCTTCGTTATTGTCAAAAATATATACATAGATATTTGGATTATATTTTGCGTGAACAATTCTTTATATAAAATATCTTGTACACTTACCTATTTGCGTCTCCAGTAATTTTTCTTCCACTGCCTGACGACATTCAGACAAATATTTACGCATATAAACTAAATTCTGGCGCAGTTTCTTCAACGAAGCCAACTTCTCTAGGAAAACAAATAATTTCGGATTAGCCTCCTCCAGACGTATCAGCGGTTTATCCATAAAAATCTGGATCTCCTGCAAGGCCGAACGAGAGACTCTGCGTGGTAGAAAATCCCAATTGTGCACAACTCTACCTGGTATTATGCACTGATCATTCCAATGGCACGATGGACAAAAGTACAGGCCAGTGTAGTCACACAGACGTGGTTCAATCCAGGAATTTTCTACGAAGACCAAAAGTTATTGGGGGTGGAAACTACTAGAGAAGCAAAAGGTTTATTTGTGGGTGAAAAATAAAGTATTCTATGTACCAGATTTGGATTTTCTTCCAAAACATTGTATGGTCGTGTTGTTCAAGGCTTAAATTATAACATGAAACATGAAAATCAAATAAAAGACAATTACCAAAAACAACACACAACTGCTGACAAAAAGTGTTCTACTTACTGAAATTCAGCAAAGTCTCACACTCCATGCACTTATAGCGCTGGGCGGCCAAACCAATTTCCGGACAAATGTCCAGAATCGGGTATTGACGTTCGGAAGCTATCACATGAGCACACACTCTAACAACACTATCTACACATTTCTGGTGGACAATATAACGACAATCGGTACAGACATAAGATGCTTGGACAACACTCCATATAATGCCAGTGCAGTGATCACAATAATGGCGTTGCGTGGGCAGAGGTAGACCCTTGCCCACACCTCTTTGGCGGGTGGAGAAATGATGACCAACCACTGTTTTCACCAAGGGCCCCACTTCCAACTTATCTCGTTGCGCCTCTTGCAGTTCTTCCAGGGAATATCTCAAATCTACCAAATGTCTAACCAACCATCTGCGTTCTTCACTGTTCTCCTCCGATATCAGTACCAAGTCTTTACAATGATTTATAGCCTCCTGCAAATCCTGGGTGGAGGCATCCGAGTTGAAGATTAAACGCCATTGTTCTTTCACCAGAGACGCTGGAATGGGCAGAGATTTCTCACTGATGAGCACAGCCCCTGTGCTCGAATCAATTTCATTAAAACTATGCAACGATTCTGTGGTGGGAGTGGAGGTTACACTTATAGAATCACTTTGACCTTGACCACCACCAGCACTGTGACCACTATGTATATAGCTGGAAGCCACTGACGCAGTATCGCTTATAAATGTTTGAACTGCTCCAGGTATTTGGTAGAGGCTATCACGCAATGAATTCATTTTAACACATTATTTTCTTTGTTTTCAGAAATGGTTGGAGCAAAGAAAATAACACAACAATCGATACAATCTGATATGCAACAGCTGTTGTCGCTGTCGTTGCCACGTTGGCAATACAAGGGAAAATCGCATTTTTGAATTTATTGCAAAGGGGGAGTTTACACGATGTTTGAGATGTTCAGGGATGTCCTTGCATTTCCGTTACAATTAAAAGAAACAACTTTATCTTCGCGATTTATTTCCGAACTGAAGCCTTATCACGGCTTTCGAAAGCGAGAATGTTACGATCGAAACGCGTTTTTATTTATTGTAAAAAGAGCATAAATTTGTACAAAAATTATCCAAATTCCAATGACATTATTTTCAATAATCTTCATCTCTACATCCTATTTGTTTTTGTTGGAAATTTCCAATTCTTTCATAGAAATTAAAAATTGATTTCGATCGTAAATTGTCGATATCGAATCTCGTTATTTTTCCCTGATCGGTATGAGATATATCTCGTTGGTAAGATTCATGAATTTACTTTAATTTGTTTTCATCATGTGTGCCCGGTGTGAATGTTGAAGTGTTTTTTGTGGTAAAACCCAGATTATGATATTCAAAACTTCCATTTGAATTTAATTTAATATTTTATTAACAATAGAGCTGTTTTTCTTTAAGCCGAGATAACAACCAAGTTATTTTTTACTCAAAATAAAAAAAAAACATTTTTCAACATTGTCGCCAACTACAATATAAATATTTGTATCAAAATAATTTTTCAGAAAAAATATAATAATACTTATTATTCAGGCTAAGTAAAATATTTTTAACATATTTTTTTTTTACAAAATTAGTTTTCATACACACGTAGATATTGCAGTTGGCGAAAAATATTTTACTTTTTATTTAGTTCTTGTTATAGCATCTTAGTTATCCAGTATTAAAGAAAAACAGCTATTTACTATTTTGATTTTTAGTTAGCTCACGGAAGACAAACATTTTCAAAAAATCTAGCTATTTTTTAATAACTTCTTAATTTTAATTGGTAATAAAATAAAAAAAATAAGTTGAAAATCTTCAGTTTGAAAAGGACTAAGGAGCTGTTATATATATCGAGCGCTCAATGCTGTTCTTCGGGTTCTGGAGAAGTGGTTTGGCCAAATTATAATATAAAGATGTCGTGAAGCTTTTTTAAAAAAGGTTTCTGATTGAGTTAAAAATCGAAAAAAAAATTATAAAATCGCTTAAATATTTTAATAAAACATGTACAACCATAATATATAATATATATACTCACCATAATATTTACAAATTTTTAAAAAAGGTTTGTGATTCAGTTGAAAGTCGAAGTAATATATTTAAAAAAATTGCCTTATCTCTTAATAAAACATATACATGCTTTATTAAAGACAAGTAAAGAAAACCTACATTTTTCTTGCGATACCCCAAATACTTAAACAATCACCCTCATCATGAATATAAACCAGGTTTACTTTTTGCGTTAGAGCTGAAATAAGGCAAACTTATTGAAATGAACATACAGAAATCACGATTGTACTATGGTAGGCGAAATCTTATTTACAATAGGAATCAGTATTTATAGTAGATAAATGTCTAGCCGACATTTTAAAGTAAATTTTAAGCACAAATTTGTTTTACTGTTGATTGGAACGTGAAAACAGTTTTACACAGCCGCTTTGAACATCACCTGACTTAAAGGATCACTCGTACCAAAAAAAAAATCAATTTATTGACGACTTTTTCGAGGCATAGAAGCCTTGATTTTATTGGTTCTTCTATCATTGTGGAAAATGCTGAAAAAGTCTTTTTGGATACACTAAAATTCTAAGACAAAAAATTGTGTAGTTTACGGATTAATATAAAAAAAAAAATAATTTACATATTAATATTTTTCAATTTACGATTTAACTCATTGAATTTCAGGATTTTTCGCACAAAGAAATCACCATAACGATGTGAAACTTTAGTATCAGCAATGTGTATCATGTTGTCGTCAATATAGAAGTCCAACTGAAACGAAACCAAAAAATATTAAATAAATAAATAAGAAGAATCAATCTAGTCATTTGCGGTGCAAATAAACCTACCTCAGAGCCAGACTTGAAAGTGCCTTCCAAACCACTTGATCCCTTAGACCACACCAAATTACGCATCTTATGTTTGAAGCACAATAAACGTATCAACAACTTGGAAACATCATCTTCGCTAGCATTGGGATCAATAAATGATGCCAGTTTAGCCAAAGGCAGGGTTGTGTACAATTTCAAGTAGGAACGAGTTGTTGGCAAATCAGCTTGCTGTTTAACTTCATCCATGAACACCATCAACTGATGTTCCATAGGATCCTTGACGTAATCCTCCACGGGGGCATCGGCAGCGGGTGGGCAAGGACTAACGAATCGTGGACAGGCGAATAGGAAGAATGACTTGAAGACATCGAGATCACCACATTGCATTTTGAACATGGCATCGTGGTAGTTCTTCTCTCGCAGCACTTGCTGAATGGACTCGTCGATGCACTGGGGATGCAAAACCAAACAAATGGCCAACAAATGGTACATTTGTTCAGCCTGCTTATTGATCTGGTCGTTTTGATAAGAGCGAGTGCTGTACAGTTGTTTTGTACGTTGGATGTACAACAAGATTTCTGAGAATGTGCGAATAGCATCGGCATAGCGGCGCATCATCATATAGGCAAAGCCGACATAATACGAAGTGGAAATTTGGCATGCATGTATGTGTGAATATTGGGATTTTTTGTGGATTTCGATTGGTTCCAAAACTTTAATGGCTTGATAGTAATCGCCCAATAATGAATGCACACGCAGCAAACCCACCAAAGAGAAATAGCCCAACATTTTGTAGAAGCCCAGTTCGCCAAATTCGCCGGCCACAGTCTGGGGATCATTGCCTTGGGAGATGGCTTCCAATTGTTTCTTGATATTAGAGATGTCGACCAAGGAATGGAGAACGTTGAGGATACACAAAATACTCCAGACATTGCTGTGATTGACACACAACTGTTGGATTTCTTCTTGGGTTTTATCGGTTAAGCGGGCTCTGAAATTGAGGAATATAATAATTACATACCGAATTCCAACCATGTTTATCAAATAGTCGTCTTTACCTGTATTGAGCGAAATTCTGGAATTGATAAACAAATTCATCAACCAATTCCCACAGCCAAATATCGGGCAATTCCAATAAAACAGGGCTTTGAGATGAAATGATCAAGTTGAAGAAATCACAGTAATTGAAGAACGAGTGGATGCGTTGTTCCAACTTGGGCCCACCAGGAATGCGAGCATGAATATGACGGTAGTACAACTCTTTGTACAAAATCAAAAAGAAATTGTCATTGTCGATCAAAGCGGCAACTTCCATCTCATCGGGCCAAGCAGATTTATCAAAATGATGGTCACTTATTTGCGGGAAAGTGGTCTCGTACATATGCTGAATGTCGAATAAGACACCGTCTTTGATGGCTTGGCAGAAATTGAGAAGGAAATATTTCACATTCTCGGGCATGCGATAGTAGGTGCTGCGTTCGTATTCCAAATCCAATTGTGGATCTCCAGTATGGGCGTATTCGTCATAGTACTCCTAAAATTTTGCAGCAAAAGAAAACGAGAATACATGAATGACATGAATGGTTGCTGAGGAGAGGGCTCAAACAAATGTTAGGTTATGTTTACGGCTACTTTTTGCAAACATGCATATTTTGCGTTTTTTGAGGACGAATTGAAGGATAACTCCTGATTGCAACTTACCACATTTCCATATTCCTCGCCTGTGTACATTTTTGCAGATATGGGTTTATATTTTATTGGCAAATTTTATTTTTTCACACAAAAATGACAGTAACACGCCAACAATGATTTCTGGCTCACAAAGAAAGGAACAAAGCAAAAACAGTGATGACATATTAACAGAAACAGGGATGCCAAGCCAAATGGAGAACCACACTAGAGTTCAAACACAATGATGCACGCTGGCGGCGTGGGAGAGCGTCTAGCGGCTAGAACTGTCGAAATAATATTTTTTTATGAAAACCCATTAAATCTTGGTGTTTGCAAATTAATTTTTGTTGTTTTTGTAGTTTATTGTTTAGTCTACACTAATCTACTCTTGACTCAAAAGTCATGACTTTCGAATTTGTTGGCGAACGACGTGAAGAAACTTTCCTAGTAGAAAAAAGTCATGACATGTTATTTTACATTTCTCTTATAAAAATTTCAAATTTTTTGAACTCATGACGAAAAAAAAAAAACAAAAAAGTCATCATGTATATACCATATAATATTTTAAATTTGAACTACCGATTACTTAGACTTTGAAAGGTAAAATGACATTCATTTTTATTTTCTGGTTCATTTTTGACATTAGGGACGCAATACGCTCGAACAATATTGGGAAAAGTCTTTAACGCAAACCGTAAGAAATTTACGAGAAAATTTTTCGAGAAGAGATCAGCCTTCATGAAGCTCATTTTCATCTCGGTGGCTATGTCAATAAGCAAAATTGCTGCATATGGGGTTCTGAGATCCCACTCTTTTGAGAAGCCAATGCATCCGCAACGAGTCTAATTAAAAATTTTAAATGGCCCACCCTATATATGAAATTGGGAACCGAAACTTTCATGAGGCGCGTACCAGCCTCACCGTAGCAGAAAGTGGCGTCGCCAGCGTGTGACGGCACTCTTATCGACGTAAAGCAGCAGAATGTCTGAAGAAAAGCAATGCCTGATAATTGACGCAGAATGTCAGAAAAACACTTCAATGGCCGAAAATTCGTCAAATCAAATCGACAATAAAAAAAGAAAATAATTATTTACTACGACTAGGAGGAGACTAAACAATGGCAGACAATGATGCAGATGCAACTGCAACTGCCACGGCCGAAAAGGATAACAAAAGTAAGTATATATTTATGAGGCAATAAGTATGAAATTAATAAATGTGAATTCGTCATTTCCCCCACTACTTCTGGAGAAAAGTTTGCATACTTCTTAATGCCACTGGTAATGTGCCCATTATCAAGAAACGTACATGGACGGTGGATCCCTATAAAACAGTCAGTTGGATACAAAAGTTTATACATAAATACTTAAAGCTGGATCCATCAGAACAAATCGTAAGTTAAAATATATGCTAACGGAAACAGATGCTAATGTAATTATTTTCCAGTTTTTGTATGTAAATCAAACATTTGCTCCTGCGCCCGACCAGATTATTAAAAATCTATACGATTGTCATGGTACCAATGGCAAATTAGTTTTATACTATTGTAAAAACCAGGCATGGGGATAAATCGCTGTCATTCAGTATGTGATGACAATCGTTCCATTTTAAATCGATACGATTTCGCATATTTATTTTGACTGGTAAAGAATCAATTGATTTATTATTTTATCCCTGCCATAAGATTGGAAGGAGAAATATAAAAAAGCAGTGTAATAATTAGAAAATACGTTGCAAAATATAAAAAACGTATCGATTTAAAACGATTCGATTGTATCACATACCTAATTGTGCAAAAAAACGGGGGGTTGATGGTCATCTTCTAATGTTGTAATGAAGAGACAAAGAAAGACATGTGTGTGTATACATTAAATACTTTTTATTTTATTATTATTGTATTATTTATATAAGGCATTTATTTAGAATTTAAATATCCGTAATAAAGAAAAGAAAACCACAACTGATGGATACATGTTTGCTTTATTTTTCTTCTCTCTTGAAGAGATATTTTATTTTGTTTTCAGTGACATCTATCAATCTCACTTTAATTTAAACTACATCAAAATTTCTTTATAGATACATATAATGCACATCGTTGGTAAAATTAGTTATCACCACGAATTTCTTCCAATGCATCGGCAGCTTCTTTGGAAACTCTGTGGTACTTAGCAATGGCAGGCCTGTAGTAATAGGCTTTGTAATCGTTACGTTCCGACATTTTCGCACGGATCTTCTCTTCCAACGATCTAGGATAAAGTGTAAGATACATTGTAGATGATGTAGTAAATATTGTGATTGGTTTTTTACCTTATTTGAGCTTTTTCGTCTTCCTCATATAGATGGTGAAGAGATTTCTCATATTCCTGTTGTGGGCTGGTTAACATGTAACGGGCAATAAAACGAGAAATTGGGTGCTGTGACAAAGAGATGATAGGGTGATCATTGTATAAAATCTGTATGTATTACTTATAGAAATAATTTGAACTGACAACGTTTATCTAGTTAAAGTTGTGCAATAGCTGTAAAAATGATTTAGTTGTGTTTCCTTACGTTTATCATTGAACATTTTAGATTTTCTTAAAATATATATCCAGGGTCATAGTCATTTATCACAGAAGTCGATAAGACGAATTTTCAAAGTAAAAGTGCACTTTAAACATGAAGCAAGCTAATGACTGGCCCATATTTAAGATCGAAATTTGAGTAGCTGCTTAACGACAGGAGAATGCTTAATATTAAATAAACTACATCTTATGATTTGTCCACGAAAGAACTCGGCCTGGCTAGCTAGCAATCATATCTGTAGACCATGGCTAAGCACTGATCTTCCATCATACGATATAGTTTATTCAAGTGTGTTATCCATTTTGTTCAAAATACTTCCGTAGAAGATTTAATAACATTCTGCATCTACTTACTTTGTGGTATTCCCAGTGTTTTGGTTCATAAGCCTCTGGTACCTGCTCCAATTGAGCGGGGCCAATGAAAATATTGCAGTACATAACAAGAGCGGTAATGGGAAGAACGCCCAACATCACATAGAAGTGCAACAAATCCTTGAACTTGTTCCATTGGAAACGTGAAGGCTGTACAATCAGATTGTGGTGTCCGCCACTCATTTGACGCATTTGCATTTGGACAGCTGGAATATAAAAAATATATGATATTTTGAATTGTCCTCAACAGTGCGCTGACAGTTGCGTAATGTCACAAGCCTGTTTCCCACTGAATAACACGAGAAATCCTCGGAAATCTTACCATTCTGCACCGCCGGTGTTTGCAAAATTGTACGATATTTGGCTAATTGAGCCGCTGGACGTACAAAACAACTCCAACTGACCATTTTTTGGAAAATATCACGTTTAATTTGTTGCAGCGAAACGTGAATACAAAAAATACTTTTATTTGCTTCTGATGGCTGGTCTATCGGACTGAACTGACAGCACTGCAAGTGTAACGGGGCAACCTAATCCGAATGCGCTCCGTACGACGTGCGAGAAAAATTAATGTCAGCTGTATGGATTTGTTCTAGAGCACCCGAAATAACAATTTCGAAAAATCCGAAATTGAATATACTATAATTAATTTACTATTATAAAATTAAAAAATTTTAAAAATAAACAATATTTTACTTTTCAATATAAACAGTCTAATGCTGACCCAAATTACTTAATAATGCTTTCAGATATACACCCAAGTAGAATAACATTCATTTTTATATTTATTTCCAGGTTTATGTTTGACATATTTAAAATGGTACGTTATACGCTCGAACAAAATTGGGAAATTTTAAAAACAATACAATTATGATATTTATTTTATGCAATCTGAAAAGGATTAGAATAGTGTCCATGATATGAAGGACGGTTTCCATGGGACGAAAGAATCAGCGTCACAAATTAATGATCACAGAAGTCAACTCCTTTAGGCAAACGGTAGAAAAGTTGATCCAAATATATCCAAAATAATTAAAGCACTTTAGAACGTACTCAATTTTAGGAATCGACTAATGTTTATGATTTGGTTGCTTTTTAATATTTTTACTTCTTAATATTCATCGGATATAGTTTATTTCGACAAAATATTGACAGAAATAATCTCTCTATTTCAAGATATCTATCTATTTAGCCTAGCATACCTCAAATATGGTCTTTCAATCGGTACTTTGTTTAACCGCCAATTTATGTTTATCCTATTGTAGGGTATTTAAAAGTTGTCGCTTACCTCCATTCAGTTTCTCCCCTTTGTGTTTTGTTTTGTCTGTGAATTGTCATTCGTTATCATTTTTTTTTTTCAGTTTCTCTGATTGACCAGAAACATTGACAAAGTTTTCTAACATTTGTGCAAAATGACCGGCCGCCTTCGTCACTTGAATCCAAAAAAGACCTTATTCCTGCTGTGTGACATACAGGAGAAATTTCGTCCTGGTATGCCATTATTTGCTAATCTTTTACAAAATGCAACGAAATTAGTGAGTTAGTTCACGGCGTAAGATGAAATGACCTTGAATTATATCACAAAACTATTTCCTCTACTCACATATTCAGACAAAAGCCGGCAAAGAATTGGACGTACCTTTGATCTGCACAGAACATTATCCAGAGAGGCTTGGTAAAACTGCGACGGAAATAGATATTAGCCATGCAAAAGCTGTCATCAGTAAAACCCGCTTTAGTATGGTTGTGCCGGAATTCGAAACTAAAGTTAAGGAGTTATTTGGTGATAAACCCGATGATGTTGTACTCTACGGGTTAGAGGTTTGTTTAAACATGAATTTATCCTAATAACACATATGAAATGTTTCTTTTTTTTTGTAGTCTCATGTCTGCGTTGAACAGACTGCCGTCGATCTATTGGAAAAGAACATTAACGTTTTCCTCGTTGCCGACTGTGTAGTATCGCGTCTGAATCAAGATCGTGATTTGGCCTTGGACAGATTACGTAATGCTGGCTGCATTGTTACCACCAGTGAAAGTATTATTTTCGATCTAATGCGCGATAAGAATCATCCTAAATTTGATGTTGTTCGCAAATTTGTGAACCCTATATCGGCTGATATGCAATTGTCGAATGGATCACCAACATCGAAACTATAGAGTTTGGTTGTTTATATTGAAATGAAGAATTGTTGCATTTTATTGTATTTCTTAGATATATGTAGGTCTTGGAACAAGTAACAAGTGTAGTATATACAAGCGAGTTAATAAATAAGAGCATTCCACAAAAAGGTGGAACTCTAGATCTTTTAACAAATAGTACGTTTTTTATATATATATATTACACTTCCATAGTGAGATTACATATAGAGTTTATAGAAATAATAAAGAGAAGGTCATAGTTTTGTTAAATACCTTCATATTTGAGAGTAAAAATTTTCTGCAAAATCGCTGTCAGTACAGAATATAGGTTTATTCTCTTATTTAGTTCGACCGTGTTGTGAGCTGTATTTAATGGCACAAGTGTTTTGTCAAGGAGAAATTATAATTCAAGCTAAGTTTCGATTTCTTATATGTTTTTATTTCTCCATATATGTATTTGTCAGAAAAGTCGATTAATCAAACTAATTTTTTAGCGGTCCAAAAACGGTAAAAAAGAAAAAAAACTTAAAACAATTAATCACTTTCTACAAGTGAAAACTTAAAGCTTTATATTCAAATTGTACGGTTTGAAACAAAACTATAAGCGGCGTTCACCATCCGGTCTATTTGATGACGTATTTTTGATAAATTTTAAATTATTAGTAAATTTTGTGTGTTTACAAAAACCAATTACAAAAATACATTTAAAATAAAAGTAGGGTATATACAAGGTGTTCTAATGTATTAGTCGTATGGCCATATTGTAAAAACATTAAATACGTCAGAATGTATACTTCATGAAAATGTTAAAGTGGGAAAAAATTAAGATAATTACACCTTTGTGTGAGAAATTGTATCACAATGAGATAATAATTTGTTTCATTTTCGAGGCATACCTAAATTTAAGCATTTGGCAAGAACTTCCTCAAAAAACTAGATTTTTAATCATTGCAGCCGTGTTAGAAGGTCTTGTCATTGCTTTCTTTTTTATTTTATTGCTTCCTTTTAGGTAGCAGTCTCTCCCACATTCATTGACATTTGCAAAATGGATGGATTCACAAAACTGGTACATATTAAAAACTTACTTCCAAAGTAGCGAGACTTTAATGCAAACTGTAAGAAATTTGCGTGAACTATTTTCGAGAAGAGATTGGTCTTCAGTTCAGCCTTCATGAAGCTCATTTTCATCTCGGTGGCTATGTCAATAAACCAAATTGCCCACACGTGACTATTGAGAAGCCAATGCATCCACGAGTCACTGTTTAGTCTGGATTTTGGGATGTACTGAAAAATTGGATTGATCGGATGAGGTACTGCCCAGCCAGTCGCGGTAGTCATATGAATGATATTGTGTTCCATTATTAAATGACAAAGTTTAACCTTTCCAATAAAACCCGAAATTTAAAAAAAAATAATTAGTACTTTTTATAGCCGATTCTAATTTAAAGTTTTATATGGCCCACCCTATAGATATACATTTTTTATGATTTCGTCATAAACTATTTTCAAGTTTTACAAAAAATATTCATCTGTAAATACACATACTAAATTTCGTAGACGCTTCATTGGCAATAGGCCTGTTCGATTGAGCTTACTAGCTTAGTATTTGTATGTAATTTAATCGCTTAACAAGAAAGTAGCTTACTAGAGATGGGCGATATTCTCGTACCGGTGATTCAATCACCGTGATTGAGAAATCACGGGCAACTGTAGTGATTGAATATGACGAGTAACGGTTACTTGCAAAGTAGTTCTTTCAACGCTGTCACCACTCAATTGTATATTTCACTATTTGCAGAAAATCACTGACATCGTTTTCTCTAGCTGAAGCAACTGCTTTCACGTACTAGAATCATTGGAAAGAGATAGAACAAGATAATAATATCTCTGCCACTCTCTATTGCATATAATAACGTGGAACTTTTTCTGTCTACTTTGGTCTTTAATTTTAATTGCTATTTTACGTCCAATCAATTTTCGAAAATCGCCGACTTTTGCCATTGTAAATTATTTAATACATGGTAGTTTAAATTTAAATATGACAGTTTTTCGAGCCTACTGAAAACTTTTATGCAAGATGCAAAACAAGTTCTAATCTTAAAAAGCATATGATCTCCAGACACCTTACAGTGGCTTCGCTAACAAATAACAGCAAGCATGTAGATATTTTTTGCACTATGGTAAGCTTTAAATTTAATAAAATCTATTACAGGTGGATTCAAATAAGATTATTGATTAAACCGTTCTCTCTCTTTAAAAGAACGGTGATTTACAAATCACTGTCACTGAGAACGACGTTCCCAAAAATCAGTGGATTGTCCATCACTATAGCTTACTACTCTCTTAGTTATCGAGTACGGTGGTGCCAAATTTTTATCTCTGATTTATTTAAATAAAACCAATGTTGCCACCTTATCAAGTCTCGAAATTTTAAGCTAGTCTTAAGCCTATCGAACAGGCCTAATGTCACAAATAAGTTCAAATGTGTTGAAATAGTGGTGACATGGAGACACTTGACCCCAGACTTCGCACTGGGTATACTTGTAAGGTGGCAAGTCTGTTTAATTACTATTGTGCCACTTCTTTTCCAGGCTGACTTTAGCCTTTTCCTAGTCTTTTATAGAGTGATTTTTTTGAGGTTAGGATTTTCATGCATTAGTATTTGACAGATCACGTGGGATTTCCGACATGGTGTCAAAGAGAAAGATGCTCAGTATGCTTTGACATTTCATCATGAATCGTCTTACAAACGAACAACGCTTGCAAATTATTGAATTTTATTATCAAAATGCGTGCTCTGTTAAGAAAGTTCATTGCGCGCTTCCATTTTATGGTCAGTTTAATCGACCCACTGAAGCGGCTATTCGGGCTATTGTGACTAAATTTCGCACCAAATTTACATTGTTGGACATTAAACCACCAACACGCTTACGTAGAGTGCGAACTGAAGAAAATATCGCAGCTGTATCGGCCAGTGTTAATGATGACCACCAATTTTGGATTCGTCGCCGTTCGCACCAATTGGGTCTCTGTTACTCAAAAACGTGGAAATGCCAAAATTGGACTAAGCGGATGGACCACCTAAGACGCAGCCGCGGTCAACATTTAAATGAAATTATCTTCAAAAAGTAAATGTCATGGACCAATCTAACGTTTCAAATAAAGAACCGATGAGATTTTGCAAATTTTATGCGTTTTTTTTTAAAAAAAAGTTATCAAGCTCTTAATAAATCACCCTTTACTTAATGGCATGTATGAATGAAAATAATATTTAAAGTTATTATAAGAAGCGTTTTCAGAACCTAAGATATGTCATGTATATGTCCCAAAACCGATTTAAAGTCGTAGTATTGCATTTTAGAAGTTTTGAAAGCGTTTCGAAAAAAGCTGATTTTCAAATGGAACGTTTGGAAATCTTTTATGCATTTGAAGTGCACGCTGTTCGTGGTTGCTGTTTTTTTAAAACAGATTTTAAGAAAATGTGGGGCATTATTCAGTCGGCGGCCACTTTCAGCCTGTTTTAGCCGAAAGCTTCGGTGGCGGCGCTGTGTCATGAAAAAAAGGCACGACGGCGGCGCGCCGCCGATTACTTTTCAATCAGCTTCTTTCTCTGAGTTGAACAGCTGAAGAACAGAAGCAGGGGTTTTCGGGGTTTTCCGTGTTTACTAAAACGTTGTGTGAATTGTTTGTTCCTAGACGCAAAAAGAAAAATAATTTAAAACAACAGGAAATAACACGACTTGCAGCATTCAGCATTTTCTTTTTTTTGTTCAAAAGTGTTTCCGAAATATTAAGAAAGATAACTAAAGAAAAGTGCAAAACTTAAAAGTCGCAAATCTAGAAATAAAGTTACAAAACAGGAAGTGAATTAAAGAAAAAACAACAAAAACAATTCAAACCAGTGCCATCGAAACCTTATAAAAATGTTAAATGGTTAGCAGTCAAACGGAATTCGATGCAATCTCAATGAATTGCATAGATGATAAATGATAGATTTCCTTTCTCCGTTACTTCTTTTTGGTTTTATTATTGCATACATGTGAATCATTCATATATACATATTAATTTTTTCTACTTTTCGCACACACATATACACACTTCTCTGTAGACCATTAACAGTCACTGCATGCATTCATACTTTCTATCGCCGTCTAGTAAGAATTACATGCTATTGTCCGCTAGTGTCTGTCCCCTCAAAGATAATGGCATGCAATGCAATTTCTCATGTTATTTACATACTACTAGATAATAACTAACGGTAATAGAAGGTAGGGGAAGTGGCGCCTCCACTCAACGGTTGCTTTGGTCGGGGACACACATCATACAAATTGTTATAAGGAGACAAGAGTGCAGTTTATGGGGCGTAAAATAAAAAATGTCTCAGTGTGAACTAATAAGAAGAGAATCTAATTCAATAGTTGGGTGACAAGAAAGACAAAATCGATATGTTTACGAACTGTTCTCTCAAGATTTTCTTTGCTTTATCGATTTTGGAAGGAAGAAGGAGAAAAACAACTACATTTCTCTCCGAGCACAATATCACAATGGTATAAGTGAGTAAAATGCTGGCTTTCTGACTGCCATCACAACCTAGCCATATACAGCATATTGGGACTACTATTATCAACAAAGGACCCAACAATTGGAAAAATCAAAAACGTTCTTATTTTGAGATCGAAACAAAATTTCTTATTTCGATGGCGTGATTTGCTACAACGTGTTTGTAGATCTTATGCGGCTATTTTCACTGTCTTCAAAGAATGGATAGGCAGGCTAGCCGGTCCAGTTCTTAAGTTTGAGATCGAAACAAGATTTCTTTTTTTGGACGGGAATTCCCGGGAAAAACGATTCGGGAATTCCCGGACCCCAAACCCTTGTCCGGGCGGATATTTCACTGTCCTTAGTTGTTATTTTTGTTTGTACATATATGGACACTCTTAAAAAGATAATAACCCCTTTCACGTATTAGGTCGTAATTTACTACTACTTTTCGGCTTTCAGCTGATTTATTTATTTCTATTAAAACGCAAAGAAGTAAAACCCATACTTGGATTATATTCATATTACCTTCTTATGCCTGCAGGCGAATAGCAAATTCCACGTGAATAAATTCCCCTTTTATTCATGAGAAGGTTACTTGAATACTATACTATAGTTTACTTGAATACTATTTTTATTTATTCCAAAATATCTACACGTTCTGTTTTCCATGTTAGAAGCAACTTATTCTGCAGATACTCCGTGTATACAGTTGGTTCATCCAATAGAAATAGTTCACAGCTCCAATTATCCTCTAGAAATATTTGAATTCATTTTTGTTTTTTTTTTTTTACAAAAATTTATGAACGAAAGTATTCCTCTTTGATTTGGGTATTTTAAAACTTTTCCACTAATTTTCGCCCTCAATATAAAATAAAGGAAGCGATGTTACTCCAATTGCATGGACCTGCTGAATACTGAATATTGTTTTTCAAATGTCTTCGATAACGACAATTGTCGAACTTTGCTTTACTTTTATTACTTATTTTTAAGTTTTCTATAAAAGTCAGTTTTTCAATATATTTAGTTTCGTTAACTCGAGCATTATATATAATATTTTTTTAACAACTACTCAAAAATATTAAAAAACTTAATAAAGATCTTAGATTATCTATTTAAAATTAAAGAAATGCATATACAGAAATTATTTAGCAGAGCTAAAAACTCCATAATCTTTATATCTTCCGTTTTCTCATATTGACCTTATTATACAAAAAAATATATATTCTTCCGGTAGATTGAAAGTGCTGAAAGATCTCACTGTCCTATATTATATTTTCCTAAATTTTATGTAGGTATATTAGGTTAGGTTAGGTTTAAAGGACCAGAATGCTCCTGCACTCTGAACACTCGGAGACCCAGTCGGGTCCATTGTGCAAATCCTTTCGTTATCTGAAAAATAAGATTGTAGTTTATAGGAGGGGGTAGGGAGTGATAGGATTAAGGAAGGGTGATAGATGATGTATGGAGTGTGCGGGAAATGAGAGGATTTTGGAGAGGGGAAATGGGGGTAGGAGAATATGAAGTTGTGGTATTAGTTTTTTTCCAATGGTTGACGACTAGGTAAGAAATTTTGTTGAGAGTCATCCGGTCTACCCATGGTGGTGGTAAGCCTTTATGGCTCTCTTTCTTTGTTAGTCGCCAACTGTCTATGTGGTTACATCCATGTTCCTTACTAGCCACCCCTAATCCGATTTAGTCCTTTTGAGAATCCCAAAAGGTCATAAACGGTGCGGGTTGCAATATCCTCTATGTTGTTAATAAAATAACTTCCTAGGTATTTGTTTCTACGTATACACAGCGCTGGACATCTGCAGATTATGTGCTCGATAGATTCTAACTCCTCCTCATCCTCACATAATCGACAGTGATCCTCGATGTCCAACTGCCATCTTGAGATCCTACTCCTAGTGCAGTAATGCCCTGTGTAGATACCTATCAAAGTTCGAATTTCTGCCTTGTTTAGCTCTAGTAGAGTTCTGGTTTTGCCCCTATCGATCTTTGGCCATGTGGCCCTGGCGATCCTACAGGTTGACAAACTATTCCATGCTGCGTTCATCTGTGACCATTTCCTTGATTCAATCAGTCTGTACAACGTGCCAATCGGTGGTTTTACTAGGTTGTCAGCTCTATTGATTTCCAAGGACGAACCATTTCTAGCCAGTTCATCTGCTATCTCGTTTCCTTTGACATTGCTATGTCCGGGAACCCAGCAGAGACGGACGGTATGGTCGTTGAGGTTATCTAGTGAGCGTTTACAACTCAGTACAAGCCTTGATTTGACAGTGTGTGACATGATTGATTTCATTGCTGCCTGACTATCTACGTAGAAATTTATATCCGTGGTTACCGGAATGTTCTCGCTTGATAGAAATCTTGCTGCCCTTTCTATTGCCAGTAATTCTGCTTGGAAGACACTACAGTTGTCGTCGAGTCGGAGAGACTTGCGTATCTGTAGTGATTCAATGTAGAATCCTGCTCCTGTGCCCTGTTCCATCTTTGAGCCATCAGTGTAGACCGAAAGCCCTGTGAAGGGCTCACCATTGTCCCAATCTGATCTCTTTGGTATAAACATCTGTGGTAGGGGTGAGAAGTCCAGAATCGGCACCATGTAGTCTGTACCTCCATTGATGACCGATTCGTGAACACCCAGTATTCCTCCTTGAACTATCCTTGCGTGACCATAAGGTCTATTTTTCCAGCAACCTGATTCTTTGAGTCTTATAGCACTCCTGGCAGCAATCATCTCTGTGAAGTGGTCCAGAGATGGGTGATGTAGAATTATATCCATCGCTGCTTGTGGAGTGCTTTTTATGGCTCCCGTAATGCTCAGTCCTGCTAGCCTTTGCGTTTTCATTAATTTTGCCCGGAGTTTACCCACTCTCATTGCGCTCCACCATACCAGACAACCATAAGTAGTAATGGGTCTAACAACCGATCGGTAGATCCAGTCTACAACTTTTGGTTTCAGACCCCAGCTCTTACCAATGGAGTTCCTGCACATGTAGAGTGCGTTTAGACCCTTTTTATACCTTTCCTCTGTGTTCCTATTCCAGTTCAACTTCCGGTCTAGGATGACACCAAGGTATTTGGCCTCCTGAGAGAGGTTGAGCTCCGTTCCATCAAGGATTGGCTTCCTAAATGGTTCTATGTTATATCTCCTTGTATATAGGACTAGCTCAGTTTTCCTAGGATTGATGCCCAGGCCACTGTCTCTGGCCCAATCAGATAATTTCTTCAGTGCTCCTTGCAACAGATCGCTGATTGTTGGTAGGAATTTTCCACCTACCAATATAACAACGTCATCTGCATATGCAACTACTTTGTTACCCTCATCAGAAAGGGATCTGAGGATATTATTGACAGCAAGAAGCCACAGAAGAGGAGATAAAACTCCACCCTGTGGCGTTCCCCTGGTCACCAATTTCCTTATAGTTCCAGCTCCCAAGGCTGAATTTATTACTCGATGTCGTAGCATCGAGTCAATCCAGTCAGTCAGGAAGTTAGGAACATGTAGATCCTTTAATGAATTAGTTATCGTGTTGGCCTCAATGTTATTGAAAGCTCCTTCTATGTCTAGAAACGCTGCAAGAGTGTAATCTTTACTTTCTAGGTTTCTCTCTATGTAACCAACGACCTCATGAAGAGCGCTCTCAGTGGATTTGCCTTTGATATAGGCATGTTGAGCGTCGCATATGAGATTGTTGTCTATGCTTCCTCTTAGATAAATGTCTAAGATTCGTTCCATTGTCTTAAGGAGGAAGGATGACAGACTGATTGGTCTAAAATCCTTGGTGGATGAATGACTTGGTTTGCCTGCTTTGGGTATGAAGACTACCCGCACCTCCCTCCAGCTCGTTGGTATAAATTTTAGGCGCAGACATGCTTTGAACACACGGACTAGATGTGAAGCAATTACATCTTTTGTATGTTGTAGCATGGCTGGGAATACACCGTCCATACCCGGAGATTTGTAGGGTTGGAATGTATCAATTGCCCATTTAACTTTATCTTCACTGACTATTTTATCTATGCTAACTTCATCAAAAAGGGAAGAATTGGATGCTGTGGTCATGTTGACCTCGCCTTCAATATCCTCACAATTTGGGAAGTGGGTCTCTGCTAAGAGGCTAAGTGTCTCTAGGCCCGATGCCGTCCAGGTGCCATCCGTTTTCTGGATGTGTCCTAGAGGTTTCGGATCCTTCGACAAGACTCTTCTAAATCTGGCGCAATCATCTACGTTATCTATTGTCTCGCAATAGGCAACCCATGACGTTCTCTTTGCCTTTTTTAAGTCTGCTTTGTATTTGGTAAAACTAATCTTATAGTTTTCCCAATCATCATTGCTCCTAGTACAATGAGCCCTATTGTACAGTTTCCTAGTAACCTTTCTGAGTTCCCTTAGCTCATTTGTCCACCAGGACGGTTGTGTTCTTTTTCCTGGAAAGGTTTTCGGACAAGACTTAGTGAAACTGTTTGACAGTGCTGATGTTAGGTTGTTGACGTACTTGTCAATATCTTTGCCTGTGAACGTACTAGTTTGCAGATCAGTAAGATCTGTTTCCACTTGATGGTGGAAAGCTGACCAGTTTGTTCTCTTTGGGTTCCTATATGGTTTTGTGTTACTGTGTTCTACATTAACTGTGAAGAGTATTCTTTTGTGATCAGAAAAGGAGTGATCACTAGATACTCGCCAATCTGTAATGAAGGTACTATCCATGTTTGTTAGAGTCAAATCTAGAACTTCTGACCTGACCTTAGTACTGAAGGTTGGGGTATTACCTACGTTACATATTCTAAGGCAGGATAATGTAATAAATTCAAAAAACTGACTCACCTCTGTCGTTTATATCTTTGCTGCCCCATTGTGTGTGGTGAGCATTAGCATCACAACCCAGAATCAGCTTCCATTTGTTGCTTGATGCGTATGCTGTGAGTTCTTCCGTGTTGATTCCCGGCGGGTTTTGTCGTTCGTAAGGCATGTAGATGGAGGCAAAAGTCAAGGTTTCCCCGATGGTTGTCTCCATACACGCCACTGTCGCATCACCAGAACTAAAGCTCGTAGATAAGATTAGACCAAGACTTTTCTTAGCTACTATGCATGTTCTTACCTTTTCATCCGTGCTTGGTGTTATGACCGTGTAGTTGGTGTTAGCCGCTAGTCCCCTCACTTTATTGTGAACGATCCACGGTTCCTGGACTAGGGCTACGTCTGTGTCGTGTTTGGCTATATTAAGTAAAAGATCGGCAGCAGCGGCTTGGCAGTGATGCAGATTAATCTGCACCACGCTGATCCTCTTCCTTTTCGGCTTTTTTGCCCTCAGCGTCAGGTATACGGAATCTGACGGAGCCAAGCCCGAAATTTATGTTGCCTTTCTTTTCCTTAATATAGTTCGCCGAATCCTTGCTAATCACCATGCGGAGATCTTTGCCGAAGTCTCTTTTACTGGTGGAAGGCAGAACCTCCCAGGACCCAGTATCGAGACCTCTGTTTTGCTTAGCTAATAGTCGCAGTATCATCTCATCCTCCAGTACTGGCGGGGGAAACCATACTACGACTATTGTACGGAGTGGCAGTGCTGACGTTGGTACCACTTCGAGGACGGCGTTCGGCCATGGGGAGACAAGACTGTGAATCACAGATTTTAGAAATGTCAAAGACTTTTCATTTCCGCAATTCACAATCTTGGTTCCCTTGATCCATTCGGCTCCCTTGAAGGATATCTCGTCATCACACCACTTCTCCGCTAGCATCTCGACTAGAAGCAGCCTTTCCAGCAGCAGCCATCTCTCAGCGTTAATCCTGCCATCAGGATCCGATCTGTCGATGACTGCTACTTGTAGTTCCGACGGAACTTGGAAGCTGCCCGTGTTCTTCTGCCTCTTCTTTTCCTTCACTTGAGGTTCATCCCCTGATCTAGCTCTTTTGAGAGCCACTCCAGCATCCGAGGACTTGAGAGCCGCTTGGCTGGTGGAGGGTCCCACAATTGAGCTACAGGCCTTGATCACTCCAGTGGAGGAAGGAGTAGAGGCAGGTTCTTTGCCGTCGTTTCGTGTAGTTGTGCTGTTTTTGTCAGTTTCGTTGCCGTTTGTGTCGTTTCCATGTGCGTTTTTTGTCGAGGTCTTGTCCGTCGCGTGTGAGGGAAGGCTGCTAATCAAGAGACGATCAACAGTGATGTGTGGATAACTTCTTTCGATCTTAGCCACACACTGACGATGTCTCCTGAGTACCGCTTTTTCCCTGTCCGTGAGCAGAGCAAAGTCACGTCCTACGAATTTACGTAAAATACCGCAGGAGCGCCTTAAGCCGCTTCTGGCCTTCTGCTCTGCAGTTTTGCTCTGCTCAGACTTGCCCGTGGACTTCGCATCATCTGTGTTGGTCTTAGTTTCACCATCTTCAGGTTCCAACTGTAGTAGAGCTTTTGGCTCTTTAGAGGAACCTCCGGTGGTTACGCTAAGATCCTTTCCATCTGATCCTAGGTCCATGGCGTCTTGTCTTAGCAGAGTGGCCACTGCTTCTGTCCGTGACGGGTCGGCTCGTGCCGACTCATTGGCCTCCGGTAGAATGAGAGTCGTCTGTTGGATCTCACTGGCCTCAACGACTCCGCCAGAAGGTTCCGGTCTTTCCTGGAACTCTTTTGGAGATTGTGTCAGCGTGACATCAAGCTCCTCCGAGAGTATCCAGAGCTGGTCGAAACCCCCTATGGTGGTGTCGCTGAGATCACTGAGCGATCCCAGAGAGGACTCCCGTTCAGCCTCTAGTTGGTGCTGGAGTTCAGACTGCTGCTCCAAAATGGCACCTGCTACCTGTTCGAAAGCTAGAGTCGTCCGTTTGTCCGTTCCCTCAATGGAGGTCATGTTCCGTTCTTTGTCAAGAGTAGTCCGTGGGCATTCCGTGGTCAATTTACCTAAACCAGTAAGGCCGCTGGCGACACGTAGTGGAGACCCGACGTCTCCACCGTGCCCGCCGGAAGTCGCCGCCTTTGCTCCTTCCGACGTTGGGGTGTATATTACCACCTCCGACTTTTCTTCATTTTTCTTATTCATCCCATTTTTGTCCCGTTGTATGCTTTTGTTTTGCGTATTTGAACTATGTAAGTAGGTCCTAGGTGACTAGGACCAGATAGATTCAAAATACAGCCGGTGTGCACACAGGAACAAACACCGGCTATAGGGGTACCCTTCTGGGCTTATACGGTCTTCACCAGAGGATCGAACAGAGGGAAGTTGTTTATTATACCTTCCGTCTTACTGGTACAGCTAAGGAGATTACGGCTATTCCAGTTGCATAGGAAGGAAAGAGGCAACCTTTGGTCATGCAGACGGACAATCGGACTACCACCCCAATTAGTTCGACTGCACTTAAGCCCCTACATCGCGACAAGATTGTTACCTCCGGTAGGTATATTGCAACGTGTAATATACAAAGAAGGCCCAGAAGAACTATGTTATGATAACAATTTTTCATTTTAATTCAGTATTTGTTATAAACAAAATTGGATTTTTTCTTATCATATTGTGGATGAGAGGATTTGTCAAAAGTTCATATGCGAACGTCTGCTAATTATTTTAAAATTGGGCAAAACGTATTTTATTGTAGAGAATGTCTACAAAAACATTGAAAATTTTAAGTTCTTGTCTGCCCCTCTTTTCTTATTTTAAAGTATATAAATGAAATTTTAATTAGTTCGCCTTATGAACTTAGGTCATTTACACACGTAAACACTTAATTCGTTTTAGCTTTATAAAGAATTTTGTACGTTTAAATTATATTATCATCATTAGAGGCTCTTCTCACCATCATCATCATTGTTCTTTGGACTTTGTTTCGATTGTTCTCGCTATTCGCTTATTCATATTTTCTATTTTGTTATTTTTGTTTTGGAAAAAATCTGTAATCATGAAATACGTAGCATCACACCATAAGCATGCTTATTGAAGCGTTTAGTAGACTTCACATTTGAATTTCACTGTTTGATAAGCAGGGAGCGTATAATTGCTGCGGTTGTGGCGGCAGTAGTTTAACTTTTCTCCTCCGATAAGAAAGTTTATATCCCACAGAATTGGCTCGAATTGTTTAGATAAAAAGAAACGAACAAATCGAAATGTTAGCCGGTAAAAACAAAAAAAAAATATTTTTCGCTGCAAAACAGATAGTCGAAACAAAGACAAACTAATATGTATTAAATGTTACGGTAGTTAGTTATGAAAAAAGTCAATTTAATAATGATTGTTGTCCCAACAATAACAACAGCAATACAATTGTTTATGGGTTCAGAGGTACAATCTGGCTTTTAGATTATATACATACGTAATATACTAGTGTCACCTTAAAAGCAAACTGTTGGACTTGAGTTATTTAATATCACTCAAACGACGCGTAATTTGGTGTTGTTTATTCCGAGGGGAAATTATAAAACAGTTTAAAAGGTAGAGAGAAGATGTATAAATTACAAAAGATTGTGGAGCAGAGAAAAAAAGGGTCAGTAATGAAAACACGAAAGAAGGGAGTTAATTTTGAAGGCTCAAAAGCTTTCCACTATCTTATGGTCATCACACTCGCTTACTATACCACATCAAATATATCCAGGGATTACCATATCGAATATATACATTTACACCACAATTTCAAAGAACTTATATTATTTCTGATAACAAATGCTGAATTTTTTCTGCACTTTGCTCTGAAACTGCATTTTCGTTTTAATTTCTAAAAAGATGAACATTTTAAAAGATTTTTACATTATTTCCTAAACATGTTGGCATCTGAAAGTTCAAAAATGTTGCAATTTTTAGATCTCAATCTGATCTGGGGGTCACAATGTAGCATCACAATGATTAACTGTTTTTTAAATAATTAAATTAGTTATGAGTTTAATGTTTTCTTCTATTCTAAGATTGTTTTTTGTATTGTGGAGTTTTTCGTTTCCAATTGTAATCAACACAAATGCGATATATTTTAAAGAAGTGTCAAAAAGTTGTGTCAGGGCAGTTTTATTTTAAGAAATAAATCACCTGTAACGCTACAAATGCCAACATCGTACTAAAAATACAATTATTAAATTTCGAGTAAGACGTATGTGAGGTCATAACTTCTGGCTGCATCAACCATAAGAACATTGAGATGGCTAAAAATATATGGACTTTTGGAAATATTTTAAAACGCATATTTTTTCTATTTGTGTTGATTGTACATTTAAGTATTTTTAATATTTTCTTTTAGAAATGATAGAAAAAATACAAAACAAAATTGTCAAACTGTCTTTTAGTTTATCTTTAAAACTTGCAATTTAACTTACAAATTTTAGAGAAGCCTTCTTTTTCCAATCCAATTCACATTAGAAGCTCTACGGGAAAACTTCCAAAACGATTTGGCAAATTTGAGTTATGACTGTCTAGTTACAAATTTGCAATGAATCGCATTTGAAATCTCTGAGATATTTCAATCTATAAATTGTTGTTTAAATAACATAGCTTTTCTACATGTCTATGTTTTATTCATTTCTACCTGCCCTTGAATTTCTACATTCACAGACTTATGTATGCGTAGTTATATAGTTGTTATTTTTATAATTTCCGTTAGCCGTTTATATTCACAACAACTGACTCATTGATTTTCTTAATGATATGTTATTATTAAATTTGTGGATTAGCACAAAACAAATACTAGCAAAGAAGTTAGTTTATTTTATGGTGACAGTCAGAAAGTAAACATCTGACTCACTTAGACTACCAGAAGAAGTCCATTGAGATGCCACGAACTTTTACGCCCCTCATAGGAAAGAACCTGTGCGACTCAAGAAATGCTTTATCTTTCCAAAGTCAAGTCGCCCAAGCCTTCAAAGAAAGTTGATTTTTAATGACAATGGGCATTAAAAGTCTTCTAGTCTTAGTCTCTCTGTCCGGCTGTGGTGGTGTTCAACACTCAATCTCCTCTTCGTCCCCACAAAAGTCGTTTGACCAGATGTCCAGTCTCTGGGCATGTTTTTATTATTTATTATTTTTTCTTAATTATTTATTTTTTATGTCTATGTTATTATTTGTTGACTAGCTTTTTAACATCATTAGAAAAGTCAGGAGGAAATAAATGAAATGAAAAATCGCATTCTTCAAGTTTTGTAAAAAATGTTGAATGTTGACTCTATTTTTCTTGAGTCAATTTATTTATTAAAATGTGACAATTTTCATAATTTATCGATAGAACAAAGGGCAGCAAAAGTTTTGTTTAACAACAACAACTGAACTGTTGGGGTCATAATCAGTTAGCAGATATCTTATAATCCTTAAAAAACAAAACAAACAATCATTCAAACCGAATTTAATTAGTATTAGTATATGCTATCGCAATATGGTCGACACAATTTCTAAATTGAACACAAATTGAAATTCAGAAATGGAAATTGAAGTTAAGAAAATACAAATTGAAATTCGGAGATGTAAATTGAAATTGAGAAAATAAAAATAAAAATTTAAATTAAGAAATTGAGAAAATACAAATGAATATTCAGAAATGTTAATTGTAATTGAGAAAATAAAAATTAAAATTTAGAAATGAATATTGAAATTGAGAAAATACAAATAAAAATTCGGAAATGTAAATTGTAACTGAGAATATAAAATTTGATATTGGGAAATAAATAATTGAAGAAAATGCAAAGTGAAATTGGGAAATAATATAATTAAATGTGGAGAGTAGAATTGAAATAGATAAATGGATATCATAATCAAATCTCAATTTAAATTTTCATTTCCGAATTTTAATTTTTCAATTTCAATTTGCATTTTCTCAATTTCAATTTACATTTCGGAATTTCAACTTGTATTTATTCAACATCAATACAAAGAAAGCCTATAAGGTCATTTATACATGTACTGTAAAATAATCGTCTATGTTCTAAGTAACATTATAAATATAATCCATAAAAGAAATTAATATATACTATTTATATATGTACAAAAATATGTGAGTAAATGCCATAGTCCAAAATAAAAATTTGGAACAAATAAATAGGATCGTATGCAATAAGAATATTTTCTCAATTTCAATTTAAATTTCTGAATTTCATTTTGTATTTTCTCAATTTCGATTTACATTTCAGAATTTCAACTTTTCTCAATTTCATGGTGTAGTAACTCTGCGAGTTTTTGCACAGAATTTTATATATTTTTTTTTGTAAAATATTTTTATTTTGATTTTTATGTTATTTTGAATTTCAGAGTGTAAAATAAAATTTCTGTAAATTTGTCTTCTGGTGTGAGCAAAGTATGGCTCAGTTTCATTATTAATACAGATATTTTTCTATACATTAAACACACTAAAAACTTTCACATTGTCACGTACTTATTCGGCATGTGTTGGAAATTGATCGATACGATTTTGTATTTTTTATATGATGAGATTATATTCGTGTTCCACTCGTTAATCTCAAATCAATTATTTAATATTACATATATCATAAAACTCGTTTTTTAATCGATCAACTTCCTTAACATAACCACTATTTTTTATTCATTTTTAATTTGTTCCATTTGTATATTGTTTCTTTTTTGGTTTCCTGCTAGGTTTCATATAATTATAACAAATCCATTTCATCAAATCTAACCAAAATCTACAATTCATCAACTCCATCCATCTTAGTGACAAATAACTAATACATTTTCAAAGTGCAGTGTTCGACATAAATATAATACACAATGTCCTGGATGAGTTTGGGAATGATTGCTACTGGCTTTGGTATTGAAAAATAACTTTTAATTATTATTTAAGTATGTATGTAATAGGGTGTCCACAAAAAAAAAACTGCAATTTCATTATTGTTTTTCAAAATCACCTGAACTATGAAGTAGGTTTGGAAGTACAAACACGAATTGGGTACACCTTTAATCTCTTTTATTAATTATTTCATCTTTTTTAAATAGAGCCTTAAAGGTTCGCTCAAATTGCATACAATTTTCATTACAGTTTTAAAATATCACAATTTTGCAATATGCATAAATTATATTCATTATAAACGATTCTAAACAATGCAATAAAAACTACGTTAGACGTTAATTATTATTAAACTTATTCTCGGCAAATTTTACTATCCCGAATTAGTGGATTAATTTTTTGGGACACCTTATTATATAAGAACCAATGTGGTGTTTGTTTTATTATTTCCTTTATATGTATATTCATTTATTTGCAATTCGTTCTACCCGTTTGTACTATCAGAACTATTCTAAACTTCACTTTTGATCAAAAGTAGATATGAATTCGTAATTACAGATGAGTTAAAAACCCGAAACAAAAAGTTACAATCGAAAGATGTATAAATTTACAAAGTAACCTCAAATAGGTTATTGAGATAACGTACATTGGAACTAATCCTGTTTAGTTTTTGAATAAATTCAGCCGGAATTTATACTCTTTTTACAATAATCAAAATCACACACTTCGATCGAAACTTGATCGATTTCGAATGCTGTTATCTTGTAATATTTCCCCTCTGTTTGCCACCACATCAATAAAAATGAATTCATATCCAAATTCTAGCAAAATTGAAGAGCATAATACCCCTGATAATATTGCATTAGTTTGTTTATTGAATATTATTAAACTGTAATAAACGATGAGAAGATGTTGTTTATTTACTTTTCTTAACACAAACAAATAATAACTTGTAAATTGTTATTTTTATTATGTTTAGCTTTGCAACGTTTATTGGGCGCCGACAATCCGCCCAATAAAGTATTGGAAATAAAAAGCGAATCGCTGGGTCTGCTTCAGATTTTGGCCCGAGATGATGCCATGGTTCTCTATGCACCGCCCTTCAATTCGAACGACAAGAAAACTTATGAAATTGTATTACAGCGACCTCATACAGATACCAATACGACCTCGTTTAGCTTATTTCGTTCGCCGTCTCAACAAGAGGCTGAGGACAAATTCAATGCCTTCTTGCATCGTCTGCCACTATTTGTGGGCATTGTCAAGGAGGTAAATTTAATGAGATCTCAAAGAAAATAAGATTATTAACACTAAACACTTCTTTCAACAGTTCTATAATGTCAATGGTTTGCAAAAGTTAAGTGATATTTTGACGGAGAATCCGTCATGGTCTATAACTCATCTAGTGGCATATTTCAATTTGGTCGAGTATATTAGCAATCCTAAAGTTTTGCAATTCATTGATTATGCCGATCATGAAAATTGCATGTCACCTTTTCAGGTAATTTGATATTTTTATATTTTATACTTTGGGAATTTCAATATCATTAATTATTTTCTTTCCAGCTGGCTATTAAAACCGTCAATGTGGAAATGGTGAAAGCCTTACAACCTCTCTGCAAAATGGAACATTTGGACAATAACAGCAATTCGGTGTTTCATTACGCTGCCGGCACTAATAAAGAAATTCTCAACGTAAGTAAAGAACATCCAAGAAAATAGCTCCCAAATAAAAACGTTTGATTTGTACTGGGTCATTTTAAGTGTGGTACGATTGGTTAGTTTTGAAACACCTTTCATTTAAAGAAATATGTCCATATAATCGTTGAAATTGTTCGTAAAAATATGAAACTGTAGGTCATTTCAGTTGCAAATTGAAATTGAGAAAATGAAAATTGATATTCAGAAATGAAAAATGAAATTGATATTCAGAAATGTTAATTGTATTTTCTCATTTTCAATTGTTTATTTCTCAATATTAAATTATTTCAATTCAATTTACAATTTTTATTTTCCCAATTTCAATTTACATTCCTCAATTTCAATTTTTATTTGTCCAATTTCAATTTGCATTTCTCAATTTCAATTTGCATTTCTCAATTTCAATTTGCTTTTTTCAATTTCAATTTACATTTCTGAATTTCAATTTGTTTTTTTTTTTTTCAATTTCAATTTGCATTTCTCAATTTCAATATGTTTTTTTTTTTCAATTTCAATTTACATTTCTGAATTTCATTTTTTTTTTTCAATTTGTATTTTTTCAATATGATGTTTTTTGCTCAATTTCAATTGAAAATGGTGTAGTGTGGATCGAAAATCAGGAATATATCATAGGGTAATTTCATAAAAAATTTGTAACTTTTTTTCTGGTAGGAGATAGAAATATTATCTTGTTAGCGAATTTAAAGCAAATTGGTTTTAGTTTAATATAAAATTATGAAATCTTAAAACAGAATGCTCTTTTCTATTTTTTTCATAATCCCTATATTTTTTTAATAATCAAAAAAGTACTTCTTGGATTTTTTTGAAATATTTGTTATTAATCCATGGGCGTATGAGTTAAAAAAAATGGAGACAGAGGGCGGTAACGGGATAATAGATAATAGTTGCAGTAAGGCGCTTAGTTTCATGATGGAGCTCCTGGTACTTATTCTACAACAATTGCAGCCGAAATTAAAAATATAAAAAAAATTCGTGAGCTAACCAGTTTTTTCGATTTTATTGCTATTTTTAATGCCTTATGAGAAAATTCGTGATTTTCGATCCACCCTAGTGTCTACAATTTATATTTTTTGAAAAACAGGAAATTTATCTTATTCAGAAGTACAAATTTGCAAACTTTCATTAAAATCGGAGAACCTGTTCCGTTTTACATGGAATTAGTCAATATTATTTTCATATTGGTCCCATCTATTTTATGACTTTTCGTTGCAGATATTAATCGAAAAGAACACCGTTAATCTGAATCACATTAACTCGGATGGCTATACGCCGCTACATCTGGCTTGTCTCTCGGACAAACCGGAATGCGTTAAAGCTTTACTCATCGCTGGTGCAGACGTGAACATTGAGGCAAAGAATATTAGTAAATTGTACAAGACCTCGACGCCAACATCAGTTGCTGAATTTCTCAAACAAAACGCCAATAAACTCTACACACAAGATATGAAATTCGGCGGTAGTCCTCTGCATTGGTGTTCCTCCAGAGAGACGCTCAACGCTTTAATAATGCAAGGCTGCAATGTTAATGCTACCAACTTCGATGGTCGCACAGCATTACATGTGATGGTGGCGCGTAATCGTTTCGAATGTGTGGTCACACTTTTGGCTCATGATGCTGACATCGACGTAGTCGATAAAGATGGAAATACGCCACTACACATAGCTATTGAACAGAAATTGGTGAATATTGTGCAGTGTCTGGTGGTTTTTGGCTGTGACATAAATATTAAGAATAAAAATGGTCAAACACCACGTCATATGGTGGGAAATGATGCTAGCGGCAGCAGAGAGGATGAAATTCTATACATTTTACATTCTGTAGGAGCAAAGCGGTAAGTTATTAGGTCTATTATTATAAAAAGAAAACATGGCCAATGATGATTTGGTTTATTTTCAGTTGTCCCGATGATAAAAGCAAATGTCCCCCTGGCTGTAATGCTAAAGGTACCTACAATGGCATACCCCCAGAAGCTCCGGAATCCGTAGAGAAACGTGAGCATATTGAAAATATGTTAGCTTCTACTAGTCGCCAGGTGGCAATTGGCTTGTTTGCCTCTGCTGCCAATGGATTCGCAAATGAAATTAAAGAGTAAGAGGTCATTTTTGGTGGATTGTTGTATATGCTACTATTTATTGTTGTTGTTTCAGAGCTCCTGTTGTTGTTAATACCGAGAAGGTGGAGAAGGGACAAAGTATTATGGATGCTTTGCTGGGCATGTTTAAAGTCAGTGCCGATTCTAAAAAAGGTATGAAAAAAATCGAAAATTCATAAGCGTTTTAACTAAGCCTCTGTCACCCTCCCATTTAGTATCTCCCTCAAACAGTGTCGAAAGCATGAACATTGTCGAAGGTGAGGATGCCACGACCTCTATAAAAGCCACACCTGACACCTTATCTTCGAATCAGTCCTTGAACTCGTCGACATCTCATCAAAAGGGCGATAAACCTTACGGCCGAGGACGTCTCCTTTGTTTAGATGGTGGTGGCATCCGTGGTTTGGTACTCGTACAAATGCTTTTGGAAATTGAGAAAATTTCTCAAACACCCATTGCTCACATGTTCGATTGGATAGCGGGAACCAGTACTGGCGGCATATTGGCATTGGGCCTAGGCTGTGGCAAAACCATGCGTCAGTGTATGGGACTGTATTTGCGCATGAAAGAGCAATGTTTTGTTGGCTCTCGTCCATATGCTAGTGAATTTTTCGAATCAATCCTAAAAGACAATTTGGGCGAATTCACAGTTATGACAGACATCAAGCATCCCAAGGTGATGGTTACCGGAGTAATGGCTGATCGTAAACCCGTTGATTTGCATTTGTTCCGGAGTTACACATGTGCCAGTGATATTTTGGGCATTGTAACGCCTATAAGTAAGTTGAAGGAAATAATTCTGTTCAAGACATAGTATTATAGTAAAAATTAATTTCAGCTAACCGTCGCATTCCACCGCCAGACCCGAAAGATCAGCTGGTGTGGAGAGCTGCCAGAGCCACTGGCGCAGCACCCTCATATTTCAGGTGTGTGTGTGTGCACTCACTAAGTCAAGAAATTGGTGAATATTTCGTTGTAATTTAATTTTATTGTATTTCAGGGCCTTTGGACGGTTTTTGGATGGTGGCTTAATAGCCAACAATCCCACCTTAGACGCTATGACTGAAATACATGAATACAATATGGCATTGCGTAGTGTTGGACGAGAAACTGAAGCGGTGCCGGTAAGAAACGACATATAATTTGTTAATCTTTATTGCAATATTTATTCTAAACAAACTGCGATATTTTAGGTTTCCGTTGTAGTTTCCTTGGGAACCGGAATGATACCAGTTACAGAACTGAAAGATATCGATGTATTTCGTCCGGAAAGTATTTGGGATACAGCTAAATTAGCATATGGCATATCAACTATTGGTAATATTTTAAATTATTAGCGATGAAGCGATTCGTTTATATGTTTCTTTTTTAAATATTTGTAGGCAATTTGCTTGTAGATCAGGCAACAGCTTCCGATGGCAGAGTCGTTGATCGTGCTCGTGCTTGGTGTAGTACAATTGGCGTTCCATATTATAGGTAAATCAAAATTGTGTTTTTATTTAGTATCAGTCATTTGTTTGGCTCGTTTGAATTATTTCATTTATTAATGACGCTGAATATTTCGCCAAATTTTTCTACCGTTTCAGATTTAACCCCCAACTATCCGAGGATATTGCAATGGACGAGAAAAATGATCAGAAGTTGATAAATATGTTGTGGTGTGCCAAAGCTTATATACATGCTAATCGGAACAAAGTTATTGAAATGATCAATTGTTTAAAATAGCACATCCGACGAATTTAGACTGCGCACATTTCAGGCAAAGCTATTATTTTTACAATCGTACGTAATTGTCGTTTTTTGATATTAACCACAAACATATTGTTTATTTAAAAAAGGAAAAAATGCAAAAAAAAAACATCCAAACAACCAGAAATATGTTTTTATAAACAATATACAAGATATAATATCACACGAATAATAGTGAAATAAATTAGTGTATTTAACAACTTCAGGGCAGTCTAAATTCGTTTTACTACCAAAGCGATAATGCAATGTTGAGGTGTTCTACAATTCACAATTCCACCTAGTTTTGAGGTCCCCCCGTGTCACATCATTTTAGCAAATAAGCAGGTTTTGATAAATCTAACTAACTAACAATTCATATCGACGTTACCGAAACAAAACAACAGAAGAGTTGCAGAACACCTCCACCAGCAGGTAGTCTTATAACCTCATTTAGGCCATACTTTTAACAGATTAATTTCATTTTCATACAGTTAGGTTTTCTTATGTAAACAAAAACTTTAGGGCCATGAAGCCAAAGAAGCTCTCTTTTCAGATATTAAAAATATACCAAATCAAAAATAACTATACTTCGAATATTAAATACGCCCTGTCCCCTTTAGTTAGTTAGTGTCGGAAGAAAGTTTGTAAAAATACGCAATAACTAATATCCCTTGTATTATTTACTAATTTTAAAGAAAATTACATTACATTTTCAACGTTTGATCCATATATACGTATAATCGTATTTATTTAAGCCTTTTCTGGTGTGATTTGTGTTAAATGATTTTTTAATTTATTCACTTGTTTGTGTTTATCATTCCGTTGGCTGTTATAAATTGTAACATACATAGCTTTTAGGTTTATCCTTTGAGCGAAAATAATTCGAAAGATTTGTACTACATATTATAAGTATATAAAATTCCTTTATTATTATTATTATTGAATGTCCATAAACCTTAAAATAGTTTGTAAAATTTGATTTCCACGAAAAAAAAACAATAAAAATTCATATTTATGTGTATTGATTAAAAATTACGAAAATTCGTTGTGAATGCAGTCAGGTATCGTAATGTCTATTTTGGTATTTACATCGGGCTGTGTAACAAAAAACGATATTGCAGCTGCCAACAGCACCAGAAATTTAATTTTGATGATCAATTTTTATTGATCTGCAAAATATTTCTTTTGGATTTGATGGACTTTTACAGGTTTTTGTCGAAAATTCCAATAAAATTCATATTTCTTCCATCCAGGATGGAAGGAGTATATATATAAAAAAGATATTAAGCTTAGGCATGCTATCAGTATCTAACTTAGCAGTTGAGTTACCGATAACTATTTAAAAAAGGCGATTTTTTAAACGAAAAAATATTTTTTTTAATTCTCTTGCAAAGAAGGTTTATCCATAGATATTTTTCATATATATATACATACATATATATGTAGGACAAAAGATATTAAGGCTGTTTTCCTTTAAGCCGGGATAACAAGCTGCGATAAAAATAAAAATATTTGCATCGAAACAAATTTGACTTTTTTGGACAGCCTCGATATCCATAAATTTGCCTTACACTTGATAATTATTCAGACTAAGTCCAATCTTTTTAACATAAAATTATTTTTTCAAAATTTGTTTTCTCACGCATATTGATATTGTTGTTGGCGACAATTTAAAAAAATTATTTCCACAATCGATAACTACGGAAGATATCGATTATTATGACAGTTATCGACAACTAAAAGAGATCTCAATTTATTTTTCTATTTTGAGTCCAATGGGACGAACTGGTTTTCAAACTTTAACGTACGTTAAGCAAACAAAATTACGGATATTGTAAAATGTATCAAGGATCGCACGTAAATTTTGATTGACTGACTGTGAAGTGAAAACACTTTTTTGAATTTTGCCTCGCCTCGGATATAATATATATTTTGAATAAACTCAGGATATGTGCACTCTTGCAAGTGGTATTTATGAAGTGAATGCCCTTAATGTCTTTAGTTAAAAGTCGAACAAATACGATATTACATTAAAACGCTAAAATGACATTACTGAAATTTATATTGCTATCTCTTTTCCTTACATTAAGTGCATTGTTTACATCAAGGGCCGCCGCTTTTTTGTTTATGTTCGACTTCTATACCGATTACGATTACCTACAAAAATAAGCAAAAACTCGGAACAACGGAGACGGACGGCGACTTTGAAGTGAAAATATTTCAATAAATTGGAGTGTTTCATTTAGATTATAGAGGAGGCGGCGGTTTGATTTGTATTCCGTATTCCCGATAAGTAAATGCAGTGAGTAAAAAGAAGTAGCCATGTCTGGTACGATATTAGAGAATCTCAGTGGACGTAAGTTATCCATATTGGTTGCTTTATTGTTGCTTTGTCAAGTGGTATGTTTCTTGTTGGGTGGTCTTTTTGCACCCGTGCCGGCGGGCCATCAAAATATCTTGGGTATGGTGTGCAAAGATAAGCCGAAGCGACAAAATGACACCACCTTCTGGCTATACTCGCGTGGGGCAGGACAATGTGCCTCCATATCACAAGAAGAAATCGAACAACACTATACCAAAATGGCCAACGAAATTGTGTATCTGTTCCAAATGCCCTTGCCGCGAGATGGCAAACAATTGGATTATTCAAGGTGGCAGCAGAATTTGATAGGAGTTTTGCAAGTTGATTTGGCTTATGCATCCGAAGTGGGGCTGATTGGACCACCCAAGGATCTAAAATTGACCATCGATACGCGTTTGGCTTACCGCAACAAAGAAGATGCTCCCAACGACTGGAAATTGTACGCCCATTCAGTGGAACAACGTTATTTGGATTGTCATACGGTGCATACAAGTCAACAGGAAACGTTGTACTCCTGCGATATGATTCCGCTCTTTGAATTGGGCGCCCTGCACTATGATTATTATCTGCTGAACCTGCGTTTTCCCATTGATTCCGACATGCATATGAATCTAAACATTGGACACATGCATGACTTGACTTTGACGGCAATCTATCAGAACGGAGGCTTTACAAAGGTTTGGCTCACTCTGAAAACAGTGCTGTTCCCATTCATAGTTGCCATAATGGTTTGGTTCTGGCGTCGAGTACATATTTTACAACGATCACCAGCTTTACTGGAATACATGCTCATATATTTGGGTGGAGCTTTAACTTTTCTGAATCTCCCCTTGGAATACTTGACACTTAGCTTTGAAATGCCGTACATGTTGTTGCTCAGCGATGTACGTCAAGGTATTTTCTATGCCATGCTATTGTCCTTTTGGTTAGTCTTTGCCGGCGAACATATGCTGATTCAGGATTCGCCACAAAAGAACTCTATACGTTCACGTTATTGGAAGCATTTGTCTGCCGTAGTAGTTGGTTGCTTGTCCCTCTTTATATTCGATATTTGCGAAAGAGGAGTGCAATTGCGCAATCCGTTCTATTCTATCTGGACTACGCCTTTCGGAGCTAAGGTGGCATTGAGTTTCATCATATTGGCTGGCATATCGGCTGGCGTTTACTTTATATTCTTGTGTTTTATGGTTGGCAAAGTATTTCGCAATATTGGCGCTAAGAGGACGTCATTACCATCTATGTCACAGGCCAGACGATTGCATTACGAAGGTAAATATAAAAAAATAATAAAAGGCTATATCAATTTTGTAAAACGTAACGCAGATTTCATAATAACAGTTCTTAATAATTTGCTAAGTTTTGTACCTAAACCTAACATCTTAATAGAAGTCTATAATTTTTGAAGATTCATTTTTTTGAAATTGTAATTTTATTGTTATATTTCCAATGTATTAGCAAAAGATTCATAAATTAGGCAGTTAACTGAACGAATTATGTCCACTACGGACAACTGGATATAGGCGGACGTACAACAAATTTTATATTAAATGTCCTCCATTGCAGGGATATTATGTTGAAAACGTGTATGGCTAAAATAGTCTTCAAATTGCGCGTTACGTTTTACACTATTTACTTTATATGACTAACAAGTTATTAATACTTAATTTGCTTCTAGGTCTTATTTATCGCTTTAAATTCTTAATGTTGGCCACACTTTTATGTGCTGCACTAACGGTTATCGGCTTCATTATGGGTCAAGTCGCTGAGGGCCACTGGAAATGGGACGAAGACATTGAAATACAATTGACTTCGGCATTTTTGACCGGCGTATATGGCATGTGGAATATTTACATTTTCGCCTTGCTGATTCTATATGCACCCAGTCACAAGCAATGGCCATGCTCAAACTCAACCGAAACATCACAATCCAATGAGAATATTGTGGCAGCAGCAGCTAGTGAAGAAATTGAATTCAATAATTTACCTTCCGATACAAATCCAAGTGAAATATCCTCACTTACCTCATTTACACGCAAAGCAGCTTTTGACTAAAATGGATTTGTTCTACAAAAAAAAAGTATCATAATTTTTCTAAAAGTATTGACTACGATTAATATAAACATAAGTACTTATTAAGATAATTTTATCGTATAATTATATTGCCCTTTTTACTCACACACTCAAACGAGTAACCACCCCAAAGTAAAATTGTGAATGTTTTATTTGATGATTCAAGAAGTCTGGCTTATGTCGTTGCAAGAAGTAATTCAAAAGAGTATGTTTTCAATGCGATGCTAATTAAAAAAGGTAATTTATAAGACCATCGCGGGAATAAATATTGTAGTTACCAAAATAAAAATACGCGTTTAATTCTTCATAACGGTTCTTCTATGAAAATAAACAATATAAATTTCATAAATTTAAATTTCGACTAAGTCAAAGCTGGCAGTTTTTGTTAATCTTCAGAAAACATTCCAAATTTAATTTTGAAATGGTATATTATGTATTTATTCCCGTCGTTCCAATGTGGAGCATAGGGCCATGTTTTTCGTAAACTGGTGTTTTTTATATTTTATTATTATTATTTAAAATATGTGACAAAATCTATTTTTTTTTACAATTTTGAACGAATATCAGACAATGTTGCCAAATTATTTCACTTTTTCGAAGCAGTGGCAGATCGCCATGGTATTTTGGCAGCTGATTAGTTAAAAAAAATATTTCGATATTGTTTATTGGCAATGATTTCAAAATTAAATTTTATATTTATGTAGCAGTCCTTAGATGTTGTAACTGTGTGTATTTATAGAACATATCGCTCATTTGCGAGCTGAAGTCAAAACTTAATTTATAACATTAGGGCTGTTTTTAAGACAGGATAACTAAGCTGCAATAACAAAAGCCTAAAGATAAAATTTCACTCAAAATGAAAAAAATGTTTTTTTTTTTTGAAATTATCGCCAACAGCGATATTAATGTGTGTGTAAAAACAAATTTTGAAGAAATAATTTTATGTTACAAATTTTGGACTTGTCCAGTGTAAGTCAAATTTATGGTTATCGAGGGTAAATCTAAAAAAGTCAACACAAAATATTTTTTTGAAAATTTGTTTTGATGCAAATATTTATATTGTAGTGAAAAACTATTTTTTATTGCAAAATTAACTTTTTAGTTATCCAGTCATAAAGAGAAACAGTCCTATTATGAAAATCTGATGAAGATTAAAGTTTTAAAATATGACAACATTATAATTGTAGGGTCCTGGGCTCAACTCAATGAAATTGCGTAACGTTTTCTGTATTCTTATGAATGTTACCCAAATACGCAAAGTGTACGAAAATCAAAAGTTTAAATAATTTAACTTTGCAGAATGATCTTTCTTGCTCACTCAACAAATATGAAAATGTTTTTATGAATGAATAATATCACAAGCAAAAAAAACATATAACGTAACAAAAGAATGCATAAATTGAATGCTCAAATTTCAGTCAACTGGCCACCAAACTCCACATGATGTAAATACTTCTTGGGTAGTACGCAACTTCATCAACGGCTGTTATGTTTGAGAGATGACAAATAAGCACGTTACGCATTTTGATTAAATTTTGCCCAATTGTAAATTGTCAGTATGGAGGTATCCATGTCCATTTATCAATATGTACATATTTATATACATAAATAGTTTTTTATATATTTTATTTCAGTATTATAAAGAATGTAATTCTTGGAATTTCTTCCTCAAATCCATTGTAGTAGTAGTAGTAATACATATTCATATACAAAAAGTACATAAAAATTGATGTAGATTCCCCATAATTTTAACCTTTATTAATAAAATCATAATGAACGCATTTATCTTTAATAAAACGAAGTAAATCATCTACTTTATCCACCATCACTGCAAAAATCCTTGAAGAATAGGAAAAGTAAGTGTAAGTATTACAACTAAAAAAATAATTTGAAAAATAACAATGATATTTTCCGGTGCGATAACGTCAAAGAAAAGACATTTTTCATTTATTTTCATTAAATTTTATTTTGTCATCTTTCAGATTCAAGAAAAGCATTTCCAAATTATCCCCTGTTTTTATTTCATGAAGCATTTATCCTCAAATCTTCAGTATGGCTGATCAAGACATTGCCTATCTTAATAATGAATTTCAGGATTACTTACAAAAAATCGAAAGTAAAAATTTCATAGCAAAATATAGTTTTCGCGAAAAATTCGTCATTACAAATTGGTTAACAAAATTGAAGAAATCCAATGGAACCATTGAGGAACTGAAACTACGAAACCGATTCATAAAATATTTCGTTAGCAATCAAGAAATGAAAGTTAATATTTTTCGAACAGAACCATTTAAAAATATACCAGAGGATTTCAATGGACCCTTGATGGGCTTACAAAAGTTATTGGTAAATGAAGGACAAATATTGAAATTCACCTTTATTAAGTATTTTATTTGTTTTTTTTTTGCTTTCTTTTCAAGCCTAAAGATCCAACTGAAGCATTAAATCCAACGCAAGATGAAATGCATTCTTATATAGCGGAGTTGTTCAAGACATTGCCGGACAAAGGTGAATTTTTGGCCCAACAACCAGTGCCTCGGAATGGATTATTTTATATATATGTCTTCAGGCCTGCTGATGCTGTTGTATGTCCAAAGCCATAAGATTTTCGTGGATTTGAATCCGATACCTAGAAAAAGGTTGTAAGAGTTGTTAGTTAAAGCGATGTATGTATATTTTCTTAAAAAATATTTAAATTATATAGTGTATGTGTGGATAGCTTTAACCATGGACTAAATTGAAGAAGATCTTAATGTATCTCTAAAAAATACCATATATATACCGTCACCTGAAATTTTCTGTAGAAGCAAAATTCGAATTTCATTCCACTTCCAAATGGAATTGAACTCTGTGACAAAGCCCAAAATATCGAGGTTTTATAAAAGAAAATATTTGTAGATTTTCGTCATAAGATCTTAATGAATCTCAAAAAAAAAAACATATATATATCGTCACCTGAAATTTTCTGTAGAAGCAAAATTCGAATTTCATTTCACTTCCAAATGGAATTGAACTCTGTGATAAAGCCCAAAATATAGATGTTTTATGTAGATTTTCGTCATATGATCGTTATTTTTAGAGGGGTGGAAGTGTGTAGACACAGGTGTACCCTTCCCAATCAAATATCGAATTTTTATTTTTGAGGATACCACCCTAGAGCATTACTGCTGACGATATGACATGCATGAAAACCCAAGAAGATGGCGATGCAAATTAATGCCACTCTATAGGTTGTAATATAATCTTAAAAATGTGAAAGTGAGAAGGTCTGAAATATTAAATCAGAATAATTTCGACCGTTAGCCATTTTGAATGGAGTCATGAATTCTAATCGGTGATGTGACTATTTTAATGTATTTTTGAAATCCTGAATCCCATTGGCCATTTTTCTGGTTTAAATATTTTTTTACGAATTGATATTCGTTTTTTTGCATTTCAAATAATGAAATAAAAACATTACAAAACTCGGGTGGAGAATGATATGTGGGACTCGACGAGGACCTAATATTAAGAAAAAAATGAGTGGGCATGCTATCGATATCTCTCTTAGTTATCGGACGTTAAAATTTAAAAAAAAAAAATAATATTTTTCTTAGCAATGGACTCAAAATGGAAAATTAAAAGAAAAATATATTTATATTTTTTGTTATCGATAACTTCCAAAATTTCTCATATACCCTCTTTTTCAAGTTTTCTATAAAAATTCAAACTATTTCACACTTTTTTCTAGATAGACCATCGACATACCGATCGACATAGAATCATTTCTTGAATCGATTTAGTCATGTCCGTCCATCTATTCTTTTAATGAAAGTACATATCGCAATTATTGCCCGATCATTACAAAAATTGGAATAATTTAGTTTCGCTTTCTCAGCTGTTTAATTTGAAGCAAATCGGTTCAGATTTAGATATAGCCCCCATACAGATGTCGCCCCCGATTTGACTTTTTCCGCTCTAAAAAACACATAAGTTAACCGAAATTTTGGAACAACAGCATTTGTTTCAACTAGAACCATCTGTGGTGGAAATGGGTCAAATCGCTTCAGATTTAGATATAGCCACCATACAACTTTCACTCCCAATTGGACTTTTTCCGCTCTTGAAATAACATAAGTTAACTGATTTTCTATTCCATATTTGGCACAACACCTTATATTTCAATTAGAATCATCTCTGGTGAAAATGAGTTTAATCGGTTGAGATTTATATTGACTTTGACTCTTGCTCTAGAAAGCACATAATGTAACCCATTTTAATCAAATTTGCCATAAGATAACATATATTTCACCAAGAAACATCTGTAGCAGAAGTCGATGCCAGTTATCTGATTTTTTCCGTTTTATTTTTTATATATTGCACAGTCATCACAGATCATCCGATAACCAAGCGATATATCGATAACATGTTAACCAATTTTTCTTCCTATTTTGAAGTCTTCTATCCAAAAAATAAGTCAGATCGTGGAGTCACGAATAATGTGATATTCAAAATTTTCCTAAAGATTTGCTTTTGATTTTCAGCTTTCAAAATAAACATCTTGTATATTAGGTATAGTTTTCTTTAAGCTGGCTAACTAAACTGCGTTAACAAAAACCTAAATAAAAAGTTAAAATTTCACTCAAAACAATATTATTTTTTAAAATTGTCGCCAACAGTAATATCAATGTATAAAAAAATAATTTTGAGATAAAAATATTGGTCTTAGCCAGGATAATTATTCAGTATAAGTAAATTTTAAAACTGGACTAAAAGTCAATACACAACAATTTATTTTGATACAAATATTTATATTGTAGTTGGCGGCAATGTGAAAATATATTTTTTTTACTTTGAGTAAAAAATTAACATTAGGGTTGTTTTTCTTTAAGCCGGGATAACAAGCAAAAACGTTAATACAAATTTACAAATAAAAAATTATTTTTTCACTTTGCAACTACAACATAAATATTTGTATGAAAACAAATTTTCAAAAAAAAATATTTTGTGTTGACTTTTTTGGACTTAGCCTCGATAACCGTAAATTTGACTGGATAATTACCCAGGCTAAGTCCAACATTTTTAATACAAAATTATTTTTTCAAAATTTGTTTTCACACACACATTGATAGTGGTTTTGGCGACAATAAAAAAAAAGAATTTTTTATTTTGAGTGAAATTTTAAGTTAGAATTTTGTTATTGCAGCTTAGTTACCCACCCAGTCTTAAATAAAAACAGTCCTACTAACTAAGCCCCATTAACTATCACTGTATACGCCAGCGACACTGCACAGCTACTTTAATCATAGTCGCTCTCGATTAGGTTACGCTGTGGAACAACAGTGTTTCGCACTACTGTGAATGAAATTAGGAACAGCTGTCTCTGTATGAACAATATAAACGTCATCACTCACCGACTAAAAGATAATTTCTCGACTTTATTTTAAGAAAATATTAAATCCAATCAAAAATGTTTACTTTGTGGACCTTAGTTGAAGCATCCTTGCTGTGTCTAAATGCTGTATGTGTTTTGCATGAGGAGAGATTTTTGGCCAAAAGTGAGTACAAAAAAGAACACTATACAACAACAATATTTGATACAACTTGCACTCCTCTTTCAGTTGGATGGGGTGGCCAACAGCAAACTAGCGAGTTCGGCCAACCAACGGCCAAGGCCCAAATTTTGAATTTAGTCCGATCCATTCGCACGGTGGCCAAAAGTACGTACTAATACTATTATAAATTACCAAAGACAAGTAATAACTCTATTCTTTTGATTTCTTTACAGTTCCTCTTATATTTCTCAATGTTATAGCGATTTTATTTAAGTTATTGTTAGGCTAACGAATGTTGAATGTTTCTTTAGTGCTTAAATAAAACTAAATTTTTGTATACATACTTACGATCTTACATATGTGTCTTTCTTTGCAATACTGATTTAACACGATTTTCTAAAGCTATCGAATATGCGTCCAATTTGTATGCGGCTGCCTCGAGTTTGTCAACTGTATCGGATATCTCATCGATTTGTTGCATTAGGGGAAGCTAGAAGTATAAAAATTGAAAGATATTGCATTTAAGTAACGTAGAAGGTATCGTTTATTTACCAATGCCTGGAATTTTACACTTAAATCTGACGTGGACGTTGACAGGTTCTGTGCAATTTGTCGCATATCCGAATATTTGCCCACAGTGGCCCGATTCATATTCTCCAGCAACAGATAATCTTCGATGGGTGCCTGCAGTTCATTGCTTATGTAGTCCTCGGTCTTTCGAAACATTTTTGTTGCCAATTTACTTAGCTTTGGGTCGTGTGGATCGAGGGCTTCGAAACTGCTGGTGCTGGTCGATAAAGTCCCCCTTATGGGTGAATCCAATTGAGGATTATGCGATGATGTTTGTTGTTGGGCTGGTTGAGCATTTTCCCGATTTGTGGGTGCTGCTGTAGACGGGACTGTTGTCGAGGCGGATTCATCTTTGTTGGACATATCTTCGGCTGGAATATATTTTTTCTCTATCTTGTTTAACTTATTTTGTTTTTTTTTTCGCAATGTTTTTATTACCTTATAAAGAGACCCCTTAAATACGATCATAACGTACGGCTGCATAATTTCCATCATTCAGAAGGCGTATAGTCAGTCACACAGACATTTGCTATATATCAAAATTAATATCGGTGGTTGTTTATGTAGATACGAACTGTCCAAATGCGCAGGAACCTATATATTATTTAGAAAATAATAAAAAATAATAACATATTTTATTATTTTCCAGTTGCACGTAAACGTCTCTTCCATGAGTTTTGCGTTTGCGTCGGGCTGATACGCCCGTATTTAAGTTGGTCCTTAAATGATTTTTATTCAAATGACAATTCACAATATATTTTTTTTTAATTTGTTCGACAAAACTTAGGACTCACGAAAAGGGTAATAATAAAATGCGCTAAAAATCACTTAGTTGGTGTATTCACAAATTGTCCTAAAGTGTTGTACCTGTCGTATTGGCAAGTTGGACCGTACAGTCAGATTATTCCATGCAACCTAATCATAAAGCACCGCTTGTGACAAAATCAAAAGAGGCACATGTTATTAGCAGGTAATAACATCTCATTACCCTCACGATTACTTGCAACTGTGAAATAATGACTTACGCCTAACAACTTATATAACTAGCTATAGGTAACACTATTTCTTTTTTGTCAAAATAACAGCCCAGATACAGCATTCAAAATGACGGGAGCACATTAAACGCCGGGTACAAAATACTACTAATACATAAAAATATAAGATTTTTTTATTTTTAAGCTTTTGATTAGATTTTCAAGACCCCGCATTTTTACTATAAAATTCCGCCAAATACCGCTTTTTGAATTCATATACATATCTCGATTTTTTCCTAAATAAAGATGGTCACGTTACACATACGTGAAAGTCGTTCGTTTGAAAGGGTTGAAAAACAAGGAAATACTATTATTAGGGCTGTTTTTCTTTAATCCCGACTTAAACAAGCTGCGATAACAAAAACGTTAATAAAAATTAAATTTTTTTGCTCAAAATAAAAAAAAATATTTTTTCACATTGTCGCCAACTACAATATAAATATATGTGTCAAAAGAAATTTTCAAAAAAATATTTTGTGCAGACTTTATTGGACTCAGCCCGATAACCATCATTTTGACTTACACTGGATTTTTAACACAAAATTATTTTTTCAAAATTTATTTTCACACACACTTTGATAATGCTTTTGGCGACAATTTTAAAAAAGAATTTTTTATTTTGTGTGAAATTTTAACATTTTATTTAGATTCTTGTTATCGCAGCTTAGTTATCCAGTCTTAAAGAAAAACAGTCATATTATTATTTTTACTTCTGTATATATTAGTGTATAACACAAGTAGCTCTATAATTACTAAAAAGAAGAAAACAATTGAACTGCATTGTCCTAAAATATTGGCTACTAAAAACGTACAGCATTGCGTCGGACTTTTTTGATAAAACTTTTTTTAAAGGATTTGGAATATTTTTAGTTTGTTTTACTATTTGGCGAGTTAATAAAGCTTGTTTGTCTTTTTACAACCTATAATGTGGAACGTGACGTGACGTTGCGAGATGTGACAAAATTGTCTATATCTTACAGGACATGAAACGCTAGAACGGTCAATCAAACCAAATAAAAAATTTGCACTAAACTGATCTTTATTATATATTCCTTCATATTATGGCTGTTTTTCTTTCTTCCGGGATAACAGGCTGCGATAACAAAAACGTTAATAAAAATTTAATTTTTTGCTCAAAATAAAAAAATATTTTTTCACATTATTGGCGACAACTACAATGTAAATATTTGTATCAAAACAAATTTTCAAAAAAATTAGTTTGTGTTGACTTTTTTGGACTTAGCCTCGATAACCATATATTTGACTTACACTGGATAATTATCCAGGCTAAGTCCAATATTTTTAATATAAAATATTTTTTGCAAAATTTGTTTTCATACACATATTTATATGCTGTTGGCGATAATTTTAAAAAATAAATTTTTATTTTGAGTAAAATTTTAACTATTTGTTTAGGGTTTTCTTATCGCAGCTTAGTTATCCAGTCTTAAAGAAAAACAGCCTTATTATTGGCGTTGGATATTGTTGTAGTAAATATTTTGTTCTAAAGGGGGGCTTGCATCATTGCTCAATGAAGCAATTTTTAAGATAAAATTGTCTTAAAAATAAAAATTGTGAAGAAAACATGATGTTAACTTTGCAGGCCGTATGATCTTCAGTAAGCTACGCTTTGGACTCTTTAATTTAATTATATTTAGGTTCACTAATACATTTCGAAAACTACATTTTTCAATTTCTTATTTTTTGATCATGGTGGACCTTTGTGGAAAAATGCCCATAATCTCTATCCTGTGGAGCACGAACGAATATTTCAAAGTTTTCCAAACGGAGTGACGAATTAATATATACTCTATCCTATGGTGTAGGCTAGATTTGTGAAAACGTTTATATTTGTTATTCTAATTTCCAAGAGCATTTATGCAAATGATATAATTTTGAAATGAATTTCTTGACAGATTCTATTTTGCAACATAATTTTTGGACATTTTCAGCATTTGTATGGGATTATAAGAATTTGAAATCGAACTTGAATTGGAACGAGGGGAATAAATATATAAAAATTTGCTAGTAGCACTTGATTTGATTTATTTATTTCAACTTGTAATTCAAAGCCATCGGGCCAATTTAAAACAAATTACAAAATGCATATATAATACTTTTTTTAATATGGCTAAAAAACTACTCAATTTACAATATGGAATATAGTCGATAGTGAACTGTTTCCAAATTCGTTAGTATTCGTTATACGTATATTGTTTGTTAGATTGTTAAACTTATGTATCTTGTTAATTAAATCAATGTGATCACAATGATTTTCAACCCCCACCACATTTTTGTTGTGTAAAGCAATTGTATAATAATTTGTATTGGCTATTTAATATTATTATTTATAAATACACACTATTAGATTATTATAAATATTTGAACTACATCAACATAGTACATCACCCACTAACATTTGAAAGTTTCATGAAACTGATCTGTATGGAAACAAAAGAGTGAGTCAAGAATAGCTCATTGGGGAATACCTCTGGATACAACCAATACATTCGGACTTGGTTGGTGATATTTTAGGTTGTGAAAATCGAATGAAGTTTATTTTTCAATATTGAAATTATATACATAAATGAACTCGTAGGTGAATATGTGAATAATAATTTTTTATAAAACAGGTATACGAATCTACTTTACAACACCCCCACTAGATGAGGATACCGTCAAACCAATTAGGGTACAGCAGTGATTGTGTTTGGAAGGGGATAGTCCCTTCGTCATGATGTCAGCTACCATGTTCTCCGTGCTCAGATACTCTATTTTCAATTTCCGTTCGTTGACAAGATCTCGCAGAAAATGATGTCGTATGTCTATATGTTTGGAGCGTGCATGATACGAGTTGTTCTGTGACAAATTAATAGCACTTTTGTTGTCACATCGTATCACCAGATTTTCCTTTGTATCGTGCAATTCTTCAAATAATGATGCAAGCCACAGAGCTTCTTGGGATGATGCCGCTAACGCTATGTACTCCGCTTCGGTTGTCGAAAGTGCAACAGTGGGCTGCTTCTTCGAGTTCCAGGACACACTTGCTCCTTGAAACTTGAAAACGTAACCGGAGGTAGATCTTCTGTCGTCCACATCACCTGCCCAATCAGCATCTGAGTAGCCCTCTAAGTATCCTTTAGAGTCTTTCGTAAATTCGAGTCTATAAGTTTTTGTACCTTTCATGTACCTCAAAACCCGCTTAACGGCCATCCAGTGTGCTTTGCCATGATTATTATTAAATTTTGACAAAGCCCCCACTGCAAAGGATAGATCAGGCCGGCTTACTTGCGCGGCGTACATAATGCTTCCAATGGCTTCTTGGTACGGTACTGGTGGTTGGTGTTCCTGAGGTTCTGCACTCAATTCTTGTGTCGAATGAAGTTTATTTTTCAATATTGAAATTATATACATAAATGAACTCGTAGGTGAATATGTGAATAATAATTTTTTATAAAACAGGTATACGAATCTACTTTATAACAGTTGGACTGGTTATAAAATATATATTTTTTAAATCTGATAATAATTTTCATTTTAATAGTTAGGTAATTAATTTTGTAAGTTTTCATTAAGCGTCAAATTCAACTTGGATAGAACAGTGATAACGAATGCATATGTTAATTAGTACCAAGTATCTTTAGATATCGTGGATTTATTTACCCGCTTACATTTGAATGTTCACGGATGTTATTAATCTGTGGGTCGACAACACCTCTGGATACAATCAATACTTTTGCTACAAAATAAATACAACAGTTTTTAATCTGATAATTAATTTCAAACAGTGGGAATGATTTTTATAAGTTTTCATTAAACGTAAGTGTCGACTTTGTGATTACAGGGATACCAAATTTGTTAAATAGTACAAGTATCTTTAGAATAGAGGATTTATTTTATCCGTGCCAACTGCAAAACATTTTATTTCATTGTTTTTATTATCTAATTAATAAAAAGGGGAATAAAAAGTAATAACATTCGTCGCTTATCACCAGCATTTCGTGTACCCATAAAACTGATTAGAATTTAAACTAACCAAACCGCAAAAGTTTATATTTACATATACAAGTCGTCTAATCATTCATTTGTTTCATACACTTCAGTCTATAATCATCATCATCACCATTGTCACGCTGATTGCTGAAAGTGTTCTTCAAAAATGTCTGTAAATTTAAACGAGGAACGCAAATTAACAAATCTATTCGATGGCAGCGATTGGAATGTCTACGAATCAAAGATTTTCAATTTGGGTGTTGGTGCACCGGGAACAGATTTATTAGAAAATTGTGGCGATATATTTCGTGAGGCCACAGAACATCGTTTGGTTGGTATACACAAGGTCATTTAAAAGTTGTTCAGTAGAATTGTTGTGATTTTTGTGTTACAGAAAATTGATAAAGAACAAAATTCATCGATGCTCTTCCAATATGGGCCAACTTCGGGTACATATGAGGCAAGATCTGAGATTGCTAAATATTTCACACAAATGTATAGCAGTGAGGTGAAATGGTGAGTCTTACTACATCATATCATATTATTTACTATAATCATTGTTTGCTGATTAACAAATGGTTAGCAATATTATTATAAAAATATGACCTACACCAAAGCGAAAAATCTTGAACCGCCGTATACATTTGGATTTTCTATAAAACACTACTTTGAGTATTCGAATTCATTTTATAAATGCTTTAAATGTACCGAATGTGAAATAATCAGATCCTCATATTTCCTTAATATAAATAAATAAATATAAAATAATATAAATATTTGCAAATTTATTTATTACAAAACATGAAGAAATAAATGAAATGAATATTCACCCCATATTTCACTTTTATATGCAAAACGTTCCTAGTGATCTCCGACTCTACTGTTTATTATATTTTTTCAGCGAAGATCTGTTCATTACAAGTGGCGCAACACAAGGCCTGCACGTAATCCTCTCAACACTGGTCGATTTGAATGGCTATATATTTGTTGACGAAGTGACGTATATGATAGCACTGGATACCATAAAACAATTCCATACGCTCAACATTGTACCACTAAAATTAAAGAATGATGGCGTTGATTTGGAATATTTTGAGAAGCTCTTGAAGGAAAAACAATTTAAATCGTCTAAAAAAGAGTTTTGGGGCATGTACTACACGATACCGACCTATCACAATCCAACGGGTATACTATTCTCCTCGGCAGTATGTGGAGGTCTAATTAAATTGGCACGGACTTATGATTTCCTGATAACATGCGATGATGTCTATAATATTTTGTATTATAAAGATGAAAAGGCTCCAAAGCGACTGCTGGCCTATGACAATAAGGAGGACGAGGGCTACAAAGGCCATGTCATATCAAACGGAAGTTTTTCGAAAATTCTAGGTCCTGGAATACGTTTGGGATGGTTGGAAGTACCAAAGAGAATGAAAACACTATTGGATTCAAGGTACACACATTATTCCTTATCGCAATACTTTGTCCTAAAAATATTTTTCCTTTTTCTAGCGGTTTGGCCAACAGTGGTGGCTGTTTAAACAATTACACTTCCGGCGTGGTGGGCAGTTTATTTGAACTGGGCTTAGCCCAACGACACATTCAACGTATGTATGATGCCTACAAAGAACGTATGCTAGCCACTTGCGCTGTTTTGGAAAAAGAATTACCCGATTGCTGCACACTGCTCTCGCCCAGAGGAGGTTATTTCATTTGGATGTCTTTGGGGGAGGGAAACAATGCTTTGGAATTCCTAAAAGTTTGTATGGAAGAAGAGAAAATATTTTTCATTGCGGGACCAAGATTTGCTGCCATTCCCGGCAGTGCTTCGGATTGTTTAAGATTGTCCATAGCTTTTCACAGCAAGGAGAAATTGGTGGATGCCGCGAAAAGATTTTGCAAGTGTCTTAAGAAATATTTGAAAAAATAATAGAGAAAACTTTTATGAAAATGAAAAAAAATAAGCTAAAATAAATCTGTAAATTTTATAAATGAGAAACAAATAACTTACCTTAACTATAGATTATTCGCTCTTATCTAAATTGCTTTAACATTTCACCGCTGACAGTACTTCTTGATCTAGGAATATAAAAAATATTAGGAGGAAACCCCGACTTCTCGAGATCCGATCCTGGAAATTTCAGATATTTAACACCGCACTACAATTTGTACAAAAATCTTTACATTGAACCGGATGATATACGTCTGAAACTATCGGCAAGCTAAAGTGGAGTTTATTGGCGTTTTTAGTTCTTCATTTCCTCATCCTGTTGACCCTTCACAGATCTTCAAAATTCCAAAGAATACAATTTTTCAAAAATTATTTTAAATACAATTTTATTCAAACATTTCTAACGGAGTATCTGTACTAACAATACCATTTTTGATTTCATTTAAAAGAAATTTACTTTTATTTGTCTTCAAAACATATTTTTGGAGGTCCTGGAAATATTTTTTTATATATTTGTCATCTTAATTAAATTTCCTTTACTTTGAGTAGCCAAACATAAATTTTGATTCATATTCCCATTTTTTGGAGCCACAAAAATATATGTTTTTCATATTAACCATCTATATTAAATTTTTTTAATTTGAGTACCCACACTAAAATTATGGTTCGGGCTTCTGAGGGCCAACGTGTATATTTTGTACACATATGCCTTCTGCAAGAATTTTCCTTTCATTTGAGAATCCACACTTCTATGTAAGTGGACAGACCCATTTTTCGGTTACCTAGAGGCCCAAATTTCAACTTCATTTTCGTTGTTTTTAGATCAATCTTAATAAGACAGGATATTTTATTTTTCTTTTGTTACCCCGATCCATAAACTGCAACCTTTTTATTTCATATTAGGGCTGTTAGAGTGGATAACTAAAAATAAATAATATATTTGTTAAAATTTCCGCCAACAGCAATATCAATGTGTGTATGAAAACAAAATTTGAAAAAATAATTTTATGTTAAAAAATTTGGACTTAGCCTGGATAATAATTATCCAGTGTAAGTCATATTTATGGTTATCGAGGCTAAGTCCAAAATAGTCAACACAAAATAGATATTTTTTTGAAAATTTGTTTTGATACAAATGTTTATATTGTAGTTGGTGACAATGTGATTTTTTTATTTTGAACAATAAATTAAATTTTTATGAACTTCTTGTTAAAGAAACTTAAAGAAAGGCATCCCTTTTGTCATCTATACAAAATTACATTTAATTTGATTACCCCCACTTTAATTTTGATTCAAATCCTCATTTGTCGTGTCTCTGGGGGCCTAATTGACCCACAAGTGTATATTTTTACACATAAGCCATTTACAGGAAATTTCCTTTCATTTAAGTGCCCACAGTTGCCCATTCCCTAAGAACCCATGGTATTGAGCCTGAAATTTCATTTTCGTGGTAATTTTTTCTTCTTTGAAGCCACGCCTCATAAACTGCATTTTTGTCACTTATCAGACAAAATTTCACTTCAATCATTTCATTCAATTGTCTGTCACGTCACCTACGGCACGAATTTCACTAACGATGTCTTCTAAAACAAAATTTCACGAGTGTGGCCACTCTGTGCATCTTAAAATAAATTTCCTCAGTTATACGGAACAACAACTGGATTTATTTTGTTATTTTATAACAGAAAACAGATCTGTTTTTATTCAATAAAAATGGCTTCGGTTAAACAATATTTAGTGCTATTGCTCGCCATGGCCTCCTTTGTTTATACCCTTTACGTGGTAACAAATTTAATTCAATTTCTATCGGCACCCCGGAAAACATCGAAGATCTATACCTGGGTATTCAATTTGTTGGATAATAAATCGCGCCTTGAAACCGCATATGGGCCAATGGTGTTCAATACCCTCTATCTGATACTATTCATATTCCAACATAGTTTTATGAAATCGTCTTGGGTGAAGAAACTAATGCAATCTCTGGGACTGGCCTCGGCTGAACGTTCAATATACAGTCTGACATCATCGTTATGTTTACATGTGCGTCGTAAGAAAACACAACATCAAATCACAAAGACCTGAGATATTTTGGAATATTTGCATAATATTGAGAATGTATGTGTGTACGTGTGTAATCAATTTTCATTCATTTGTTGCAGTATTTGATGAAGAACTGGCTAACGGCCTCATCCATCATTATGTGGCAGGTTGATGTGGACGCCAACAAATGGCTGTGGTGGTCTTTCGTTCTGTTGCATGCATTTGCCTGGATGATCATATGCGGTGGCAGTATGATAATGGACTTGCCCGAAATTATAGGCATTAAACAGGCATGTCTCCCTCTGCAATATGCACAGACAAACAATTTGCTAATAATATAAAATTTTAATTTTAGGCTTACTACGATATGAAATCGTATGCCCAACCTTTGGCTTACAAATCGTTCGAGTTGCGACACCTCTTCACCCATGTCAGACATCCTTCCTTTGTGGGCTTAACGGTAATTTTATGGTCCGTAAATCTAATGACTTTGGATCGCTTCTTGTTGGCCACTATGCTGACCTCTTACATGTACTTCGCCTGGTCAACAGATCACAGTGACCTGATTTATCAGAAATGTCAATTGCAGCGTAAGAGGGAAGAATTGAAATCTCAGTGAACTGCCGCAATACTACTACAGCATTTATTGCCCCGCTAATATTTATGAGCATATCAAACGTTGTATATGAATGAGAAAGTTACTTATAATTGTTCTTAGTATTAATATTTTTATAACAGTAGAATAAGTTGAATAACTAATACGTTATCATTAAAATATTTTGACACAACTGCGGATCAAATTATATTTTAGTCAGTTACTTTTTTATATTTAAAAATATTGTACTCCAAAAATGTTTGCGTTATTTATTTGCGGGCCTATGGACATGTGCATATTTCAAATAACAAATCTAAAAATTACCTGACACCCTTAAAATATTATGGTTCTTTCAATGTTGTGAAACATTATGAGTGTAAGTGGAAGAAAACTTTTACAACATAGATGTAACTAATTGCGTTATGTACGAGTTGTTGTCTTAAAATAAGTATATGGGTTCCACAGTTGAGATTTCTTTTTGATCCATGTACTATAAATGGTTTTTGCTACCGTCAAACTTTTTAACGCGAAATTTCCAACTCATTGTTGACTATGGAGTGTGATTTCTTCATGGAAAATAATTTCATTCAAATGACTGCCTCGGGCACCCCACAAATAATAGTCCAACGGTTGAATAGTTGAAAAAAGTTAGATGGCGGACCCTTTAGTATTTTTTTTTTAGTTTGTGTTTTTTCATAGTGACAAGTGAAAACTTTTTCGTATTTGGTGTTAGCATTTTATATAAAAAAAATTGCTGCAGTCAATACCTCCTTTCGCAGTATGCCTAAATGATGAACATCGCTGGGAAATTGACGCCGCAGTGCTCATTTTTTGTAAAAGGAGCTTGACAATTTTGGTTCTGAATTCAATTTAATTCTCCTGTATTATATTATTTCACAAAAATGGAGCCATTTTTCGTCCCATATTCATCACTCATTTTTTCACAACACCTTTTACAAAATGTTTCCATGAAATATGAGTTTTTAGCTGTCACTGTGGAAAAACACAAAAAAAATCAATCAAACGTCCAATAATACGACCAATGAGTTATTCTAGGCCAAGAATAAAAAATTATATTTAAAGTGCTTTTCCAAGAGTTTATTAATTCAGAAAAAAATTTTGGACAAAAATGCAACATGTTTTTTAGAAGCGTTTAGCTCACTGATGGCTTGACCGAACGACGAAATATTTTGCAGATCAACATTAAAATATCCAATCTTCATTTTTGGGGCGGTGACCGCAGCAATTTATTTTCGTGACCCATCCTAATGTACTATATAACCCCGATAATGACGTGACAAGAGCGATCAAAATCTTGTTTTTTGCCATGTTCGGTTTTCGAAAAAACAAAACTTGATCAAGATCCGTTGTAAGGCGATCCATTCCATTTGTATAGGGGCAATACCAAATCATGGACCCATATATTTGACTTTCGTAGTCGGTATTCCTAGTTGATATACATATAACATGATCTGGAAGATTCGTTCAACTTCTGACGTAAAATGTGAGTTTTGGAGCGGTTTGTTTTATGAATACACTCAAAATATTTCTTTTGGAGAATTATTAACTTTGGATTTTTTGTTGAAAATCGCTGCGATGTTTTCACGAGACTGAAATTATGATATAGATAGCGGGCAGCGTATAAAATGTAGCTGCTAAAATGTCTTGAAAGAACAACATTTCAGTACAAATCATTCGGCAAAAGTATATCATTACGATACGACGTCAAAAAAAAATAAGAACAATTTGTGGACATGTTATCAATATTTGGATTAGTAATGGTGAGATTGGGAAAAAAATGTTTTTTATTTGAATGAAAAAGCACAAAATCGGATAAATTTTTTCAATAACGCTAGAAACTAAAGGTAAACAATTCAATATGTATGGAATATGAAAAAATGTTATGCCCCGCACCTAGTAAAAGAAAGCCTTTGGATAAATGTAGATGTTATGGTCCTTCTTGTAGAAGTACAGTTGTCGCGGCTAAATCAATTTAAGAAAAAACTTCGTACAAATGACACACGATTTTTTTAAATTCCCTAACTTCTACATTTATTCATAGAATTTCTTCAAAAATGACCCATTTTCTTAGCTATTACAAACTAAAACAATATATTTCCTTATATAGGGTCCGCCAAATAACTTTTTTTGAAAATGCTATAAAAAACTACTGAATATTTTCTCAAATTTTTTTTATTATTTGAAAGGACAATCCTTCCGGTTAATAATGGAAAATAATTTAATTCAAATGGCTGCCTCGTGCACCCCACAAATAATAGTCCAACGGTTGAATAGTTGAAAAAAACGTTACATGGCGGACTATTAAACAAAAATTTAAAGAATCCTGATTTTTTTTAAATCTATGTGAAAGTGTAATTCGCAACAGGTACCTACGACATTTTAGTAAAAAATAAATATCCATAATAAAAATCCAAATTAATGACATATTTTTCACTCAAAGAAAAATAAGTTTTTTCACAACAACAATTAATCTATAATAGTTGTGGTTGCAATTTTCACTTTTAAGAAATTTAACGAAATTTATTTTTATTTTTTTTTGTTCTATTTCGATTTTTTTTTCAAACTTTAACTCAATAACTAAGAGAGATATCGATAACATGTACAATTTTTTCCTATGTTGAGGTCTTCTATCTACACCATTTCCAAGTGTAATTCAGAAAAGATCAATTGTAATTCAGAACTCATCAATTGATATTCAGATATTCCATTTGAAATTCAGAACTCATCACCTTGATATTCAGAAATTCCATTTGAAATTCTGAACTCATCACTTGATATTCAGAAATTGCATTTGAAATTCAGAACTCATCCCATGATAATCAGAAATTCCATTTCTAATTCAGAACTCGTCACTTGATATTCAGAAATTCCATTTGAAATTCAGAACTCATCAATTGAAATTCAGAAATTACATTTGAAATTCAGAACTCATCAATTGAAAATCAGAACTTGTTATTTGAAATTCAGAACTCATCAAATGAATTTCAGAACATTTCATATGAAATTATTCAGAAGTTATCAAACAAAATTCGGAAAACATTTATAGAGAAATAACTCAATATACTCCAAAGTCAGTCATACATAAATATATTTAAATTGATAAAATGCATTAAAGAACACAATTAATTATTTTAATATGTTGTTTGCATTATAAATATGCAATGAAATCAAGAAACAGATTGTTATATTGGAAATGGGAGAACACAAGTTTTAATAAGATTTAACAGACAAATAATAGCGAATCACTTTTTGACCGTCAATAGTCGTGAAATTGTAAACAACAAAAAGAGCATTTTCTGTAATCGGTACATAATTTTCATTTCAAAATTTAACATGGCCGAGTTAACCAACTTTAAAAGATAAGTAGAGTGTTACCAAAGACTTTCTATATTCAAGACAAGTAATCGCGCTATTTGCTGTTATTATCGACGCAACGTTGAGAGATGACAGAGAATGCAAATTTTGCAGCCATGTGTTTACATGTTTTATCAAAATATGAAAATGAGGAAAACAATGAGTACATTCAAAAATATACACGAAAACGAAAAGAATACATACATATCTTTTATTGTTAGATGTTGTAAAATATTTTGTTTTCTTAGCAAAACCTTATTAAGAGATTTACATGATTTAATTCCGAAGATCTATATATAAAGCTAAGAATCTATACAACCGTAATTATTAAATAATTTACATTGTATGTAAATACCTTTTAAAAAGTTTTACATACGTAGAATATAATTTCGGAATTGATAACTTCTGAATTACAAATGAAAAGTTCTGAATTTCATATGAAATATTCTGAAATTCATTTGATGAGTTCTGAATTTCAAATAACAAGTTCTGATTTTCAATTGATGAATTCTGAATTTCAAATGGAGTTTCTGTGATGATTTCTGAATATCAACTGATGTGTTCTGAATTTCAAATGGAAATTCTGAATTACAATTGATCTTTTCTGAATTACACTTGGAATTATAACGATTTTACATAACCTCCAAAATCATGTTTTCTCAAAAACTGCAGTTGTTTTTTCAGTTTTTGACCAAATAAAAAGTAGACGACAGTATGAACCACTCCTTCATTTATGAAAGAGAGAATTCCGGAATTTTCCGGCCCTGTAAAAAATAACTGAGTATAGACAGACACTTTTTGTTTTCGATATATATAAATTGTATTTTTATTTATTTCAAAATGTAATTATTCATTTTTGTGTGTTTTGTTGGTTTTGTTTTTATTATTTTTACGTTTTAATTATTTTATAATATATTTATAATTTTTTGTTTACTTTTGTGGTTTTTAATCATTATTTATATAAATTGTATGGTTGTTTGTTTGTTTTGTTTTCTTTCTTTTCTTATAAATGTGTTTTATAATTGTTTTTCTTTTTTTTGGGTGTTTGTTGTATAGTGGTTGGTTGGTTGTGTGACTTAATTATTAAAATTTTTATGAATTATTTTGTTTTTTGTTTTCTTTATTTTGCATTTGCATACTTCTTTATATAATTTTCATTTTACTTAAATGTTGTATTCCTTTATGTTGTTGTTGTTGTTGGGTTTATAATGAAAGACTTTTTAAAAATAAACAAAATTGTGATTTTTTTTCAACTTTTTTTGTAAATATTTATCACTTAAGTTTTTACAAATGGCGTTTTTTTCCTTTAATAAACATTAATGGGTTAATAGACAAACAAATACAAATGTTTAAAAGAAGGACAAAATACATAGATAATTTCAAACAAATAGGTTGGTATAGCTTGTTAAAAGGCGCAGGAGAAATAAAATACAATACCATAATGACAATAATAATAATAATAATAAAATAAAGCGGAAGTGGGGGAGGGAGGGGGGAGTAGGAGAACAAACTCTACAAAACTGTCGTCCTTTATACAAATTCAAATATTTAGATTTTCTGAATAATTTCCATTGATTTCATGCTTTATAACAAGAAATTTTGAAAAGTTGGGTAACTTTTAGTTTTGTGTCTTAGTTTTGTAGAGCTGTTTTGCCAACGTTAATAATGTTAATAATAATAATAATAAAAATAACTTAGTGGTTTTTAGCTAAACTTTCATGATATATATTTTAAAACAATTTGTTTTTTTATATACGTTTTATTTTTTCTTCTCTTCTCAATAATTACTAAAAAATTAAATGCTTTTTGTTTTGTTTTTTTTAAAGAGATAATAAAGTGATAGTGATACATTCGTATAATATATATATTTATATATTTGTTTTGTATAAAATACATAAGAAAAACCCTACAGTTTTCACTAAAGTTAAACTTTATTTTGTTTTTGTTTTTTTTTAGCACTAAGAACGAAAGAGACAGTTTGGAAGAAAACAACAAATATGCAATTACGTTTTTGGAAAATAATTAAATTAGAAAAAATACCATAAAACGCACACAATATAAACATAAACTCTATGTAATATGTAGAGATAATAAAGAATAGAATACTTTGTATATGAGTGATTTTTTTCCTTTGTTTTTTGTTTTGTTTTTAATTTCTAAAAATAAGCAGTGAGCGCGATTTTGTTTTGTTTTTTTTTCTCATGTTTCGTATGTATTTATATGAAAAAAGTGAGTTCTTTTATTTTTGTTTTTAAGCATTTACATGGTTTTTTTTTGTGAAAATGTATTCATTTCAAATTGTTTTTCATTTATTTTTTGTGTTTATAGGATCGATCGTTGGATTTATGTTTGCGCTATTATTGTTTGTTTTTTGTGGTTTAAGAAGATTTGGATGATCAACTACTGGCTGGAAAGGGAGGACATCTTCAAATCGTTGATTGTTTTTTCTGTTTTGCTTGCTTGATCAGTTGTTTATCAAAATTGTTGGCCATACTTTTTGGAATAACAAAATATTGAAAAACCACTAATTTTCGAAATGCTCAGCTTCGAACTTTTGTTTGTTCTAATCAAGAATTACGTTTTTAAGCAAAAATTGTGAACGAAATATCAGATTCATCAGATAAAACTGATTTAGATTCTGGTTAGCGAAATTTTTCCCATACAATTATTTTGCTGTTGTTTTCATAAGAAGAGATGTCGTGTTTAAGATTCTAACGCGAATCCGAAGGAAATGTGTTTCTAGGATTGATCTTCTCACACTCTTTCACTGCAAAGACGCAAACGAACGGAACAATAACTTTGTTAAGAAGGAGGAAACATAATAAAAACAGCGAAACTATCGCGAATAAAATATCCGTTGGAATGGATAGTACCCCCTTAAATTTCCAATGATTTATGGTATTTTTTAAGTTTTTTCGCTTTCTTACTTCGATTTGGTCGCTTTATTTTTAAAACAACGCAAAGAAGTGAAACCTATTCCCGAGTTAAATTCATATTTCGTAAAGGGGAATATATAGATAAATTCCACGTGAACAAATTCCCCTTTTATTGACGCTATTTAAGATTCTACCGAGTTTCCAAAGGACCGGTCTTCTCATACTCACTCACTGAAAGAACGCAACTTTCATAAGGAAGAAGATTGAGGCAGAATGTCAATGAATGTTGGTGTTGAATTTTTATTTACAGTTTTCTGTAACAACCTAATCACAAAACATTCCCGATCAATCATATAGGTTGATGGATCTTTATGTACTCGCCATATACGCCATACAAGACATTCGAAACGTTCTTTTGCACATCAAACATCAGGAAATTCCATTCCCAAACTCACTTGTTTAATCGACATAAAGTAAAATCCTATTTCGAAATAGGTTTCATACGAATGGGAAAACAAATCTCAGAAAATGTTGTTCTTAGACAGTTTTTCAATAAATAATTTGATTAAGTCCCACCATTTTATTACAAATATTGCACCATTCATAAATGTTTGTCAAATGTCAGTGGTAGAATTGATGGGTGGGAACTGACTTGAACCTGATCGATTTTTTTATTTTTATTTTGAAGGCCTTACAATTCGGTGTGTTCGCCCTTTAACTGATCTATTGCAATACTAATTGTATTGAGAAAAACGGCCCCAGATTATAAGAGTATACTCAGAAAATTTTGTTCTTAAACTGCGTCAAAGGAAAGTTTTTCAATAAATAATTATTTTTGATTAAATTCCAGATTTAATTACAAATATCACATATGCCACCATTTATAAATGCTCTGCAAATATCAGAGGTAGAATTGATGGGTTGGAACTGACTTGAACCTGATCAATTATTTATTTTACGATGTTGAAGGTCTCACAGTTCGGTATCTTCGCCATTAGACTGTTCAATTTCAATATTATTTGTATTGAAGAAAAGCGACCACGTAAACCAGAAAAATGACCCCAGCATGTAAAGGGTGGACTAATGCTGCTATTACAGTTGTTTTAAAGGGACAACAAAACTCTGTTTTACTCAACCAATTTGATAAAGCTCTAAACTGTCTGGGTACTGGATATGAGTCAACAATAATATAAAACTAACCCGATAATGAAGTTATTTGCATCGAAAGTATGTACTAATTTACTGGCCAATATATGATTCTCTGGTGGTTTTGTTTTTTTGTAAGCAAGACAATACAAGCATGGTGTTTACACCCAATATTTGATTGCTTGGAATTTAAAAAAAAATGTCTTACAGGTTCTAATAATCCTAGTGGATATGGTGGTGTGGGAGATAGCGATACAAAATTTGAGTTCGTTACAGAAACTACATTTTTCATTAAAAAAGTTAATGCATAACTTTGTGCATAGAGTGCGAAATGCGTTGTTTTAAGAACAAATGGTAGATAATAAGAACTTCCCGAATGGAAAGATTAAAGGACTACGAAGCATTACAAATTAAAAGCATAAGCTTTCAGACCTTCTACTTTTTTGTTATAAAATTCCTTCAAGTTATATTCACAACGTTCTTTTTTTTCTTGATAATGACTTAACAGCTTGGAATTATTAAAATTCTGCCAATATTACACGTTCTGGAACATGACTCAACATATAATGAAGAACAACTCTGTCGGATGAGAGAGTTGGACTCATCTTCAATTCATACGCACAGTTTCCTCGCAGACCTTCTTAAACCAACAAAATATTGCTTGTTTTAACGTTGGCTGTTCTTTGTTTGTTTCTTTCTTTCTTTCCATTTGAATATGTACTATATACGTTGGTAAATTGTTTGTGGAGTGGTGAGATAATACAAGAAGTTTATAGCGAACATTTACTAATTAATACATTGTTCATTTATTTCGTTTTTAATTTTATTTTGTAGTTTTATAAACCTGGTTTAAATCTGGGGTATATATATATATATGTTTTTCTGCTTTTGTTTGTTTTCATTATGATAATTAACTTGCTTCTTTTCTTTTTTCAACGAAATGAGCCGTTGTGTTTCTTCATCATCATCATCATCATATTGCAAATTCTCGAAATATGAAATGAATTTCTTTTTGTTATGGATTATTTCATGTTTGCATCGGGATTTTCTTTACGCGTTATTTTCTTTTTATATTAATATAAATTGTTTTTCCTTCTCATTCTTTTCATTGATTTCACCTTAAAAGTACGTTTTGTTTTTAATTTCTTAAAAAAATTATAATAATTGATATAAAATAATTAAATGATTTTCTCCATTTTCAAAATCATTATCATCCATCCACATCATCTCGACATTTCGGTATGATTTTTTCCATTCGAGAAAAAAAACGAAACGAAAAAATATATAGAAAATACTCTCTTCTCCGACATCATTCTCATGATCGTGATCATCATCCGTTCGCTCTCGCTCGCTCGCTCGCTAGCTCGTTTCAGCAGTAATTTTTCACTCCATATCTGATGCGTGTTGAATTTTGGGATTTGGGGATGTTTCAAAATGGGGACGCGACAAATGGGGAAAGACAGGTGGTGGTGTTTGATGATAGTTTACTGCCTAATGAAGTTATTGTTATTGTGGTTGTTTTTTCATAGTTTGATCTATGGACCATATTTGTTACCAATTCGCCATACCCGGTTTATTGAGAGTCATGAAGTAGATTTGACACGATGAAGCACCTTTGGCACTGCTGAAGAATACTTTGTCATTGCGTTCGCACAAAAATTTCAAACGTTGTGCCTTTTTATGCATAAACACACCATCCAAGTGACCTGTTTCAACAGAACGTATCTGCGAAGAAAAAATAAATAGAACAATAGCAAATGAGCCAACGTAAGGTGCAATCGAATCGAATATTTACCTCTATTGCTTTATTGCCCCAGCCCATAATTTGTCCAGTTCCTATATATGCCACTGAAGTGGGCATTTCGCCCCACTATAAATATATATAAAATAAAAATTAAAATTAAGCATCATAATAATTTCACTTGGAATTTAATTGACTAACCTGTAGCACAATATTTTTGGATACACGTCCGACTGTATTCACATAAACACCTTCGTTGTCGTAGCATAATAATAACTGCATACCATTTGAATTTGGAAGAGCCACAATACAATGAGGAATGATTGCACCCTGAGTCTGAAAAGTAAGAAAGAAGAAAAGTAAATAAATCATTAATAACAATGTTCAACAAAATAAGACTACTTGATTGTAACAGAATAGAATATAATTCTGAAAGGGCATGTTTGCAGAAATAAGTCCAGCTGGTCTGAGTTTTTTTCTATAGCTGGTCAAAGTTTTATTTTTTTGGTTGAAAGGAGCATTATACTAAATGAAATAATGTCTGAGGGAATTCTTATTGCCAGGAATATATTCTGGAATTTTATGAGGACCATTTTTGTGGAAGATCCTAACCCTCTAGCTCCCCTCTTCATGACTCTATTTGACCTTTTTTCGAGAAAATCTAAAAAAGTTATTTCAAAAAGGACATTTATGGATTAAAATGTTCTACGAACAAAATTGCCGGAAACATTCAGTGGCACTTTCATAATTGTTGACTTTAAAGCCAACATTTATCCTATTTGATATTAACTGAATACACCGGGTGACAGTCCTTTTTGGATCTGAACATGACCATATACCAAGGCGTATTTATAAAGGTGATAGCAGGAGCCCAGCTGACTGAAATTTTTTCATTCAAAAGTAACCGAAGCTGTCAAATCCCATATATTTTGCTTTGACAGTATGGCTCATCATTCAAAAAATTACTTGTATTTTGTTGTTGCCGAATTTGTTTTTGCTCTGCTGCTATAACCTGTATAAATACGCCTTGTCATATACAAATTAAACTTTTTACAGGACTTTTAATTTCCAAAGAATATATTTGTTTTAATAATTTATTTTCATACCTTCGAGAGCCATACACAGGCGATATGGGTATCAAATGAAAGATAAGAATGTCTATTACAAATACTAAAAACTTCATGCCTCTATCTGTATTAGTTTAGCATTAACAACCATTTAAAGTTTTCCTCCTTAAATAGTAAAAGAGGAATAAACTAAATAAATAAGGGGGAAAATTGGAATTGTTGTAACTACTAAAATAATACAGATAGAAGCATTATATTTAAAGTATTTTTAACAGATATTCTTCCCTTTTATTTGATACCCATAAATTTGTAAGACTCGTTAAAGTATGAAAATAAATTATTTAAACATCCATATCCTTTGGATATTAAAAGTCCTGTAAAAAGGAGAAAGGATCACCAAATGAAAAATTGAGTACACAGTTTTTCTACATACGATATCTAGTTTCAGATGTATATTGTCTTGCTCAGGTCCAATAAAACAAATGTCAAATTGTGGTTATTGTCATCAAAGTCTGACAAAAAATGTGGTCAAAAAAAATAGGGTAGGGAGAAAAAACAGATGCCTTTTTCATTTACAAAAATGTACTTGTTGATACTATGATGACATATTCAGATAAAAACATGCCAATTAATTGGCATTTTATGCACGACAACAGACCAAAACACACTCAACGCCAGTGAAGAGCTGTTTGCAGCTGAACAGAATAGATTTTTAAAAATAGTGCAGCACAGTCACCGGATCTCAATCCTATTGAGAATCTATGGAATGGACTTTAACAACATATTAAAGCAATGAAACCCAAAAATTTGCCCGATTCCTTGAATGAAACTCAAAATTCCTGATATGCTATTCCATTGGAGCGTTTTATGTCTCTAGTAGAGAGTATGTCCAGAAGATGTACAACTATTACTCAAAATAGTGGTTATCCAGTTCAGTTTTTTCCCGGTTTGATTAAATTTTTTTTTAATTTGTTCTAAATTACTGTCCAATCGTATTATTTTGTACTTTAGATTGAATAAAACTAAAATGCATCATATGAACCGAACAAAAACAACGTTAAATGGTCATCTTATCGTACGTAATATATAGAAAAACTACGGGCAAAAAACATAAAAAGAAGTTGAAATATTTTCTTTATAAAGTTACTTGTGGTGAATGTGCTAAATTCGTGGCCACCACTGTAGTTTTGCAGCTAAGTCGAACACCATTTATTTCGCTCTCGATACGACTTTTTCCACTCTAGAGATCACATGTTTTTACCGATTTTCATTAAATTTACACTAAAACATCTGTGGTGAAAGTGGGTCAGATCGGTTCAGATTTAGAAATGCGTTCACATACAAATTTCGCTCTCGATTTGAGTTTTTCCGCTCTAGAAACCACATATTTTACTAGATTTGCTTCAAATTTGCCACAGTTCCTTATAATTCAACTAGAAACTTCTGTGTTCAGATTTAGATATAGCTCCCAGTTCAGATTTAGATATAGCTCCCATACAAATTTCACTCTCGATTTGATTTTTCCCCTCTAGAAATCACATATTTTAACAGAGTTTCTTCAAATTTAAAACAGTACTTTGTCATTCAACTAGAAACAGTTTCCTTACTTTTTTTACGACCCACAAAGTTCTGAACTTGTTTAGGTAAATATGTAGTTTATGATTGCTACTTTCACGCCCCCTCTACTTTAGTTCACATCTTAACCCTCTCATGCCCGAATTTTCTTCTTAATAAATATATAAAACTCGCTATGCTTTTTGATGAGATATGATTTCTATAGTGTCTTGGGGTTCTAATTCATACTTTTTTTATTGTTATATTTTGTGTGTTTGTGAATCAATTTTACATCATATAATTCATCGTTTTTACGCAATGACTCGACATCACTTTATATCTTAAAAGGAAATCGATTAATCTAAAATATGCTGCTTAAGCCTTCAACAATTGATGTCTAACAATCAGGAAGGGTGAACCGAAACCCAACATGGTGAAGGCGGTGAAAATGGCAGTAAGCTTGTAACGGTTGGTCAAGCCGAAGGGCAAGTTCTCGCCGGGAATACCGCCATGGCTGTGGTATCTAACCATAGCCTTGGAAAGGTTACGGGCCAACAATTGGGTACGGTTCAACATTTTTAGATGAAAATTTGGTTTTTAGCAACACACGAAAAACGAAAAGATTGTTCTTCTGCTCAAAAACACGGGAATGAATTCAGGACATGAGAAAAAAATCATTATACTGGTTTTAAAAAATATTTTTAAATGGTTTCTTCCTTTTAAAAATCTTTCATATATATCTCTTCGTATAACAAAGACAGTTTTTCTTGTACTCGAAGAAATCCAAGAAAAATAAAAAGAATTTCTAAACAATTTCGAATTACAAGAAACTCAAACAATTGAAATTTGCGGCTTCACTTTTGTTTTCACCTTCCTACGCAAACCCAAATTACCGAATTTGTTGGTTCCCTTTTAAATATTACTTGTTACATATGTAAATAAAAATATTAATTCTGCAAAATATGTGATTTTAAAGATTTAATAGGACTAACTCGCAACAGGGTTAACAAAGAGCCAGCAAGTGTTCCACCCTTGAAAATGTGGTGTATAATTTTTAAACGGCTCGAACCTAATGTATCTTAAAAAAGTTTATCTAACAACAATTAGTTTATATCTAAAACTTCAATGGATTGCTAGCATGTTTTAGTTATTTTTGTCTTGGCAATACCTACAGAAGTATTGCCAAACTTGTGGTAAAATCATTATCACATTATCAAATACATTACGCGTTTGTGTACTTACATGCTTAGGAAGATAAATATCGTATACTTCGGCGGAATCTAAATCAACAGCATGGAAACCCTCAGCTGAGCCATAAATAACCTTCAGTCTAGATTGATCTTCAATTGTAAGATCAACTAACAAGGGACGATGTTCCAATTCACCGAAGTTCTAAAATAAAATTGAAATAATATTAAAAATCTTTAAAAAATGATCTTTTCGTGCTTAAGCTTACCTTAAATGCCATAAATTTATGATATGGTTTGGGAGCCCAGGCATAAATTTCTATCGAGTCTTTTAATGCGATCACTAGGAACTTAATCCTTTCGTATTTAACAATTTTAAAATGTACAGCACCTTGTAAATCACCCACATTTATCCAACCATTGCGACGTTCAACTTGCTATATTTTAAACAAAATAACAAAAATTATTTTAGAATAGAAAAGAAAATGTCAACTTACGTCTGATAAACCATCGGTTCTTAAAATTTTCGATTTCAGCCAGGATAGATAATAGACTCGTACACGATTCTTTTTGCCCGATATGGTTACCAAAATATTTTGTCCCTCCAACACTTCCATTTGTTGGAAACGGCGACGGGATATCAGTTGGTAGACCTGGTTAAATAGAAACAGAATAGTTGTTTTATTTGTTTTGATTGATATTATTACAGCTGGCATTCATTACCTTTCCTTGGCCCGAACGATCCAAAAGCATCAAACCATTTTCAGTACCTATCAAAAGATTAACACCCCACAGGGCGGCACACAGTATTTCCGAATTGAAACGCTTTTTGTATTTGCGTATCTCGGGCGTATCACTGGAGGCCTCGTGCGATGTGGGCGTCACATTGACATTCACATGCGATTCACGTCTCGAGGGTCCCGAGCCGCCAGCACCAAAACCAAAGGTCAGGAAACTACGCTGCTTCTGTTGTAGAGCATACGGTGGCACGGGCAAAGCAGCCGACGATGCATTGGAAGAGGAAGAAGCAGATTTGTGCAAAAGATTAGTAATGCTGCTGGAAGAGCGAGTTTTACTGATTGAATTCTTGGGACTGTTCTGTCGCGACGACGACGAATTCAACGAAATCGTAGATTGGGGCGAATTATTAGAAACGCCGCCAATGAACGACTTGGAAGGAGTGGAATGCACTGATGAGTTAATGGCCGCTTGATACTACAAGTAGGGGAAGAGAATAATTGTAGAAAAACAAAATTAGATTAGTGCTCGTTCTTCTCGACAAGGAAACATATGTGAATGTGCAAAATGTACAACTATTATTTTACGATTTGAATAGATAAAATGAAAAAAAAACCTTTTTCAATACCATAAGTTCACAAGTTAACAAGAGCATGCCCATTTCCATATTACTAGTAACTAATCTGAAGATTTTTAATACATTATAATTTGTATGTTTTAAATTACGAAAAAACAGAATGATTTCTTTGTTAGTTTTAGAAAGGGGGCGGGGAGACATTTGCCAAGGCATATGAATGTAGGTTGGGCAATTGGCAAATGCTCCCCCTTCTCCTTTGATTTCAACATAAAATATATAGTATAAATGTGATTAGTCTTTCCCAGACGCCATGAAAACATAAAAAGGAAGCTGTAACTGAAAATTGAACGAGTGATTGGTTGTTGATTTCTATGCATATGCATGATTTATGCAGTTGTTTCCGAAAATGATAACAGAGAAATATTAATAAAACAAAAATTATGCATGTAGGTAGAGATACATATACATATGTGTAAATATATGAAAATATTCCATTTTAGACATAGAGTGTAGAGTCGCTAAGTGATAGTAGTATGTACGAGTATGTGTGTGTGTTTAATTTGGATTATGAAAGCTGTGTATGATTGATTGACGGTGAAAAATTCGTAATGTTTTTTTTTTGGTTTTAATATAAAACTATAGACATAAATGCATAGGTATGCGAAAGACATGTACTAAATTTAGTTATTAATATTTACAATATATTGTAATGAATGAATATGAGGACATTTACAGTTTAAAAATATGTTTGCGCTTTATTTTATGATTTATAGTTCGACTTTTACGGATTTGATTGACTTTGAAGTTAGAATACAGAATAAAATATGATAGTTACAGCAATTTCGATTCCCTTTTTTAAAGAAATCCAGACTTTATCGCATATATGGGTTTAGAATATGACCTAAAAACAGTTTTTCTAATTGTTAACTATTTTTGGGAAGAACTATTTTTTGAATTTTTACTAAACATTTAGATATTCTTAAACTAACCACAGATACCTGCTAGCCAATGGTATATACAAATTCAAGGTCCAGCAGATTTTCATTATTATTAGACATCTTGGGTGAACATTTTGGAAAACAAAAATGTTTCTTATGATCTTCTATATTTATTAATGATTTTTATGCTCTTTTTTATACCCTCCACCTCCAGGATGGGGTATACTAAATTTGTCATTCCGTTTGTAACACCTTGAAATATCGACCTGAGACCCTATAAAGTATATATATTCTTAATCGTCATAAAATTCTAAGACGATCTAGCCATGTCCGTCCGTCTGTCCTTCTGTTGAAAGCACGCTAGCATCTAAACGAAAGGAGCTAGAACGTTCAAATTTTCCATAAATGCGTCTTATAGTCGTAGATCGGTTGGGATTGAAATGGGGCGAAATCGGCCCAAAGGGAAAAATTTTTCCCTCACAGGGACTAAAAATACCCATAATAATCCCTAATATTTTAGCGTATTTAAGCATGTTTTTTGAATATGCCTGTTTATATTTGCTTGATATTTGGTATGCGCATTCCCCTTATAGCAAAAACGTGCACCATAAAGTGATTCTTATTTGTAGGGGGTGAAATTAAACGACAACAGCTAGAAACACGAAATTCGGTGTGTACATTCCTCTAATTGAGTAGATACATAATATAAAAGCATTTTTTCCAAATAGGAATAGAGGGATAAAAATGGTACCAAGGAAACGGCAGTACATAGAATAATGAAATTCGGTGTATACATTCCTCTGATTGCATAGATAAGTAAAATACACGGATTTTTCAAAATTCGTACTTTTTTGGGTTAAAATGAAAAAAGGGTATAAAAATAGTACCAATGTAATGACCGCAGCTACAGTCATGAAATTTGGAGTATACATTCCTCTGAGTGTGTAGACACGGAAAATAAACTGATTTTTCGAAATTCGTACTTTTGGGGTTAAAATGAAAAAGGGGGATAAAAATAGTACCAATCAAATGACCGCAGCTAGAGTTATGAAATTCGGAGTATACATTCCTCTGACAGCGTAGACACGGAAAATAGACGATTTTTTTTCCAAATTACTACTTTCAAGGGATACAATGGTACAGAGGGATAAAAATAGTACCAACTAAACGACTACAGCTAGAATGATGAAATTCTAATTGCGTAGAAACGTCAAGGGGGTAAAAATGGTTGGTACCATTACCAAATGGGCGCCGCTGGAATCATGGAATTCGGTGTATACATTCCTCTGACTGCATAGACACGCAAAATAAAAAGTTTTTTTCCAAATTCGTACTTTTTCTTTTGCGGAAAAATGAAGTTAGGTTATTTTGCACTATGTACGTCTGATAATGGATGTTCAAAATTTGTACTTTTGGAATTAAAATAGAATGGAAATACAACCAACTGTAGCAGCCACTATCTACCAATATTTTTGGCTTTGAAAATATAAATATAAGAATATTTATTTTTTGAATTGACGTATTGGTAGCATTACCTTATAAGCGTGGTTCGAAATAGTTAAAATATTATATTTATTTATAAAATAATTTTTCAATATTTGTATTTGTTTTGGTTTGGCTATATTAAAAAAATTTTATTTTCCTGTAATATTACTGCACTTCTACGAAAACCGACAACCTCTGTGGAATGCAATCCATGGTGGAGGGTATAAAAAGTTCGGCCCGGACGAACTTAACGCCGTTTTTACTTGTTATTTATTAATCGTTAAGCATCATGAATCTGTCATCAAGAGAAAAATCATGCATGTCACAATTTACAGAAAAATTCGTGTTTTACAAAATTTTCTACCAGTTTTCTCAAAAATGTGAGAAAAGTCAAATTAATAAATATAAAATCACTGGTTTGAATAGATGTATACAGATCATTGGATAGATGAATGTACTATATACTAAATTGACTCGCGAAAAAAATGTAAAGTTACCCCTGCAAATGATGGCTGATGTTTTATAATTATTCCTAACATATTTCAGTTCTAGACTTTTTAGAAGTTTTCTAAAAATCTCTAAATGTGGGAGTTGTTTTTCTCAACTCGCTAATCGCTATCCTAAACGTGTACACAAAATTTATCATATACATTTCACCGTGCGACAATTTCACATTTTTTTTTTCATTGGAGCAAAACAAGTCTATATACACTTTAATTTCCAAAGGATAAAGAAATTTTAATATTTTTTTCGAACTTTTGCGAGTCATATAAAGGCAATATGATATCTTTATTAGTTTAGCATTACTAACTATTTCAAGTTTAAGTTTATTAGTTGTATTATACCCTCCACTAGGGTAATATGTCTTTGTGCACCCAAAAGGAAACGAGTTACACCCATCGTTTATTATACAGAATAACTTTCTTAGTCGATTTAGCATTGTCAGTCTGCCTGTCCGTCCGTCTGTCTGTCCATCTATTCCTATAATCAAAGTACAGGTCGCAATTATTGTCCTATCTTAACAAAAAAATGGCTCATGTACGTTTAGTGGGCCTAGGACGAACGCTATTTAATTCGAAGTAAATCGGTACAGATTTTGATATAGCCCCCATACAAATGTTGCTACCGATTTGACTTTTCCACTCTAGAAACTACATATTTTATCAGATTGTCTTCAAATTTGGCATAGTACCCTACAATTCAATCTGTGGTGAAAATAGGTCAGATCGGTTCAGTTTTAGATGTAGCTCCCATACAAATATCGCTCTCGACTTGACTTTTTCCGCTCTAGAAACCAGATATTTCACTCGATTTGCTTCAAATTTGGTACAGCACTCTATAATTCAACTGAAAACATATGTGGCGCAAAAAGGTCAGATCGGTTCAGTATTAGATATAGCTCCCATACAAATTTCGCTCTCGATTTGACCTTTTCCGCTCTAGTGACTTGATATTTCACTCTATTTGCTTCAAATTTGCCACAGCACCCTATAATTCAACTAGAAACATCTGTGGTCAAAATCGGGTCAGATCGGTTCAGATTTAGATAAAGCTTCCATACAAATTTCGGTCCCGATTTGAAAACTCATATTTTAACAGATTTGATTTGAGCACGATATGCATTGTGAAAGGGGGTCTCATAGGACCAAGATATAGGACACATGCCAAAATCCTCACCGAATTAAATTGTAATGGCATAGAAAGTCATATAGTCGACCCTGCCCGACTTTAGCCTTTCTTTACTTGTTTTTAAGGTGGGAATTTTAAAGGGTTCTTAATGCTAAACTTATGCGGATAGCAGCCTGAAATTTAAAGTATTTTTAATAGATATTGTTCTCTTTCATTTGATATCCATATTGTCATTGTATGACTCGGAAAAGTACGAATATAAATTATACATAAATTTACATCGACAAGGTCTGTAATATGGAGAAAAGATCACCAAATGGAGAATGGAGTAATTAGTTCTCTAGTTTCACGTGTATATGATCTGGTTCAGCTCCAAAAAGAACTGTCGCACGGTGTTTTAAGTTTAAATCAAGTACCAAATGATTTTTTTAATCCTCTCCTTGGAACTCAATTTATCTTGTACAATTGCAAATCATTCGTCGGATTTGCCCTGTATTTGATGAACAATTTTCTTCAGGGAATATTTTTGAATAAAATTACACCTTTTGAAACTTTATGTTACCTAGGATATTCAAATAAAACATTGAACAAAAATTGATATTATGGAGACTTTTTTTTAAAATATGTACATAATATTATATAAATAGGCACCTACATACGAATATAATATAAATAATATATATAATTAGCACAATCCAATGATGTTTTATGATGTATTTATATTCAGCGGATGATCAGTCTCTCTCTAATCGATTGATTGATTGATATTAACTAGATTAATAAATATTCCGTTTTTGTGAAACACATCCTTCAATCACTTGCAAATTAATTAAATATTTATATGTAGTAGAAGTATTAGATTACACGCTATACATATATTTGAATGGGAAACAATATGTATAAATCATCCCAAACGAACACACATGGACATACCACACATACTGCAAATATTATGCAATTCTATCACACACATTGCTATAGTTTCAATAATTATTTTCAAAAAATATAACGGAAGAAAAGGAAATCAAAATTACACACAAAAAACACGTAACCGAATTAGACAAAAGTGAAAAAGTGATTTAGGAAGTACATAATAATGAAAAAAAAAAATAAATATATCTAACAAGTTGTAGGTGGAGAAGAGGAAACCCAAAAAAGATTTTTTAAGTCAGATTTGTACACAAATTAAAAATTAGAAATCAATCGATAGAAACAATACAATAATACAATTATGAAAAAGAGGAGGAGGAGATCCGTTTAAGAGGATATGTACTTATATACACACACAAAAGATTATTACAAGATACGACAATAAAAAGGTCTTTTGCTATTATTGTTCAATAACGAAGAAATGTGATCGAGCGACAGAGAGAGACACAACAAAGAAAGATAATATGAATTTACAAGATATGATTTGGTTGGAACGCTTTTGTTCTTTTTTTTTGGTAAAGTAGTAACTGAACTTATATTAAACTAGTCAATGAGATTGTGTTTTTTTATTTTAATTTTGGTTTTTTGTTCTTAACAACGTTTGTTTGTTTGTTTAATACTTACTATTTCTTTGAGATTATTAGGTAAATTTGCCTAATTCAATATTGAAATTTCGTAGTGGCCATCAGCTCACAGAAAACAAAACGTCGCGGAAAGACAAAGCACAATGAATATGAAGAAAAATATTTTTTGTTTTATATATGTTTTTTGTTTTGGTTTTTTGGTTATTAAAAATAAAATATCAAATATAATACATAAAATACAAGTAATAAAGAAAAAACAATAAATATTTGGTTTACAAGCCCTAAATAAATACATACTAGAAACTAAACTGGGAGGAAGGGGAAGAAAATGTAATTCACTAATTTCAATTTGAACTAAAACAAAAAACTAAGACTACACTTAAAAGAAAACGTATTCAAATTATTATTAATAATTAAATAATGACAAAACTAATTTATTTAGAAACAATAGAAAAACTCAATACGGTGAGCAGTGATTTAAGTGGAAATCTTGAATTTGTGAAAATAATTACGGGAGTAATTATCAAAGTCTTACGGATTGCGATATGTTGAAAATTAAAATAAAAATATTTCTGGAACTTTTTTAATTCTTCACTCCTGAATTATTCATTATATATTAGGCTGGGTCGAGATCCATATAAATAACTAATAGTTTTTAGTCAACCCTCAGAAATGAATTATTTAATGATGTAAATCTGTAAAATATTTCATTGCTGGGTCAAGCTTAAATATTTATATTTAACGTATTTTCACTGGTTTATTAATTCAGAAAAAAAGGAGAAAAATGCAACATAAGAATTTACACGGGAAAGAACTAATTTTTAAGGGTGTTTTCAGGAGCGTTTAGCTTACAGATGGCTTGACTAAGCGATGAAATATTTTGCAGATTATCGTTAAATAATCCAATCTTCATTTTGGGGGTGACTCTGCCTAGTTTTCTGGATAGTGCCAAAATTCTAACACGATCTAGCATTGCCCGTCTGTCTGTTGAAAGCACACAAGCTTGCGATCGAAATTAGGCAGCAGTTGAAATTTTCCTCAAATGTGGCTAAAGGTTGCAGATCGGATGGGCTTGAAATGGTATATTCCAAAGGATACAATTTTTTAAAAATTATTTTAAATACTTATTTACACCCCACGAAAATTAATCAAATTAAAGAGGAGAATATGTTTTAAAAATACTTCAAATGGCATATTGCTATCTGTATTAGTTTAGCATTGACAGCCATTTAAAATTTTCCCATTTAAAAAGTAAAATATGAATAATTAAAAATCAAAGGGAGAATTTTGAAATGAACGTAAATGCTAAACTAATACGGATATAAGCATGAAATTTAATGTATTTTTATCAGTTATTATCCTCTTCTATTTTACATATATACAGGCAATATAGGGTGCAAATAAGTATTTAAAAAATACAAACGAAAAAACTAAAACAAATGAGCGTTGGCACGGCAGAAGTATTGCTGGGTAACTATACCTGCATATACACATACTTACATATGCAACTCAATGAGATGCTTGTAAGATGGCATGTGTACTTTATTACTTGGTGCGATTTTTTAAACGTAAATTCGGCAAGTGAGTTGTGATTCTCGTTCGTTTGTGAGAATCATCTCCTTATAGAGGCCGGGTTTGATGTTGAAAAGTCGCTGCGAAGCCACCTGAATGAAACCTTTAGACAGGGTGGAAATCATGATAGTGGTAGTCTGCAGCCAAGTAATAAATGTCACCATGCCATTTGTAAATAAATTTGCATTCTATTAAATATAGAAGCAAAATGATCTTGAGCCAGGACAATATCCCAGTTCAAATCAAATATTTAAAATAATTTAATAAAAACTAAAAATGCCAAAAAACTCCATTTTGCCTATAGTTTCAGACGTATATCTCACGGTTCTTTTGAAAATTGCAGTACGGTGAAATGGGCAAAATCGGGCCAGAGGGAAAATATTTTCCATAACGAAATACCCCTCAAATATCAATATGCAACAAAAAAATGAAAAATGTTGTGTTCAGACCGATAAAAAAATGTATGGATATTTTTTTTAATAAAATATATATTGAGCCGATTTCATCCGCTTATATGCTCAATTAAAGGTATTTGTGATGTCTACACTACGAATTACACTATCCCTTAGAAACAGTGATTTAGGAGCAGCCTCCAAAAATTTGTGAAAAATATTTGTTTTTTTTTTTCAAAAAAAATCTCTTTTTGGCTGACTCGAAAATATCATAAAAAATAGAAACAAAATCGGAAAAAAGTATCATGTTTTATTTTTTAATAGCTAACTTTCTAAAGCAAAAAACAATGTTTAAATGTAAAAGGTCTATGAAGAAATGTAGAAGTTATGTTACTATTTGTTGAAGCAAATTTTTGTTTTAAAATAATCATGAATTTTTTAATCTATGTTTAAATAGCGCTAAATGTCCCATTTCAAATAATATAAAATAATATATTGCTTTAGTTTGTAATAGCTGGCATCTTAACGAAGAAAGCGAGGCATTTTTGAAGACAATCTGCGAATAAATGTAGAAGTTATATAGAAGTAAGGGGATTTAGTCATACATGAAGAAGACATAGTCTTCCATGATTTCTACATTTATTCATAGATTTCCTTAACGTATGCCTTGTTTTCTTCGTTTAGATAACATCTATTATAACCTTAAATAAAATATACTATTATCTAATTTGTAAAGGGATTTTTCGCGCTATTTAAACAAAAATTAAAAAAATTCTGATTTAAAAAAATCTTTTGTATCTACATAGAGTATCCACAACTTCTATATTTATCCATAGATTTTTTACAACCTTAGAATGATAGCTATTAAAAAATAGAACAATATACATTTTTCTGACCCATTATCTAATTTTTACGATTTTTTTTCATGCAAGTTAAATGAAAACAGATTTTTTTCAAAAAAAAAAAAACTTCCAAAATTTTTGAAGACTGTTCCTAAACTACTGTTTCTGTTTGAAAGTGTAATTCGCAATATTTGTAGCATTCATGGATAGCTTTAGTTTAACAAATAACCGGGTGTTATCGGACTTATATTTCTATGAGAGTACAAACACTTCTACTCAAAACTTCGCCGAAAATTGAAATCTTAGTAAAAATAAAAAAAAAAATCCATAACATTTTTTATGCCATTTTCGAGTTTAAAAAGTCAAAATATTTCAGAAAATGTTATACATGACCCTTTGGACAAAATTTTTGTTGCATAGTGTTGTAACCGTTCCTGACAACATGTTGCTAGCCACGATTAGCAATATGTTGCGTTTAATGACTTTTGTAGGCTATACACACTATTTTATTCGAAAATTCTACAATACAAATATATCATCTCAAACAATTGTGTATACTAAACCATAAGTACAATCTTTAAAAATGTCGTTACACTTGAATCGGATGATATACTTCAGAGACTATAGGCAAATTGGACTTTTTTATTTTATTTTATTATGAATTACAATACAAAGTAAATTTATATTCTAATTTTGGGTCCAGGGATTGAACCGGGGTGACTAAGACCATTGTAACTAGTTATTGCAGCGACAGACGAGAGCCTCTGATGGGCATCGAACCCACGACCACCACGCTGATAGCCGAGTACGCTACCAACTCGACTACCGGAGCGCTCAAAAATTGACTTTATTGACGTTTTATGTTTTTCATCCTGTTGCCAATTTTTCAAAAATTATTTTAAATGCTTATTCGCTCCCTATGACAACGATATTAGTGTCAAATTATAGAGGAGAATTTCTCTTAAAATTACTTTAAATGTCATGTCGCTATCTGTCTTAGTTTAGCAGTGACAACCATTTCAAGTTCCTCCTTTGTTTATATAGTTTATTCATAATTTAAATTTTTAAGAGGCAAAAATTAAAACGATTGTTAGTGCTAAACTAATACAGATAGAAGCATGAAATTTAAAGTATTTTTAATAGATATTCCCCCTTTTAATTTGACACTTATACCGGTATAGTAGAGTGAGAATAAGTATTCAAAATAATTATTTGAAAAATGTTATCTTTTGATACTTTCCATTTAAGAACTTTTGTGAAAAGTCCGAAAAGATTCATTTATTAAAGAAAGTCATCGAATGCAACATGTTGCAAATGACGGTTAGCTGTTTAGGAACATGTTGCTAACAACTACCAACGGTTGTAATCTTTTTAAAGTTAGAGGGTTAATTTGAAGAGTAAAGAGGGTTTGAATGTTCTACGTTGTTCCTCGTTTTGTTTTATATAAAAATTTAGAACTGATCCTACATCTAAAATATGTCAGAAGAATATTGAAAAGGGGGATAATTTATGGATTTTTTAAAAGCTGAGAACTCTCCAATTGAACGATTACAACCGTTGGTAGTTGCTGGCAACAGGTTGCTAGCGACGATTAGCAATATGTTGCGTTAGACTTTAAGAAAATCATCAAACGCAACATGTTGCTAATTGCGGGAAGCTGTCTACCAACATATTGCTAACAACTACCAACGGTTATAATCTTTTTAAAGTTAGAGGTTTAAATTGAAGAGTTCAAGGGTTAGAATGGTTAGTTGCTGGCAACAGGTTGCTAGCGACGATTAGCAATATGTTGTGTTAGACTTTAAGAAAATCATCAAACGCAACATGTTGCTAATCGCGAGAAGCTGTCTACCAACATATTGCTAACAACTATCAACGGTTATAATCATTTTAAAGTTAGAGGTTTAAATTGAAGAGTTCAAGGGCTAGAATGTTCTACGAATATGTTCCTCGTAATGTTTTACATAAATATGCTGCCTATAACAAAAATGTAAGGATAACATTTCCTACGCCATATGAATATCCAAAAGGGGCGCAATTTATGGAAGATTGGGTTGTTAGGAATTCTTCAAGGCTGACAAAAAACGCAATTGTTAAAGGAAAAATTCAAAATTTTATATAAAAATAAATTATGATTAAAATATAAATTAGATAAAAAGTCATATCATTCTACTTTTTTGTCGAAAAAGCGATGAACGATTTTTGGTTCCCTAAATTATAAAATATTGACAAGAATTGAAGCCACTTAAATCACTGCATCTGCATCTTAACAAATAAATACGAAATAAAAACGTTGTCTTCCATTGATGTTGTGAATTGTTTAGAATTACTGCTGCTGCTGCTGTTGTGTGCGTGTGTGTCTTTGTATATTAATAAAACCACACCGGGAATATGTGTCATAAATTAGTCACAAAATTAGATAAACAAAATTGTTGTCACAAAACTAGTAATACCAAAGGCCAAATTGAATTTTAAACGTTTTGATTATTATTTTTGTTTTGAAGATACTCTTTTTTCTCATCTCAAGTTTAAAATTATTTGATACGTAGCTAAGGTGGTGGTGGTATGTTCTCAATGATTATTACGATATCTCAAAATGGTTTTGATTGTATGATTAGTATAAACACAACAAAGTATACGAAATTAAATATAATAAAGGGGAAAAAATACAACAACATAAAAAGCAAATAAAGAATGATTAACATACAAAAAAGAGTGGGGAATAAAACAACACAACACACGGATAAATAATTGAAAAAAAAACAACAAATTTCATTTTTATATTTTTGTGATGAAGTAAGGAAGACAAGCAAAACTTTGCGATTCGCAATGAAAAGGGACATCATAATATGAATGAATTAAAAGAAAAAGAATTCAATAAAACGACGACGACGACGACAACAACAAAATGGCTTATTAATGAGTTGTTTGTAGTAGTGTTTTTGTTTCGTTTCGTTTCGATTCGTTTTTCATATTTCAAATATGGCCATGTTCGGCTCATCTGATAATAAATAATACAGCAGACAAGACAACGGAGTGGAGTTTGTTTTGTTTTTATTTTTTAAATAAAAATAAAAAATATACAAAACATAACAAAAAGAGATAAATGATATCAAAAACAATCACGAACGAACGAAAACAATAAACAACAATAGTAACAAAAAAAGAAAACAAAAACTAAATTATACTCTTTTAATTGCTATATAAAAATAATTAAATAAATAGTATCAAACTAAATTAAATAACGATACGTTAACAAAAATACGAGAACGAGACGAGAAAACGGGGAAGGAAAGAAGGAACGCTTTTACTTACCTCCTCACTGGATGATTTATCATGGCGTGGCGGAGTGGCTGGAGAGGCTTGACTAAGCAAATCAGGCAAAACACTGCTAGTGCGTGTACCAGGTGTACCAAGATTTTCCGTATTACGATTCTAGATCGGGGAAAGAAGAAATACAAATTTGTTAAAAGGGCACACACGCTCGATCATACCCAATTCTAAGAGAGAGAGATGAATATTATGTATATTAAAGATCGTCATTAATATTTCCGCAAAGTTGGATGATGTTATTGTTCAAGCAACGCTATTCAAACATTTTGGGAGAATGCCCAGAGTGTTCGTAATATTTATGCAAAAAGTTTTAAAAATTAATACAAATAATACAAATCGAAAAAAAAAGAACAACGAACAATCTGTGACTGATGGGAATGCAAATATTTATTTCATCTATTTAATTTATAAAATTAATCAATTAATTATTATTAATTATAATCAATTAAATAATGTTGTAATTGTACAATTTTCTCAGAAGGATTTAATATTATAAGTTGGCGCTTACTAAGTTTGTCATTCCGTGTGCTATACTTTGAAATATCAATTTGTTAGAACCTATAAGGTATATATAATTTTTAATAATTTATTTTCATACTTATGCGAGTCATAGCAAGGCGATATGGATATCAAATGAAAGAGAACAATATCGATTAAAAACAATTTAAATGTCATGCTTCAATCTGTATTAGATTAATATTAACAACTGTGTTTCAAATTTTCCCTCTTAAAAAGTTAAATTTTAATTATTTTAATTTTTAAGGGGGAAATTTGAAATAGCCGCTAATGCTAAACTTATTCAGATAGGAGCATGAACTTTGAAGTATTTTTAACAGATATTCTTGTCTTTTATTTCATCTTTATCTTCATATCACCTTTGTATGACTTGAAAAAAATACAAAAATAAATCATTAAAACATCTATGTCCTTTGGAAATAAAATGTCATGCACAAAGGAGAAAATATTACCAAATGGAAAACTGAGTACACAGTTATCCTATATACGACGTCACGTGGTCTTGTTCAGCTCCAAAAAATACTGTGGCACGGTGTAATGCATGACCTATCATAACACCGTCCGACAGACCATATTGGCGTTTTAAGTTTCTCATTTCCTCATCCTGTTGCCCCTTAATATAATTATTTTGAATACTTATTCTCACCCTACTACTACTACTATGGTATAAGTGTCAATGACTATGGTATAAGTGTCAAATGAAAGAGGAGAATATCTCTTAAAAATACTTTAAATTCCATGCTTCTATCTGTATTAGTTTAATATTAAGAACCATTTTAAGTTTCCAATTCCCATAAATTAAAATATTTATAAACTCAATAAACTGAGGGAGAAACTTTACATAGTTGATAATGCTAAACTAATGCAGATGGAAGCATGCCATTTAAAGTATTTTTAATAGAACTTCTCTTTTATTTGACACATATGCCGGTTCAATAGGGTGCGAATATACGTCTGAAACTATAGGAAAAATAGAGTTAAATGCCGTTTCCAGTTTTTCTTTTCCTCTTCCTGTTGCCCCTTAAAATTATTAATTTTAATACCATTTCTCATCCTTCTACATCGTTATAAATGTAAAGAGGAGAGTATCTGTTAAAAATACTTCAAATTCTATGATTCTATCTATATTATTCTATATCTATTCTATCTATATTAGTTTAGCATTAAGAAATCAAGAAATTTGAAATATTTTTATCAAACATACTCCTCTCATTTGACACATATATCGGTACCCTAGGGTGTGAATAAGTATTTAAAACAATTTTTGAAAAATTGTATCATTTAAAATCTTTGCAGTTCTTGCTAAGATGCAACAAGATGAGGGAATGATAAAATAAAAACGTCAACAAACTCCATAGTTTCAGGAGATTATCATTCGATTCAAGTGTAACGTCTTTTTTAAAAATTGTTGTACGCTATTGTTTGAGAAATATTCGCATTTAAAAATAATGTAGAAATTAAAATTGTGTGCAATGTCTACGTGATATCAGAGTACTTTGAACTGCATTTATATGTAATTAAAGCGCACTTGTAGCGTAATCGAATATCAACTGCCAATAGAGCCTGTTTATTCCCCCATATATTGAAATGTCAAGAATGTCGATTCTATTTTGAAATATAACGATTTTCCTAGAAATCTAATTTCACAAAAACTTCAAACGTGATTATCTCGAAACGACAGAAAAACTATACACTATTGTTCTAAGACGATCTAGTCATGTCCATATGTCGATCTGTGAAATAGGAAAAAGGTATAAAAATGGTACCTATCAAACGACAACAGCTAGAAACATGATAATCGAAAGAATGTACACACATCTAATTGAGTGGATACATAATATAAAAGTATTTTTCCAAATTCGTACTTTTAAGGGGTGAAATGGGAATAGAGGGATAAAAATGGTACCAACCAAACGGCTGCGCCAAGAATGATGAAATTCGGTGTGTACATCCCTATAAATGCGTAGACACGTAAAATAAAGGGATGTTTGGAAATTCGTACTTTTAGGAGGGGAAAAAGGGATAGAAATTGTAACAACCATATGAAATTCGGAATGTACACTTCTTTGACTGCGTAGACAAGAAAAATAGAAAGTTTTTTCCAATATTTAAAATTGTATATTTTTTTTATAAAATTATTTTGTCCATTCTACATTTTCCTGTAATGTTACTGCACTTCTACGAAAATCGAGGCTGTGGAATGCAATCCAAGGTGGAGTGTTTTTACTTGTTTTTTTTTTTTTTTTTTTTTAATTTTTTACTACAATTAAAATTTCCGTGTTCGTTCCCTTTAGTATTTGTACTCTCATTTTGGAAATATTAGTCCGATAACACCCGGTTATATGTTTAATTAAAGGTACTCTTGATGGCTAAAAATATTGCGAATTATACATTGACATAGAAATAGTGGTTTAGGAACAGTCTTCAAAAATTTGGGAAATCATTTTTTTTTCCGAAGAAATTCTATTTGCTATTTGGCACAATGGTGCAAATGTAATGTAACAAATGTAGAAGTTATGACACTCTAAAAAAAGATAAAAAATCATATTTTTTGAACTCTTGTTTAAATAAGCGCTAAACGCGCTATACAAATTAGATAACAGAATATTTTATTTTAGTTTGTAATAGCTAGCATCTTAACGAAGATAACAAGAAGAAAATCTATGGATAAATGTAGAAGTTACGGATCTTCTAGAAGTACAAGTTGTCTAAATTGTTGTTGACTAAATTCCCTCATTTCTATATACAGGCCATAACTTCTACATTTATTCCTAGATTTTCTTTAAATTGATTACAGACCAAAAAAAACGAAAAAACTAAGATTTCTGCATTTTTGAAGTATTATTTGCGTGTTCTTTAAAATAATTAATTATTTGATTTGAACTGGGATATTGATTACAGACCAAAAAACTAAAACAAATGAGCGTTGGCACGGCAGAAGTATTGCTGGGTAACTATACCTGCATATACACATACTTACATATGCAACTCAATGAGATGCTTGTAAGATGGCATGTGTACTTTATTACTTGGTGCGATTTTTTAAACGCAAATTCGGCAAATGAGTTGTGATTCTCGTTCGTTTGTGTGAATTATCTCCTTATAGAGGCCGAGTTTGATGTTGAAAAGTCGCTGTGAAGCCACTTGAAAAGACTTTTGACATGGTCGAAATCATAATCGTGGTAATCTGCAGCCAAGTAATAAATGTCACCATGTCATTTGTAAATAAATTTGCATTCTATTAAATATAGATGCAAAATGGTCTTGAGCCAGGACAATATCCCAGTTGAAATCAAATATTGATTACAGACCAAAAAAAAATACAAACGAAAAAACTAATCCATTAGTTTTTTCAGCTATTACAAGCTAAAATATTCATTTATATAATTTGTAATGGAACTTTTCGCGCTATTCAAACAAAAATTTAAAAAACGTGATTTTTTAAAAAAATCTTTTGCGTCCTCCAATTTTTTACATAAAAACATTGTTTTTTTATTTAGAATTTTAACTATTAAAAAATAAAAAATACTTTTTTCGCATCTTTTTTCTATTTTTTGTTTTTTTTTTTTCGTTCAAGCAAAAATAAAGGGTGATTTTTTAGCTATTATTTTTTGGCAACACTGGTTTAAACAGCTGACGCACGTTTCGTGTTTTGTTTCACTGTCAAACATCTTCAGTTTGGTCTATAATTTAACCATGGATAGTCTTACAAACGAACAACGCTTGCAAACTATTGAATTTTATTATCAAAATGCGTGCTTTGTTAAGAAAGTTAATCGCGCGCTTCCATTTTATGGTCAGTTTAATCGACCCACTGAAGCGGCTATTCGGGCTATTGTGACTAAATTTCGTACCAAATTTACATTGTTGGACATTAAACCACCAATACGCTTACGTAGAGTGCGAACTGAAGAAAATGTCGCCAGTGTTAATGATGGCCATCAATTATCGATTCGTCGCCGTTCGCAGCAATTGGGCATCTAGTACTCAAAAACGTGGAAATGACAAAATTGGACTAAGCGGTTGGACCATTTGAGGCGCAGTCAAGGTCAATATTTTCATGAAATAACCTTCAAACATTAAAATATACGGACCGTACTATCGATTCAAATAAATATTTCATGCATTTTTCTAAATTTTTAGTGTTTTTTTGGAAAAACTTTCCTATAGCTTTTAAAAATCACCCTTTAGTTGTTGTCTATAACAAATGATATTGGCATTAGAACGTTTAGAACTATTTTCCAGAACACGAATTTATTTCAGACGAATGATTATAAACTGAGTTTTTTGAGTCGCTGGCATCAATTCTTATAGGCAAACGATAGACAAATACTAGATCCATTATAAATTCAAATAAATGACAACCTGAGACTTCTCAAAATTCCCTTTCGAAAGTACTCAACTTTGATGATTCGTTCGTCTCAGACTAATTCGCCTTCTGGAAACCAACTATTACATATACATATGTTATTACATTCTACAATGTACTATGAATATTTCAAGCTGTCACAAACGGAATGACAAAACAAATAAAGATTTTTTTCATATTAAGGAGGTTATAAATTCGCCAAAATTATCACACTATTATTAGGTCTACTTACACTTGATGACGGCGCTAAAAATGTGATTGAAAAATGATTTTATAAATTGTCCTCGAGCTTAAACCATTATTTAATAGTTCAAATCAGAATAGTCGAATAAATATATAATTTTAAAAAAGAATAATTATAATTTAATTTAATATAATTTAAAAAAAGGAATAATTATTAATTTAAGGTTTTGTATTTTAATTTCTTTTTACAAGACACATCATGTTCTTTAAACGAATTATTTAAAATTTAATTATAAAAAATATTTGTTATATAGAGAACAAAGTCTGTTCGAATTTATGTTCTTTAAATTATTTCCTAACTTTTTGCATAAATATATTAAGAATCTCTAGAGCAGCATTTCCGTTTGAATAGTGTTTGAACTGCAAAAAATATATATATTAAAGAAATCTTAAAATTACAATGAATGCCAATGAGTTTCACATGTATGTAAGAGGAATGTATGGCTGGCCTATGGTTTCATAAATGAGAACGCTATCCCTTATTTCTGTTAACATCAAATACCGCCGAGTAATATAATAAAATAAATAAATGAACATAAACTTAGACGGTAAACACATTTTAAACATTTACATACATATATAGGTATAAATAAATAAATATATTTTCGTTTTAGGACAATCAGAATACCATTACAATATTAAGGATGTATGTATGTACGTATGTATGTATATAAATAACAACAAAATTGTTTTAAAGCTTACATATGGTGGGTGGTGTGACACAGTGTGATTAGGACGAAACTCTTTGTAGACGAGAAAGTAAACAATTTTTGAATGCAGCAGCAGATAAACAACCATTGCACCAACATCGAAGTGGAAAATACACTCGGAATGTGTGTTATTTGTACCAACAAACCAATCAGACATTAGGTTTTCTTTTAATTTAAATAATAAATAATATTATATGTACATTTGAAATAATTTAGATGTTTTTTTTGTCTTTTGAAAATAGAAAGCTTTAAAACAATTTCGTATATATAAGAGAGCTTAGCATAGAGAGCAGAGAAATAAAAGAGGAAGAAATGCCTAGCCGTAGAAATAACTAGAGATATAAGAAAGCATGAGAGATAAACTTGTCACAGAAAGCACATATAGAGGATGGATGGATGACTGGGCAACTTTAAGGTGGCCCTAAAACCACCAAGTTATAGAAAAGTTAACAACTATGTACTATAATCCCTCAGGTGTAAAAATATCATACCTATAATGTTTATTTAAACCTTACAGAGTGACAACGATAATGAATTGAAATCAATCAAAAATCAATAAACCAAACACCTATGACATTAAAGTTTTTTCTTTGTAATCATTCAATACGCAAACCAAGTTACAATGTTTCGTAGTTCCTAGTCCATTTGTTCTCCTCATTAACATGGCTACTACTAAAAAATCAGAATATTATTTCCACAATATTATAGAATTAAAATTGTGGAAATAATATTCTGATTCACGTGTGGAAATGTGGCTTGTTTTAATTTTGAGATGTATATCATAAGATGAAGACAAAAGTGAATTAACCAACATTACAAAAATATTATGCATATTATGCTTTATCAGCAGATAATCTGCTTTTTCAGTAGACAATCTGCTTTATCAGTTGATAATCTGCTATTTCAGCAAATAATCAGCTTTTTCAGCAGACAATCGGCTTTTTAGCAGACAATTTGCTTTTTCAACAGATAATCTGTTTTTCAGCAGACAATCTACTTTTTCATCAAACTGTTTTTTTTTGCTGAATTTACTGATAAATTCTTTAATGAATACTCATTAAAGATCAAAAATGAACTTCCGCCAATAAAATTTTTCCTAATGCCAATAAATTAATTAAAATTTTTTGAAGTGGACATCCGACCCCTCATAGAGGCAATGATCCCTCCTATGCTATCTTTTGTCCGATCATTGTTTGTTTTTGAGATGTTATTATTTCCAAAATATTTTGACTGTTACGTTAACACTTATGGCCATGAAAATGTTTTGAAGTAGGTATTTGAAAATCTGGTTATACCTCATCTGAGTTATCTAAAGCATTATCCATCAGGTGCTGTAATCTGCTATATAGTAATGGGGTTTTGTTGTTGTTCAAAGTGACTTGTTGTTTTGATAACGCCGAAATAATCGAAATTTATACTATAGTAGAAACAAAAACATGATTTTCTTTAACTTATGATACGAAGAGAAAATGTATCTTTCAATACCTTAATAAATTTATCGGGAAACGAAAATTAAAATAAAAACTTCCAAAAGAAAATTGTAAACATTATGAGTGGAATTCGGCGTGAAAGCTGGCCTCGAAGTGTTCAATGTTGTAACCAAAATTGTATTATCAATCTTACGGAGTATATTTACTTTTCACAATCTTACGGAGCAGATTTACTTTCTAGATATAAATTCATCGATTCGAGTCTAACATTAAATTTTTGCTTCTCTGATGTCAAGCTATGTCATACTATTTATAGTCAGTATTGTTTGACGACAATACATCATGGAAAGACTCACACCGAAACAACGATCACAGAGATTCACGAACTAACATTACATCCACAAAAACTGATTGCTTGGAGTGGGTTATAGGTTTGGCTAGCAGAACATCGGTTCGTATTTAGCACATGAAAATATGACAATATTGGGAATAGAGATCGAAAATTTAAATAAATCACCTACGGCAGTCGCGGCCAAGACACTACTCGACGGCCAACATTTTAATGAAGTTAGCTTTAAAAAAAAGATTTAGACATACTATTTTAAAAGTTTTATTTGACCCATTTTCGGGACGCGAAGTTTTATCTGCAGTTTATATCTGCACTAGTTTCTCAGATGCTACACTCAAATGAATTAGTCAGTGTAAGAAAACAGAAAGTTTGTTCAAAGAGCAGATTTTCTGCTGAAATAGCAAACTGCTGTTTGCTGTTTAAATTGGTATTAAGGCAGAAAAACTGCTGCAATAGCAGAAAAGTACCTGCTGATAGGCAGCAGACAATCGCTGCTCTTAATAACATACTTTTTTCTCTATGCGTATTATTCAATTAAAGATAGATATACTTATGCTAAAATAAAAACACCAATTTGCGGTGTATAACGTTTTTTGATATATTTCGCTTTCCTAAACTGGAAAACCATTGTTTCTTCCTTAGAATGCTAGCTATTAAAAATAAAACAAAATATACAATTTTCTAGTTGTTAACTAACTTCTATATTTATTCCATGGAGATTATACTGACTGAGAGTGGAAATGGCTCCCTTAGCATGTTAAATTTGTAGTATAACATCGATGCTAAGTGAAATATTTGATGTGATTATCATTTTATCTATTATTTTTGAATGTTGTAACAAAACAACAATGTTCAAATATATTCAAATATATTTACAGTTGACTTGACATGCTAAAGGCTCTTATTTGCATTCGCAGTCTGCATAATCAATCAATTTTTTAAATAAATCACACTATTATTATTATGAAAATATATTATATGATTCCGAATCTACAACTTAAACTCTATGTAAGACGTCTAGCTATACAATTTTCTTCCTATTTCATAACCTAAATCACATAAAATCAATTATCCTCATTTTCTCAATCTAAGTTTTAATAATAAATAAATTTGTTTACTATCTCTTAAAAAAAATAAACAAAGCCCCATACACACAAAGAAAAGGAAAATTAAACTTTTTTGAATCTCTCATTAGCATCCATTTTTTTTGGGGTTGGTTAGTTGTGTTTTATAAATTGTAAACTTTAGCCTAAAAGTATTTTTGTTTTTAACTATAACAAACACACAGCTTTCATAAAAATTACGAATTTCATTAAAAAAAAGTTTAATGAAATCCAGTAATTAGTAGTAAATATAGAAAAAGAAAACTATTTAAAAATGTTAGCAATAAAAATGGTGCAATTTGTTATGGATACGACGACGATATTCATACGATCATCATACAGGGGGCGGCGGGGCAGGGTATTACGATAAATGGCAGAGGTTCTTTTTGAATTTAAATTAAACGAAATGGGGTAAATTAAAAAAAATAGAAAACGAAAATATAACAAACACAACATGCTCCAAGGATAACACAAAAAGGGGGACAAAAAACATAACAAAACAAAACAAAACTTATATACTAAAACATATAAACACAAAAAAAAAAACAAAGAAAAAAATATATATTTATTTACAAATAATTTAATTCAAGTGTAATTCGAGAAATTATTGACAACAAAATGGAACGTGCGTTATTTTTTTAACGGAAAACGGAATATATTCAAAATAATTGGTGATTTTTTGTTTCGCAAAATTGTTATTAACAAACAACATGTTAAACAAAATCTAAATAGATATATGAACTAATTACTGGTGGCGGTGAATTAAATTAAACAAAAATTAGTAGAAAAACAAAAACAACAAATCAACTAAACTAATATGTGTGAGAGAAATGATATGAAATGACAATACAAATACAAATAAAATAAAATTAAGATGTTAAAATGATTAAAAAGTAAACAATGTATACAATGCATCATATATGGTTATTTTATCGATATTATCGAAAGCAGACAGTTTGAGTATCAAGCTTTATTTTTGTTTTTGTTATAAATGGGTATTTGGAGGTTAAACCAGCCGTATCGGAGACAGTGTAGGAGAGCGGAATTCATATATATATAATTACCAATAAAAATCAATACAAATTAGTTCAGTCGAAGAAGAGATTTTTTTATAGAAATCGTTCGTTCAGTCAAATATTTTCCAAAGAAAACTTTTCCGTTAGTCCATGTCTAATTTATTATGCTAAAGAAGTATATGTAAATTTTTTATAAAAAAATATGTTCAATGTTCTAATTTTTATAAAAAAATATTCGTCTTGTCAAAAGTAAGAAACTAATTTCCTCCAATGGAAATTTTCCACAAGAAGTGAATAACAGCCTTTGCAAACTATAAATTTGAAAAAAAAAAATCGAAAAAGGTTTGTACGGTGTTATTTCTATCACAACATGAAAAGATTGCTGTGAAGTGACTTTCCTTGAGAAAAAATAGTTTTCTTAATGAACTGTATAACTTTTCAGAATCGACTATCAGCGTGGGGAGTTGTGGGTTCGATTCCCACCAGAGGCTCTGGTCTGTCGCTGCAATATCTAGCTACAATGGTCTTAGTCACCCCGGCTCTATCCCTGGACCCAAAATTATAATATAAATTTACTTTGTATTGTAATTCATAATAAATAAATTAAAAATAAAAAAAAACTTTTCAGAAGCAAACGAGGAAAGTTCTTTAATTCGATGGAATCCTTCATTCTTAGAATCTTCTTTAAAAATGAGAGAACCTCACCTTTAATAACATTTGCCGATTATTTCGTGCTATACAGCGCGTCAAACAATCCACTTATTGAAACTGGCAACTTTGGACGCCTTGGAAGACAACATACCCTACGGGAAATTGGTGGAAATGTATCTATCCTGAGATAGTTGGAGGGGGGTATACTTCACAGAACTAGTCCCAAAGTGTAAATTAAAAGTGAATTCTCTTCTCATTTCACGTCATACAGACCCTTTACGGTTTTTTGTGTTCATGTTTTTATCTTATCGAAACTTATCTTCTAAATCAAACTATTTTTAGAGCGTGTAAATGAAGAGTTCTGTTGAAAAATCTAGATGTTTTGAAGTCTTATATCAAATTTAAAAACGTGAAAAGTAAGAAAAAAATTGTGGTTTGAAACCATCGTGGAAGTCAAAACAAGGCTTATAATATGATATTGGAACATTCAATTTAAAGTTTTATTTTTTTTTTGAAGTACGTTCTTTGAGCTTTGTCCCAAGAAAAATAACACTGCGGAACAAAGTGAAACTTTTTCGAAAATAACAAGCTTCTGGCAACGGATTCTAATAGAGGTGGTAAAAGAAGAATATACATATGGTGGCCAATTTAGGGGATGTGAATAATACCCCCTTTGTACATTCGTACGATGAATCGGCATAGGCAACCTTGTGACCCTTACATTTAAGGTATATGATTTCTTCAGCAATATTACTTAAAACACTATGAGGAACATTTTAACCCTATAGCTCCTCAATATAGATGCCTTACGTGCAAATGGGCAAAATGTACCCCTAAATAGCTGTTTAACAGGTCAACATGTTCTACAAAAATATTTGTCATTAAATTCTACTATGAGTCTCTGAATTCACCGAAACTCAACCTAAATTTCAGATATAAGTCAAAACTCTTGTACTTTTTTTGAATTGATTGCCCCTCAAAACTGAATTTTAGAGCAGTGGTGTGAATAGAAAAAATATTCTATGTCAAAAAACTAAGAAATCATCGATATATCTTTTATATCTTTACATAAGGCCTGAGTAAAATATATTTAAGTGGGACCTCTATCAGAATCCGTTGTCAGAACCTTGTTATTTTATTTTTGTATTCCACAGTGTAATATTGAACAAATATTGAACAATATGAAGATGTCCTTTGGTGTCTGCATGGTCGAAGTCATTTACAATGATACCGCTTCTAAGACTGGTACAAATATAGAACAGGCATGAGACACGTCCAGTAGAGCGTACCAGGTTACAAGTAAAAAAAAAAAGTTCGCCGTACACCTTCGAATATGAAGTATTATTGAAAGGTAGTTTCAAAAAAATTTTTTTTATTTTTTTATGCCGAACGTAGGGGTCGCGCTTTTATATAACTTCTGCATTTATAAACGGATTTTAAAGTGTGATACATCGATGTTTTTGTCCGATTTTTTTGTCTTTGAAGTCATTGAGCTCAAACATGATTCATGATTTTATGCGAGCTTTAATTTTCGATTATTAGAGTGGTACATTAGGGTAGTAGCAACTGAGAAATGATGGGTAAGTACCAGAAGGGGGTGCTTGAGCTCAATGACTTCAAAGACAAAAAAATCGGCCTCGTCGAGACAAAAACATCGATGTATCACACTTTAAAATCCGTTTATAAATACAAGTTATATAGAAAAATGTAAAAGCGCGACCCCTACGTTCGGCATAAAAAAATAAAAATTTTTTTTTTGAAACTACCTTTCAATAATACTTCATATTCGAAGGTGTACGGCGAACTTTTTTTTTGAGGTACGCCCTAACGTCCAGGGCACGCCATAGGGCTTCCATTCGCATCACATACCAAGGGAATCGGACGCTTCACCAGTCTCCAACATATATTCACGTTACAACTAGAACTAATTCGTAACCAGCTGGGACCAGTCACATGACTAGTTCAATTTCCCGTAGGGTTATGCCAACCATTGCCCAAATACGGTTCAACATTTGCTTGATAAAGTGGTCGAAATTTGAACTTCTAGGAAAAAGTTTCTTTGTGGAGTCATAAACTTCTAAAGTCATAAATTTAAAGAAATGTTCAAGAAGGCCCATTCGATCTAAATACAGGGTAGCTGATAAAGGGTGCGTGCTACCAACAATAAACGATATATTTTCTGAGCCATTATTACAAATTGGAGTCTGTCATTTCCGTTTAAAGGTGGTTTAGACGAACGACGAGCAGATTGGACTATGATGAGATTCGTATTTTCCGAACGTGGGACACTCACAAGAAGTTCTTATTATCGAGGTCTCTCAGTTGGGACGCAGGAAATTATTCTGTTTCATAATATTTATGATTTTGTCATAATCTGAGTGAAAATTTTCATTAAAAAGTCGCGAAATATTTCATATAAGCACAAAACAATGAAAAGTGCCACAGAATTTCTGAAACATTTCTTAAAAACAATAAAATGCAGTTCTCCATTCAATGAACTTTTGTTCTAAAAGTTCTTTATTTTTCATACATTTTATAAGGAAACTTAATTTTTATAAGTTTAATAAATATTAAAATTTTTTTATTGAAGTTTCCAATATAAACAAAAAAGTAAAATCGGTCTGACTTGTTTATGTCGCGGAAAACGGGTTGACTAACAAGTTCGATACACACCATAATTACGAGAATCTTCGCTATGAATATGTCTTTGACCTAAAACATGGTGCATATTTATATCAGAGTTAACATAGGATAAATGAGAACTGCAACCGAATAAAGTTGACATACTAAAAATCTGTTTGTAAGTTATGCAACGTTTCATAAAAGCAATAAAATCCTTCATTATATTTATGAAGTCATTTCATAAAATAAATATTTTATTGGTTATGGCATAGTTCACAATCTTTAAGAATTTTTTATTTAATACAATGATTTCATTAATTAAACATTTCTATTTTATAAAATGTTTATGAAAATGTTTTTGTATCAAACATTTCATTTAATTTATGAACTTTTCATACATATTAAGAAAAAAATCACTAAATTTATAGAAAACCTTTTTTCGAAATTGCTTCATAAATATTATGAAGGGAAATTCTTTCAGTGTATACAAGTCGATCCTGAAGTTTCGACAAGGAACTTATCTGTCACTACAGATAATTTTGTGTAAGGATTTGGATTTATTTCCTTATAAGATTCAAATAACAAGCAAACTGAACGCTACAGGCAGGCGGATTAGCTTGGAAATTTGCAAGAAGATCATTCAAATGGTGAATGAGCACGAAAACATGTTAAACTGCAGTTTTATCTCTGACCAGGCCCATTTTGATCTAAACGGCAATGTTAACAAACAAAATTTAACAAACAATTTCGTAGTGACTCTAATGTACAGAAAATGTATGAGAATCTACAACACTGTGCTCCATGATCGATACCCTTTTTACTGGCTTCTTTCAGGATATGAATGGTGGCAGCTGCCTTTGAAATATGTTTATTTGGATGGTCATCCTCCAAAAATGAAGATTGGATTGTTTAACGATGATCTGCAAAATATTTCATTGCTAGGTCAAGACGTCTGTGAGCTAAACGCTCATAGAAACACCCCATAAAACTCATGTTTTTCTCGTGTAATTTATGTTGCATTTTTGCCAATTTTTTTCTTCGAATTAATAAACTATTGGAAGCACTTTAAATGTAAAATGTTATTTTTGACTTAGAATAACTCAATGGACGTATTACACTGTCCGACAGACCATATTACACTTGAACCAAACGATATACGTCTAAAACTATAGGTGAATTGGAGAGATAATTTGCGTTTTTAAGGTTTCAAAGGATACAATTTTTTAAAAATTATGTTAAATACTTATTCGTACCCTATGATACCGGCATAAGTGGCAAATTAAAGAAGAGAATATGTGCTAAAAGTACTTTAAAGTGTAAGCTTCTATCTGTATTAGTTTAGTTTTAACAGCCATTTCAAGTTGTATCCCTTAAAAATCAAAACTTGAAATAGTTCTTAATGCTGAATCAATACAGACAGAAGCATGATATTTGAAATATCTTTAATAGATATTCTCCACTTTAATGTGACACAAATACCGTTATCATAGTAAATAATTAAAATAATTTTTGAAAAATTATATCCTTTGGGGCAATAAGATGAGGAAATGAAAAATTAAAAATCTGCTTCAAGTAAAACGACTTTTTTTTTAAATTGTCGGACGGTGTTTTTGGACGTTTAGATTGATTTTTTGTGGGTTTTCACAGTGAAAGCTTAATACTCATATTTCTTGGAAACATTTTATAAAAGGAGTTGTGTAAAATAAATAGAAGGAATCAACGCCCTTCGAATGATGCCCAAACTGATGAATATCGAATTTCAAACACTTTTTACAAAAATGAATTTCCTTCCGATGTACATCATTCAAAAGGTATTCACTGCGGATATTTATTTTATATAAAATACTACCACCGAACACGAAAACGTTTTCATTTGTCACTATGAAAAAACACAAAAAAATACTAAAAAGGTCCAATAATTCCACCAAGAGTAACTTCTAAGTCAATAATTAAAATTTATTTTAAAGTGCTTTCAAGGGTCTATTAATTGAGAAAAAACAAATTGGACAAAAATGCAAAATAAACAAATTACATGGAAAAAACATGTTTCTAGGAGCATTTAATTCGAAGACGGCTTGATCTAGGAACGAAATATTTTGCAAATCATCATTAAACATTGCAAACTTTATTTTCATGGGGTGACTGGAAGTTGTTTTTCCATTTGTATGGAACGCGACCCAGCCTAATGTCCATGCGTGGAAGCGATTTGTCTGTCTGTTCAACGATATTCATTGTCAAAATATTCACATTAAAAAGTCAATTAATATAGAAGAACATATCGTTTGGCCTCTGGTTAAATCGAAAACTGTCATTTAGTCAAGGATTTTGGAGGAAAAAGTTCTCAAAAGAAAAATAAGTTCCACAGGCGAACTTCGCTGCGAAAAGTTCGTCCATCAAAGCCTTTATATATGAAAAACCTCATTGTCCAAATATTCATATTCGATTTGTGTTGAAGGACATATCGTTAGTCCTATTTTTAAATCAAAAACTGTCATTTAGTCAAGGATTTTGTTGGAAAAGTTTTGCACAAGAAAAATCTCTGTCATTCAAACTTTATTCAAGGCTGACCCCTTCTTCTTTGATATACGAAATGTTTGATCCTTTAAAAATTAAAGAATCCAATTCTCCATTCACTGCTCTCTTACACTGTCACACACAATAGTAGTGCTGGTTCAACCAGTAGTAGTAGTGGTGGTGGTGGTAAGTACTCCTCTAAAGCAATTTAAGTTTTGTTGGCGCAGGAGGAAAAGCTCTTAAGAACTATATATGTATGGTTACGTGGGTGGTTATATCCAAATTTACAATAGATGTGTGTGTGATTTTCTTTTGGTGGTGGTGATGGTGGCGGTGAAATCAGGACAATACGCGAGCATGTTCAAGTGGAACTAAGAACACACGCCGCGTGCTCTTCAATTAAAACTATGATTTTAATGGGAATTTTTGGGTTGTGTTTTTTGTTTTTTAATTTTAAATTTGTTTTAAGGAAAATTATTATTATTTCAACAGGCCAAAAAGAGGAAAAAACTAGGTGGCGGCATGGAAGTTTATCTTTTTTTAGAGAGCGAGAGAGACAGACAGACAGAGAGAGAGTATGGTTTTTAGTGAAGTAAATTGAAGTAGTAGAGAAGCAATGTTTGTTTACCTGCTGCTGCTGTTGTTGCTGCTGCTGTACCAATTGCTGGGCAAACAGTTGTTGTCTGGCGGCAGAGTTTTGTAAAACAATAACGGATTCAGTCTTTTCACGACGAGGACGCAAGAAATCTAAATTACTAGTCCAGCTAGTCTTGTTGGGCGTGGCAGTAACGCCCACCCCAGCACCACCAGTGGCGGTGTTGGTGGATTTTGTTGGTGGCGTCTTGGAATCTTTTGAATTCTTATTCAAATCATTCTTAGCGAATATACTACTAGTCCGTGGTATCATGGCACTGGCTCTCTGAGCGGCCGAACCGAAGGGCGTCGAGGTAGACGATGACTGTTGTTGTTGCTGCTGCTGCTGTAGTAGGCTTGTATTGACCAGCACCGCCGAGTGCCGCTTGGTTAGGGGGAAGAAATCCGAGTTTTCGCGTCGGAAGCCGCGTATAAAGTTTTGTGGCAATTTCGAGTCAGACTCTTGCCTTTTATGCGTAGCATTGGCATTGGCATTGGCACTTCTTAAGGCGTTTGTTGTGTTCGCCGGCGAGGACGATGACGACGTCGACGTCGACGACGAGGACGTGTTTGACGAGGAAGACTTATTATTGTTACTTAGATTATTACTACTATTATGGGAGGACGACGTTTTCACTTTGCTCGCTCCCATCATGGAGGCACGAGTTTGATCTTTGGTCTGTTGTTGAGCGGTCTTCAGTGGCTGAAAACCTTTTGGCGTTTGTCTTGAGCTGGGCACCTCGGCCACACTGCACCGCTGTAGTTTCGATTCAGCTTTGAGGGTGCTACTGTTCGAGCTGCTGATACCTCTCGTTAGACTGGCCACCCCGGTGGGCATCTCGGCGCCGGCATTTTGTTTCGGAAAGAATTTCTCAATATCCCATTCACGCAACAGAGCCACGTCGCGTATTTCGTTTTTCGGTCGATTGGCACATGATGTCGAGGCTGATTTCTGTAATCGATTTTGACTTTCGAGTTTCTATACGGTGGGGGGGTGGTTTGAAAGTTTTTTGTTTTGATTTTAATACGTACGCAGTATAGAGTTGGTTGGAGGGTAGTTGGGTAGGTAGAGTATATTAAATGTATATGTATGAGATTTGCTTATGACTCTAGTTGATTTTTCAATTTTAGAAAGTTTTTTCTATTAATAAATGATTGCAATTGTGACAGCGGTTGTTGCCAGTGCAGAACATGTGGGCGGGAATCGTTTTTTGTTAAAAAACAAGGCCTGCTTTTAGGCTGGTGGTCTGTTGGGGGTGGGGGTGGACGTAATGAATTCCGGTAATCTTTTCTTGATGAAGATTCTTGTAAAACAATGTTTCCTCCTCACGAAGTAGGCCTTTTAAAATCTTGCATTTTTTCGTTTTATTTTATATTGTGTTTAAACAAAGCATACTTTTAGGGTGGGTAATGAATTCATCGCATTGACTCATAATCTTTTCTTAAGGAAGAATTACACATTGTTTCCTGTGGAAATAATCTTTCCATTAAAGAGCTTAACACTCGAGTGTCTATGACAATGTTGGAAATTTGAAAAGTTTTTAAGGAGAAAAGTTGAATAGAATTTTCTTTGGGGCGCTTTATGTAGAAATTTATTTTGATGCAAGAGCTTAAGAGTTAAAAATTGACATGTATTTTTATGAACAAACATTTTTGATTAACAATTTTTAATACAACTTTGAAGTGGGCTTTAATATTAATTAAGAATCAATTTTGAGCAACCGAAATTCGTATTCAAAATAATAACTGTTCCAATTAAAATACATTTTATTTTATACTTTTCCAAACGAAAAAAAAATCATCTTAAGAACAGAACCTTAGTTTTTGGGGAAGAAGGGAAAATTTTGGTATTGAATTCATCATAATTAACTACGAGTTCATCCAACAACTCAAGAACAGAACTTTAGTTTCTGGGGAAGAAGGGAAAATTTGATATTGAATCTTTCATAATTACAATATGCATCAAAAAAAAACAAAAATTGTGCGTGAAAGCCGAAAAAACTAAATTTTTTGTGTGTATTGAGGGATGCAGATTCATAAAATCAACATAAAAAATTTTTAGGTAATTTTTTTTTACTAAATTTCTTTTTTTAATAAAATTCCAATTTTCGCCAAAGACACCTTTAATATTTGTACTCTCATTCTGGATATATTGGTCCGATTGCACCCGTTTATATTTTCAATTAAAGTTAATTATCATAATTACAAAAATTTGGAAAAAATTCCGATAAAAATCTATTTTTTCTGTTACGAAAAAATTATAAAAAAATAGAAAAAAACTCGGAAAAAAGTATTTTGTTATCTTTCTAACGCAAAAAATCAATGCTTATATGCAAAGAATCTGTGGAAAAATGTAGAAGTTATGACGCTCTTTGTAGACAAAAACGATTTTTTTAAAATCATAATTTTTAATTATTCTTTAAATAACGCGAAAAGTCCCTTTTCCAATTAGATAACAGAATATTTTATTTTAGTTTTAAATATAGTTTTTAAATATAAGTAGAAGTAAGGGAATTTTAACAAATCGTATATGACGACATGTACTTCTTCAAGAAGGACCATAACTTCTACATTTATCTATATATTTTCTTTAATTAGTTCTTATTTTTTCTCTAAGATTCCAGCTATTACAAACTAAAATAAAATATGCTGTTATCTCATTTAAAAAGAAAGGATTTTTCGAGCTATTTAAACAAAAATTAAAAAAATATGATTTTTAAAAAAATCTTTTGCGTCTACAAAGAGTATCATAACTTCTACATTTATCCATATATTTTTACATATAAACATCGTTTTTTTTGCGTTGGAGTATTTGCTATTAAATAGTAAAACAAAATACATTTTCGAATTTTTTTTCTATTTTTTATGATTTTTTTCGTGTCAGCAAAAGTTGATTTCTTTCGAAAAATAAAATAAAAAATAATAAAACACTGTTCCTATGCGAAAGTGTAATTCGTAATTTAATTTAACATAAAACCTTATGCTATCGGACTTATATTTCCAAAATGGGAGTACAAATATTTAAAGCATCTTCGCCGAAAATTGGAATTTTAGTAAAAACTTTAAACAAAAATTAACCTAAAAATTTTTTAATATCGTTTTCGAAAAATACAAAATACATAAGAAAATGTTATATATGACCTTTCCACACAATTATTGGTGTATATTGTTATTAATGTTCCATGACAAAGAAATTGCTTAAGTAATATCAAATATAATGGCTCAAATGTGAATCGCAGTATATTCTAGCGATGTTTTGACATTTTTTGAAATGTATTTCGGTCTACTAAGCTGGGAAAAGTATGGACAAACTTTTTTAATACAAAAGATGAATAGTCTTTTTTCTAATTTTGTATTTTTCTTTGGAGGTATAGTTTCACTATTTTCGATATATCTTGAGACAAAAATAACCCATGTGATGGCTAGTAATGGTCTCAAATCAAACCTCTTCTCTTGGCTTCAGTCTAAACTTATTCGAATCAAACAGTTGCTGCCATCGTTGTTAAAGCAAACTTCTCGTAGAAGAGTCTATCATACCATATCAAGTGGCTTCAAACTGCAAAATTTTTACAAAATTTGATTTTCAAATTTTTACAAAATTTGATTTTCGAAAAATTCAGGAAAATTAGTAAGAGAAACAGAGCCATTATTTATACATCATACAGTCGTCTATACCTCAATAAAGGAAATAATATCATTTTAGAAAATACATGGACAAATGATGTGCTTAACCCTTTGACGACCAAAGATTTTTAGGTTATGTAAAAATGTCATTTCAATTCACAGAAAAATTGTGACCAATGAGGGGTTATATTAATTATTTTTTATAATTTATTATTAGCGAATCTAGTAAGTCCTCTTCGGGATGGTAGTAGAACGTTGCCATTCTCCACTAGATGGATGATCTGAACATCGGGAAGATGTTCTGATCAAAGGATGATATGGAATAGTCGATGTACTTTCTTTCACTTGAATCATGTCAACCATGGAATGCCTTATAGACACACATGTCCAGAGGCAGAACATCGAGTTCATCGATATTTTCGTAGGAACTGTGGACGGACGAGGTAGAGATTGAGAGCAGAGACCGAAAATTCGGATAGAGCTGCATGTCTGCATGCTTCGGTTGCAATAAAAGGTGCAAAATGAAAAAAACTCACACATACACCCTCGCCGTGGTCTTAACAAGTAATTGACGAACACAACGCATATGTATGCATTGGATTAGAGATCACGTGGCTATCATGAAAAGAGTCACATGTTCAAATCCTGGTCGAAGCATTTTATTTTTAAACTAGACATGTCATTATTGCATCCCAGTAATTGCGCTAATTTGGGACATCGCCACAAAAAAATCAATGTTTAATATGCAGGCGAGAGATACTGCATCTCGCCCTTACTAACCCTCCGAATACGGAGCTGGGTTTTGCTGGGTTAATATCGAAGATATCTCATGCTTGCAGACACATGAAAAATTTTACTGAATGTGTGTGCAACGCTGCTATCCTCCACTAGTTGGCGCTGCACATATTTTAGTAGTCATATTAAGCTAATGTTAATGGGCTGGTGAACAGTAGTTGGGCAGGACTAGACAAGTCCAGATGCTCCAGTTCAATCATTTCAAATTTCTGAGGCAGTGCATCGAGTCAAACGACTCGAGATGTGAAGACGAGAAGGAGATTTAAATCCAGCTTTCTTGGAAAACTTGGTCAGTATAGTCTTCAGCCTTGAACAATGGGATTGATTATTTCAACGTAGGAGTGGGCTCGTCGGATGAGAAAATTGTTTGCTGCACATACTTGTATTTGGTGATATTAATGGTGCAATGGTGGTTGGGAATCGAACAGAATTTCAGATTTCAAGATGGTCGCACCTCCACTGCTCTATGAAATAAACGTGGGCTCAACATTTAGTTGATATAATGAAACTATACCGTAAAAGCCTTTTTTAAAAAATCCATATTTTGTATCTAAACCTTAGAAGGTTGAATAAATATATATTTTTTAATCGCAATTCACTTTTTTGTATCTTTCCTTTTCGCCGCAAAATAAAAATAGATTTTCGCTTTGATAAATCTTCTAAATGAAGGGCCAATAAACTTTACTTTTTTGATTTTTTTTTGCTCTAAAGCGGGTTTTAATATTGGGCCTTTTAATTTCGAAGAATATACGACATATTATGGAAATAAATACGAAATAAATTTTCTTTTATTCGCGAACTAAAGTTCTGTCATTAAGTTTGAATTCGGTCATTTTTTATCAAAGAGCAAAAAATTATCATTTTGTATATTAACTGTTGGGGCAAAGTTTGAGGAATAAAAAACATTTTCTTTTAAAAATGTCTTTCCAGCTTCTTCAGGAAATAATTTAAATAAATTCTCCGGAGATCTGCACCAGCAACAACCCATTGCATTGAATCATGATATTAAAGGTCTACGTAGAAAGAAGATTTTAGATCTAAAGGGAGTAGTAGTAGTGGTAGTAGTGGAGACGTTTCTAAAGATTTTGCAAATTTTTCATGAATTTCATTCTCTTTTTTTTCAACTTTGTTTGTTTGATAGACATGAACATCATCATTGTTTGTCCAAATGAAAAATGAATGTGATTGAGCTGTGATCCTAGATGTTCAGGAACACATATATATTTTTTGGGAATATATAGACAGATATGTAGATACATACATATATATATATACAAATATGATAATTAATTATTATAATTTTTGGATTATTTTATTTAAAGTGTGTCAGTAAACAAGAGTATGTATGTTGTTGTTGTTGTTGTATATAGTAGGTATGTATGGTGGTGGTGTGCATTTGATATGCATTCTTAGAGCGACAGAAAGAGATCAAGTGCAGAGTAGGATATTCTGGTAGAGATATGTATGTATGTATGTATTTTAAAGAGTTTATATCGTAAATTATTATTATTATATTGATTATTATTGCATTGATACATTTTCGAAATTAACAGAAGAAAACAAAATAAAACAAAAACAATAATAAGAGAAAGAAAAAACACGCCAATAACAAAAATTCACGAAAAATATTTGCAAAACTTAAAAGAGAACTAATAAAAAACAATTCTAGGAATAATTGAGGAAAAAATGTATATATATATAAAAAAATTATTGATTTTTGTTTTGTAAAAAGGAAATTATAACAAAAGAACCGCAACCACTTAACTTTGTTGTTGTACTTCCGTTGTTTACAACAAACAAACAAAAAATAGACATGGTCGTTTTTTATTTTTATTTTTGTTTTTGAAACCCTAAACCTGAGTTTTGTGTTTTTTTAATCGCATTTTACATTCAAACAAAAATATCTATACAATTAATTAATTACACAAACAAAAAGACAAATCTTCTCTTTGTATTGTATTATATTTGTTGTTGTTGTTAAATGCAAATTGTTATTATTATTAGAGATTGGTAACTGTTTGTTTTTAATTTGTAATTGTTTTATTTTTATGATTTTGTTCACAACAACCACACCTCTCTACTACGATAGATAGATAGTCAAATCAATCAAAAACAAAAAAGTCTACCTAAAATATATTTAATAAAAAATCACCAATTTCATGTACATTTTCTAACAAAAAATTTCGATATTTAAAACAATTTTCTTTTCTTTTCAGATTCAGATCAGATCACACAAAAACTAATACTCTCATCATCAGCATGATTATACCTAACTAAGGGGGATTTTCTTACTTTACAATAATATAATATAATAATTTCAAAATATAAATGTTTGGGGGGGGGGGGTGCTGTTGTGCTGGGTACTTACCCTTTTCATGATCAACGTACGATCACCGGCCTGGTCATCATCATCGGGTGTCGGTGGCAGTGGACGATTCGGTGGTCCACCGCTGCCATGGGTTATGGGTGTTGTCGAATCCTCTGATACTGGCACCAGGCCAGGCCTATAGGAAAATTCAGGACTAGGGTTTACAACAAAATCATAACACAATTAACGTAAATAAAATTAAAAATGTACGAAACGATGATGAACGAACGAAACGAAGATGATAATTTCAATAATGGGAATGCAAATCCATAAAGTGGGGGCACGGGGAGAGACACAGAGAGAGAGAGAGAGAGGGAGAAAGGAAAAATAGTAGTTTAATTAATTAAGTGTTGTGGGTGGGGTTCGAATTTTCATAGCAAACTACTATTTGTGGAGACAATCCCAAATAAGTAGTTCAGCCTTTTGATAAAGCCAAAAAATGCTGTAAAAATGTCAGCAAAAAACGGAGAAAATTGGCGTAATCAAAATTACAAGATTTCTCAAAAATTTTCGACTTTTTTCAGCACTTTCTCAGTGGCTTATAAAATGCCTGAACTTAGGGGAAATCATTTCTTTATAATGTATCACTTTTAATAAAAGAGCTATTATATTTGTCCTTACGACACTGACTCTTTCTTTTGTTAATTAACAGAGCAGATTGGTTGCCAATGTACATTAGGGGTGGGATTGTGCACGACTTTTCGATTTCGATATGCTAGAAACTCTAATTTTGTATGGTTCAGAAACAAAATTTATGAGCCAAAAAATGAGGGTGGTGGGGTGAGTGTAAGTGGGCGCTCATCGGGGTCAAAGATGAGGGAAAAGGGGTAAAAATACACAAATAGCTCCAAAACTGCCTCGGAGTCGTCCCCTAGCTGAGTTAAATGTAAGACCGACCTCCATTTATTTCCCTCCCCATCATTTTTTCCGTACAAACCTACCCCCTATCTCCACTCGTTAAGGGATCTTCCATACAAAAATGATTTTTTTTATAAAATTTGTTCCCACCGCTCTTACTGGCCCAAGGAGGCCGCTAGTGGAGTCAAATGTATGACCGACCCCCTTATGTTGGTCCCCATACGATTTTTTTCTTTTTGTTATGAAAGTAAGGTCCAACACTGCCTCGGAGTCGTCCCCTAGCTGAGTTAAATGTAAGTCCGACCTCCATTTATTTCTCTCCCCATCATTTTTCCGAACAAACTAACCCCCCTTCTCCACTCGTTAAGGGGGCTCCCATAGAAATTTTTTTTTTATATAAAACATGTTCCCACTGCTCTTACTGGCCCAAGGAGGCCGCTAGTGGAGTCAAATGTATGACCGTCCCCCAATATTTTTTCAATCCCCGCATTTTCTCTGAACATACCTGTCTCCTATCTTCCAACCCTAAAGTGGCCCTCATACGAATTTTTTATTTTTATTTATTTTTGGTTATGAAAGTAAGGCCAAAAACTGCCCCGTAGTCGCCCCTAGCTGGGTTAAATGTAAGTCCGACCTCCATTAATTTTCCCTCACCAACATTTTTTCCGAACAAACTTACCCCCCTTCCTCATTCCTATATGGGGCTCCCATACAAAAACTACAGTTTTATAAAATTTGCTCCCACCAGTCTAACTGTCCCAAGTGGAGTCAAATGTATGACCAACCCCCAATATTTTTTCAGACCCAATATTTTCTCAGAACGTATCTACCCTTCTTCAACCTTTAAGGTGGCCCCCACACATTTTATCATTTTTTATAATTTGTTATGAAGACCCAAAAACTGCCCCAGGCCCAAAACTGCCCCATAGTCACCCCTAGAGGAAAGACATGTAGGACTGGCCCCGATTATTTCTCCCCCACTATTTTCCCCAAACATACCTGTCCCCTATCTCCAATCCATAATGAGGCTCCCACACAAAAACTACATTTTTATAAAATTTGCTCCCACCGCTCTAACTGCTACAACGAGGCCCCTAGCGGAGTCAAATGTATGACCAGCCACCAATATTTTTTCAGTCCCAATATTTTTTCAGCCCCAATATTTTCTCAGAATACACCTACCCTTCATCTGCAACTCACAAGGTGGTCCCCATACACTTGCCTATTTTTCATATTTTTTTACGAAAGAAAGGTCCAATACTGTCCCGCAGTAGACCCTAGAGGAGAGAAGTGTAAGACGGATCCCCATTAATTTTCCCTCCTCAACATTTTCCCCAAATATACCTACTTCCTATCACCGCTCCTTAAGGGGAAAAGTTGGACGATTTGGTTTGTAAAATAAAAAAAGAAATGTTGAAAATGAATTCAATAATAGGCCCGGATTAAAAGGACATTTTGTAGATATGCAAATTTCATGTAGATGACATACATAAAAATGTTTTTCACTTAATTTCGAGTTTTTGGGCTCATTTCAGGGAGCGTGGCATTATATTTGCAATTTATTTTGAACTATAATCCATTAGTAAAAACAAAATCTTCTCCAATTTATCCAAGGGATTACAATTTTCGTAAATGTTTCTTATGGTTGCATATTAGTTTGGATTGAAAGTGGGCGAAATCGGGTCAGAGGGAACATTTTTCCCTAACAAGGACTGAAAGTACACCCTAATATTTAGATTTAGGTATTTTTAAACATCTCTGCTTTTTGCCAACACTCCTCTTGTAGCTTGAAAGCGCACCAATAAGTAAATAAAAGTTTTAGTGGCTGAAATGGGACAAAAAGGGATAAAAATGGTACCAATGATACGACAACAGCTAAAGAGTGATTTTTTTGAGGTTAGGATTTTCATGCATTAGTATTTGACAGATCACGTGGGATTTCAGACATGGTGTCAAAGAGAAAGATGCTCAGTATGCTTTGACATTTCATCATGAATCGTCTTACAAACGAACAACGCTTGCAAATTATTGAATTTTATTATCAAAATGCGTGCTCTGTTAAGAAAGTTCATTGCGCGCTTCCATTTTATGGTCAGTTTAATCGACCCACTGAAGCGGCTATTCGGGCTATTGTGACTAAATTTCGCACCAAATTTACATTGTTGGACATTAAACCACCAACACGCTTACGTAGAGTGCGAACTGAAGAAAATATCGCAGCTGTATCGGCCAGTGTTAATGATGACCACCAATTTTCGATTCGTCGCCGTTCGCACCAATTGGGTCTCTGTTACTCAAAAACGTGGAAATGCCAAAATTGGACTAAGCGGATGGACCACATAAGACGCAGCCGCGGTCAACATTTAAATGAAATTATCTTCAAAAAGTAAATGTCATGGACCAATCTAACGTTTCAAATAAAAAACCGATGAGATTTTGCAAATTTTATGCGTTTTTTTTAAAAAAAAAGTTATCAAGCTCTTAAAAAATCACACTTTACAAACATGAAATTCGGTGCGCACATCCATATAATTGCGTAGACACGTACAAATTTGTACTTTTTGGGGATACAATCCGAAAAGAGGGATAAAATGGTATCAGCCAATCTGATAAAGTTGAAATCATGAAATTCGTTGTATGTATTCATCTGATTATCAAGATGAGAAACCATTGTTTTTTTTTTCGAAATTTTTACTTTTAGGCGTACTTTTAGGGGATAAAAATGGTACCAGCCAGACTGCTGCAGTTAGAATGCTGAATTTCGCTGCTGATAAAGTTGAAATCATGAAATTCGTTGTTTGCATTCATCTGACTGTCAAGATGAGAAACAATTGGTTTTTTTTTCGAAATTTTTACTTTTAGGCGTACTTTTAGGGGATAAAAATGGTACCAACCAGACTGCATTTAGAATATAATTGTGTAGACATAGAGGGATTTTTCGAAATTTGTACCTTTTTGTGGGGAAAAAGTTGACAAAGAGGGATACAAATGGTACCAACTAAACCACTAAAGATGAAATCATGATATTCGGTGTATACATCCACCTGACGGCGTGGACACGAAACATAAAGTTTTTTTTGGAATTTTTGTACTTTTAGGCGTACTTTTAGGGGATAAAAAGGGTACCAACCAAACGGTTGCAGTTAGAATGCTGAATTTCGAATGCTTCAAACTTCAAGGTGTATGCATCCATCTGACTGCGTGGACGCGAAACATAAAGGATTTTTTTGGAATTTTTGTACTTTAGTCGTACTTTTAGGGGATAAAAATGGTACCAACCAAACGGTTCCAGTTAGAATGCTGAATTTCGAATACTTCAAACTTCAAGGTGTATGCATACATCTGACTGTGTGGACGCGAAACACATAAAGGATTTTTTTTTGGAATTTTTGTACTTTAGGCGTTCTTTTGACATTCGTACCTATAGGACCAAATGGGATAAAATTGGTACCAACCACGCGGCTGCAGCCAGCTAGCATCACGAAATTGCGTGTGTACATTCCACTGTGGGTATTTCGTATCAAAATAGTACAGACATTTGGTCTGTTGTTGGAAATAAGAGGAGGAGGAAATCAACCCTGAGGGAATGAGTGAATAAAGAAGCATCATATGGGCCATTTAAAATTTTTAATTTTAAACATTCATTTTTATTTTTATTTTTAAGTTTATATTTGACATTTATAAAATGGGACGCTATATGCTCGAAAAAATTGGGAAATATTAGAAGCTTACTTCTAAAGTAGTGAGTCTTTAACGCAAACTGTAAGAAATTGACGTGGAACATTTGAAGGCCTTGAGATCAGCCTTCATGAAGCTCATTTTCATCTCAGTGGCTATGTCAATAAGCAAAATTGCCGCATGTGGGGTTCAGAGAACCCACACGTGACTATTGAGAAGCCAAAGTATCCACAAGGAGTCACTGTTTGGTGTGAATTTTGGGCTGTACTAAAAAATTTTTTTGATCGAATGAGGTGCTGTTGAGCCCGTCCTGGTAGTCATATGAATGATATTGTGTTCCATTATTAAATGACAAAGTTCAAGCTTTGAAATGAAACCAGAAATTTGAAAAAATAATCACTACTTTTCTTTTAGCCGATTCTAATTTAAAGTTCTATGTGGCCCAGCCTATAGTTGGATATAGTAGTAAACAAATATAGTAAGGTGCATAAAAAATATCACAATTTTTATAATAAGATAGCGCACTTCTATGTAAAGTCGACAGCCTCCAATCTGCCGGAAATCTGAACTTCATTGAACTCTGCTTCAAACACAACCGCAATATAAGCGATAAAATGTGTGTGTGTGGGCATCACTGGTTTAAAGTGACTATAATGAAAATTATTATCAAATATAAAATTACAAATGATTAACCTATGATCTTGGGCCATTTGTGTGGAATGTACCAGGGAGAGAAAGTGTCAATATAGAACATCTCCGAAATTAAACTAGCTTAGGGCAACATAATAAAATGAGTAAAGTTTGAATAAATTTCTAAACTACTTTTAAAAGCTATCGTGTACACTAGAGCGTACCAGGTTACAAGTAAAAAAAAAAAAGTTCGCCGTACACCTTCGAATATGAAGTATTATTGAAAGGTAGTTTCAAAAAAATTTTTTTTATTTTTTTATGCCGAACGTAGGGGTCGCGCTTTTACATTTTTCTATATAACTTCTGCATTTATAAACGGATTTTAAAGTGTGATACATCGATGTTTTTGTCCGATTTTTTTGTCTTTGAAGTCATTGAGCTCAAACATGATTCATGATTTTATGCGAGCTTTAATTTTCGATTATTAGAGTGGTACATTAGGGTAGTAGCAACTGAGAAATGATGGGTAAGTACCAGAAGGGGGTGCTTGAGCTCAATGACTTCAAAGACAAAAAAATCGGCCTCGTCGAGACAAAAACATCGATGTATCACACTTTAAAATCCGTTTATAAATACAAGTTATATAGAAAAATGTAAAAGCGCGACCCCTACGTTCGGCATAAAAAAATAAAAATTTTTTTTTTGAAACTACCTTTCAATAATACTTCATATTCGAAGGTGTACGGCGAACTTTTTTTTTGAGGTACGCCCTAGTGTACACCAGCTGCTAGCCAGACGGAAGGTCATGGCTCAAATGCCACTTAAAATGGCATGGCATTAAAATGGTTTAAAATTACTAGGGCTCCTTCGATGCGTTACACTTTCTAGCTGTCATAAATGATATATGTATACCCTGCTAGCCTGTAGGGCGAGAGGATGTAATTAGGAGAACATTTTTTCCAAAATATTACACCGTCCGACAGTCCATATTACACTTGAACCGGGCCATACTACACTTTTCATACCTGAAAGTATAGCCAGCCTGGGGAGTTATTTGGCGTTTTCAGTTCTTCATTTTTTCTTATCCAATCTTAGCAATTTTCCAAAAATTATTTGAAATACTTATTCCCATCATACCAAACCGATATATGTGTCAAATTAAAGAGGAGAATATCTGTTAAAAATACTTTAAATTCCATGCTCTTATCTGTATTAATTTAGCATTAACAACCATTTCAATTTTCCCTCCTTAAAAAGTAAAATATGAATAAACTACATAAATAGGGGGGGGGGGACATGTGAAATGGTTGTTAATGCTAAACTAATACAGGTAGAATCATGAAATTTTAAGTATTTTTAACAGGTATTTTCCTCTTTAATTTGAGACCCATATCACTCTCGTAGGGCGCAAATAAGTATTTCAAACAATTTTTTGAAAAATGCTATCCTTTGAAACTTTATAGTCTTTTTAAGAGACAACAGAATGGGGAAGATTAAAAACTGAAAACGCCCATGGTTTCAGACCTATACCATCCGGTAAAAAAAGTAACGATTTTTGTAATTGTCGTACGGTGTTTTCAAATATTGGTAAGGCTTCCAAAGTTTTTTTTTTATATAAAAAATCAATTTCCGGGAAAGTATGATCTACGAGATATGTATGTGTATGTATGTAATAATTGATGATACATTTTCAATTTTAAAACGTCTTCAAATATGAACACATGTGCTCTTATTAAATAAAATACTATAATTGGTTTTTGTTGTTGTACTTACAGTGGTTTTGGCGGATCGCTGGCCAACAGGGTGCCATCGTTGCGGCCACGATCATTGGGCTCATCCGGTTCACTGTCCGAATCACTGCTATCCAAGGGATCCAGGGGATTGGAGACTGCCACATGATGATGATTATTGCCCGAAGAGGGTAAGGGTGCAGCTGGTTTGCCAGAGCCACCAGAGGCCGAAGAGGGTGGTCCACCACCGGACTGGCGATTGTTGCGTGGCGGTGCTTCGGGCTGAGCTGCTTGTTGAACGAACGACGACGATGACGAGGATGATGCCGTCTGCGGCTGAGGCTGTTGAGAGACGCCCAATTCATTTAATTGTGCTGCTATCATATCCAAATCCTAATGTTTTTTTGTTTTTTTTTTTACATTTTTCATGAAGGATATTTGATGGTCGATGATGGTGAATGGGTGTGGGTGATGATGGTGATGGTGAGTGTTGTTGGTGATATGAATGAATGTTTTGTGTGGAATGTGAGGTGAGGTGTAGGTGATGTGTGTGATGGGTGGGTGGTTTAAGTGGTGGACAAACACAATTCATTTATTTTCAATGTTTTTAGGATTTGGTTTGATTTGTTGTTCATGGTCGTGGTGATGGAGTTGACAGGTTTTTTGTTGTTGTTGTGGTGGTGTTGGGGGCAGAGTTTTTTTTTGATTTTTGAAGTGATGGTGGTGTTGGTGGTGGTGGTCAGGTCAATACATTTGATTTTTTTGTAGGTTTAATTGCATTTGATTTGTTTCGCCAATTCATTCATTATTTGCAAAATTGTGGCCACAAAAATAAAAGAATTTACATCGAATGTAAAAAATAGTAAACGTACATTAGAGTATGTTCGAAAATGTTCATATCTTTCTTTTAGCTCATATATAAAATTCTACATAAATTGTTTGAAGTTTACAACATTGAGAAAATATATTTTTTAGTAGGTGTTTGGCAAGCATAGAGATTGTTTTTCTTTGGTAGAAGTGAAGGATTAGTGATTTAGTATTTGTTGTAGCTTCAATTCAATCAGTTAGCAAAGCTTGTTTTAAAGACATGTAGAGAAAGTTAATTGATTGATGCACAAGAAGAAACTGAGTTGTTTTTTGTGAAATTGAAAATTGTTAGGATTGTTTTTTTGGGGAAAGAAGACAACCATGTTAGCATTCCATACAGGGAGAGGGTTGTTCGGGTAATGTACAGGATTTGGGGGGGTAGTGTTCTCTCGTTTCATGTGTGTGTTTCATGCGTGCCATGCATGTTAATGAGGAGGTGGAGGAGGAGATATAGCGATTATTGTTAACATATTGTAGGCACTTTACAGATCAAATTTATGTATTTATGTACATTAGGATGGGTCACGAAAAAAAATTGAAGCGGTCGCCAACCAGAAATGAAGATTGGATTGTTTAATGATTATTGGCAATATATTTTGTTCCTAGATCAATCCATCTGTAAGCTAAACGCTCTTGAAAACACCTCTAAAAATCATGTTTTTCCCGTGTAATTTTTTAGATTGCATTTTAGTCCAAATTTTATTTCTGAATTCTTAGACCCTTGAAAGCACTTTTAATATAAATTTTATTTTTTTTGTCTTAGAATAACGTATTATCGGTCGAATTATTGGATGTTTAGATTGATTTTTGTGGTTTTTCAAATATTTCTTGGAAACATTTTGTAAACAATTTTATGAAAAATAAATGGAAGGAATCAATACATTTTGAATGATGCCTAAATGATGAATAGTTGTCACTATAAGAAACCATAATAAAACCAGTTTGAAGCAATGTGGATGGATTGGATTGGATCGAAGAGATTTTATTAAAGAAAAAACCAATAAACCAACCTATATGATTTCAGAAATTAAACCCAAATTCTCTATGAAATTAATAAGAAACCCTTGACTTAGTACGACTCTGTCTTGATGCAACCAAATTGGTTGGATGAACCAAATAATAGTTTGAAGCGTCGTAGTTGAGGTTGGAAGAGTTTGGAGGATTTGTATGATACGAGTTTTTCAAACCACTTCCAGTTTGATAAAACCGCGAATGGGTTTGATGAACCAAATACCATCCAATTAAAAGTAATATTCATGGAATTCTATACAAAATAATCGAGAGGATTTCAGAAATTAAACCTAAATTCTCTATAATCTGTAATCATCGTATTAAAAGCAAATTTTCATGGAATTCTATATAAGCCAACCTAGAAGATTTCAGAAATTACACCCAAATTCTCTATGAAATTAATAAGAAACCCTTGACTTAGTACGACTCTAGCTTGATGCAACCAAATTGGCTGGATGAGCCAAATAAGAGTTTGAAGCGTCGTAGTTGAGGTTGGCAGAGTTTGGAGGATTTGTATGATACGATTTTTTCAAACCACTTTTAGTTTGATACAACCGCGAATGGGTTTGATGAACCAAATACCATCCAATAAAAAGTAATATTCATGGAATTCTATACAAAAAATTCGAGAAGATTTCAGAAATTAAACCTAAATTCTCTATGAAATTTATATGAAACCCTTGACTTAGTACAACTCCAGTTTGATGCAACAAACTTTGTTGGATGAACCAAATAAGAGTTTGAAACGTCGTAGAAGAGGTTGAAAAGTTTGGAGAATTTGTATGATACAATTTTTACAAACAATTTCCAGTTTGATGCAACCGCGAATGGGTTTGATGAAACAAACACAAACTTACAGAAAATATTTCGGAAATTCTTCAACAAAAATAATAAGAAAACCATAATTTATTATGTTTCCAGACTTTGAAATTGAAAGAGATTAGAGAATTCGGATAATTTGATTTCTTTTCAAACCATTTTCAGTTTGATGCAACCAGTTTGAAGTGATGAGGAAGGATTGTTGAATCGAAGTGTTTTTTTTAAGAGAAAATTATCATGAAATTAGAAATAACCTTCATGGAGTTCTATACACAAACTAGCCGAGAGGATTTCAGAATCTAAAACCAAATCCTCCAAGAAATACATAAAAAAACCCCTGGACTTAGTGAGACACTAGTTTGATCCAACCGGAATTGGTTTGATGAACCAAAAAGCAGTTTGAAGCTTTGTAGACGGATTTGGAAGAGATTATAGGAATTGGATAATTTCACATTTTTCGAACCACTTCCAGTTTGATGCAACCTGAATTGGTTGGATGAACCAAAATAACAGTTTGAACCGTTTTAGATGAGGTTGGGAGAGATTAGAGAATTTTTAGTTATCACTATAAAAAACACGAAAAATATACTATATATAAAGGTCCAACAATTCAATCAATAAGTTAGTCTAAGACAAGAATACAAATTTATATTTAAAGTGCTTCCAAGGGTTTATTAATTCAGAAAAAAATGAACAAAAATGCAACAAACAAAAAAATTGCAATGATTTTTTGGAGTGTTTTCAGGAGCTCATGTACGGCCAGCGACATCATTAAAAAAATCAAACTTTATTTTCGTGGGGTGACTGAAAATTTTTATTCTATTTGTATGGGCCCCGACCCAGCTTAATATACATGTGTGAGTTGCACTCGGTTGAACCGACCCTCGCACACTGCACATTTGTGTGCTCATATTCATGTTTATAACAAGATTTCGACCATCCTTATAGAATTTCGATCGACCGTATAGAAGTTATAGAGACTTAAAGGTTATAGATTTTTGTGTGGAAAGTACTGTAAAGGTCGTGGCGAATTCGTCCTACTTCCATATGTTTAAAAAGGATATAAAATTATTAACGGATATCAAACCATAGAGTCCTCTGATCATCCCTACACAAGCTATAAATGGTTCAATATAACCTAGAATGTGCACATTTGTGTGGGACGTACTAGACACTCTCTAATACAAAATGATCAGGTCTTCCGATCATCGGAATATAAGTTATAGAGAATTCAAATTTACCTAGAATAGGCGCATTAGTGTGTGAGGTACTAGAAATGGCGCGGCAAATGAGCCCAGTTTCCAAATGTTTAAAACGGATATAAATCATTCTCGTATACCAAATGATAGAGTCTTCAGATCATCCGTATATAAGTTATAGAGGATTAAATTGTACCTAGAATGTACACATTTGTGTGGGAGGCACTTGATATGGTGTGACAAATTCAGCCAAATTCCGTATGTTTCAAAAGGGTATAAAATCATTCTCGGATACCAAATCATAGAGTTTTCTGATCATCCATATAAAAATTATATAGGATTCAAGTTTACCTAGAATTTGCACATTTGTGTGGGAAGCACTAGAAATGGCGCGGCAAATGAGCCCAGTTTCCAAATGTTTAAAACGGATATAAATCATTCTCGTATACCAAATGATAGAGTCTTCCGATCATCCGTATATAAGTTATAGAGGATTAAACTGTACCTAGAATGTACACATTTGTGTGGGAGGCACTTGATAGGGTGTGACAAATTCAGCCAAATTTCGTACGTTTCAAAAGGGTATAAAATCATTCTCTAATACCAAATCATAGAGTTTTCCGATCATCTTTTTAGAAGGTATATGAGATTCAAATTAACCTAGATTATGTACATTTGAGTGGGAGGTACTAGAAGGAATGTGACAAATGTGTCCAACTTCCTTCTGTTTAAAAATGATATAAAAACATTCTCTGATACCAAATCATAGAGTTTTCCGATCATCCGAATATAACTTATAGAGGATTAAACTGTACCTAGAATGTACACATTTGTGTGGGAGGCACTTGATAGGGTGTGGCAAATGCAGCCAAATTCCGTATGTTTCAAAAGTGTATAAAATCGTTCTCGGATACCAAATCATAGAGTTTTCTGATCATCCGTATAAAAATTATAGAGCAATCAAGTTTACCTAGAATTTGCACATTTGTGTTGGAAGTTCTTGAAAGGGCGTGGCAAATGTGCCCAAATTCCATATGTTTAAAAAGATGAGATGAGATGATGCCAAATCATAGTCTTCCGATCATCCTAATAGATGTTATAGGGAATTCAAAATAACCTAGAATATCCAAATTTGTGTAAGAGGTACTAGAAGCGATGTGACAAATGCGCCCAATTTCCATATGTTTAGAAGGGATATAAAATCATTCTCTAATACCAAATCATAGAGTTTTCCGATCATCCTAATAGAAGTTATAGGGAATTCAAAATAACCTAGAATATGCATATTTGTGTAGGAGGTACTAGAAGGGATTTGTCAAATGCACCCAATTTCCATATGTTTGAAAGGGATATACCATTATTCTCATATAACAAATCATAGAGTCTTCCGATCATCCTCTTGGAAGTTATAGGAGATTCAAATTAACCTAGAATATGTACATTTGAGTGGGAGGTACTAAAACGAATTTGACAAATGCGTTCAACTTCCTTCTGTTTAAAAATGATATAAAATCATTCTCTGATACCCAATCATAGAGTCTTCCGATCATTCAAATAGAAATTATAGAGAGTTCAAATAAACCTAGAATTTGTACATTTGTGTGGGAGATTCTATAAAGGGTGCGACAAATGTGTCCAACTTCCACAGGTTTTAAACATATATAAAATCATTCCCTGATACCAAATCATAGAGTACTCCGATCATCCTTTTAGACGTTGTATGAGATTCAAATTAACCTAGAATGTGCATATTTGTGTGGCAGGTACTAGAAAGGGCGTGGCAAATGGTCCCAAATTCCGTATATTTAAAACAACTATACACACATTCGTAGACATCAAATCATAGTGCCTTTCGATCATTCTTATAGAAGTTATAGATGGTTTATTTTTACCTAGAATGGGTACATTTGTGTGGGAGGTACAAGAAAGGGCATGTACATTTTCTTTGGTTTAAAAAGGTTATAAAATCATTCTTAAATAAGAAATCGTAGTCTTCCGAACATTCTTATAGAAGTAATAGAGCCTTTTATTTCACCTAGATTAAGCGCATCTGTATGGGAGCAACTAGAAAGGATGTAACAAATGTTGCCATATGTTTCCCAAGGCTATAAAATCTTTCTCAGATAACAAATCATAGAGTCTGCCGTTCATAAAAATATCATGAACATTTATGTCGTCGCCTGTTATTAAAATTGAACGTGTTATTTCTACAAACCCCCCAAAATAATTATGTATCCCACCACTCGGCGAGCAACTCTAACGTAAACGTGTTAACACTTTTATTTTAGTAGGTCCTTTCCCCTCCCGATATATCCTTCCTCCCTCCGTGACACTAACACAAATCTAGTTAAATGGTTACTATACGAGTATAGAACTGAATAGAAACAAACCATTGCTGTGTGTATGCCATTGAATAGAATTATTATTATTATTTTATTTGAATGAAATTCCTTGTGAAAGGACACGCACGCACACACATAATACGAGAATATACATACATAATACATACATACATAGGTAAGTGTGTAGTACATGTTATGGTAATCGACAAAAGGGTCAATTTGTGTAATTTTCAAAACAAATAACTATGAATATGAAAATAATAAAATACATACATAGGACAGGACAACAATAGAAAAAGGTCAATCTTACTAAAAATAGCAATTCAAATAAACACACACACGTACATGGAGAGATAGAAGTTCATATGGAAATGCATACAGTAGACGAAATAAATATAAGTTCAGCGCAATTTTTGATATGTATATAAGTCTCTAAACGTCTAATAATTCTACCAATTAGTTACTCAAAGACAATAATAAAAATTTATATTTAAAGTGGTTTCAAGAGTCTAAAAATTCAGTAAAAAATTGGAGAAAAATCTAACATAAAAAAGTTACACCGGAAAATATGATTTTTAGGGGTGTTTTCAGGAGCGTTTAGCTCACAGACGGCTTCATCTAAGAACGAAATATATTGCAAATCATCATTTAACAATCCAATCTTAATTTTCGTGGGGTGATTGAATTTTTTTCCATATATAAATAAATATATTTTTGGATGTTGATTAATTTTTGATCAATTTCTTTGTTTATAATCTGGCGTTAATCGATGGAGGATGGACTGTGCCATGTGTCTACAACATTTCCAATTGAAATTGAGAACATTTCAATTGATATTTCAAATTGAGATAATTCCAATTGAAATTGAGAATTTCCATTTCAAATTGAGAAAATTCCAATTGAAATTAAGCATTTCCAATTCAAATTTAGCTAATTCCAATTGCATTAATAATTTGCATTTTATAACGAGAAAATTCCAACTGAAATTGAGAATTTCCATTTGTAATTAAGAAAATTCCAACTGAAATTGAGAATTTCCATTTGTAATTAAGAAAATTCAAATTTAAATTGAGAATTTGAATTTCAAATAGAGATAATTCCAAATGAAATTAAGAATTTCGATTTCATCATGAGAAAATTCTTAATTATAAATGAAAATTCTTAATTTCAATTGAAATTATCACAATAACTAAAATGGAAATTGTCAATTTCAATTGAGAATTGAAATCTTCTCAATTTGAAATGGAAAATCTGAATTTCAATTGGAATTTTCTCAAATTCAAATGCAAGTTCTCAATTTCTATTGGAATTTTCTCATTATGAATTCTCAATGGAAATTGCCAATTTCCATTTTAAAATGTAATAATTTCAATGAAAATTAAGAATTTTAATTTATAATTGAGAAAACTCAAATTGAAATTTAGAATTTCCTTTTCAAATAATTCCAACTGAATTTGAGAATTTTCATTTCTATTTGAGAAAATTACAATTGGAATTGTAAATTCCCAATTGAATTCTCAATTGAAATTGAGAATTGACATGATTCCAATTGAAATTAAGAATTTCCGTTTCTAATTGACAGCATTCAAACAGAATCCTTCCCAATTTCAATGGGAAATGGTGTAGTGTTGAACTACTTTTTTAACTATTTATAATTCGTAAATGGGAATTTTTGAGAATAGTCACTTTGTGTTTTTAGTAAGACTAATATTACTCATCCGCCTGGTTGTGGAAAGTAACAAGATTGGGAAAAATGAAATGGAGAAAAACTTTAAATCGGGAACTTTAAATTAAAAAAGGGCCATCGAGTTCAAGACACAAATGAGGATTTCTTTCTAAAAAAATATCTGCGAGCACTAAGTATTTATTTTTGCGAGATGCATTGTATCCTGATTTTGAATTATTATCACAGTAATGCGAATTAACAGTACAATTCACATTTATCGCGCCAATGTCTTTCGAAATAGTACTCAATCAGTTGTGGATACCAAGAGGGTTGGTTTTCAATCACTGCTTGAAAGTCGGTTGTTCCCTTTTTTGTTTGTGAAATGAAAACTAAATGACATAATCCGTCTGATACGAGGTTGTATTTACATTCGGCTGTATGTGGAACCATCTCTTGGAGTTCATTGTATGTTCTAAATACACAAAAAAGAAATATTTTTTTGTGTCCAAGCCAAAAAAAAATATTTTTTGAGGCATGCTGATTCATAAAGTCAACACAAAATATTTTTTATGGATTTTTTTATTTTTACTAAAATTTCAATTTTCGGCGAAGGTACCTTAAATATTTGTTCTCTCATTTTGGAAATATAAGTTCGATAACACCAGGTTATATGTTAAATTAAAGGTACTCATGATGGCTACAAATGTTGGAAATTACACTTCCACATAGAAATAGTGGTTTAGGAACAGTCTTCAAAAATTTGGAAAAATGTTTTTTCTTCAAAAAAAAAAAACTATTTTTCCTGACACGAAAATAATAATAAAAAATATAAAAAAAGTTAGAAAAAATATTTTGTTTCATTTTCTAATAGCTTAATTTCTAATGCAAAAACAACGTTTTTATGTAAAAAAATCTGCGGATAAATGTAGAAGTTATGAAACTCTTTGTAGACGCAAAAGATTTATTTTAAAAATTTTTAATTTTATAATTTTTGTATAATAGAGTAAAAAATCATTTAGATAACAGAATTTTTTATTTATCTTAGTTTGTAATAGCTGGCATCTTAACGAACAAATCAAGGGATTTTTGAAGAAAATCTATGAATAAATGTAGAAGTTATGAATCTTAATGAAGAAGTATGGGAATTTTATTAAATCGTATGTCATTTTTACGAAGTGAAGACGACATGTACTTCTACAAGAACGACCATAACTTCTACATTTATCCATAAATTTTCTTCAAAAATGCATTGTTTTCTTCGTTAAGAAGTTAGCTTGCTTTTACAATATAGAACAATATATTCTTGTGTATAATTTGTAATGCGACTTTTCGCGCTAATAAAAAATGATTTTTCGATTTTTTTAAAAAATTCTTTTGCGTCTACAAAAAGAAGTGTCATAAATAAAACAAAATATTTTTTTTACTTTTTTTTTCTATATTTTCGGTTTATTTTGGTGCCAGCTAAAATAGTTTATTTCCAAAAAAAAATCCCTAAAAACAAAGAATATCTTTATAAAGAGTATTTGTTACATATAAACATCGTTTTTGCGTCAGAATGTTAGCTATTAAAAACTATTATTTTCTAATTTTTATGATTTTTTTTTCGTGCGAGAAAAATAAATATATTTTTTTTTCGAAATAAATATTTTTTTACCAAATTTTTGAAGACTGCTCCTGAACCAATGATTCTATGTGAAATTGTAGTTCACAATATTTGTAGCCATCATGAGTAACTTTAATTTAACATATAACCAAGTGTTATCGAACTTATAAAGGGCGATTTTTTAGCTATTATCTTTTTGGCAACACTGGTTTAAACAGCTGACGCACGTTTCGTGTTTTGTTTCACTGTCAAACATCTTCAGTTTGGTCTATAATTAAAACCATGAAACGAACAACGCTTGCAAATTATTGAATTTTATTATCAAAATGCGTGCTCTGTTAAGAAAGTTCATCGCGCGCTTCTTCCACTTTTTTACCGAAAAATTGTGTTCAGCGACGAAGCTCATTTTTGGCTCAATGGGTACGTAAATAGGCAGAATTGTCGATTTTGGAGTGAATATCAGCCAGAAGCATTGCAAGAGCTACCAATGCATCCAGAAAAGGTCACAGTTTGGTGCGGTTTATGGGCTGGTGGCATCATTGGACCGTACTTCTTCAAAGATGATGCGAATCGTAACGTAACTGTGAATGGTGAGCGCTACCGTGAGATGATATCCAACTTTTTTTTTGCCCAAAATGCAAGAGTTTGACTTGCATGACATGTGGTTTCAACAAGACGGTGCCACATGCCACACAGCACGCGCAACAATGGACTTATTGAGAGGCGAGTTCGGTGAACATTTTATTTCAAGTTCGGGACCGTTCAATTGGCCGCCTAGATCGTGCGATTTAACGCCTTTAGACTATTTTTTGAGGGGCTTTGATGTTAAAGCTCATGTCTATACAGACAAGCCCGCTTCAATTGACGCATTGGAAGACAACATTGAAACATTTATTCGTGAGATACCGGCCGAAATATTGGAAAGAGTATGTCAAAATTGGACTAAGCGGATGGACCATTTGAGGCGCAGTCAAGGTCAACATTTGCATGAAATAATCTTCAAACATTAAATTATATGGACCGTACTATCTATCTATCGATTCAAATAAAGATTTCATGAATTTTTCTGAATTTTCTGTGTTTTTTTTTTGAAAAACTTTGCTATTGCTTTTAAAAAATCACCCTCTATTTCCAAAATGAGAGTTCAAATAGGGATGACAATTTTAATATTAATAAAAAATTAAAAAAATAACCATAACATATTTTTGTGTTTATTTTCTAAAACAGCATGAAATAAAATCATTTTTTTGGCTTGGACACACAATTTTTCTTTTTTTGTTGCATAGTGTTTTAATGGTACCTTCGATGAAAATTGGAGTTTTAATAAAAATGTCTTAATGCTCACAAAAAATCTACTATATATTTCACTTTAACTTAAGCTTTGACTTATAATATTATTTATGTAAGTGATTGCTTTTTTCTCGACAAGAAAATAATCAACTTGTATTTACTTGGTCTACTGTATGAGAGAACATAGATATGTGTAGGAGAAAACCAATAAATGCCACAAAAGAGGATATAAGAAAGTAAATTGGAGGTTTACAAGAAATTTATGTATATACATATGTACATACATACACAAAAGTACATAGGTAGGGGTAATACTATATTGTACATAAACACACAAAAACAACATGTAACTGGTGGCGTGCAAAACATTGTTTGAAATCGTGTAAATGGAAACATATTACTGGGTAAGCTAGGGTAGGTAGGGTAGGGTGTTCTCATATGTGTGTATGTATGCTTGGTAATGATGTTTGACATGGGTCCCGAACAGTGGAAGTAGAAGCCAAACTCAGACAGAACCAGTTGTGGTGGTTTGAAGTGTACGAAGAACATGTATTCTACTACGGTAGGTGGTAGGTGTGTTAATACATTTGTATATATGTTTGATTGGGGGGGGTAAATAGATAGATAGATATACTCTGTGTAGGTGGTGGGCGGCCGACGCCGCCGGTTGGAAAAAAGTTGTGGCAGTAGTGTATTAATAAAATAAACCCCCAACCGTGTTGTGTTGAATACGTATTTTGTAAATTACGGAAGGTAAAGTTGTTCTAATGAAATTGTGTTTATACGGATGTGTGTGGGTGGGTGAGTGTATGTATGTGTGTGTGTTTGAAAGTGTTATTGGGTTATAGACATATTGAAGTGGCTGTCATTGTTTGTTATGGTGTGATAAAAAGGATACACGTGTAGTTTTTTTGGCAAGCAATACGAGAGTATATACGAGAGTTAACCGGAAAATTGTGTTCTTGTTCTTGTGGGTGACATATCAGAGAAACGTGTAATTTAAGGCTATAATATGATAAAATCGACTGTATTCACCTGACATCCACCACGGCTCTACAATCGATTTTGAATAACAATTTGAATTTCCTCGAGATTTCGTATTATTTATATACATGATCCCTAAAATGTCCTCTAATAAAAGCGAAAACTTCTAACGACATTTACATTTAAAACGCTTCAAGGTTGTAGAGACCCAACAAGAACTCCTGATCCGTTATTATTAAAAAAACATCTGCGAGCAAATAAGAATTTATTTGCCAGGTGCATTGTATCCTGATTTTGAATCATTATCAAAGTAATGTGAAATAACACTAAAATTCTGTTTGATCGGAATAGCATTTATCGCACCGATATCTTTCGAAATAGAGCTCAAACAGTTGTGAATACTAATAGGGTTGGTTTTCTTTTACAGCTGGAAAGTCGGTTATTCTCTTTTTCTAATAAGTCCGTCTAATAAGAGGAGGTTTTTACAAAAATGATTTTCATTCGTCTTCTGTGGAACCATCCCTTGGAGATCGTCGACTACTTATTGAATTGTCTTCAGCTGGTTGACAATGTAGGTTTGCGATATCATTCACTTGTGGCATCTTGTTGAAACCACATGTCATGCAAGTTAAGCAAGTTGGATATCATCTCTCGGTAGCGCTCACCATTCACAGTTACGTTACGATTCGCATCATTTTTGAAGAAGTACGGTCCAATGATGCCACCAGCCCATAAACCGCACCAAACTGTGACTTTTTTCTGGATGCGTTAGTAGCTCTTGCAATGCTTCTGGCTGATATTCACTCCAAAATCGACAATTCTGCCTATTTACGTACCCATTGAGCCAAAAATAAGCTTCGTCGCTGAACACAATTTTTCGGTAAAAAAGTGGATCTTCGGCTTTCTTGAACTTTCTTAACAGAGCATGCATTTTGATAATAAAATTCAATAATTTGCAAGCGTTGTTCGTTTGTAAGACGATTCATGGTTAAATTATAGACCAAACTGAAGATGTTTGACAGTGAAACAAAACACGAAACGTGCGTCAGCTGTTTAAACCAGTGTTGCCAAAAAGATAATAGCTAAAAAATCACCCGTTTATGTGGGAGTTTTGTTTTATTTTATTTATTTTATTACAACCTCAATAGCAAGACACTGCTCTACTGCTTCCAAAATATTTTTTGTTGGGGAATGATGGTTGCTATCATATAGTCGGACAGACGTGCCAGCCTTTAACATTTCTGAATTATTTTCTTTGATCGATTTCTTCGAAAGAAAATAAAGTTTTTTTAATGGAAGATCTGCAGTGGATTTTTCTTTACTAAAATAACTAAAAAATATCGTTCCAAACATTTGCAGGAAACAACCGAAATACGTAGAGCTACTTTATGTACAATGTATCAAAACCTATTCCTATGCGATCCAATCCAATTTGAATTATTCATGGAACAAATGTAATGCAGTGTTGTAAATTTGATAAAAACAAACCATTTCAGAATGTGGTTTCCACACGTAAAATTTGTTTGGGGCGTATATAAAAGAAATAAGAAAATTTTAGTCAGTTAAAACTACTCATACGCACACTAGGCTGAGTCGCGATCCATACAAATGGAAAAACCATTTCCAGCCACTCCACGAAAATAAAGTTAGAATTTTTTAATGATGATGATTTGCAAAATATTTCTTTACTAGATCAAGCCGTCTGTGAGCTAAACGATCCTGAAAACACCCCTAAAAATCATGTTTTCCCACGTAATTTTATTATTGTCGCAATTTTTTTTTAATTTATAGACCCATGAAAGCACTATAAACATAAATTTTAATTCTTGTCTAACTCATTGGTGGAATTTTTGTACGTTTAAATATATATTTTTAAATGTTTTTTTTTTCACAGTGATAGCTGAAAACTTTTTCGTATTTTATGAAAAATAAATAGCTGCAGACAATACCTTTCGAATGATGCCTAAATGACTAACATCGGAGGAAAATTGATGCTTCACTTTTGTAAAAAGAGTTTGAAAAATTTATCTCTGAAAAACAATTATTTCACAAAAATTGAGTCAGTGTCGTTATTTTTCATCGTATATCCATCATTTAGTCATCATTCGAAAGGTATTGATTCCTTCTATTTAAATTTCATGACACCTTTTACAAAATGCATCCAAGAAATATAAGATTTTAGCTAAACCACAAAAAACCATTCCAAATTTTAATGAGTTATTCAAAGACAAAAATAAAATTTTATATTAAAAATGCTTCCAAGGGAAAATTAATTTAAAAAAATGGACGAAAACGCAACATAAAAAAGTTATATGAGAATAAGATGATTTTTAGATGTGTTTTCAAGAGCGTGTAGCTCACATACGGCTTGACCCAGCAACGAAATATTTTGCTGATCATAGTTAAACCATCCAATTCATTCATTTTTGGATTCACAAGTTCGACCGGGCATTCGTCCACAGTATTTTCCATGATTATAAGTTTATGAATTCGGCGTTTAGTTGAAGAATCACTCCAAAATTGGGCCGAAAATCATGATAAATGTAGTGCACTGCCAAGTAATAGATGTCGCAATGACATTTGTAAATAGTTTTGTATTCTAGAAAATATAGATGCTCAAAGGATAATATCCCGGTTTAAATAGTTAATTTTTTCGTGTCCACGTATAGAACGGGACAACAAAAATGTTTATAAGGCAGAAGAGACGGCAACAATATCCTTCAAAATAATGCCATAAGTGAAATCAAATATTGAATATAAGAGAGAAATATATTTCAAATAAAACTCTAAATGTTAAGGTTACTTGCAGACCTTATTAGGAAAAAAATTCCCTCAGAACAAATTTTGCTCATCTTCCTAGTGACCTAGAAATATTACGTACATATATATTTGGTATTTTATGACCTTCCAGCTATTTCAGTTTAGTGGGCTTTCGAGGGTTGTAAATTGCGATTTTGTCTTAAGATTTTATTTTATAGAATTTATATTTCAAGTAGTTTCGAAGGGAAAGATGGACATAGTACACTCTCACCTTATGACAGAGGGTTAACAGTATTCATTATACCAAATTTCAATGTACTTGAGTTAACAAATGCTACTCCCGTGTACTTTGATTGCAAGAATGGATGGAGAGACAGACGGACGTAGCCAAATCTTATCATATAACACCGTGCGACAATTTGGTCGTTACAAGATATACGTCTGAAGCTATAGATGAAATTGAGTAATATGGCGTTTTTCCGGTTGCCTTTCACAGAACTACAAAGTTTTAAAGGATACAATTTTCCAAAAATTATTTTAAATACATTTTCGCACCGTATGATGATGATATTATTACCAAATTAAAGAAGAGAATATGTGCTAAAAATATTTCAAATTGCAAGCTTGTATCTGTATTAGTTCAGCATTAACAACCTTTAGAAGTTTAAAAAGTAAATTATGAATAAACTATATAAACTAAGGGGTAAACTTGACAGGACCATGATATTTGAAGATATTCTATTTTTATCAGATATTCTCCTCTTTAGTTTTATACTGAAACCGTTATCATAGGATGCGGAAAAATATTTAAAATATTTTTTGAAAAATTGTATTCACAATTAAAATATGAATAAACTAAGTGGGTAATCTTGATATGGTTGTTAATACTGTAACTAACTTGGATAGAATCATGAAATTTTAAGTATTTTTAACAGATATTCTTCCCTTTAATTTGACACTGGTACCGTTTTCATAGGGTGCGAATAAGTATTTAATAGAATTTTTTGAAAAATTGTATCCACAATTAAAATATGATTAAAATAAAAAACTAAGGGGTAAATTTGAAATGGTTGTTAATGCTGAACTAATACAGATATAAACATAAAATTTAAAGTATTTTTAACAGATATTCTCCTCTTAAATTTGACACTAATGCCATAATCATAGGGCTCGAAAAAGTTTTTAAAATAATTTTTGAAAAATTGTATCCTTTGGAAATTTGTAGTCCTGTGAAGGGAGCGACAGTTTGAGGAAATAAAAAAAACTAAAAACGCCAATTAACAACATTTTGCCTATAATTTCTGAAGTATATCGTCCGGTTTGAAGTGTAACGACTTTTTTAAATTGTTGTACGGTGTAATGGATAGCAACAGTGTGATATAAATATAACGTTTAGGGGCCTGCATAAATGGTTCTTTATTCTTTCTTATAGCTATGTGCCTTAGAATATCGATAAACATTTCTAAAGGTCGTAATTCAGTCTAAGTTTGTAATGTGATTTCATTTATGTCGACAAGTATCAAAAATTTAACAAGAATAGTTGAAAACTTTCGGGTTAACTCTCGCATATACACAATGTGTACGTGTGTGTGATAGGTGATAGAAGTATGGGAACGTGTAATAGTGTAGGTGTAGGTGATAGTTGGTTATAGCAAAAAAGAAAAAACAACTCAAGGCATAGAAAACCCAAAATAAAAGTATAAATATTTGAAAAGGAAACGGAAGTGTAAACGTTTTCACAAAAACACAACAACAAAACAAAAAAGGTGTATGAATGCAAAATGAAACTGAAGAAACATACCTCAGGTCTCCTTGGTGGTAACTGTTGATGTTGTCATAGTTGTTGTTGTTGTTGTTGTAGTAGATGTTTTGGGACGGATATTACATGTTTAGATAGTGTCGGTGGTGTATGTCAAAGGAGTGGATTTTGAGGGTTTAAAGTGTTCAAATATTTAGATATATATATAGATATATGATTATATAGATGGGACACAATTTTTGGACAATAATGTTGATATAGACGATAACAAACATTTGAGTTGAGGAGGAGCACAAGGTGTAGTGGTGGTTGGTGTTGTTTTTGTAGTTGTGATATAGGTTCAGAGGGGGGTATATAGATGCCGGACACCAATAATAAATTGTTTAACATGAAAATAAAAAAGAAGAAAAAGAAAATTTGAGATATATACTTGTGTACACAAAACAAAATCATTAAAAGAAAAAGAAAATCTCCAAAAACCCAAAAAAAACTCAAACTCAACACTATAAGAATAGGGTCTGAGGGGAGGAGGTCTTCAATATACATATACATACATATATACAATTATGTCTGTTGATGTTGTTGATATGTTACGAACAGATAACAGAGGGGGGTGGGGGATGATTACAATAATGCAGGGGGACATATGCATGATTAATTTTACATAGACTGTTAGGTAGGGGGCTGGGGTGAAGGGGCGGGTTGATTGGTTTCAGAATAAGAAGCTGATATATGCATGATGAGTGGGAGGAGGGCGAGTTATGCTGGCTGTTGTTGTTAAAATTGAATGGATGTTGGCAGGCAACACACTTACCGATGGCTTGAAATTATTTTGTGAATTACGTTGCTGCTGTTGCGGGGTTTGTGCGGAGGAGGAGGACGACTCTGAACTTTTCGGAGTTGGTGGCAATGGTCGATTGGCATGTGGAGGATCGGGCACAACAATGAGGCGTTGCGGCAAAGCTGGACGTGATGGTGGTCCTGGCTCTTCAATCTGTTGACGTTGATCACGCTGAAAATTAAAACACATAAAATGAACAACAATACATATCACAGTCGCAGAATATCAAAAAAATGAATTTGAAATTATGAATAATAATTTGAAGTTTCTTTATGTCACGTTACAGGAATCCGAAATAAGAACATTTTGATTCGCAGACTATTGAAAAGTGTGAGCAAAATATAAAATCTAAAATCTAAAATATAAAAAACAAAATATAAAATATAAAATATAAAATATAAAATATAAAATATAAAATATAAAATATAAAATATAAAATATAAAATATAAAATGTAAAATATAAAATATAAAATATAAAATATAAAATATAAAAAATATGAAATATAAAATATAAAATATAAAATATAAAATATAAAAAATATGAAATATAAAATATAAAATATAAAATATAAAATATAAAATATAAAATATAAAATATAAAATATAAAATATAAAATATAAAATATAAAATATAAAATATAAAATATAAAATATAAAATATAAAATATAAAATATAAAATATAAAATATAAAATATAAAATATAAAATATAAAATATAAAATATAAAATATAAAATATAAAATATAAAATATAAAATATAAAATATAAAATATAAAATATAAAATATAAAATATAAAATATAAAATATAAAATATAAAATATAAAATATAAAATATAAAATATAAAATATAAAATATAAAATATAAAATATAAAATATAAAATATAAAATATAAAATATAAAATATAAAATATAAAATATAAAATATAAAATATAAAATATAAAATATAAAATATAAAATATAAAATATAAAATATAAAATATAAAATATAAAATATAAAATATAAAATATAAAATATAAAATATAAAATATAAAATATAAAATATAAAATATAAAATATAAAATATAAAATATAAAATATAAAATATAAAATATAAAATATAAAATATAAAATATAAAATATAAAATATAAAATATAAAATATAAAATATAAAATATAAAATATAAAATATAAAATATAAAATATAAAATATAAAATATAAAATATAAAATATAAAATATAAAATATAAAATATAAAATATAAAATATAAAATATAAAATATAAAATATAAAATATAAAATATAAAATATAAAATATAAAATATAAAATATAAAATATAAAATATAAAATATAAAATATAAAATATAAAATATAAAATATAAAATATAAAATATAAAATATAAAATATAAAATATAAAATATAAAATATAAAATATAAAATATAAAATATAAAATATAAAATATAAAATATAAAATATAAAATATAAAATATAAAATATAAAATATAAAATATAAAATATAAAATATAAAATATAAAATATAAAATATAAAATATAAAATATAAAATATAAAATATAAAATATAAAATATAAAATATAAAATATAAAATATAAAATATAAAATATAAAATATAAAATATAAAATATAAAATATAAAATATAAAATATAAAATATAAAATATAAAATATAAAATATAAAATATAAAATATAAAATATAAAATATAAAATATAAAATATAAAATATAAAATATAAAATATAAAATATAAAATATAAAATATAAAATATAAAATATAAAATATAAAATATAAAATATAAAATATAAAATATAAAATATAAAATATAAAATATAAAATATAAAATATAAAATATAAAATATAAAATATAAAATATAAAATATAAAATATAAAATATAAAATATAAAATATAAAATATAAAATATAAAATATAAAATATAAAATATAAAATATAAAATATAAAATATAAAATATAAAATATAAAATATAAAATATAAAATATAAAATATAAAATATAAAATATAAAATATAAAATATAAAATATAAAATATAAAATATAAAATATAAAATATAAAATATAAAATATAAAATATAAAATATAAAATATAAAATATAAAATATAAAATATAAAATATAAAATATAAAATATAAAATATAAAATATAAAATATAAAATATAAAATATAAAATATAAAATATAAAATATAAAATATAAAATATAAAATATAAAATATAAAATATAAAATATAAAATATAAAATATAAAATATAAAATATAAAATATAAAATATAAAATATAAAATATAAAATATAAAATATAAAATATAAAATATAAAATATAAAATATAAAATATAAAATATAAAATATAAAATATAAAATATAAAATATAAAATATAAAATATAAAATATAAAATATAAAATATAAAATATAAAATATAAAATATAAAATATAAAATATAAAATATAAAATATAAAATATAAAATATAAAATATAAAATATAAAATATAAAATATAAAATATAAAATATAAAATATAAAATATAAAATATAAAATATAAAATATAAAATATAAAATATAAAATATAAAATATAAAATATAAAATATAAAATATAAAATATAAAATATAAAATATAAAATATAAAATATAAAATATAAAATATAAAATATAAAATATAAAATATAAAATATAAAATATAAAATATAAAATATAAAATATAAAATATAAAATATAAAATATAAAATATAAAATATAAAATATAAAATATAAAATATAAAATATAAAATATAAAATATAAAATATAAAATATAAAATATAAAATATAAAATATAAAATATAAAATATAAAATATAAAATATAAAATATAAAATATAAAATATAAAATATAAAATATAAAATATAAAATATAAAATATAAAATATAAAATATAAAATATAAAATATAAAATATAAAATATAAAATATAAAATATAAAATATAAAATATAAAATATAAAATATAAAATATAAAATATAAAATATAAAATATAAAATATAAAATATAAAATATAAAATATAAAATATAAAATATAAAATATAAAATATAAAATATAAAATATAAAATATAAAATATAAAATATAAAATATAAAATATAAAATATAAAATATAAAATATAAAATATAAAATATAAAATATAAAATATAAAATATAAAATATAAAATATAAAATATAAAATATAAAATATAAAATATAAAATATAAAATATAAAATATAAAATATAAAATATAAAATATAAAATATAAAATATAAAATATAAAATATAAAATATAAAATATAAAATATAAAATATAAAATATAAAATATAAAATATAAAATATAAAATATAAAATATAAAATATAAAATATAAAATATAAAATATAAAATATAAAATATAAAATATAAAATATAAAATATAAAATATAAAATATAAAATATAAAATATAAAATATAAAATATAAAATATAAAATATAAAATATAAAATATAAAATATAAAATATAAAATATAAAATATAAAATATAAAATATAAAATATAAAATATAAAATATAAAATATAAAATATAAAATATAAAATATAAAATATAAAATATAAAATATAAAATATAAAATATAAAATATAAAATATAAAATATAAAATATAAAATATAAAATATAAAATATAAAATATAAAATATAAAATATAAAATATAAAATATAAAATATAAAATATAAAATATAAAATATAAAATATAAAATATAAAATATAAAATATAAAATATAAAATATAAAATATAAAATATAAAATATAAAATATAAAATATAAAATATAAAATATAAAATATAAAATATAAAATATAAAATATAAAATATAAAATATAAAATATAAAATATAAAATATAAAATATAAAATATAAAATATAAAATATAAAATATAAAATATAAAATATAAAATATAAAATATAAAATATAAAATATAAAATATAAAATATAAAATATAAAATATAAAATATAAAATATAAAATATAAAATATAAAATATAAAATATAAAATATAAAATATAAAATATAAAATATAAAATATAAAATATAAAATATAAAATATAAAATATAAAATATAAAATATAAAATATAAAATATAAAATATAAAATATAAAATATAAAATATAAAATATAAAATATAAAATATAAAATATAAAATATAAAATATAAAATATAAAATATAAAATATAAAATATAAAATATAAAATATAAAATATAAAATATAAAATATAAAATATAAAATATAAAATATAAAATATAAAATATAAAATATAAAATATAAAATATAAAATATAAAATATAAAATATAAAATATAAAATATAAAATATAAAATATAAAATATAAAATATAAAATATAAAATATAAAATATAAAATATAAAATATAAAATATAAAATATAAAATATAAAATATAAAATATAAAATATAAAATATAAAATATAAAATATAAAATATAAAATATAAAATATAAAATATAAAATATAAAATATAAAATATAAAATATAAAATATAAAATATAAAATATAAAATATAAAATATAAAATATAAAATATAAAATATAAAATATAAAATATAAAATATAAAATATAAAATATAAAATATAAAATATAAAATATAAAATATAAAATATAAAATATAAAATATAAAATATAAAATATAAAATATAAAATATAAAATATAAAATATAAAATATAAAATATAAAATATAAAATATAAAATATAAAATATAAAATATAAAATATAAAATATAAAATATAAAATATAAAATATAAAATATAAAATATAAAATATAAAATATAAAATATAAAATATAAAATATAAAATATAAAATATAAAATATAAAATATAAAATATAAAATATAAAATATAAAATATAAAATATAAAATATAAAATATAAAATATAAAATATAAAATATAAAATATAAAATATAAAATATAAAATATAAAATATAAAATATAAAATATAAAATATAAAATATAAAATATAAAATATAAAATATAAAATATAAAATATAAAATATAAAATATAAAATATAAAATATAAAATATAAAATATAAAATATAAAATATAAAATATAAAATATAAAATATAAAATATAAAATATAAAATATAAAATATAAAATATAAAATATAAAATATAAAATATAAAATATAAAATATAAAATATAAAATATAAAATATAAAATATAAAATATAAAATATAAAATATAAAATATAAAATATAAAATATAAAATATAAAATATAAAATATAAAATATAAAATATAAAATATAAAATATAAAATATAAAATATAAAATATAAAATATAAAATATAAAATATAAAATATAAAATATAAAATATAAAATATAAAATATAAAATATAAAATATAAAATATAAAATATAAAATATAAAATATAAAATATAAAATATAAAATATAAAATATAAAATATAAAATATAAAATATAAAATATAAAATATAAAATATAAAATATAAAATATAAAATATAAAATATAAAATATAAAATATAAAATATAAAATATAAAATATAAAATATAAAATATAAAATATAAAATATAAAATATAAAATATAAAATATAAAATATAAAATATAAAATATAAAATATAAAATATAAAATATAAAATATAAAATATAAAATATAAAATATAAAATATAAAATATAAAATATAAAATATAAAATATAAAATATAAAATATAAAATATAAAATATAAAATATAAAATATAAAATATAAAATATAAAATATAAAATATAAAATATAAAATATAAAATATAAAATATAAAATATAAAATATAAAATATAAAATATAAAATATAAAATATAAAATATAAAATATAAAATATAAAATATAAAATATAAAATATAAAATATAAAATATAAAATATAAAATATAAAATATAAAATATAAAATATAAAATATAAAATATAAAATATAAAATATAAAATATAAAATATAAAATATAAAATATAAAATATAAAATATAAAATATAAAATATAAAATATAAAATATAAAATATAAAATATAAAATATAAAATATAAAATATAAAATATAAAATATAAAATATAAAATATAAAATATAAAATATAAAATATAAAATATAAAATATAAAATATAAAATATAAAATATAAAATATAAAATATAAAATATAAAATATAAAATATAAAATATAAAATATAAAATATAAAATATAAAATATAAAATATAAAATATAAAATATAAAATATAAAATATAAAATATAAAATATAAAATATAAAATATAAAATATAAAATATAAAATATAAAATATAAAATATAAAATATAAAATATAAAATATAAAATATAAAATATAAAATATAAAATATAAAATATAAAATATAAAATATAAAATATAAAATATAAAATATAAAATATAAAATATAAAATATAAAATATAAAAT